>OZ024744.1:23341929-24591929 GCA_964016885.1 Eledone cirrhosa
ACTCGTTTTATCAACAGTTCAACCTTAAGAACTGACTCATCTTAACAACAGTTGAATCTTCAAATAAAACTCGTTTTAACAACAGTTGAATCTTAAGAACTGATTCGTTTTAACAACAGCTGAATCTTAAGATAAAACTCGTTTTAACAACAGTTGAATCTTAAGATAAAATTCGTTTTAAAAACAGTTGAATCTTAAGAACTGACTCGTTTTAACAACAGCAGAATCTTAAGATAAAACTCGTTTTAACAACAGTTGAATCTTAAGAACTGACTCGTTTTATCAACAGTTCAACCTTAAGCACTGACTCGTTTTAACAACAGTTGCATCTTCAAATAAAACTCGTTTTAACAACAGTTGATTCTTCAGAACTGACTCATTTTAACAACAGTTGAATCTTAAGATAAAACTCGTTTTAACAACAGTTGAATCTTAAGAACTGACTCGTTTTAACAACGGCTGAATTTTAAGATAAACTCGTTTTAACAACAGTTGAATCTTAAGAACTGACTCGTTTTAACAACAGCTAAATCTTAAGATAAAACTCGTTTTAACAACAGTTGAATCTTAAGAACTGACTCGTTTTAACAACAGTTCAACCTTAAGAACTGACTCGTTTTAAGAACAGTTGAATCTTAAGATAAAACTCGTTTTAACAACAGTTGAATCTTAAGAACTGACTCATTTTAACAACAGTTGAATCTTAAGAACTGATTCGTTTTAACAACAGTTGAATCTTCAGATAAAACTCGTTTTAACTACAGTTGAATCTTAAGAACTGACTCGTTTTAACAACAGTTGAATCTTAAGAACTGACTCATTTTAACAACAGTTGAATCTTAAGAACTGATTCGTTTTAACAACAGTTGAATCTTAAGATAAAACTCGTTTTAACAACAGTTAAATCTTAAGAACTGACTCGTTTTAACAACAGCTGAATCTTAAGATAAAACTCGTTTTACAACAGTTGAATCTTCAAATAAAACTCGTTTTAACAACAGTTGAATCTTAAGAACTGATTCGTTTTAACAACAGCTGAATCTTAAGATAAAACTCGTTTTAACAACAGTTGAATCTTAAGATAAAATTCGTTTTAACAACAGTTGAATCTTAAGAACTGACTCGTTTTAACAACAGCTGAATCTTAAGATAAAACTCGTTTTAACAACAGTTGAATCTTAAGAACTGACTCGTTTTATCAACAGTTCAACCTTAAGCACTGACTCGTTTTAACAACAGTTGAATCTTCAAATAAAACTCGTTTTAACAACAGTCGATTCTTCAGAACTGACTCGTTTTAACAACAGTTGAATCTTAAGATAAAACTCGTTTTAACAACAGTTGAATCATAAGAACTGACTCATTTTAACAACAGCTGAATCTTTAGATAAAACTCGTTTTAACAACAGTTGAATCTTAAGAACTGACTCGTTTTATCAACAGTTCAACCTTAAGAACTGACTCGTTTTAACAACAGTTGAATCCTCAAATAAAACTCGTTTTAACAACAGTTGAATCTTAAGAACTGACTCGTTTTAACAACAGTTGAATCCTAAGATAAAACTCGTTTTAACAACAGTTGAATCTTAAGAACTGACTCATTTTAACAACAGTTGAATCTTAAGAACTGATTCGTTTTAACAACAGTTGAATCTTAAGATAAAACTCGTTTTAACAACAGTTGAATCTTAAGAACTGACTCGTTTTAACAACAGCTGAATCTTAAGATAAAACTCGTTTTACAACAGTTGAATCTTAAGAACTGACTCGTTTTATCAACAGTTCAACCTTAAGAACTGACTCATCTTAACAACAGTTGAATCTTCAAATAAAACTCGTTTTAACAACAGTTGAATCTTAAGAACTGATTCGTTTTAACAACAGCTGAATCTTAAGATAAAACTCGTTTTAACAACAGTTGAATCTTAAGATAAAATTCGTATTAACAACAGTTGAATCTTAAGAACTGACTCGTTTTAACAACAGCTGAATCTTAAGATAAAACTCGTTTTAACAACAGTTGAATCTTAAGAACTGACTCGTTTTATCAACAGTTCAACCTTAAGCACTGACTCGTTTTAACAACAGTTGAATCTTCAAATAAAACTCGTTTTAACAACAGTTGATTCTTCAGAACTGACTCGTTTTAACAACAGATGAATCTTAAGATAAATCTCGTTTTAACAACAGTTGAATCTTAAGAACTGACTCATTTTAACAACAGCTGAATCTGTAGATAAAACTCGTTTTAACAACAGTTGAATCTTAAGAACTGACTCGTTTTATCAACAGTTCAACCTTAAGAACTGACTCGTTTTAACAACAGTTGAATCCTCAAATAAAACTCGTTTTAACAACAGTTGAATCTTAAGAACTGACTCATTTTAACAACAGTTGAATCTTAAGATAAAACTCGTTTTAACAACAGTTGAATCTTAAGAACTGACTCGTTTTAACAACGGCTGAATTTTAAGATAAACTCGTTTTAACAACAGTTGAATCTTAAGAACTGACTCGTTTTAACAACAGCTAAATCTTAAGATAAAACTCGTTTTACAACAGTTGAATCTTAAGAACTGACTCGTTTTATCAACAGTTCAACCTTAAGAACTGACTCATCTTAACAACAGTTGAATCTTCAAATAAAATTCGTTTTAACAACAGTTGAATCTTAAGAACTGACTCGTTTTAACAACAGTTGAATCTTAAGATAAAACTCGTTTTAACAACAGTTGAATCTTAAGAACTGACTCATTTTAACAACAGCTGAATCTTAAGATAAATCTCGTTTTAACAACAGTTGAATCTTAAGATAAAATTCGTTTTAACAACAGTTGAATCTTAAGAACTGACTCGTTTTAACAACAGCTGAATCTTAAGATAAAACTCGTTTTAACAACAGTTGAATCTTAAGAACTGACTCGTTTTATCAACAGTTCAACCTTAAGCACTGACTCGTTTTAACAACAGTTGAATCTTCAAATAAAACTCGTTTTAACAACAGTTGATTCTTCAGAACTGACTCGTTTTAACAACAGTTGAATCTTAAGATAAAACTCGTTTTAACAACAGTTGAATCTTAAGAACTGACTCATTCTAACAACAGCTGAATCTTTAGATAAAACTCGTTTTAACAACAGTTGAATCTTAAGAACTGACTCGTTTTATCAACAGTTCAACCTTAAGAACTGACTCGTTTTAACAACAGTTGAATCCTCAAATAAAACTCGTTTTAACAACAGTTGAATCTTAAGAACTGACTCGTTTTAACAACAGTTGAATCTTAAGATAAAACTCGTTTTAACAACAGTTGAATCTTAAGAACTGACTCATTTTAACAACAGTTGAATCTTAAGAACTGATTCGTTTTAACAACAGTTGAATCTTAAGAACTGACTCGTTTTAACAACGGCTGAATTTTAAGATAAACTCGTTTTAACAACAGTTGAATCTTAAGAACTGACTCGTTTTAACAACAGCTAAATCTTAAGATAAAACTCGTTTTAACAACAGTTGAATCTTAAGAACTGACTCGTTTTATCAACAGTTCAACCTTAAGAACTGACTCATTTTAACAACAGTTGAATCTTAAGATAAAACTCGTTTTAACAACAGTTGAATCTTAAGAACTGACTCGTTTTAACAACGGCTGAATTTTAATATAAACTCGTTTTAACAACAGTTGAATCTTAAGAACTGACTCGTTTTAACAACGGCTGAATTTTAAGATAAACTCGTTTTAACAACAGTTGAATCTTAAGAACTGATTCGTTTTAACAACAGCTGAATCTTAAGATAAATCTCGTTTTAACAACAGTTGAATCTTAAGGTAAAATTCGTTTTAACAACAGTTGAATCTTAAGAACTGACTCGTTTTAACAACAGTTGAATCTTAAGATAAAACTCGTTTTAACAACAGTTGAATCTTAAGAACTGACTCATTTTAACAACAGTTGAATCTTAAGATAAAACTCGTTTTAACAACAGTTGAATCTTAAGAACTGACTCGTTTTATCAACAGTTCAACCTTAAGAACTGACTCGTTTTAACAACAGTTGAATCCTCAAATAAAACTCGTTTTAACAACAGTTGAATCTTAAGAACTGACTCGTTTTAACAACAGTTGAATCTTAAGATAAAACTCGTTTTACAACAGTTGAATCTTAAGAACTGACTCGTTTTATCAACAGTTCAACCTTAAGAACTGACTCATCTTAACAACAGTTGAATCTTCAAATAAAACTCGTTTTAACAACAGTTGAATCTTAAGAACTGATTCGTTTTAACAACAGCTGAATCTTAAGATAAAACTCGTTTTAACAACAGTTGAATCTTAAGATAAAATTCGTTTTAAAAACAGTTGAATCTTAAGAACTGACTCGTTTTAACAACAGCAGAATCTTAAGATAAAACTCGTTTTAACAACAGTTGAATCTTAAGAACTGACTCGTTTTATCAACAGTTCAACCTTAAGCACTGACTCGTTTTAACAACAGTTGCATCTTCAAATAAAACTCGTTTTAACAACAGTTGATTCTTCAGAACTGACTCGTTTTAACAACAGTTGAATCTTAAGATAAAACTCGTTTTAACAACAGTTGAATCTTAAGAACTGACTCATTTTAACAACAGCTGAATCTCTAGATAAAACTCGTTTTAACAACAGTTGAATATTTAGAACTGACTCGTTTTCTCAACAGTTCAACCTTAAGAACTGACTCGTTTTAACAACAGTTGAATCCTCAAATAAAACTCGTTTTAACAACAGTTGAATCTTAAGAACTGACTCATTTTAACAACAGTTGAATCTTAAGATAAAACTCGTTTTAACAACAGTTGAATCTTAAGAACTGACTCGTTTTAACAACGGCTGAATTTTAAGATAAACTCGTTTTAACAACAGTTGAATCTTAAGAACTGACTCGTTTTAACAACAGCTAAATCTTAAGATAAAACTCGTTTTAACAACAGTTGAATCTTAAGAACTGACTCGTTTTATCAACAGTTCAACCTTAAGAACTGACTCATTTTAACAACAGTTGAATCTTAAGATAAAACTCGTTTTAACAACAGTTGAATCTTAAGAACTGACTCGTTTTAACAACGGCTGAATTTTAAGATAAACTCGTTTTAACAACAGTTGAATCTTAAGAACTGACTCGTTTTAACAACGGCTGAATTTTAAGATAAACTCGTTTTAACAACAGTTGAATCTTAAGAACTGATTCGTTTTAACAACAGCTGAATCTTAAGATAAATCTCGTTTTAACAACAGTTGAATCTTAAGGTAAAATTCGTTTTAACAACAGTTGAATCTTAAGAACTGACTCGTTTTAACAACAGTTGAATCTTAAGATAAAACTCGTTTTAACAACAGTTGAATCTTAAGAACTGACTCATTTTAACAACAGTTGAATCTTAAGATAAAACTCGTTTTAACAACAGTTGAATCTTAAGAACTGACTCGTTTTATCAACAGTTCAACCTTAAGAACTGACTCGTTTTAACAACAGTTGAATCCTCAAATAAAACTCGTTTTAACAACAGTTGAATCTTAAGAACTGACTCGTTTTAACAACAGTTGAATCTTAAGATAAAACTCGTTTTAACAACAGTTGAATCTTAAGAACTGACTCATTTTAACAACAGTTGAATCTTAAGAACTGATTCGTTTTAACAACAGTTGAATCTTCAGATAAAACTCGTTTTAACAACAGTTGAATCTTAAGAACTGACTCGTTTTAACAACAGCTGAATCTTAAGATAAAACTCGTTTTACAACAGTTGAATCTTAAGAACTGACTCGTTTTATCAACAGTTCAACCTTAAGAACTGACTCATCTTAACAACAGTTGAATCTTCAAATAAAACTCGTTTTAACAACAGTTGAATCTTAAGAACTGATTCGTTTTAACAACAGCTGAATCTTAAGATAAAACTCGTTTTAACAACAGTTGAATCTTAAGATAAAATTCGTTTTAAAAACAGTTGAATCTTAAGAACTGACTCGTTTTAACAACAGCAGAATCTTAAGATAAAACTCGTTTTAACAACAGTTGAATCTTAAGAACTGACTCGTTTTATCAACAGTTCAACCTTAAGCACTGACTCGTTTTAACAACAGTTGCATCTTCAAATAAAACTCGTTTTAACAACAGTTGATTCTTCAGAACTGACTCGTTTTAACAACAGTTGAATCTTAAGATAAAACTCGTTTTAACAACAGTTGAATCTTAAGAACTGACTCATTTTAACAACAGCTGAATCTTAAGATAAAACTCGTTTTAACAACAGTTGAATCTTAAGAACTGACTCGTTTTCTCAACAGTTCAACCTTAAGAACTGACTCGTTTTAACAACAGTTGAATCCTCAAATAAAACTCGTTTTAACAACAGTTGAATCTTAAGAACTGACTCATTTTAACAACAGTTGAATCTTAAGATAAAACTCGTTTTAACAACAGTTGAATCTTAAGAACTGACTCGTTTTAACAACGGCTGAATTTTAAGATAAACTCGTTTTAACAACAGTTGAATCTTAAGAACTGACTCGTTTTAACAACAGCTAAATCTTAAGATAAAACTCGTTTTAACAACAGTTGAATCTTAAGAACTGACTCGTTTTATCAACAGTTCAACCTTAAGAACTGACTCATCTTAACAACAGTTGAATCTTCAAATAAAATTCGTTTTAACAACAGTTGAATCTTAAGAACTGATTCGTTTTAACAACAGCTGAATCTTAAGATAAATCTCGTTTTAACAACAGTTGAATCTTAAGATAAAATTCGTTTTAACAACAGTTGAATCTTAAGAACTGACTCGTTTTAACAACAGTTGAATCTTAAGATAAAACTCGTTTTAACAACAGTTGAATCTTAAGAACTGACTCATTTTAACAACAGTTGAATCTTAAGATAAAACTCGTTTTAACAACAGTTGAATCTTAAGAACTGACTCGTTTTATCAACAGTTCAACCTTAGGCACTGACTCGTTTTAACAACAGTTGAATCTTCAAATAAAACTCGTTTTAACAACAGTTGATTCTTCAGAACTGACTCGTTTTAACAACAGTTGAATCTTAAGATAAAACTCGTTTTAACAACAGTTGAATCTTAAGAACTGACTCATTTTAACAACAGCTGAATCTTTAGATAAAACTCGTTTTAACAACAGTTGAATCTTAAGAACTGACTCGTTTTATCAACAGTTCAACCTTAAGAACTGACTCGTTTTAACAACAGTTGAATCCTCAAATAAAACTCGTTTTAACAACAGTTGAATCTTAAGAACTGACTCATTTTAACAACAGTTGAATCTTAAGATAAAACTCGTTTTAACAAGAGTTGAATCTTAAGAACTGACTCGTTTTAACAACGGCTGAATTTTAAGATAAACTCGTTTTAACAACAGTTGAATCTTAAGAACTGACTCGTTTTAACAACTGCTAAATCTTAAGATAAAACTCGTTTTAACAACAGTTGAATCTTAAGAACTGACTCGTTTTATCAACAGTTCAACCTTAAGAACTGACTCATCTTAACAACAGTTGAATCTTCAAATAAAATTCGTTTTAACAACAGTTGAATCTTAAGAACTGACTCGTTTTAACAACAGTTGAATCTTAAGATAAAACTCGTTTTAACAACAGTTGAATCTTAAGAACTGACTCATTTTAACAACAGCTGAATCTTAAGATAAAACTCGTTTTAACAACAGTTGAATCTTAAGATAAAATTCGTTTTAACAACAGTTGAATCTTAAGAACTGACTCGTTTTAACAACAGCTGAATCTTAAGATAAAACTCGTTTTAACAACAGTTGAATCTTAAGAACTGGCTCATTTTAACAACAGTTGAATCTTAAGAACTGATTCGTTTTAACAACAGTTGAATCTTAAGATAAAACTCGTTTTAACAACAGTTGAATCTTAAGAACTGACTCGTTTTAACAACAGCTGAATCTTAAGATAAAACTCGTTTTACAACAGTTGAATATTAAGAACTGACTCGTTTTATCAACAGTTCAACCTTAAGAACTGACTCGTTTTAACAACAGTTGAATCCTCAAATAAAACTCGTTTTAACAACAGTTGAATCTTAAGAACTGACTCATTTTAACAACAGTTGAATCTTAAGATAAAACTCGTTTTAACAACAGTTGAATCTTAAGAACTGACTCGTTTTAACAACGGCTGAATTTTAAGATAAACTCGTTTTAACAACAGTTGAATCTTAAGAACTGACTCGTTTTAACAACAGCTAAATCTTAAGATAAAACTCGTTTTAACAACAGTTGAATCTTAAGTTAAAATTCGTTTTAACAACAGTTGAATCTTAAGAACTGACTCGTTTTAACAACAGCTGAATCCTCAAATAAAACTCATTTTAACAACAGTTGAATCTTAAGAACTGATTCGTTTTAACAACAGTTGAATCTTAAGATAAAACTCGTTTTACAACAGTTGAATCTTAAGAACTGACTCGTTTTATCAACAGTTCAACCTTAAGAACTGACTCATCTTAACAACAGTTGAATCTTCAAATAAAACTCGTTTTAACAACAGTTGAATCTTAAGAATTGATTCGTTTTAACAACAGCTGAATCTTAAGACAAAACTCGTTTTAACAACAGTTGAATCTTAAGATAAAATTCGTTTTAACAACAGTTGAATCTTAAGAACTGACTCGTTTTAACAACAGCTGAATCTTAAGATAAAACTCGTTGTAACAACAGTTGAATCTTAAGAACTGACTCGTTTTATCAACAGTTCAACCTTAAGCACTGACTCGTTTTAACAACACTTGAATCTTCAAATAAAACTCGTTTTAACAACAGTTGATTCTTCAGAACTGACTCGTTTTAACAACAGCAGAATCTTAAGATAAAACTCGTTTTAACAACAGTTGAATCTTAAGATAAAATTCGTTTTAACAACAGTTGAATCTTAAGAACTGACTCGTTTTAACAACAGCTGAATCTTAAGATAAAACTCGTTTTAACAACAGTTGAATCTTAAGAAGTGCCTCGTTTTATCAACAGTTCAACCTTAAGCACTGACTCGTTTTAACAACAGTTGAATCTTCAAATAAAACTCGTTTTAACAACAGTTGATTCTTCAGAACTGACTCGTTTTAACAACAGTTGAATCTTAAGATAAAACTCGTTTTAACAACAGTTGAATCTTAAGAACTGACTCATTTTAACAACAGCTGAATCTTTAGATAAAACTCGTTTTAACAACAGTTGAATCTTAAGAACTGACTCGTTTTATCAACAGTTCAACCTTAAGAACTGACTCGTTTTAACAACAGTTGAATCCTCAAATAAAACTCGTTTTAACAACAGTTGAATCTTAAGAACTGACTCATTTTAAGAACAGTTGAATCTTAAGATAAAACTCGTTTTAACAACAGTTGAATCTTAAGAACTGACTCGTTTTAACAACGGCTGAATTTTAAGATAAACTCGTTTTAACAACAGTTGAATCTTAAGAACTGACTCGTTTTAACAACAGCTAAATCTTAAGATAAAACTCGTTTTAACAACAGTTGAATCTTAAGAACTGACTCGTTTTATCAACTGTTCAACCTTAAGAACTGACTCATCTTAACAACAGTTGAATCTTCAAATAAAATTCGTTTTAACAACAGTTGAATCTTAAGAACTGACTCGTTTTAACAACAGTTCAACCTTAAGAACTGACTCGTTTTAAGAACAGTTGAATCTTAAGATAAAACTCGTTTTAACAACAGTTGAATCTTAAGAACTGACTCATTTTAACAACAGTTGAATCTTAAGAACTGATTCGTTTTAACAACAGTTGAATCTTCAGATAAAACTCGTTTTAACTACAGTTGAATCTTAAGAACTGACTCGTTTTAACAACAGTTGAATCTTAAGATAAAACTCGTTTTAACAACAGTTGAATCTTAAGAACTGACTCATTTTAACAACAGTTGAATCTTAAGAACTGATTCGTTTTAACAACAGTTGAATCTTAAGATAAAACTCGTTTTAACAACAGTTGAATCTTAAGAACTGACTCGTTTTAACAACAGCTGAATCTTAAGATAAAACTCGTTTTACAACAGTTGAATCTTCAAATAAAACTCGTTTTAACAACAGTTGAATCTTAAGAACTGATTCGTTTTAACAACAGCTGAATCTTAAGATAAAACTCGTTTTAACAGCAGTTGAATCTTAAGATAAAATTCGTTTTAACAACAGTTGAATCTTAAGAACTGACTCGTTTTAACAACAGCTGAATCTTAAGATAAAACTCGTTTTAACAACAGTTGAATCTTAAGAACTGACTCGTTTTATCAACAGTTCAACCTTAAGCACTGACTCGTTTTAACAACAGTTGAATCTTCAAATAAAACTCGTTTTAACAACAGTCGATTCTTCAGAACTGACTCGTTTTAACAACAGTTGAATCTTATGATAAAACTCGTTTTAACAACAGTTGAATCATAAGAACTGACTCATTTTAACAACAGCTGAATCTTTAGATAAAACTCGTTTTAACAACAGTTGAATCTTAAGAACTGACTCGTTTTATCAACAGTTCAACCTTAAGAACTGACTCGTTTTAACAACAGTTGAATCCTCAAATAAAACTCGTTTTAACAACAGTTGAATCTTAAGAACTGACTCGTTTTAACAACAGTTGAATCTTAAGATAAAACTCGTTTTAACAACAGTTGAATCTTAAGAACTGACTCATTTTAACAACAGTTGAATCTTAAGAACTGATTCGTTTTAACAACAGTTGAATCTTAAGATAAAACTCGTTTTAACAACAGTTGAATCTTAAGAACTGACTCGTTTTAACAACAGTTGAATCTTAAGATAAAACTCGTTTTAACAACAGTTGAATCTTAAGAACTGACTCATTTTAACAACAGCTGAATCTTAAGATAAAACTCGTTTTAACAACAGTTGAATCTTAAGATAAAACTCGTTTTAACAACAGTTGAATCTTAAGAACTGACTCGTTTTATCAACAGTTCAACCTTAAGAACTGACTCATCTTAACAACAGTTGAATCTTCAAATAAAACTCGTTTTAACAACAGTTGAATCTTAAGAACTGATTCGTTTTAACAACAGCTGAATCTTAAGATAAAACTCGTTTTAACAACAGTTGAATCTTAAGATAAAATTCGTATTAACAACAGTTGAATCTTAAGAACTGACTCGTTTTAACAACAGCTGAATCTTAAGATAAAACTCGTTTTAACAACAGTTGAATCTTAAGAACTGACTCGTTTTATCAACAGTTCAACCTTAAGCACTGACTCGTTTTAACAACAGTTGAATCTTCAAATAAAACTCGTTTTAACAACAGTTGATTCTTCAGAACTGACTCGTTTTAACAACAGATGAATCTTAAGATAAAACTCGTTTTAACAACAGTTGAATCTTAAGAACTGACTCATTTTAACAACAGCTGAATCTGTAGATAAAACTCGTTTTAACAACAGTTGAATCTTAAGAACTGACTCGTTTTATCAACAGTTCAACCTTAAGAACTGACTCGTTTTAACAACAGTTGAATCCTCAAATAAAACTCGTTTTAACAACAGTTGAATCTTAAGAACTGACTCATTTTAACAACAGTTGAATCTTAAGATAAAACTCGTTTTAACAACAGTTGAATCTTAAGAACTGACTCGTTTTA
This sequence comes from Eledone cirrhosa, assembly GCA_964016885.1. Taxonomy (NCBI): domain Eukaryota; kingdom Metazoa; phylum Mollusca; class Cephalopoda; order Octopoda; family Eledonidae; genus Eledone; species Eledone cirrhosa. The sequence continues at coordinate 23,353,616 of OZ024744.1, forward strand.
ACAACGGCTGAATTTTAAGATAAACTCGTTTTAACAACAGTTGAATCTTAAGAACTGACTCGTTTTAACAACAGCTAAATCTTAAGATAAAACTCGTTTTAACAACAGTTGAATCTTAAGAACTGACTCGTTTTATCAACAGTTCAACCTTAAGAACTGACTCATCTTAACAACAGTTGAATCTTCAAATAAAATTCGTTTTAACAACAGTTGAATCGTAAGAACTGATTCGTTTTAACAACAGCTGAATCTTAAGATAAATCTCGTTTTAACAACAGTTGAATCTTAAGATAAAATTCGTTTTAACAACAGTTGAATCTTAAGAACTGACTCGTTTTAACAACAGTTGAATCTTAAGATAAAACTCGTTTTAACAACAGTTGAATCTTAAGAACTGACTCATTTTAACAACAGTTGAATCTTAAGATAAAACTCGTTTTAACAACAGTTGAATCTTAAGAACTGACTCGTTTTATCAACAGTTCAACCTTAGGCACTGACTCGTTTTAACAACAGTTGAATCTTCAAATAAAACTCGTTTTAACAACAGTTGATTCTTCAGAACTGACTCGTTTTAACAACAGTTGAATCTTAAGATAAAACTCGTTTTAACAACAGTTGAATCTTAAGAACTGACTCATTTTAACAACAGCTGAATCTTTAGATAAAACTCGTTTTAACAACAGTTGAATCTTAAGAACTGACTCGTTTTATCAACAGTTCAACCTTAAGAACTGACTCGTTTTAACAACAGTTGAATCCTCAAATAAAACTCGTTTTAACAACAGTTGAATCTTAAGAACTGACTCATTTTAACAACAGTTGAATCTTAAGATAAAACTCGTTTTAACAAGAGTTGAATCTTAAGAACTGACTCGTTTTAACAACGGCTGAATTTTAAGATAAACTCGTTTTAACAACAGTTGAATCTTAAGAACTGACTCGTTTTAACAACTGCTAAATCTTAAGATAAAACTCGTTTTAACAACAGTTGAATCTTAAGAACTGACTCGTTTTATCAACAGTTCAACCTTAAGAACTGACTCATCTTAACAACAGTTGAATCTTCAAATAAAATTCGTTTTAACAACAGTTGAATCTTAAGAACTGACTCGTTTTAACAACAGTTGAATCTTAAGATAAAACTCGTTTTAACAACAGTTGAATCTTAAGAACTGACTCATTTTAACAACAGCTGAATCTTAAGATAAAACTCGTTTTAACAACAGTTGAATCTTAAGATAAAATTCGTTTTAACAACAGTTGAATCTTAAGAACTGACTCGTTTTAACAACAGCTGAATCTTAAGATAAAACTCGTTTTAACAACAGTTGAATCTTAAGAACTGACTCGTTTTATCAACAGTTCAACCTTAAGCACTGACTCGTTTTAACAACAGTTGAATCTTCAAATAAAACTCGTTTTAACAACAGTTGATTCTTCAGAACTGACTCGTTTTAACAACAGTTGAATCTTAAGATAAAACTCGTTTTAACAACAGTTGAATCTTAAGAACTGACTCATATTAACAACAGCTGAATCTTTAGATAAATCTCGTTTTAACAACAGTTGAATCTTAAGAACTGACTCGTTTTAACAACAGTTGAATCCTCAAATAAAACTCGTTTTAACAACAGTTGAATCATAAGAACTGACTCGTTTTAACAACAGTTGAATCTTAAGATAAAACTCGTTTTAACAACAGGTGAATCTTAAGAACTGACTCATTTTAACAACAGTTGAATCTTAAGAACTGATTCGTTTTAACAACAGTTGAATCTTCAGATAAAACTCGTTTTAACTACAGTTGAATCTTAAGAACTGACTAGTTTTAACAACAGTTGAATCTTAAGATAAAACTCGTTTTAACAACAGTTGAATCTTAAGAACTGGCTCATTTTAACAACAGTTGAATCTTAAGAACTGATTCGTTTTAACAACAGTTGAATCTTAAGATAAAACTCGTTTTAACAACAGTTGAATCTTAAGAACTGACTCGTTTTAACAACAGCTGAATCTTAAGATAAAACTCGTTTTACAACAGTTGAATATTAAGAACTGACTCGTTTTATCAACAGTTCAACCTTAAGAACTGACTCGTTTTAACAACAGTTGAATCCTCAAATAAAACTCGTTTTAACAACAGTTGAATCTTAAGAACTGACTCATTTTAACAACAGTTGAATCTTAAGATAAAACTCGTTTTAACAACAGTTGAATCTTAAGAACTGACTCGTTTTAACAACGGCTGAATTTTAAGATAAACTCGTTTTAACAACAGTTGAATCTTAAGAACTGACTCGTTTTAACAACAGCTAAATCTTAAGATAAAACTCGTTTTAACAACAGTTGAATCTTAAGTTAAAATTCGTTTTAACAACAGTTGAATCTTAAGAACTGACTCGTTTTAACAACAGCTGAATCCTCAAATAAAACTCATTTTAACAACAGTTGAATCTTAAGAACTGATTCGTTTTAACAACAGTTGAATCTTAAGATAAAACTCGTTTTACAACAGTTGAATCTTAAGAACTGACTCGTTTTATCAACAGTTCAACCTTAAGAACTGACTCATCTTAACAACAGTTGAATCTTCAAATAAAACTCGTTTTAACAACAGTTGAATCTTAAGAATTGATTCGTTTTAACAACAGCTGAATCTTAAGACAAAACTCGTTTTAACAACAGTTGAATCTTAAGATAAAATTCGTTTTAACAACAGTTGAATCTTAAGAACTGACTCGTTTTAACAACAGCTGAATCTTAAGATAAAACTCGTTGTAACAACAGTTGAATCTTAAGAACTGACTCGTTTTATCAACAGTTCAACCTTAAGCACTGACTCGTTTTAACAACACTTGAATCTTCAAATAAAACTCGTTTTAACAACAGTTGATTCTTCAGAACTGACTCGTTTTAACAACAGCAGAATCTTAAGATAAAACTCGTTTTAACAACAGTTGAATCTTAAGATAAAATTCGTTTTAACAACAGTTGAATCTTAAGAACTGACTCGTTTTAACAACAGCTGAATCTTAAGATAAAACTCGTTTTAACAACAGTTGAATCTTAAGAAGTGCCTCGTTTTATCAACAGTTCAACCTTAAGCACTGACTCGTTTTAACAACAGTTGAATCTTCAAATAAAACTCGTTTTAACAACAGTTGATTCTTCAGAACTGACTCGTTTTAACAACAGTTGAATCTTAAGATAAAACTCGTTTTAACAACAGTTGAATCTTAAGAACTGACTCATTTTAACAACAGCTGAATCTTTAGATAAAACTCGTTTTAACAACAGTTGAATCTTAAGAACTGACTCGTTTTATCAACAGTTCAACCTTAAGAACTGACTCGTTTTAACAACAGTTGAATCCTCAAATAAAACTCGTTTTAACAACAGTTGAATCTTAAGAACTGACTCATTTTAAGAACAGTTGAATCTTAAGATAAAACTCGTTTTAACAACAGTTGAATCTTAAGAACTGACTCGTTTTAACAACGGCTGAATTTTAAGATAAACTCGTTTTAACAACAGTTGAATCTTAAGAACTGACTCGTTTTAACAACAGCTAAATCTTAAGATAAAACTCGTTTTAACAACAGTTGAATCTTAAGAACTGACTCGTTTTATCAACTGTTCAACCTTAAGAACTGACTCATCTTAACAACAGTTGAATCTTCAAATAAAATTCGTTTTAACAACAGTTGAATCTTAAGAACTGACTCGTTTTAACAACAGTTCAACCTTAAGAACTGACTCGTTTTAAGAACAGTTGAATCTTAAGATAAAACTCGTTTTAACAACAGTTGAATCTTAAGAACTGACTCATTTTAACAACAGTTGAATCTTAAGAACTGATTCGTTTTAACAACAGTTGAATCTTCAGATAAAACTCGTTTTAACTACAGTTGAATCTTAAGAACTGACTCGTTTTAACAACAGTTGAATCTTAAGATAAAACTCGTTTTAACAACAGTTGAATCTTAAGAACTGACTCATTTTAACAACAGTTGAATCTTAAGAACTGATTCGTTTTAACAACAGTTGAATCTTAAGATAAAACTCGTTTTAACAACAGTTGAATCTTAAGAACTGACTCGTTTTAACAACAGCTGAATCTTAAGATAAAACTCGTTTTACAACAGTTGAATCTTCAAATAAAACTCGTTTTAACAACAGTTGAATCTTAAGAACTGATTCGTTTTAACAACAGCTGAATCTTAAGATAAAACTCGTTTTAACAGCAGTTGAATCTTAAGATAAAATTCGTTTTAACAACAGTTGAATCTTAAGAACTGACTCGTTTTAACAACAGCTGAATCTTAAGATAAAACTCGTTTTAACAACAGTTGAATCTTAAGAACTGACTCGTTTTATCAACAGTTCAACCTTAAGCACTGACTCGTTTTAACAACAGTTGAATCTTCAAATAAAACTCGTTTTAACAACAGTCGATTCTTCAGAACTGACTCGTTTTAACAACAGTTGAATCTTATGATAAAACTCGTTTTAACAACAGTTGAATCATAAGAACTGACTCATTTTAACAACAGCTGAATCTTTAGATAAAACTCGTTTTAACAACAGTTGAATCTTAAGAACTGACTCGTTTTATCAACAGTTCAACCTTAAGAACTGACTCGTTTTAACAACAGTTGAATCCTCAAATAAAACTCGTTTTAACAACAGTTGAATCTTAAGAACTGACTCGTTTTAACAACAGTTGAATCTTAAGATAAAACTCGTTTTAACAACAGTTGAATCTTAAGAACTGACTCATTTTAACAACAGTTGAATCTTAAGAACTGATTCGTTTTAACAACAGTTGAATCTTAAGATAAAACTCGTTTTAACAACAGTTGAATCTTAAGAACTGACTCGTTTTAACAACAGTTGAATCTTAAGATAAAACTCGTTTTAACAACAGTTGAATCTTAAGAACTGACTCATTTTAACAACAGCTGAATCTTAAGATAAAACTCGTTTTAACAACAGTTGAATCTTAAGATAAAACTCGTTTTAACAACAGTTGAATCTTAAGAACTGACTCGTTTTATCAACAGTTCAACCTTAAGAACTGACTCATCTTAACAACAGTTGAATCTTCAAATAAAACTCGTTTTAACAACAGTTGAATCTTAAGAACTGATTCGTTTTAACAACAGCTGAATCTTAAGATAAAACTCGTTTTAACAACAGTTGAATCTTAAGATAAAATTCGTATTAACAACAGTTGAATCTTAAGAACTGACTCGTTTTAACAACAGCTGAATCTTAAGATAAAACTCGTTTTAACAACAGTTGAATCTTAAGAACTGACTCGTTTTATCAACAGTTCAACCTTAAGCACTGACTCGTTTTAACAACAGTTGAATCTTCAAATAAAACTCGTTTTAACAACAGTTGATTCTTCAGAACTGACTCGTTTTAACAACAGATGAATCTTAAGATAAAACTCGTTTTAACAACAGTTGAATCTTAAGAACTGACTCATTTTAACAACAGCTGAATCTGTAGATAAAACTCGTTTTAACAACAGTTGAATCTTAAGAACTGACTCGTTTTATCAACAGTTCAACCTTAAGAACTGACTCGTTTTAACAACAGTTGAATCCTCAAATAAAACTCGTTTTAACAACAGTTGAATCTTAAGAACTGACTCATTTTAACAACAGTTGAATCTTAAGATAAAACTCGTTTTAACAACAGTTGAATCTTAAGAACTGACTCGTTTTAACAACGGCTGAATTTTAAGATAAACTCGTTTTAACAACAGTTGAATCTTAAGAACTGACTCGTTTTAACAACAGCTAAATCTTAAGATAAAACTCGTTTTAACAACAGTTGAATCTTAAGAACTGACTCGTTTTATCAACAGTTCAACCTTAAGAACTGACTCATCTTAACAACAGTTGAATCTTCAAATAAAATTCGTTTTAACAACAGTTGAATCGTAAGAACTGATTCGTTTTAACAACAGCTGAATCTTAAGATAAATCTCGTTTTAACAACAGTTGAATCTTAAGATAAAATTCGTTTTAACAACAGTTGAATCTTAAGAACTGACTCGTTTTAACAACAGTTGAATCTTAAGATAAAACTCGTTTTAACAACAGTTGAATCTTAAGAACTGACTCATTTTAACAACAGTTGAATCTTAAGATAAAACTCGTTTTAACAACAGTTGAATCTTAAGAACTGACTCGTTTTATCAACAGTTCAACCTTAGGCACTGACTCGTTTTAACAACAGTTGAATCTTCAAATAAAACTCGTTTTAACAACAGTTGATTCTTCAGAACTGACTCGTTTTAACAACAGTTGAATCTTAAGATAAAACTCGTTTTAACAACAGTTGAATCTTAAGAACTGACTCATTTTAACAACAGCTGAATCTTTAGATAAAACTCGTTTTAACAACAGTTGAATCTTAAGAACTGACTCGTTTTATCAACAGTTCAACCTTAAGAACTGACTCGTTTTAACAACAGTTGAATCCTCAAATAAAACTCGTTTTAACAACAGTTGAATCTTAAGAACTGACTCATTTTAACAACAGTTGAATCTTAAGATAAAACTCGTTTTAACAAGAGTTGAATCTTAAGAACTGACTCGTTTTAACAACGGCTGAATTTTAAGATAAACTCGTTTTAACAACAGTTGAATCTTAAGAACTGACTCGTTTTAACAACTGCTAAATCTTAAGATAAAACTCGTTTTAACAACAGTTGAATCTTAAGAACTGACTCGTTTTATCAACAGTTCAACCTTAAGAACTGACTCATCTTAACAACAGTTGAATCTTCAAATAAAATTCGTTTTAACAACAGTTGAATCTTAAGAACTGACTCGTTTTAACAACAGTTGAATCTTAAGATAAAACTCGTTTTAACAACAGTTGAATCTTAAGAACTGACTCATTTTAACAACAGCTGAATCTTAAGATAAAACTCGTTTTAACAACAGTTGAATCTTAAGATAAAATTCGTTTTAACAACAGTTGAATCTTAAGAACTGACTCGTTTTAACAACAGCTGAATCTTAAGATAAAACTCGTTTTAACAACAGTTGAATCTTAAGAACTGACTCGTTTTATCAACAGTTCAACCTTAAGCACTGACTCGTTTTAACAACAGTTGAATCTTCAAATAAAACTCGTTTTAACAACAGTTGATTCTTCAGAACTGACTCGTTTTAACAACAGTTGAATCTTAAGATAAAACTCGTTTTAACAACAGTTGAATCTTAAGAACTGACTCATATTAACAACAGCTGAATCTTTAGATAAATCTCGTTTTAACAACAGTTGAATCTTAAGAACTGACTCGTTTTAACAACAGTTGAATCCTCAAATAAAACTCGTTTTAACAACAGTTGAATCATAAGAACTGACTCGTTTTAACAACAGTTGAATCTTAAGATAAAACTCGTTTTAACAACAGGTGAATCTTAAGAACTGACTCATTTTAACAACAGTTGAATCTTAAGAACTGATTCGTTTTAACAACAGTTGAATCTTCAGATAAAACTCGTTTTAACTACAGTTGAATCTTAAGAACTGACTAGTTTTAACAACAGTTGAATCTTAAGATAAAACTCGTTTTAACAACAGTTGAATCTTAAGAACTGGCTCATTTTAACAACAGTTGAATCTTAAGAACTGATTCGTTTTAACAACAGTTGAATCTTAAGATAAAACTCGTTTTAACAACAGTTGAATCTTAAGAACTGACTCGTTTTAACAACAGCTGAATCTTAAGATAAAACTCGTTTTACAACAGTTGAATATTAAGAACTGACTCGTTTTATCAACAGTTCAACCTTAAGAACTGACTCGTTTTAACAACAGTTGAATCCTCAAATAAAACTCGTTTTAACAACAGTTGAATCTTAAGAACTGACTCATTTTAACAACAGTTGAATCTTAAGATAAAACTCGTTTTAACAACAGTTGAATCTTAAGAACTGACTCGTTTTAACAACGGCTGAATTTTAAGATAAACTCGTTTTAACAACAGTTGAATCTTAAGAACTGACTCGTTTTAACAACAGCTAAATCTTAAGATAAAACTCGTTTTAACAACAGTTGAATCTTAAGTTAAAATTCGTTTTAACAACAGTTGAATCTTAAGAACTGACTCGTTTTAACAACAGCTGAATCCTCAAATAAAACTCATTTTAACAACAGTTGAATCTTAAGAACTGATTCGTTTTAACAACAGTTGAATCTTAAGATAAATCTCGTTTTACAACAGTTGAATCTTAAGAACTGACTCGTTTTATCAACAGTTCAACCTTAAGAACTGACTCATCTTAACAACAGTTGAATCTTCAAATAAAACTCGTTTTAACAACAGTTGAATCTTAAGAATTGATTCGTTTTAACAACAGCTGAATCTTAAGACAAAACTCGTTTTAACAACAGTTGAATCTTAAGATAAAATTCGTTTTAACAACAGTTGAATCTTAAGAACTGACTCGTTTTAACAACAGCTGAATCTTAAGATAAAACTCGTTGTAACAACAGTTGAATCTTAAGAACTGACTCGTTTTATCAACAGTTCAACCTTAAGCACTGACTCGTTTTAACAACACTTGAATCTTCAAATAAAACTCGTTTTAACAACAGTTGATTCTTCAGAACTGACTCGTTTTAACAACAGCAGAATCTTAAGATAAAACTCGTTTTAACAACAGTTGAATCTTAAGATAAAATTCGTTTTAACAACAGTTGAATCTTAAGAACTGACTCGTTTTAACAACAGCTGAATCTTAAGATAAAACTCGTTTTAACAACAGTTGAATCTTAAGAAGTGCCTCGTTTTATCAACAGTTCAACCTTAAGCACTGACTCGTTTTAACAACAGTTGAATCTTCAAATAAAACTCGTTTTAACAACAGTTGATTCTTCAGAACTGACTCGTTTTAACAACAGTTGAATCTTAAGATAAAACTCGTTTTAACAACAGTTGAATCTTAAGAACTGACTCATTTTAACAACAGCTGAATCTTTAGATAAAACTCGTTTTAACAACAGTTGAATCTTAAGAACTGACTCGTTTTATCAACAGTTCAACCTTAAGAACTGACTCGTTTTAACAACAGTTGAATCCTCAAATAAAACTCGTTTTAACAACAGTTGAATCTTAAGAACTGACTCATTTTAAGAACAGTTGAATCTTAAGATAAAACTCGTTTTAACAACAGTTGAATCTTAAGAACTGACTCGTTTTAACAACGGCTGAATTTTAAGATAAACTCGTTTTAACAACAGTTGAATCTTAAGAACTGACTCGTTTTAACAACAGCTAAATCTTAAGATAAAACTCGTTTTAACAACAGTTGAATCTTAAGAACTGACTCGTTTTAACAACAGCTGAATCTTAAGATAAAACTCGTTTTACAACAGTTGAATCTTCAAATAAAACTCGTTTTAACAACAGTTGAATCTTAAGAACTGATTCGTTTTAACAACAGTTGAATCTTCAGATAAAACTCGTTTTAACTACAGTTGAATCTTAAGAACTGACTCGTTTTAACAACAGTTGAATCTTAAGATAAAACTCGTTTTAACAACAGTTGAATCTTAAGAACTGACTCATTTTAACAACAGTTGAATCTTAAGAACTGATTCGTTTTAACAACAGTTGAATCTTAAGATAAAACTCGTTTTAACAACAGTTGAATCTTAAGAACTGACTCGTTTTAACAACAGCTGAATCTTAAGATAAAACTCGTTTTACAACAGTTGAATCTTCAAATAAAACTCGTTTTAACAACAGTTGAATCTTAAGAACTGACTCGTTTTAACAACAGCTGAATCTTAAGATAAAACTCGTTTTAACAACAGTTGAATCTTAAGAACTGACTCGTTTTATCAACAGTTCAACCTTAAGCACTGACTCGTTTTAACAACAGTTGAATCTTCAAATAAAACTCGTTTTAACAACAGTCGATTCTTCAGAACTGACTCGTTTTAACAACAGTTGAATCTTAAGATAAAACTCGTTTTAACAACAGTTGAATCATAAGAACTGACTCATTTTAACAACAGCTGAATCTTTAGATAAAACTCGTTTTAACAACAGTTGAATCTTAAGAACTGACTCGTTTTATCAACAGTTCAACCTTAAGAACTGACTCGTTTTAACAACAGTTGAATCCTCAAATAAAACTCGTTTTAACAACAGTTGAATCTTAAGAACTGACTCGTTTTAACAACAGTTGAATCTTAAGAACTGATTCGTTTTAACAACAGTTGAATCTTAAGATAAAACTCGTTTTAACAACAGTTGAATCTTAAGAACTGACTCGTTTTAACAACAGCTGAATCTTAAGATAAAACTCGTTTTACAACAGTTGAATCTTAAGAACTGACTCGTTTTATCAACAGTTCAACCTTAAGAACTGACTCATCTTAACAACAGTTGAATCTTCAAATAAAATTCGTTTTAACAACAGTTGAATCTTAAGAACTGACTCGTTTTAACAACAGCTGAATCTTAAGATAAAACTCGTTTTAACAACAGTTGATTCTTCAGAACTGACTCGTTTTAACAACAGCAGAATCTTAAGATAAAACTCGTTTTAACAACAGTTGAATCTTAAGATAAAATTCGTTTTAACAACAGTTGAATCTTAAGAACTGACTCGTTTTAACAACAGCTGAATCTTAAGATAAAACTCGTTTTAACAACAGTTGAATCTTAAGAAGTGCCTCGTTTTATCAACAGTTCAACCTTAAGCACTGACTCGTTTTAACAACAGTTGAATCTTCAAATAAAACTCGTTTTAACAACAGTTGATTCTTCAGAACTGACTCGTTTTAACAACAGTTGAATCTTAAGATAAAACTCGTTTTAACAACAGTTGAATCTTAAGAACTGACTCATTTTAACAACAGCTGAATCTTTAGATAAAACTCGTTTTAACAACAGTTGAATCTTAAGAACTGACTCGTTTTATCAACAGTTCAACCTTAAGAACTGACTCGTTTTAACAACAGTTGAATCCTCAAATAAAACTCGTTTTAACAACAGTTGAATCTTAAGAACTGACTCATTTTAAGAACAGTTGAATCTTAAGATAAAACTCGTTTTAACAACAGTTGAATCTTAAGAACTGACTCGTTTTAACAACGGCTGAATTTTAAGATAAACTCGTTTTAACAACAGTTGAATCTTAAGAACTGACTCGTTTTAACAACAGCTAAATCTTAAGATAAAACTCGTTTTAACAACAGTTGAATCTTAAGAACTGACTCGTTTTAACAACAGCTGAATCTTAAGATAAAACTCGTTTTACAACAGTTGAATCTTCAAATAAAACTCGTTTTAACAACAGTTGAATCTTAAGAACTGATTCGTTTTAACAACAGTTGAATCTTCAGATAAAACTCGTTTTAACTACAGTTGAATCTTAAGAACTGACTCGTTTTAACAACAGTTGAATCTTAAGATAAAACTCGTTTTAACAACAGTTGAATCTTAAGAACTGACTCATTTTAACAACAGTTGAATCTTAAGAACTGATTCGTTTTAACAACAGTTGAATCTTAAGATAAAACTCGTTTTAACAACAGTTGAATCTTAAGAACTGACTCGTTTTAACAACAGCTGAATCTTAAGATAAAACTCGTTTTACAACAGTTGAATCTTCAAATAAAACTCGTTTTAACAACAGTTGAATCTTAAGAACTGACTCGTTTTAACAACAGCTGAATCTTAAGATAAAACTCGTTTTAACAACAGTTGAATCTTAAGAACTGACTCGTTTTATCAACAGTTCAACCTTAAGCACTGACTCGTTTTAACAACAGTTGAATCTTCAAATAAAACTCGTTTTAACAACAGTCGATTCTTCAGAACTGACTCGTTTTAACAACAGTTGAATCTTAAGATAAAACTCGTTTTAACAACAGTTGAATCATAAGAACTGACTCATTTTAACAACAGCTGAATCTTTAGATAAAACTCGTTTTAACAACAGTTGAATCTTAAGAACTGACTCGTTTTATCAACAGTTCAACCTTAAGAACTGACTCGTTTTAACAACAGTTGAATCCTCAAATAAAACTCGTTTTAACAACAGTTGAATCTTAAGAACTGACTCGTTTTAACAACAGTTGAATCTTAAGAACTGATTCGTTTTAACAACAGTTGAATCTTAAGATAAAACTCGTTTTAACAACAGTTGAATCTTAAGAACTGACTCGTTTTAACAACAGCTGAATCTTAAGATAAAACTCGTTTTACAACAGTTGAATCTTAAGAACTGACTCGTTTTATCAACAGTTCAACCTTAAGAACTGACTCATCTTAACAACAGTTGAATCTTCAAATAAAATTCGTTTTAACAACAGTTGAATCTTAAGAACTGACTCGTTTTAACAACAGCTGAATCTTAAGATAAAACTCGTTTTAACAACAGTTGAATCTTAAGATAAAATTCGTATTAACAACAGTTGAATCTTAAGAACTGACTCGTTTTAACAACAGCTGAATCTTAAGATAAAACTCGTTTTAACAACAGTTGAATCTTAAGAACTGACTCGTTTTATCAACAGTTCAACCTTAAGCACTGACTCGTTTTAACAACAGTTGAATCTTCAAATAAAACTCGTTTTAACAACAGTTGATTCTTCAGAACTGACTCGTTTTAACAACAGATGAATCTTAAGATAAAACTCGTTTTAACAACAGTTGAATCTTAAGAACTGACTCATTTTAACAACAGCTGAATCTGTAGATAAAACTCGTTTTAACAACAGTTGAATCTTAAGAACTGACTCGTTTTATCAACAGTTCAACCTTAAGAACTGACTCGTTTTAACAACAGTTGAATCCTCAAATAAAACTCGTTTTAACAACAGTTGAATCTTAAGAACTGACTCATTTTAACAACAGTTGAATCTTAAGATAAAACTCGTTTTAACAACAGTTGAATCTTAAGAACTGACTCGTTTTAACAACGGCTGAATTTTAAGATAAACTCGTTTTAACAACAGTTGAATCTTAAGAACTGACTCGTTTTAACAACAGCTAAATCTTAAGATAAAACTCGTTTTAACAACAGTTGAATCTTAAGAACTGACTCGTTTTATCAACAGTTCAACCTTAAGAACTGACTCATCTTAACAACAGTTGAATCTTCAAATAAAATTCGTTTTAACAACAGTTGAATCTTAAGAACTGACTCGTTTTAACAACAGTTGAATCTTAAGATAAAACTCGTTTTAACAACAGTTGAATCTTAAGAACTGACTCATTTTAACAACAGCTGAATCTTAAGATAAAACTCGTTTTAACAACAGTTGAATCTTAAGAACTGACTCGTTTTATCAACAGTTCAACCTTAAGAACTGACTCATCTTAACAACAGTTGAATCTTCAAATAAAATTCGTTTTAACAACAGTTGAATCTTAAGAACTGACTCGTTTTAACAACAGTTGAATCTTAAGAGAAAACTCGTTTTAACAACAGTTGAATCTTAAGAACTGACTCGTTTTAACAACGGCTGAATTTTAAGATAAACTCGTTTTAACAACAGTTGAATCTTAAGAACTGACTCGTTTTAACAACAGCTAAATCTTAAGATAAAACTCGTTTTAACAACAGTTGAATCTTAAGAACTGACTCGTTTTATCAACAGTTCAACCTTAAGAACTGACTCATCTTAACAACAGTTGAATCTTCAAATAAAATTCGTTTTAACAACAGTTGAATCTTAAGAACTGACTCGTTTTAACAACAGTTGAATCTTAAGATAAAACTCGTTTTAACAACAGTTGAATCTTAAGAACTGACTCATTTTAACAACAGCTGAATCTTAAGATAAAACTCGTTTTAACAACAGTTGAATCTTAAGATAAAACTCGTTTTAACAACAGTTGAATCTTAAGAACTGACTCGTTTTATCAACAGTTCAACCTTAAGCACTGACTCGTTTTAACAACAGTTGAATCTTCAAATAAAACTCGTTTTAACAACAGTTGATTCTTCAGAACTGACTCGTTTTAACAACAGTTGAATCTTAAGATAAAACTCGTTTTAACAACAGTTGAATCTTAAGAACTGACTCATTCTAACAACAGCTTAATCTTTAGATAAAACTCGTTTTAACAACAGTTGAATCTTAAGAACTGACTCGTTTTATCAACAGTTCAACCTTAAGAACTGACTCGTTTTAACAACAGTTGAATCCTCAAATAAAACTCGTTTTAACAACAGTTGAATCTTAAGAACTGACTCGTTTTAACAACAGTTGAATCTTAAGATAAAACTCGTTTTAACAACAGTTGAATCTTAAGAACTGACTCATTTTAACAACAGTTGAATCTTAAGAACTGATTCGTTTTAACAACAGTTGAATCTTCAGATAAAACTCGTTTTAACAACAGTTGAATCTTAAGAACTGACTCGTTTTAACAACAGCTGAATCTTAAGATAAAACTCGTTTTACAACAGTTGAATCTTAAGAACTGACTCGTTTTATCAACAGTTCAACCTTAAGAACTGACTCATCTTAACAACAGTTGAATCTTCAAATAAAACTCGTTTTAACAACAGTTGAATTTTAAGAACTGATTCGTTTTAACAACAGCTGAATCTTAAGATAAAACTCGTTTTAACAACAGTTGAATCTTAAGATAAAATTCGTTTTAAAAACAGTTGAATCTTAAGAACTGACTCGTTTTAACAACAGCAGAATCTTAAGATAAAACTCGTTTTAACAACAGTTGAATCTTAAGAACTGACTCGTTTTATCATCAGTTCAACCTTAAGCACTGACTCGTTTTAACAACAGTTGCATCTTCAAATAAAACTCGTTTTAACAACAGTTGATTCTTCAGAACTGACTCGTTTTAACAACAGTTGAATCTTAAGATAAAACTCGTTTTAACAACAGTTGAATCTTAAGAACTGACTCGTTTTAACAACAGCTGAATCTTAAGATAAAACTCGTTTTACAACAGTTGAATCTTAAGAACTGACTCGTTTTATCAACAGTTCAACATTAAGAACTGACTCATCTTAACAACAGTTGAATCTTCAAATAAAACTCGTTTTAACAACAGTTGATTCTTCAGAACGGACTCGTTTTAACAACAGTTGAATCTTAAGATAAAACTCGTTTAAACAACAGTTGAATCTTAAGAACTGACTCATTTTAACAACAGCTGAATCTCTAGATAAAACTCGTTTTAACAACAGTTGAATATTAAGAACTGACTCGTTTTCTCAACAGTTCAACCTTAAGAACTGACTCGTTTTAACAACAGTTGAATCCTCAAATAAAACTCGTTTTAACAACAGTTGAATCTTAAGAACTGACTCATTTTAACAACAGTTGAATCTTAAGATAAAACTCGTTTTAACAAGAGTTGAATCTTAAGAACTGACTCGTTTTAACAACGGCTGAATTTTAAGATAAACTCGTTTTAACAACAGTTGAATCTTAAGAACTGACTCGTTTTAACAACTGCTAAATCTTAAGATAAAACTCGTTTTAACAACAGTTGAATCTTAAGAACTGACTCGTTTTATCAACAGTTCAACCTTAAGAACTGACTCATGTTAACAACAGTTGAATCTTCAAATAAAATTCGTTTTAACAACAGTTGAATCTTAAGAACTGACTCGTTTTAACAACAGTTGAATCCTCAAATAAAACTCGTTTTAACAACAGTTGAATCATAAGAACTGACTCGTTTTAACAACAGTTGAATCTTAAGATAAAACTCGTTTTAACAACAGGTGAATCTTAAGAACTGACTCATTTTAACAACAGTTGAATCTTAAGAACTGATTCGTTTTAACAACAGTTGAATCTTCAGATAAAACTCGTTTTAACTACAGTTGAATCTTAAGAACTGACTAGTTTTAACAACAGTTGAATCTTAAGATAAAACTCGTTTTAACAACAGTTGAATCTTAAGAACTGGCTCATTTTAACAACAGTTGAATCTTAAGAACTGATTCGTTTTAACAACAGTTGAATCTTAAGATAAAACTCGTTTTAACAACAGTTGAATCTTAAGAACTGACTCGTTTTAACAACAGCTGAATCTTAAGATAAAACTCGTTTTAACAACAGTTGAATCTTAAGAACTGACTCGTTTTATCAACAGTTCAACCTTAAGCACTGACTCGTTTTAACAACAGTTGAATCTTCAAATAAAACTCGTTTTAACAACAGTTGATTCTTCAGAACTGACTCGTTTTAACAACAGTTGAATCTTAAGATAAAACTCGTTTTAACAACAGTTGAATCTTAAGAACTGACTCGTTTTAACAACGGCTGAATTTTAAGATAAACTCGTTTTAACAACAGTTGAATCTTAAGAACTGACTCGTTTTAACAACAGCTAAATCTTAAGATAAAACTCGTTTTAACAACAGTTGAATCTTAAGGTAAAATTCGTTTTAACAACAGTTGAATCTTAAGAACTGACTCGTTTTAACAACAGCTGAATCCTCAAATAAAACTCGTTTTAACAACAGTTGAATCTTAAGAACTGACTCGTGTTAACAACAGTTGAATCTTAAGATAAAACTCGTTTTAACAACAGTTGAATTTTAAGAACTGACTCATTTTAACAACAGTTGAATCTTAAGAACTGATTCGTTTTAACAACAGTTGAATCTTCAGATAAAACTCGTTTTAACTACAGTTGAATCTTAAGAACTGACTAGTTTTAACAACAGATGAATCTTAAGATAAAACTCGTTTTTACAACAGTTGAATCTTAAGAACTGACTCGTTTTAACAACAGTTGAATCATAAGAACTGATTCGTTTTAACAACAGCTGAATCTTAAGATAAAACTCGTTTTACAACAGTTGAATCTTAAGAACTGACTCGTTTTATCAACAGTTCAACCTTAAAGAACTGACTCATCTTAACAACAGTTGAATCTTCAAATAAAACTCGTTTTAACTACAGTTGAATCTTAAGAACTGATTCGTTTTAACAACAGCTGAATCTTAAGATAAAACTCGTTTTAACAACAGTTGAATCTTAAGAACTGACTCGTTTTAACAACGGCTGAATTTTAAGATAAACTCGTTTTAACAACAGTTGAATCTTAAGAACTGACTCGTTTTAACAACAGCTAAATCTTAAGATAAAACTCGTTTTAACAACAGTTGAATCTTAAGAACTGACTCGTTTTATCAACAGTTCAACCTTAAGAACTGACTCATCTTAACAACAGTTGAATCTTCAAATAAAATTCGTTTTAACAACAGTTGAATCTTAAGAACTGATTCGTTTTAACAACAGATGAATCTTAAGATAAGACTCGTTTAACAACAGTTGAATCTTAAGGTAAAATTCGTTTTAACAACAGTTGAATCTTAAGAACTGACTCGTTTTAACAACAGTTGAATCTTAAGATAAAACTCGTTTTAACAACAGTTGAATCTTAAGAACTGACTCATTTTAACAACAGTTGAATCTTAAGATAAAACTCGTTTTAACAACAGTTGAATCTTAAGAACTGACTCGTTTTAACAACAGCTGAATCTTAAGATAAAACTCGTTTTACAACAGTTGAATCTTAAGAACTGACTCGTTTTATCAACAGTTCAACCTTAAGAACTGACTCATCTTAACAACAGTTGAATCTTCAAATAAAACTCGTTTTAACAACAGTTGAATCTTAAGAACTGACTCGTTTTAACAACTGCTAAATCTTAAGATAAAACTCGTTTTAACAACAGTTGAATCTTAAGAACTGACTCGTTTTATCAACAGTTCAACCTTAAGAACTGACTCATGTTAACAACAGTTGAATCTTCAAATAAAATTCGTTTTAACAACAGTTGAATCTTAAGAACTGACTCGTTTTAACAACAGTTGAATCCTCAAATAAAACTCGTTTTAACAACAGTTGAATCATAAGAACTGACTCGTTTTAACAACAGTTGAATCTTAAGATAAAACTCGTTTTAACAACAGGTGAATCTTAAGAACTGACTCATTTTAACAACAGTTGAATCTTAAGAACTGATTCGTTTTAACAACAGTTGAATCTTCAGATAAAACTCGTTTTAACTACAGTTGAATCTTAAGAACTGACTAGTTTTAACAACAGTTGAATCTTAAGATAAAACTCGTTTTAACAACAGTTGAATCTTAAGAACTGGCTCATTTTAACAACAGTTGAATCTTAAGAACTGATTCGTTTTAACAACAGTTGAATCTTAAGATAAAACTCGTTTTAACAACAGTTGAATCTTAAGAACTGACTCGTTTTAACAACAGCTGAATCTTAAGATAAAACTCGTTTTAACAACAGTTGAATCTTAAGAACTGACTCGTTTTATCAACAGTTCAACCTTAAGCACTGACTCGTTTTAACAACAGTTGAATCTTCAAATAAAACTCGTTTTAACAACAGTTGATTCTTCAGAACTGACTCGTTTTAACAACAGTTGAATCTTAAGATAAAACTCGTTTTAACAACAGTTGAATCTTAAGAACTGACTCGTTTTAACAACGGCTGAATTTTAAGATAAACTCGTTTTAACAACAGTTGAATCTTAAGAACTGACTCGTTTTAACAACAGCTAAATCTTAAGATAAAACTCGTTTTAACAACAGTTGAATCTTAAGGTAAAATTCGTTTTAACAACAGTTGAATCTTAAGAACTGACTCGTTTTAACAACAGCTGAATCCTCAAATAAAACTCGTTTTAACAACAGTTGAATCTTAAGAACTGACTCGTTTTAACAACAGTTGAATCTTAAGATAAAACTCGTTTTAACAACAGTTGAATTTTAAGAACTGACTCATTTTAACAACAGTTGAATCTTAAGAACTGATTCGTTTTAACAACAGTTGAATCTTCAGATAAAACTCGTTTTAACTACAGTTGAATCTTAAGAACTGACTAGTTTTAACAACAGATGAATCTTAAGATAAAACTCGTTTTTACAACAGTTGAATCTTAAGAACTGACTCGATTTAACAACAGTTGAATCATAAGAACTGATTCGTTTTAACAACAGCTGAATCTTAAGATAAAACTCGTTTTACAACAGTTGAATCTTAAGAACTGACTCGTTTTATCAACAGTTCAACCTTAAAGAACTGACTCATCTTAACAACAGTTGAATCTTCAAATAAAACTCGTTTTAACTACAGTTGAATCTTAAGAACTGATTCGTTTTAACAACAGCTGAATCTTAAGATAAAACTCGTTTTAACAACAGTTGAATCTTAAGAACTGACTCGTTTTAACAACGGCTGAATTTTAAGATAAACTCGTTTTAACAACAGTTGAATCTTAAGAACTGACTCGTTTTAACAACAGCTAAATCTTAAGATAAAACTCGTTTTAACAACAGTTGAATCTTAAGAACTGACTCGTTTTATCAACAGTTCAACCTTAAGAACTGACTCATCTTAACAACAGTTGAATCTTCAAATAAAATTCGTTTTAACAACAGTTGAATCTTAAGAACTGATTCGTTTTAACAACAGATGAATCTTAAGATAAGACTCGTTTAACAACAGTTGAATCTTAAGGTAAAATTCGTTTTAACAACAGTTGAATCTTAAGAACTGACTCGTTTTAACAACAGTTGAATCTTAAGATAAAACTCGTTTTAACAACAGTTGAATCTTAAGAACTGACTCATTTTAACAACAGTTGAATCTTAAGATAAAACTCGTTTTAACAACAGTTGAATCTTAAGAACTGACTCGTTTTAACAACAGCTGAATCTTAAGATAAAACTCGTTTTACAACAGTTGAATCTTAAGAACTGACTCGTTTTATCAACAGTTCAACCTTAAGAACTGACTCATCTTAACAACAGTTGAATCTTCAAATAAAACTCGTTTTAACAACAGTTGAATCTTAAGAACTGATTCGTTTTAACAACAGCTGAATCTTAAGATAAAACTCGTTTTAACAACAGTTGAATCTTAAGATAAAATTCGTATTAACAACAGTTGAATCTTAAGAACTGACTGGTTTTAACAACAGATGAATCTTAAGATAAAACTCGTTTTAACAACAGTTGAATCTTAAGAACTGACTCGTTTTATCAACAGTTCAACCTTAAGCACTGACTCGTTTTAACAACAGTTGAATCTTCAAATAAAACTCGTTTTAACAACAGTTGATTCTTCAGAACTGACTCGTTTTAACAACAGATGAATCTTAAGATAAAACTCGTTTTAACAACAGTTGAATCTTAAGAACTGACTCATTTTAACAACAGCTGAATCTGTAGATAAAACTCGTTTTAACAACAGTTGAATCTTAAGAACTGACTCGTTTTATCAACAGTTCAACCTTAAGAACTGACTCGTTTTAACAACAGTTGAATCCTCAAATAAAACTCGTTTTAACAACAGTTGAATCTTAAGAACTGACTCATTTTAACAACAGTTGAATCTTAAGATAAAACTCGTTTTAACAACAGTTGAATCTTAAGAACTGACTCGTTTTAACAACGGCTGAATTTTAAGATAAACTCGTTTTAACAACAGTTGAATCTTCAGAACTGACTCGTTTTAACAACAGCTAAATCTTAAGATAAAACTCGTTTTAACAACAGTTGAATCTTAAGAACTGACTCGTTTTATCAACAGTTCAACCTTAAGAACTGACTCATCTTAACAACAGTTGAATCTTCAAATAAAATTCGTTTTAACAACAGTTGAATCTTAAGAACTGACTCGTTTTAACAACAGTTGAATCTTAAGATAAAACTCGTTTTAACAACAGTTGAATCTTAAGAACTGACTCATTTTAACAACAGCTGAATCTTAAGATAAAACTCGTTTTAACAACAGTTGAATCTTAAGATAAAATTCGTTTTAACAACAGTTGAATCTTAAGAACTGACTCGTTTTAACAACAGCTGAATCTTAAGATAAAACTCGTTTTAACCACAGTTGAATCTTAAGAACTGACTCGTTTTATCAACAGTTCAACCTTAAGCACTGACTCGTTTTAACAACTGTTGAATCTTCAAATAAAACTCGTTTTAACAACAGTTGATTCTTCAGAACTGACTCGTTTTAACAACAGTTGAATCTTAAGATAAAACTCGTTTTAACAACAGTTGAATCTTAAGAACTGACTCGTTTTAACAACGGCTGAATTTTAAGATAAACTCGTTTTAACAACAGTTGAATCTTAAGAACTGACTCGTTTTAACAACAGCTAAATCTTAAGATAAAACTCGTTTTAACAACAGTTGAATCTTAAGGTAAAATTCGTTTTAACAACAGTTGAATCTTAAGAACTGACTCGTTTTAACAACAGCTGAATCCTCAAATAAAACTCGTTTTAACAACAGTTGAATCTTAAGAACTGACTCGTTTTAACAACAGTTGAATCTTAAGATAAAACTCGTTTTAACAACAGTTGAATTTTAAGAACTGACTCATTTTAACAACAGTTGAATCTTAAGAACTGATTCGTTTTAACAACAGTTGAATCTTCAGATAAAACTCGTTTTAACTACAGTTGAATCTTAAGAACTGACTAGTTTTAACAACAGTTGAATCTTAAGATAAAACTCGTTTTTACAACAGTTGAATCTTAAGAACTGACTCGTTTTAACAACAGTTGAATCTTAAGAACTGATTCGTTTTAACAACAGCTGAATCTTAAGATAAAACTCGTTTTACAACAGTTGAATCTTAAGAACTGACTCGTTTTATCAACAGTTCAACCTTAAAGAACTGACTCATCTTAACAACAGTTGAATCTTCAAATAAAACTCGTTTTAACAACAGTTGAATCTTAAGAACTGATTCGTTTTAACAACAGCTGAATCTTAAGATAAAACTCGTTTTAACAACAGTTGAATCTTAAGAACTGACTCGTTTTAACAACGGCTGAATTTTAAGATAAACTCGTTTTAACAACAGTTGAATCTTAAGAACTGACTCGTTTTAACAACAGCTAAATCTTAAGATAAAACTCGTTTTAACAACAGTTGAATCTTAAGAACTGACTCGTTTTATCAACAGTTCAACCTTAAGAACTGACTCATCTTAACAACAGTTGAATCTTCAAATAAAATTCGTTTTAACAACAGTTGAATCTTAAGAACTGATTCGTTTTAACAACAGCTGAATCTTAAGATAAAACTCGTTTTAACAACAGTTGAATCTTAAGGTAAAATTCGTTTTAACAACAGTTGAATCTTAAGAACTGATTCGTTTTAACAACAGTTGAATCTTGAGATAAAACTCGTTTTAACAACAGTTGCATCTTAAGAACTGACTCATTTTAACAACAGTTGAATCTTAAGATAAAACTCGTTTTAACAACAGTTGAATCTTAAGAACTGACTCGTTTTAACAACAGCTGAATCTTAAGATAAAACTCGTTTTAACAACAGTTGAATCTTAAGAACTGACTCGTTTTATCAACAGTTCAACCTTAAGAACTGACTCATCTTAACAACAGTTGAATCTTCAAATAAAACTCGTTTTAACAACAGTTGAATCTTAAGAACTGATTCGTTTTAACAACAGCTGAATCTTAAGATAAAACTCGTTTTAACAACAGTTGAATCTTAAGATAAAATTCGTATTAACAACAGTTGAATCTTAAGAACTGACTCGTTTTAACAACAGATGAATCTTAAGATAAAACTCGTTTTAACAACAGTTGAATCTTAAGAACTGACTCGTTTTATCAACAGTTCAACCTTAAGCACTGACTCGTTTTAACAACAGTTGAATCTTCAAATAAAACTCGTTTTAACAACAGTTGATTCTTCAGAACTGACTCGTTTTAACAACAGATGAATCTTAAGATAAAACTCGTTTTAACAACAGTTGAATCTTAAGAACTGACTCATTTTAACAACAGCTGAATCTGTAGATAAAACTCGATTTAACAACAGTTGAATCTTAAGAACTGACTCGTTTTATCAAAAGTTCAACCTTAAGAACTGACTCGTTTTAACAACAGTTGAATCCTCAAATAAAACTCGTTTTAACAACAGTTGAATCTTAAGAACTGACTCATTTTAACAACAGTTGAATCTTAAGAACTGACTCGTTTTAACAACGGCTGAATTTTAAGATAAACTCGTTTTAACAACAGTTGAATCTTAAGAACTGACTCGTTTTAACAACAGCTAAATCTTAAGATAAAACTCGTTTTAACAACAGTTGAATCTTAAGAACTGACTCGTTTTATCAACAGTGCAACCTTAAGAACTGACTCATCTTAACAACAGTTGAATCTTCAAATAAAACTCGTTTTAACAACAGTTGAATCTTAAGAACTGATTCGTTTTAACAACAGCTGAATCTTAAGATAAAACTCGTTTTAACAACAGTTGAATCTTAAGATAAAATTCGTATTAACAACAGTTGAATCTTAAGAACTGACTCGTTTTAACAACAGATGAATCTTAAGATAAAACTCGTTTTAACAACAGTGGAATCTTAAGAACTGACTCGTTTTATCAACAGTTCAACCTTAAGCACTGACTCGTTTTAACAACAGTTGAATCTTCAAATAAAACTCGTTTTAACAACAGTTGATTCTTCAGAACTGACTCGTTTTAACAACAGATGAATCTTAAGATAAAACTCGTTTTAACAACAGTTGAATCTTAAGAACTGACTCATTTTAACAACAGCTGAATCTGTAGATAAAACTCGTTTTAACAACAGTTGAATCTTAAGAACTGACTCGTTTTATCAACAGTTCAACCTTAAGAACTGACTCGTTTTAACAACAGTTGAATCCTCAAATAAAACTCGTTTTAACAACAGTTGAATCTTAAGAACTGACTCATTTTAACAACAGTTGAATCTTAAGATAAAACTCGTTTTAACAACAGTTGAATCTTAAGAACTGACTCGTTTTAACAACGGCTGAATTTTAAGATAAACTCGTTTTAACAACAGTTGAATCTTAAGAACTGACTCGTTTTAACAACAGCTAAATCTTAAGATAAAACTCGTTTTAACAACAGTTGAATCTTAAGAACTGACTCGTTTTATCAACAGTTCAACCTTAAGAACTGACTCATCTTAACAACAGTTGAATCTTCAAATAAAATTCGTTTTAACAACAGTTGAATCTTAAGAACTGACTCGTTTTAACAACAGTTGAATCTTAAGATAAAACTCGTTTTAACAACAGTTGAATCTTAAAAACTGACTCATTTTAACAACAGCTGAATCTTAAGATAAAACTCGTTTTAACAACAGTTGAATCTTAAGATAAAATTCGTTTTAACAACAGTTGAATCTTAAGAACTGACTCGTTTTAACAACAGCTGAATCTTAAGATAAAACTCGTTTTAACAACAGTTGAATCTTAAGAACTGACTCGTTTTATCAACAGTTCAACCTTAAGCACTGACTCGTTTTAACAACAGTTGAATCTTCAAATAAAACTCGTTTTAACAACAGTTGATTCTTCAGAACTGACTCGTTTTAACAACAGTTGAATCTTAAGATAAAACTCGTTTTAACAACAGTTGAATCTTAAGAACTGACTCGTTTTAACAACGGCTGAATTTTAAGATAAACTCGTTTTAACAACAGTTGAATCTTAAGAACTGACTCGTTTTAACAACAGCTAAATCTTAAGATAAAACTCGTTTTAACAACAGTTGAATCTTAAGGTAAAATTCGTTTTAACAACAGTTGAATCTTAAGAACTGACTCGTTTTAACAACAGCTGAATCCTCAAATAAAACTCGTTTTAACAACAGTTGAATCTTAAGAACTGACTCGTTTTAACAACAGTTGAATCTTAAGATAAAACTGGTTTTAACAACAGTTGAATTTTAAGAACTGACTCATTTTAACAACAGTTGAATCTTAAGAACTGATTCGTTTTAACAACAGTTGAATCTTCAGATAAAACTCGTTTTAACTACAGTTGAATCTTAAGAACTGACTAGTTTTAACAACAGTTGAATCTTAAGATAAAACTCGTTTTTACAACAGTTGAATCTTAAGAACTGACTCGTTTTAACAACAGTTGAATCTTAAGAACTGATTCGTTTTAACAACAGCTGAATCTTAAGATAAAACTCGTTTTACAACAGTTGAATCTTAAGAACTGACTCGTTTTATCAACAGTTCAACCTTAAAGAACTGACTCATCTTAACAACAGTTGAATCTTCAAATAAAACTCGTTTTAACAACAGTTGAATCTTAAGAACTGATTCGTTTTAACAACAGCTGAATCTTAAGATAAAACTCGTTTTAACAACAGTTGAATCTTAAGAACTGACTCGTTTTAACAACGGCTGAATTTTAAGATAAACTCGTTTTAACAACAGTTGAATCTTAAGAACTGAATCGTTTTAACAACAGCTAAATCTTAAGATAAAACTCGTTTTAACAACAGTTGAATCTTAAGAACTGACTCGTTTTATCAACAGTTCAACCTTAAGAACTGACTCATCTTAACAACAGTTGAATCTTCAAATAAAATTCGTTTTAACAACAGTTGAATCTTAAGAACTGATTCGTTTTAACAACAGCTGAATCTTAAGATAAAACTCGTTTTAACAACAGTTGAATCTTAAGGTAAAATTCGTTTTAACAACAGTTGAATCTTAAGAACTGACTCGTTTTAACAACAGTTGAATCTTGAGATAAAACTCGTTTTAACAACAGTTGAATCTTAAGAACTGACTCATTTTAACAACAGTTGAATCTTAAGATAAAACTCGTTTTAACAACAGTTGAATCTTAAGAACTGACTCGTTTTAACAACAGCTGAATCTTAAGATAAAACTCGTTTTACAACAGTTGAATCTTAAGAACTGACTCGTTTTATCAACAGTTCAACCTTAAGAACTGACTCATCTTAACAACAGTTGAATCTTCAAATAAAACTCGTTTTAACAACAGTTGAATCTTAAGAACTGATTCGTTTTAACAACAAGTGAATCTTAAGATAAAACTCGTTTTAACAACAGTTGAATCTTAAGATAAAATTCGTATTAACAACAGTTGAATCTTAAGAACTGACTCGTTTTAACAACAGATGAATCTTAAGATAAAACTCGTTTTAACAACAGTTGAATCTTAAGAACTGACTCGTTTTATCAACAGTTCAACCTTAAGCACTGACTCGTTTTAACAACAGTTGAATCTTCAAATAAAACTCGTTTTAACAACAGTTGATTCTTCAGAACTGACTCGTTTTAACAACAGATGAATCTTAAGATAAAACTCGTTTTAACAACAGTTGAATCTGAAGAACTGACTCATTTTAACAACAGCTGAATCTGTAGATAAAACTCGTTTTAACAACAGTTGAATCTTAAGAACTGACTCGTTTTATCAACAGTTCAACCTTAAGAACTGACTCGTTTTAACAACAGTTGAATCCTCAAATAAAACTCGTTTTAACAACAGTTGAATCTTAAGAACTGACTCATTTTAACAACAGTTGAATCTTAAGAACTGACTCGTTTTAACAACGGCTGAATTTTAAGATAAACTCGTTTTAACAACAGTTGAATCTTAAGAACTGACTCGTTTTAACAACAGCTAAATCTTAAGATAAAACTCGTTTTAACAACAGTTGAATCTTAAGAACTGACTCGTTTTATCAACAGTTCAACCTTAAGAACTGACTCATCTTAACAACAGTTGAATCTTCAAATAAAATTCGTTTTAACAACAGTTGAATCTTAAGAACTGACTCGTTTTAACAACAGTTGAATCTTAAGATAAAACTCGTTTTAACAACAGTTGAATCTTAAAAACTGACTCATTTTAACAACAGCTGAATCTTAAGATAAAACTCGTTTTAACAACAGTTGAATCTTAAGATAAAATTCGTTTTAACAACAGTTGAATCTTAAGAACTGACTCGTTTTAACAACAGCTGAATCTTAAGATAAAACTCGTTTTAACAACAGTTGAATCTTAATAACTGACTCGTTTTATCAACAGTTCAACCTTAAGCACTGACTCGTTTTAACAACAGTTGAATCCTCAAATAAAACTCGTTTTAACAAAAGTTGAATCTTAAGAACTGACTCGTTTTAACAACAGTTGAATCTTAAGATAAAACTCGTTTTAACAACAGTTGAATCTTAAGAACTGACTCATTTTAACAACAGTTGAATCTTAAGAACTGATTCGTTTTAACAACAGTTGAATCTTCAGATAAAACTCGTTTTAACTACAGTTGAATCTTAAGAACTGACTAGTTTTAACAACAGTTGAATCTTAAGATAAAACTCGTTTTAACAACGGTTGAATCTTAAGAACTGGCTCATTTTAACAACGGTTGAATCTTAAGAACTGGCTCATTTTAACAACAGTTGAATCTTAAGAACTTATTCGTTTTAACAACAGTTGAATCTTAAGATAAAACTCGTTTTAACAACAGTTGAATCTTAAGAACTGACTCGTTTTAACAACAGCTGAATCTTAAGATAAAACTCGTTTTACAACAGTTGAATCTTAAGAACTGACTCGTTTTATCAACAGTTCAACCTTAAGAACTGACTCATCTTAACAACAGTTGAATCTTCAAATAAAACTCGTTTTAACAACAGTTGAATCTTAAGAACTGATTCGTTTTAACAACAGCTGAATCTTAAGATAAAACTCGTTTTAACAACAGTTGAATCTTAAGATAAAATTCGTTTTAAAAACAGTTGAATCTTAAGAACTGACTCGTTTTAACAACAGCTGAATCTTAAGATAAAACTCGTTTTAACAACAGTTGAATCTTAAGAACTGATTCGTTTTAACAACAGCTGAATCTTAAGATAAAACTCGTTTTAACAACAGTTGAATCTTAAGAACTGACTCGTTTTAACAACGGCTGAATTTTAAGATAAACTCGTTTTAACAACAGTTGAATCTTAAGAACTGACTCGTTTTAACAACAGCTAAATCTTAAGATAAAACTCGTTTTAACAACAGTTGAATCTTAAGAACTGACTCGTTTTATCAACAGTTCAACCTTAAGAACTGACTCATCTTAACAACAGTTGAATCTTCAAATAAAATTCGTTTTAACAACAGTTGAATCTTAAGAACTGATTCGTTTTAACAACAGCTGAATCTTAAGATAAAACTCGTTTTAACAACAGTTGAATCTTAAGGTAAAATTCGTTTTAACAACAGTTGAATCTTAAGAACTGACTCGTTTTAACAACAGTTGAATCTTGAGATAAAACTCGTTTTAACAACAGTTGAATCTTAAGAACTGACTCATTTTAACAACAGTTGAATCTTAAGATAAAACTCGTTTTAACAACAGTTGAATCTTAAGAACTGACTCGTTTTAACAACAGCTGAATCTTAAGATAAAACTCGTTTTACAACAGTTGAATCTTAAGAACTGACTCGTTTTATCAACAGTTCAACCTTAAGAACTGACTCATCTTAACAACAGTTGAATCTTCAAATAAAACTCGTTTTAACAACAGTTGAATCTTAAGAACTGATTCGTTTTAACAACAGCTGAATCTTAAGAACTGACTCGTTTTAACAACAGATGAATCTTAAGATAAAACTCGTTTTAACAACAGTTGAATCTTAAGAACTGACTCGTTTTATCAACAGTTCAACCTTAAGCACTGACTCGTTTTAACAACAGTTGAATCTTCAAATAAAACTCGTTTTAACAACAGTTGATTCTTCAGAACTGACTCGTTTTAACAACAGATGAATCTTAAGATAAAACTCGTTTTAACAACAGTTGAATCTTAAGAACTGACTCATTTTAACAACAGCTGAATCTGTAGATAAAACTCGTTTTAACAACAGTTGAATCTTAAGAACTGACTCGTTTTATCAACAGTTCAACCTTAAGAACTGACTCGTTTTAACAACAGTTGAATCCTCAAATAAAACTCGTTTTAACAACAGTTGAATCTTAAGAACTGACTCATTTTAACAACAGTTGAATCTTAAGAACTGACTCGTTTTAACAACGGCTGAATTTTAAGATAAACTCGTTTTAACAACAGTTGAATCTTAAGAACTGACTCGTTTTAACAACAGCTAAATCTTAAGATAAAACTCGTTTTAACAACAGTTGAATCTTAAGAACTGACTCGTTTTATCAACAGTTCAACCTTAAGAACTGACTCATCTTAACAACAGTTGAATCTTCAAATAAAACTCGTTTTAACAACAGTTGAATCTTAAGAACTGATTCGTTTTAACAACAGCTGAATCTTAAGATAAAACTCGTTTTAACAACAGTTGAATCTTAAGATAAAATTCGTATTAACAACAGTTGAATCTTAAGAACTGACTCGTTTTAACAACAGATGAATCTTAAGATAATACTCGTTTTAACAACAGTTGAATCTTAAGAACTGACTCGTTTTATCAACAGTTCAACCTTAAGCACTGACTCGTTTTAACAACAGTTGAATCTTCAAATAAAACTCGTTTTAACAACAGTTGATTCTTCAGAACTGACTCGTTTTAACAACAGATGAATCTTAAGATAAAACTCGTTTTAACAACAGTTGAATCTTAAGAACTGACTCATTTTAACAACAGCTGAATCTGTAGATAAAACTCGTTTTAACAACAGTTGAATCTTAAGAACTGACTCGTTTTATCAACAGTTCAACCTTAAGAAGTGACTCGTTTTAACAACAGTTGAATCCTCGAATAAAACTCGTTTTAACAACAGTTGAATCTTAAGAACTGACTCGTTTTAACAACAGCTAAATCTTAAGATAAAACTCGTTTTAACAACAGTTGAATCTTAAGAACTGACTCGTTTTATCAACAGTTCAACCTTAAGAACTGACTCATCTTAACAACAGTTGAATCTTCAAATAAAATTCGTTTTAACAACAGTTGAATCTTAAGAACTGACTCGTTTTAACAACAGTTGAATCTTAAGATAAAACTCGTTTTAACAACAGTTGAATCTTAAGAACTGACTCATTTTAACAACAGCTGAATCTTAAGATAAAACTCGTTTTAACAACAGTTGAATCTTAAGATAAAATTCGTTTTAACAACAGTTGAATCTTAAGAACTGACTCGTTTTAACAACAGCTGAATCTTAAGATAAAACTCGTTTTAACAACAGTTGAATCTTAAGAACTGACTCGTTTTATCAACAGTTCAACCTTAAGCACTGACTCGTTTTAACAACAGTTGAATCTTCAAATAAAACTCGTTTTAACAACAGTTGATTCTTCAGAACTGACTCGTTTTAACAACAGTTGAATCTTAAGATAAAACTCGTTTTAACAACAGTTGAATCTTAAGAACTGACTCGTTTTAACAACGGCTGAATTTTAAGATAAACTCGTTTTAACAACAGTCGAATCTTAAGAACTGACTCGTTTTAACAACAGCTAAATCTTAAGATAAAACTCGTTTTAACAACAGTTGAATCTTAAGGTAAAATTCGTTTTAACAACAGTTGAATCTTAAGAACTGACTCGTTTTAACAACAGCTGAATCCTCAAATAAAACTCGTTTTAACAACAGTTGAATCTTAAGAACTGACTCGTTTTAACAACAGTTGAATCTTAAGATAAAACTGGTTTTAACAACAGTTGAATTTTAAGAACTGACTCATTTTAACAACAGTTGAATCTTAAGAACTGATTCGTTTTAACAACAGTTGAATCTTCAGATAAAACTCGTTTTAACTACAGTTGAATCTTAAGAACTGACTAGTTTTAACAACAGTTGAATCTTAAGATAAAACTCGTTTTTACAACAGTTGAATCTTAAGAACTGACTCGTTTTAACAACAGTTGAATCTTAAGAACTGATTCGTTTTAACAACAGCTGAATCTTAAGATAGAACTCGTTTTACAACAGTTGAATCTTAAGAACTGACTCGTTTTATCAACAGTTCAACCTTAAAGAACTGACTCATCTTAACAACAGTTGAATCTTCAAATAAAACTCGTTTTAACAACAGTTGAATCTTAAGAACTGATTCGTTTTAACAACAGCTGAATCTTAAGATAAAACTCGTTTTAACAACAGTTGAATCTTAAGAACTGACTCGTTTTAACAACGGCTGAATTTTAAGATAAACTCGTTTTAACAACAGTTGAATCTTAAGAACTGACTCGTTTTAACAACAGCTAAATCTTAAGATAAAACTCGTTTTAACAACAGTTGAATCTTAAGAACTGACTCGTTTTATCAACAGTTCAACCTTAAGAACTGACTCATCTTAACAACAGTTGAATCTTCAAATAAAATTCGTTTTAACAACAGTTGAATCTTAAGAACTGATTCGTTTTAACAACAGCTGAATCTTAAGATAAAACTCGTTTTAACAACAGTTGAATCTTAAGGTAAAATTCGTTTTAACAACAGTTGAATCTTAAGAACTGACTCGTTTTAACAACAGTTGAATCTTGAGATAAAACTCGTTTTAACAACAGTTTAATCTTAAGAACTGACTCATTTTAACAACAGTTGAATCTTAAGATAAAACTCGTTTTAACAACAGTTGAATCTTAAGAACTGACTCGTTTTAACAACAGCTGAATCTTAAGATAAAACTCGTTTTACAACAGTTGAATCTTAAGAACTGACTCGTTTTATCAACAGTTCAACCTTAAGAACTGACTCATCTTAACAACAGTTGAATCTTCAAATAAAACTCGTTTTAACAACAGTTGAATCTTAAGAACTGATTCGTTTTAACAACAAGTGAATCTTAAGATAAAACTCGTTTTAACAACAGTTGAATCTTAAGATAAAATTCGTATTAACAACAGTTGAATCTTAAGAACTGACTCGTTTTAACAACAGATGAATCTTAAGATAAAACTCGTTTTAACAACAGTTGAATCTTAAGAACTGACTCGTTTTATCAACAGTTCAACCTTAAGCACTGACTCGTTTTAACAACAGTTGAATCTTCAAATAAAACTCGTTTTAACAACAGTTGATTCTTCAGAACTGACTCGTTTTAACAACAGATGAATCTTAAGATAAAACTCGTTTTAACAACAGTTGAATCTGAAGAACTGACTCATTTTAACAACAGCTGAATCTGTAGATAAAACTCGTTTTAACAACAGTTGAATCTTAAGAACTGACTCGTTTTATCAACAGTTCAACCTTAAGAACTGACTCGTTTTAACAACAGTTGAATACTCAAATAAAACTCGTTTTAACAACAGTTGAATCTTAAGAACTGACTCATTTTAACAACAGTTGAATCTTAAGAACTGACTCGTTTTAACAACGGCTGAATTTTAAGATAAACTCGTTTTAACAACAGTTGAATCTTAAGAACTGACTCGTTTTAACAACAGCTAAATCTTAAGATAAAACTCGTTTTAACAACAGTTGAATCTTAAGAACTGACTCGTTTTATCAACAGTTCAACCTTAAGAACTGACTCATCTTAACAACAGTTGAATCTTCAAATAAAATTCGTTTTAACAACAGTTGAATCTTAAGAACTGACTCGTTTTAACAACAGTTGAATCTTAAGATAAAACTCGTTTTAACAACAGTTGAATCTTAAGAACTGACTCATTTTAACAACAGCTGAATCTTAAGATAAAACTCGTTTTAACAACAGTTGAATCTTAAGATAAAATTCGTTTTAACAACAGTTGAATCTTAAGAACTGACTCGTTTTAACAACAGCTGAATCTTAAGATAAAACTCGTTTTAACAACAGTTGAATCTTAATAACTGACTCGTTTTATCAACAGTTCAACCTTAAGCACTGACTCGTTTTAACAACAGTTGAATCTTCAAATAAAACTCGTTTTAACAACAGTTGATTCTTCAGAACTGACTCGTTTTAACAACAGTTGAATCTTAAGATAAAACTCGTTTTAACAACAGTTGAATCTTAAGAACTGACTCATTCTAACAACAGCTGAATCTTTAGATAAAACTCGTTTTAACAACAGTTGAATCTTCAGAACTGACTCGTTTTATCAACAGTTCAACCTTAAGAACTGACTCGTTTTAACAACAGTTGAATCCTCAAATAAAACTCGTTTTAACAAAAGTTGAATCTTAAGAACTGACTCGTTTTAACAACAGTTGAATCTTAAGATAAAACTCGTTTTAACAACAGTTGAATCTTAAGAACTGACTCATTTTAACAACAGTTGAATCTTAAGAACTGATTCGTTTTAACAACAGTTGAATCTTCAGATAAAACTCGTTTTAACTACAGTTGAATCTTAAGAACTGACTAGTTTTAACAACAGTTGAATCTTAAGATAAAACTCGTTTTAACAACAGTTGAATCTTAAGAACTGGCTCATTTTAACAACGGTTGAATCTTAAGAACTGGCTCATTTTAACAACAGTTGAATCTTAAGAACTGACTCGTTTTAACAACGGCTGAATTTTAAGATAAACTCGTTTTAACAACAGTTGAATCTTAAGAACTGACTCGTTTTAACAACAGCTAAATCTTAAGATAAAACTCGTTTTAACAACAGTTGAATCTTAAGAACTGACTCGTTTTATCAACAGTTCAACCTTAAGAACTGACTCATCTTAACAACAGTTGAATCTTCAAATAAAACTCGTTTTAACAACAGTTGAATCTTAAGAACTGATTCGTTTTAACAACAGCTGAATCTTAAGATAAAACTCGTTTTAACAACAGTTGAATCTTAAGATAAAATTCGTATTAACAACAGTTGAATCTTAAGAACTGACTCGTTTTAACAACAGATGAATCTTAAGATAATACTCGTTTTAACAACAGTTGAATCTTAAGAACTGACTCGTTTTATCAACAGTTCAACCTTAAGCACTGACTCGTTTTAACAACAGTTGAATCTTCAAATAAAACTCGTTTTAACAACAGTTGATTCTTCAGAACTGACTCGTTTTAACAACAGATGAATCTTAAGATAAAACTCGTTTTAACAACAGTTGAATCTTAAGAACTGACTCATTTTAACAACAGCTGAATCTGTAGATAAAACTCGTTTTAACAACAGTTGAATCTTAAGAACTGACTCGTTTTATCAACAGTTCAACCTTAAGAACTGACTCGTTTTAACAACAGTTGAATCCTCGAATAAAACTCGTTTTAACAACAGTTGAATCTTAAGAACTGACTCATTTTAACAACAGTTGAATCTTAAGATAAAACTCGTTTTAACAACAGTTGAATCTTAAGAACTGACTCGTTTTAACAACGGCTGAATTTTAAGATAAACTCGTTTTAACAACAGTTGAATCTTAAGAACTGACTCGTTTTAACAACAGCTAAATCTTAAGATAAAACTCGTTTTAACAACAGTTGAATCTTAAGAACTGACTCGTTTTATCAACAGTTCAACCTTAAGAACTGACTCATCTTAACAACAGTTGAATCTTCAAATAAAATTCGTTTTAACAACAGTTGAATCTTAAGAACTGACTCGTTTTAACAACAGTTGAATCTTAAGATAAAACTCGTTTTAACAACAGTTGAATCTTAAGAACTGACTCATTTTAACAACAGCTGAATCTTAAGATAAAACTCGTTTTAACAACAGTTGAATTTTAAGATAAAATTCGTTTTAACAACAGTTGAATCTTAAGAACTGACTCGTTTTAACAACAGCTGAATCTTAAGATAAAACTCGTTTTAACAACAGTTGAATCTTAAGAACTGACTCGTTTTATCAACAGTTCAACCTTAAGCACTGACTCGTTTTAACAACAGTTGAATCTTCAAATAAAACTCGTTTTAACAACAGTTGATTCTTCAGAACTGACTCGTTTTAACAACAGTTGAATCTTAAGATAAAACTCGTTTTAACAACAGTTGAATCTTAAGAACTGACTCGTTTTAACAACGGCTGAATTTTAAGATAAACTCGTTTTAACAACAGTTGAATCTTAAGAACTGACTCGTTTTAACAACAGCTAAATCTTAAGATAAAACTCGTTTTAACAACAGTTGAATCTTAAGGTAAAATTCGTTTTAACAACAGTTGAATCTTAAGAACTGACTCGTTTTAACAACAGCTGAATCCGCAAATAAAACTCGTTTTAACAACAGTTGAATCTTAAGAACTGACTCGTTTTAACAACAGTTGAATCTTAAGATAAAACTGGTTTTAACAACAGTTGAATTTTAAGAACTGACTCATTTTAACAACAGTTGAATCTTAAGAACTGATTCGTTTTAACAACAGTTGAATCTTCAGATAAAACTCGTTTTAACTACAGTTGAATCTTAAGAACTGACTAGTTTTAACAACAGTTGAATCTTAAGATAAAACTCGTTTTTACAACAGTTGAATCTTAAGAACTGACTCGTTTTAACAACAGTTGAATCTTAAGAACTGATTCGTTTTAACAACAGCTGAATCTTAAGATAAAACTCGTTTTACAACAGTTGAATCTTAAGAACTGACTCGTTTTATCAACAGTTCAACCTTAAAGAACTGACTCATCTTAACAACAGTTGAATCTTCAAATAAAACTCGTTTTAACAACAGTTGAATCTTAAGAACTGATTCGTTTTAACAACAGCTGAATCTTAAGATAAAACTCGTTTTAACAACAGTTGAATCTTAAGAACTGACTCGTTTTAACAACGGCTGAATTTTAAGATAAACTCGTTTTAACAACAGTTGAATCTTAAGAACTGACTCGTTTTAACAACAGCTAAATCTTAAGATAAAACTCGTTTTAACAACAGTTGAATCTTAAGAACTGACTCGTTTTATCAACAGTTCAACCTTAAGAACTGACTCATCTTAACAACAGTTGAATCTTCAAATAAAATTCGTTTTAACAACAGTTGAATCTTAAGAACTGATTCGTTTTAACAACAGCTGAATCTTAAGATAAAACTCGTTTTAACAACAGTTGAATCTTAAGGTAAAATTCGTTTTAACAACAGTTGAATCTTAAGAACTGACTCGTTTTAACAACAGTTGAATCTTGAGATAAAACTCGTTTTAACAACAGTTGAATCTTAAGAACTGACTCATTTTAACAACAGTTGAATCTTAAGATAAAACTCGTTTTAACAACAGTTGAATCTTAAGAACTGACTCGTTTTAACAACAGCCGAATCTTAAGATAAAACTCGTTTTACAACAGTTGAATCTTAAGAACTGACTCGTTTTATCAACAGTTCAACCTTAAGAACTGACTCATCTTAACAACAGTTGAATCTTCAAATAAAACTCGTTTTAACAACAGTTGAATCTTAAGAACTGATTCGTTTTAACAACAAGTGAATCTTAAGATAAAACTCGTTTTAACAACAGTTGAATCTTAAGATAAAATTCGTATTAACAACAGTTGAATCTTAAGAACTGACTCGTTTTAACAACAGATGAATCTTAAGATAAAACTCGTTTTAACAACAGTTTAATCTTAAGAACTGACTCGTTTTATCAACAGTTCAACCTTAAGCACTGACTCGTTTTAACAACAGTTGAATCTTCAAATAAAACTCGTTTTAACAACAGTTGATTCTTCAGAACTGACTCGTTTTAACAACAGATGAATCTTAAGATAAAACTCGTTTTAACAACAGTTGAATCTGAAGAACTGACTCATTTTAACAACAGCTGAATCTGTAGATAAAACTCGTTTTAACAACAGTTGAATCTTAAGAACTGACTCGTTTTATCAACAGTTCAACCTTAAGAACTGACTCGTTTTAACAACAGTTGAATACTCAAATAAAACTCGTTTTAACAACAGTTGAATCTTAAGAACTGACTCATTTTAACAACAGTTGAATCTTAAGAACTGACTCGTTTTAACAACGGCTGAATTTTAAGATAAACTCGTTTTAACAACAGTTGAATCTTAAGAACTGACTCGTTTTAACAACAGCTAAATCTTAAGATAAAACTCGTTTTAACAACAGTTGAATCTTAAGAACTGACTCGTTTTATCAACAGTTCAACCTTAAGAACTGACTCATCTTAACAACAGTTGAATCTTCAAATAAAATTCGTTTTAACAACAGTTGAATCTTAAGAACTGACTCGTTTTAACAACAGTTGAATCTTAAGATAAAACTCGTTTTAACAACAGTTGAATCTTAAGAACTGACTCATTTTAACAACAGCTGAATCTTAAGATAAAACTCGTTTTAACAACAGTTGAATTTTAAGATAAAATTCGTTTTAACAACAGTTGAATCTTAAGAACTGACTCGTTTTAACAACAGCTGAATCTTAAGATAAAACTCGTTTTAACAACAGTTGAATCTTAATAACTGACTCGTTTTATCAACAGTTCAACCTTAAGCACTGACTCGTTTTAACAACAGTTGAATCTTCAAATAAAACTCGTTTTAACAACAGTTGATTCTTCAGAACTGACTCGTTTTAACAACAGTTGAATCTTAAGATAAAACTCGTTTTAACAACAGTTGAATCTTAAGAACTGACTCATTCTAACAACAGCTGAATCTTTAGATAAAACTCGTTTTAACAACAGTTGAATCTTCAGAACTGACTCGTTTTATCAACAGTTCAACCTTAAGAACTGACTCGTTTTAACAACAGTTGAATCCTCAAATAAAACTCGTTTTAACAAAAGTTGAATCTTAAGAACTGACTCGTTTTAACAACAGTTGAATCTTAAGATAAAACTCGTTTTAACAACAGTTGAATCTTAAGAACTGACTCATTTTAACAACAGTTGAATCTTAAGAACTGATTCGTTTTAACAACAGTTGAATCTTCAGATAAAACTCGTTTTAACTACAGTTGAATCTTAAGAACTGACTAGTTTTAACAACAGTTGAATCTTAAGATAAAACTCGTTTTAACAACAGTTGAATCTTAAGAACTGGCTCATTTTAACAACGGTTGAATCTTAAGAACTGGCTCATTTTAACAACAGTTGAATCTTAAGAACTTATTCGTTTTAACAACAGTTGAATCTTAAGATAAAACTCGTTTTAACAACAGTTGAATCTTAAGAACTGACTCGTTTTAACAACAGCTGAATCTTAAGATAAAACTCGTTTTACAACAGTTGAATCTTAAGAACTGACTCGTTTTATCAACAGTTCAACCTTAAGAACTGACTCATCTTAACAACAGTTGAATCTTCAAATAAAACTCGTTTTAACAACAGTTGAATCTTAAGAACTGATTCGTTTTAACAACAGCTGAATCTTAAGATAAAACTCGTTTTAACAACAGTTGAATCTTAAGATAAAATTCGTTTTAAAAACAGTTGAATCTTAAGAACTGACTCGTTTTAACAACAGCTGAATCTTAAGATAAAACTCGTTTTAACAACAGTTGAATCTTAAGAACTGACTCGTTTTATCAACAGTTCAGCCTTAAGCACTGACTCGTTTTAACAACAGTTGCATCTTCAAATAAAACTCGTTTTAACAACAGTTGATTCTTCAGAACTGACTCGTTTTAACAACAGTTGAATCTTAAGATAAAACTCGTTTTAACAACAGTTGAATCTTAAGAACTGACTCGTTTTAACAACAGCTGAATCTTAAGATAAAACTCGTTTTACAACAGTTGAATCTTAAGAACTGACTCGTTTTATCAACAGTTCAACCTTAAGAACTGACTCATCTTAACAACAGTTGAATCTTCAAATAAAACTCGTTTTAACAACAGCTGAATCTTAAGATAAAACTCGTTTTAACAACAGTTGAATCTTAAGATAAAATTCGTTTTAAAAACAGTTGAATCTTAAGAACTGACTCGTTTTAACAACAGCTGAATCTTAAGATAAAACTCGTTTTAACAACAGTTGAATCTTAAGAACTGACTCGTTTTATCAACAGTTCAACCTTAAGAACTGACTCATCTTAACAACAGTTGAATCTTCAAATAAAATTCGTTTTAACAACAGTTGAATCTTAAGAACTGACTCGTTTTAACAACAGTTGAATCTTAAGATAAAACTCGTTTTAACAACAGTTGAATCTTAAGAACTGACTCATTTTAACAACAGCTGAATCTTAAGATAAAACTCGTTTTAACAACAGTTGAATTTTAAGATAAAATTCGTTTTAACAACAGTTGAATCTTAAGAACTGACTCGTTTTAACAACAGCTGAATCTTAAGATAAAACTCGTTTTAACAACAGTTGAATCTTAATAACTGACTCGTTTTATCAACAGTTCAACCTTAAGCACTGACTCGTTTTAACAACAGTTGAATCTTCAAATAAAACTCGTTTTAACAACAGTTGATTCTTCAGAACTGACTCGTTTTAACAACAGTTGAATCTTAAGATAAAACTCGTTTTAACAACAGTTGAATCTTAAGAACTGACTCATTCTAACAACAGCTGAATCTTTAGATAAAACTCGTTTTAACAACAGTTGAATCTTCAGAACTGACTCGTTTTATCAACAGTTCAACCTTAAGAACTGACTCGTTTTAACAACAGTTGAATCCTCAAATAAAACTCGTTTTAACAAAAGTTGAATCTTAAGAACTGACTCGTTTTAACAACAGTTGAATCTTAAGATAAAACTCGTTTTAACAACAGTTGAATCTTAAGAACTGACTCATTTTAACAACAGTTGAATCTTAAGAACTGATTCGTTTTAACAACAGTTGAATCTTCAGATAAAACTCGTTTTAACTACAGTTGAATCTTAAGAACTGACTAGTTTTAACAACAGTTGAATCTTAAGATAAAACTCGTTTTAACAACAGTTGAATCTTAAGAACTGGCTCATTTTAACAACGGTTGAATCTTAAGAACTGGCTCATTTTAACAACAGTTGAATCTTAAGAACTTATTCGTTTTAACAACAGTTGAATCTTAAGATAAAACTCGTTTTAACAACAGTTGAATCTTAAGAACTGACTCGTTTTAACAACAGCTGAATCTTAAGATAAAACTCGTTTTACAACAGTTGAATCTTAAGAACTGACTCGTTTTATCAACAGTTCAACCTTAAGAACTGACTCATCTTAACAACAGTTGAATCTTCAAATAAAACTCGTTTTAACAACAGTTGAATCTTAAGAACTGATTCGTTTTAACAACAGCTGAATCTTAAGATAAAACTCGTTTTAACAACAGTTGAATCTTAAGATAAAATTCGTTTTAAAAACAGTTGAATCTTAAGAACTGACTCGTTTTAACAACAGCTGAATCTTAAGATAAAACTCGTTTTAACAACAGTTGAATCTTAAGAACTGACTCGTTTTATCAACAGTTCAGCCTTAAGCACTGACTCGTTTTAACAACAGTTGCATCTTCAAATAAAACTCGTTTTAACAACAGTTGATTCTTCAGAACTGACTCGTTTTAACAACAGTTGAATCTTAAGATAAAACTCGTTTTAACAACAGTTGAATCTTAAGAACTGACTCGTTTTAACAACAGCTGAATCTTAAGATAAAACTCGTTTTACAACAGTTGAATCTTAAGAACTGACTCGTTTTATCAACAGTTCAACCTTAAGAACTGACTCATCTTAACAACAGTTGAATCTTCAAATAAAACTCGTTTTAACAACAGCTGAATCTTAAGATAAAACTCGTTTTAACAACAGTTGAATCTTAAGATAAAATTCGTTTTAAAAACAGTTGAATCTTAAGAACTGACTCGTTTTAACAACAGCTGAATCTTAAGATAAAACTCGTTTTAACAACAGTTGAATCTTAAGAACTGACTCGTTTTATCAACAGTTCAACCTTAAGCACTGACTCGTTTTAACAACAGTTGCATCTTCAAATAAAACTCGTTTTAACAACAGTTGATTCTTCAGAACTGACTCGTTTTAACAACAGTTGAATCTTAAGATAAAACTCGTTTTAACAACAGTTGAATCTTAAGAACTGACTCATTTTAACAACAGCTGAATCTCTAGATAAAACTCGTTTTAACAACAGTTTAATATTAAGAACTGACTCGTTTTATCAACAGTTCAACCTTAAGAACTGACTCGTTTTAACAACAGTTGAATCCTCAAATAAAACTCGTTTTAACAACAGTTGAATCTTAAGAACTGACTCATTTTAACAACAGTTGAATCTTAAGATAAAACTCGTTTTAACAACAGTTGAATCTTAAGAACTGACTCGTTTTAACAACGGCTGAATTTTAAGATAAACTCGTTTTAACAACAGTTGAATCTTAAGAACTGACTCGTTTTAACAACAGCTAAATCTTAAGATAAAACTCGTTTTAACAACAGTTGAATCTTAAGAACTGACTCGTTTTATCAACAGTTCAACCTTAAGAACTGACTCATCTTAACAACAGTTGAATCTTCAAATAAAATTCGTTTTAACAACAGTTGAATCTTAAGAACTGATTCGTTTTAACAACAGCTGAATCTTAAGATAAATCTCGTTTTAACAACAGTTGAATCTTAAGGTAAAATTCGTTTTAACAACAGTTGAATCTTAAGAACTGACTCGTTTTAACAACAGTTGAATCTTAAGATAAAACTCGTTTTAACAACAGTTGAATCTTAAGAACTGACTCATTTTAACAACAGTTGCATCTTAAGATAAAACTCGTTTTAACAACAGTTGAATCTTAAGAACTGACTCGTTTTAACAACAGCTGAATCTTAAGATAAAACTCGTTTTACAACAGTTGAATCTTAAGAACTGACTCGTTTTATCAACAGTTCAACCTTAAGAACTGACTCATCTTAACAACAGTTGAATCTTCAAATAAAACTCGTTTTAACAACAGTTGAATCTTAAGAACTGATTCGTTTTAACAACAAGTGAATCTTAAGATAAAACTCGTTTTAACAACAGTTGAATCTTAAGATAAAATTCGTATTAACAACAGTTGAATCTTAAGAACTGACTCGTTTTAACAACAGATGAATATTAAGATAAAACTCGTTTTAACAACAGTTTAATCTTAAGAACTGACTCGTTTTATCAACAGTTCAACCTTAAGCACTGACTCGTTTTAACAACAGTTGAATCTTCAAATAAAACTCGTTTTAACAACAGTTGATTCTTCAGAACTGACTCGTTTTAACAACAGATGAATCTTAAGATAAAACTCGTTTTAACAACAGTTGAATCTGAAGAACTGACTCATTTTAACAACAGCTGAATCTGTAGATAAAACTCGTTTTAACAACAGTTGAATCTTAAGAACTGACTCGTTTTATCAACAGTTCAACCTTAAGAACTGACTCGTTTTAACAACAGTTGAATACTCAAATAAAACTCGTTTTAACAACAGTTGAATCTTAAGAACTGACTCATTTTAACAACAGTTGAATCTTAAGAACTGACTCGTTTTAACAACGGCTGAATTTTAAGATAAACTCGTTTTAACAACAGTTGAATCTTAAGAACTGACTCGTTTTAACAACAGCTAAATCTTAAGATAAAACTCGTTTTAACAACAGTTGAATCTTAAGAACTGACTCGTTTTATCAACAGTTCAACCTTAAGAACTGACTCATCTTAACAACAGTTGAATCTTCAAATAAAATTCGTTTTAACAACAGTTGAATCTTAAGAACTGACTCGTTTTAACAACAGTTGAATCTTAAGATAAAACTCGTTTTAACAACAGTTGAATCTTAAGAACTGACTCATTTTAACAACAGCTGAATCTTAAGATAAAACTCGTTTTAACAACAGTTGAATCTTAAGATAAAATTCGTTTTAACAACAGTTGAATCTTAAGAACTGACTCGTTTTAACAACAGCTGAATCTTAAGATAAAACTCGTTTTAACAACAGTTGAATCTTAATAACTGACTCGTTTTATCAACAGTTCAACCTTAAGCACTGACTCGTTTTAACAACAGTTGAATCTTCAAATAAAACTCGTTTTAACAACAGTTGATTCTTCAGAACTGACTCGTTTTAACAACAGTTGAATCTTAAGATAAAACTCGTTTTAACAACA
This sequence comes from Eledone cirrhosa, assembly GCA_964016885.1. Taxonomy (NCBI): domain Eukaryota; kingdom Metazoa; phylum Mollusca; class Cephalopoda; order Octopoda; family Eledonidae; genus Eledone; species Eledone cirrhosa. The sequence continues at coordinate 23,396,399 of OZ024744.1, forward strand.
GTTGAATCTTAAGAACTGACTCATTCTAACAACAGCTGAATCTTTAGATAAAACTCGTTTTAACAACAGTTGAATCTTCAGAACTGACTCGTTTTATCAACAGTTCAACCTTAAGAACTGACTCGTGTTAACAACAGTTGAATCCTCAAATAAAACTCGTTTTAACAAAAGTTGAATCTTAAGAACTGACTCGTTTTAACAACAGTTGAATCTTAAGATAAAACTCGTTTTAACAACAGTTGAATCTTAAGAACTGACTCATTTTAACAACAGTTGAATCTTAAGAACTGATTCGTTTTAACAACAGTTGAATCTTCAGATAAAACTCGTTTTAACTACAGTTGAATCTTAAGAACTGACTAGTTTTAACAACAGTTGAATCTTAAGATAAAACTCGTTTTAACAACAGTTGAATCTTAAGAACTGGCTCATTTTAACAACGGTTGAATCTTAAGAACTGGCTCATTTTAACAACAGTTGAATCTTAAGAACTTATTCGTTTTAACAACAGTTGAATCTTAAGATAAAACTCGTTTTAACAACAGTTGAATCTTAAGAACTGACTCGTTTTAACAACAGCTGAATCTTAAGATAAAACTCGTTTTACAACAGTTGAATCTTAAGAACTGACTCGTTTTATCAACAGTTCAACCTTAAGAACTGACTCATCTTAACAACAGTTGAATCTTCAAATAAAACTCGTTTTAACAACAGTTGAATCTTAAGAACTGATTCGTTTTAACAACAACTGAATCTTAAGATAAAACTCGTTTTAACAACAGTTGAATCTTAAGATAAAATTCGTTTTAAAAACAGTTGAATCTTAAGAACTGACTCGTTTTAACAACAGCTGAATCTTAAGATAAAACTCGTTTTAACAACAGTTGAATCTTAAGAACTGACTCGTTTTATCAACAGTTCAGCCTTAAGCACTGACTCGTTTTAACAACAGTTGCATCTTCAAATAAAACTCGTTTTAACAACAGTTAATTCTTCAGAACTGACTCGTTTTAACAACAGTTGAATCTTAAGATAAAACTCGTTTTAACAACAGTTGAATCTTAAGAACTGACTCGTTTTAACAACAGCTGAATCTTAAGATAAAACTCGTTTTACAACAGTTGAATCTTAAGAACTGACTCGTTTTATCAACAGTTCAACCTTAAGAACTGACTCATCTTAACAACAGTTGAATCTTCAAATAAAACTCGTTTTAACAACAGCTGAATCTTAAGATAAAACTCGTTTTAACAACAGTTGAATCTTAAGATAAAATTCGTTTTAAAAACAGTTGAATCTTAAGAACTGACTCGTTTTAACAACAGCTGAATCTTAAGATAAAACTCGTTTTAACAACAGTTGAATCTTAAGAACTGACTCGTTTTATCAACAGTTCAACCTTAAGCACTGACTCGTTTTAACAACAGTTGCATCTTCAAATAAAACTCGTTTTAACAACAGTTGATTCTTCAGAACTGACTCGTTTTAACAACAGTTGAATCTTAAGATAAAACTCGTTTTAACAACAGTTGAATCTTAAGAACTGACTCATTTTAACAACAGCTGAATCTCTAGATAAAACTCGTTTTAACAACAGTTTAATATTAAGAACTGACTCGTTTTATCAACAGTTCAACCTTAAGAACTGACTCGTTTTAACAACAGTTGAATCCTCAAATAAAACTCGTTTTAACAACAGTTGAATCTTAAGAACTGACTCATTTTAACAACAGTTGAATCTTAAGATAAAACTCGTTTTAACAACAGTTGAATCTTAAGAACTGACTCGTTTTAACAACGGCTGAATTTTAAGATAAACTCGTTTTAACAACAGTTGAATCTTAAGAACTGACTCGTTTTAACAACAGCTAAATCTTAAGATAAAACTCGTTTTAACAACAGTTGAATCTTAAGAACTGACTCGTTTTATCAACAGTTCAACCTTAAGAACTGACTCATCTTAACAACAGTTGAATCTTCAAATAAAATTCGTTTTAACAACAGTTGAATCTTAAGAACTGATTCGTTTTAACAACAGCTGAATCTTAAGATAAATCTCGTTTTAACAACAGTTGAATCTTAAGGTAAAATTCGTTTTAACAACAGTTGAATCTTAAGAACTGACTCGTTTTAACAACAGTTGAATCTTAAGATAAAACTCGTTTTAACAACAGTTGAATCTTAAGAACTGACTCATTTTAACAACAGTTGCATCTTAAGATAAAACTCGTTTTAACAACAGTTGAATCTTAAGAACTGACTCGTTTTATCAACAGTTCAACCTTAAGCACTGACTCGTTTTAACAACAGTTGAATCTTCAAATAAAACTCGTTTTAACAACAGTTGATTCTTCAGAACTGACTCGTTTTAACAACAGTTGAATCTTAAGATAAAACTCGTTTTAACAACAGTTAAATCTTAAGAACTGACTCATTTTAACAACAGCTGAATCTTTAGATAAAACTCGTTTTAACAACAGTTGAATCTTGAGAACTGACTCGTTTTATCAACAGTTCAACCTTAAGAACTGACTCGTTTTAACAACAGTTGAATCCTCAAATAAAACTCGTTTTAACAACAGTTGAATCTTAAGAACTGACTCATTTTAACAACAGTTGAATCTTAAGATAAAACTCGTTTTAACAAGAGTTGAATCTTAAGAACTGACTCGTTTTAACAACGGCTGAATTTTAAGATAAACTCGTTTTAACAACAGTTGAATCTTAAGAACTGACTCGTTTTAACAACAGCTAAATCTTAAGATAAAACTCGTTTTAACAACAGTTGAATCTTAAGAACTGACTCGTTTTATCAACAGTTCAACCTTAAGAACTGACTCATCTTAACAACAGTTGAATCTTCAAATAAAATTCGTTTTAACAACAATTGAATCTTAAGAACTGACTCGTTTTAACAACAGTTGAATCTTAAGATAAAACTCGTTTTAACAACAGTTGAATCTTAAGAACTGACTCATTTTAACAACAGCTGAATCTTAAGATAAAACACGTTTTAACAACAGTTGAATCTTAAGATAAAATTCGTTTTAACAACAGTTGAATCTTAAGAACTGACTCGTTTTAACAACAGCTGAATCTTAAGATAAAACTCGTTTTAACAACAGTTGAATCTTCAAATAAAACTCGTTTTAACAACAGTTGATTCTTCAGAACTGACTCGTTTTAACAACAGTTGAATCTTAAGATAAAACTCGTTTTAACAACAGTTGAATCTTAAAAACTGACTCATATTAACAACAGCTGAATCTTTAGATAAATCTCGTTTTAACAACAGTTGAATCTTAAGAACTGACTTGTTTTAACAACAGTTGAATCTTAAGATAAAACTCGTTTTAACAACAGTTGAATCTTAAGAACTGACTCATTTTAACAACAGTTGAATCTTAAGAACTGATTCGTTTTAACAACAGTTGAATCTTCAGATAAAACTCGTTTTAACTACAGTTGAATCTTAAGAACTGACTAGTTTTAACAACAGTTGAATCTTAAGATAAAACTCGTTTTAATAACAGTTGAATCTTAAGAACTGGCTCATTTTAACAACAGTTGAATCTTAAGAACTGATTCGTTTTAACAACAGTTGAATCTTAAGATAAAACTCGTTTTAACAACAGTTGAATCTTAAGAACTGACTCGTTTTAACAACAGCTGAATCTTAAGATAAAACTCGTTTTACAACAGTTGAATATTAAGAACTGACTCGTTTTATCAACAGTTCAACCTTAAGAACTGACTCGTTTTAACAACAGTTGAATCCTCAAATAAAACTCTTTTTAACAACAGTTGAATCTTAAGAACTGACTCATTTTAACAACAGTTGAATCTTAAGATAAAACTCGTTTTAACAACAGTTGAATCTTAAGAACTGACTTGTTTTAACAACGGCTGAATTTTAAGATAAACTCGTTTTAACAACAGTTGAATCTTAAGAACTGACTCGTTTTAACAACAGCTAAATCTTAAGATAAAACTCGTTTTAACAACAGTTGAATCTTAAGGTAAAATTCGTTTTAACAACAGTTGAATCTTAAGAACTGACTCGTTTTAACAACAGCTGAATCCTCAAATAAAACTCGTTTTAACAACAGTTGAATCTTAAGAACTGACTAGTTTTAACAACAGTTGAATCTTAAGATAAAACTCGTTTTTACAACAGTTGAATCTTAAGAACTGACTCGTTTTAACAACAGTTGAATCTTAAGAACTGATTCGTTTTAACAACAGTTGAATCTTAAGATAAAACTCGTTTTAACAACAGTTGAATCTTAAGAACTGATTCGTTTTAACAACAGCTGAATCTTAAGATAAAACTCGTTTTACAACAGTTGAATCTTAAGAACTGACTCGTTTTATCAACAGTTCAACCTTAAGAACTGACTCATCTTAACAACAGTTGAATCTTCAAATAAAACTCGTTTTAACAACAGTTGAATCTTAAGAACTGATTCGTTTTAACAACAGCTGAATCTTAAGATAAAACTCGTTTTAACAACAGTTGAATCTTAAGAACTGACTCGTTTTAACAACGGCTGAATTTTAAGATAAACTCGTTTTCACAACAGTTGAATCTTAAGAACTGACTCGTTTTAACAACAGCTAAATCTTAAGATAAAACTCGTTTTAACAACAGTTGAATCTTAAGAACTGACTCGTTTTATCAACAGTTCAACCTTAAGAACTGACTCATCTTAACAACAGTTGAATCTTCAAATAAAATTGGTTTTAACAACAGTTGAATCTTAAGAACTGATTCGTTTTAACAACAGCTGAATCTTAAGATAAAACTCGTTTTAACAACAGTTGAATCTTAAGGTAAAATTCGTTTTAACAACAGTTGAATCTTAAGAACTGACTCGTTTTAACAACAGTTGAATCTTAAGATAAAACTCCTTTTAACAACAGTTGAATCTTAAGAACTGACTCATTTTAACAACAGTTGAATCTTAAGATAAAACTCGTTTTAACAACAGTTGAATCTTAAGAACTGACTCGTTTTAACAACAGCTGAATCTTAAGATAAAACTCGTTTTACAACAGTTGAATCTTAAGAACTGACTCGTTTTATCAACAGTTCAACCTTAAGAACTGACTCATCTTAACAACAGTTGAATCTTCAAATAAAACTCGTTTTAACAACAGTTGAATCTTAATAACTGATTCGTTTTAACAACAGCTGAATCTTAAGATAAAACTCGTTTTAACAACAGTTGAATCTTAAGATAAAATTCGTATTAACAACAGTTGAATCTTAAGAACTGACTCGTTTTAACAACAGCTGAATCTTAAGATAAAACTCGTTTTAAAAACAGTTGAATCTTAAGAACTGACTCGTTTTATCAACAGTTCAACCTTAAGCACTGACTCGTTTTAACAACAGTTGAATCTTCAAATAAAACTCGTTTTAACAACAGTTGATTCTTCAGAACTGACTCGTTTTAACAACAGATGAATCTTAAGATAAAACTCGTTTTAACAACAGTTGAATCTTAAGAACTGACTCATTTTAACAACAGTTGAATCTTAAGATAAAACTCGTTTTAACAACAGTTGAATCTTAAGAACTGACTCGTTTTAACAACGGCTGAATTTTAAGATAAACTCGTTTTAACAACAGTTGAATCTTAAGAACTGACTCGTTTTAACAACAGCTAAATCTTTAGATAAAACTCGTTTTAACAACAGTTGAATCTTAAGAACTGACTCGTTTTATCAACAGTTCAACCTTAAGAACTGACTCATCTTAACACCAGTTGAATCTTCAAATAAAATTCGTTTTAACAACAGTTGAATCTTAAGAACTGACTCGTTTTAACAACAGTTGAATCTTAAGATAAAACACGTTTTAACAACAGTTGAATCTTAAGAACTGACTCGTTTTAACAACAGCTGAATCTTAAGATAAAACTCGTTTTAACAACAGTTGAATCTTAAGATAAAATTCGTTTTAACAACAGTTGAATCTTAAGAACTGACTCGTTTTAACAACAGCTGAATCTTAAGATAAAACTCGTTTTAACAACAGTTGAATCTTAAGAACTGACTCGTGTTATCAACAGTTCAAGCTTAAGCACTGACTCGTTTTAACAACAGTTGAATCTTCAAATAAAACTCGTTTTAACAACAGTTGATTCTTCAGAACTGACTCGTTTTAACAACAGATGAATCTTAAGATACAACTCGTTTTAACAACAGTTAAATCTTAAGAACTGACTCATTCTAACAACAGCTGAATCTTTAGATAAAACTCGTTTTAACAACAGTTGAATCTTAAGAACTGACTCGTTTTATCAACAGTTCAACCTTAAGAACTGACTCGTTTTAACAACAGTTGAATCCTCAAATAAAACTCGTTTTAACAACAGTTGAATCTTAAGAACTGACTCGTTTTAACAACAGTTGAATCTTAAGAACTGACTCATTTTAACAACAGTTGAATCTTAAGAACTGATTCGTTTTAACAACAGTTGAATCTTAAGAACTGATTCGTTTTAACAACAGTTGAATCTTCAGATAAAACTCGTTTTAACTACAGTTGAATCTTAAGAACTGACTAGTTTTAACAACAGTTGAATCTTAAGATAAAACTCGTTTTAACAACAGTTGAATCTTAAGAACTGGCTCATTTTAACAACATTTGAATCTTAAAAACTTATTCGTTTTAACAACAGTTGAATCTTAAGATAAAACTCGTTTTAACAACAGTTGAATCTTAAGAACTGACTCGTTTTAACAACAGCTGAATCTTAAGATAAAACTCGTTTTACAACAGTTGAATCTTAAGAACTGACTCGCTTTATCAACAGTTCAACCTTAAGAACTGACTCATCTTAACAACAGTTGAATCTTCAAATAAAACTCGTTTCAACAACAGTTGAATCTTAAGAACTGATTCGTTTTAACAACAGCTGAATCTTAAGATAAAACTCGTTTTAACAACAGTTGAATCTTAAGATAAAATTCGTTTTAAAAACAGTTGAATCTTAAGAACTGACTCGTTTTAACAACAGCTGAATCTTAAGATAAAACTCGTTTTAACAACAGTTGAATCTTAAGCACTGACTCGTTTTAACAACAGTTGCATCTTCAAATAAAACTCGTTTTAACAACAGTTGATTCTTCAGAACTGACTCGTTTTAACACCAGTTGAATCTTAAGATAAAACTCGTTTTAACAACAGTTGAATCTTAAGAACTTACTCATTTTAACAACAGCTGAATCTCTAGATAAAACTCGTTTTAACAACAGTTGAATATTAAGAATTGACTCATTTTATCAACAGTTCAACCTTAAGAACTGACTCGTTTTAACAACAGTTGAATCCTCAAATAAAACTCGTTTTAACAACAGTTGAATCTTAAGAACTGACTCATTTTAACAACAGTTGAATCTTAAGATAAAACTCGTTTTAACAACAGTTGAATCTTAAGAACTGACTCGTTTTAACAACGGCTGAATTTTAAGATAAACTCGTTTTAACAACAGTTGAATCTTTAGAACTGACTCGTTTTAACAACAGCTAAATCTTAAGATAAAACTCGTTTTAACAACAGTTGAATCTTAAGGTAAAATTAGTTTTAACAACAGTTGATTCTTAAGAACTGACTCGTTTTAACAACAGCTGAATCCTCAAATAAAACTCGTTTTAACAACAGTTGAATCTTAAGAACTGACTCGTTTTAACAACAGTTGAATCTTAAGATAAAACTCGTTTTAACAACAGTTGAATTTTAAGAACTGACTCATTTTAACAACAGTTGAATCTTAAGAACTGATTCGTTTTAACAACAGTTGAATCTTCAGATAAAACTCGTTTTAACTACAGTTGAATCTTAAGAAGTGACTCGTTTTAACAACAGTTGAATCTTAAGATAAAACTCGTTTTAACAACAGTTGAATCTTAAGAACTGGCTCATTTTAACAACGGTTGAATCTTAAGAACTGGCTCATTTTAACAACAGTTGAATCTTAAGAACTTATTCGTTTTAACAACAGTTGAATCTTAAGATAAAACTCGTTTTAACAACAGTTGAATCTTAAGAACTGACTCGTTTTAACAACAGCTGAATCTTAAGATAAAACTCGTTTTACAACAGTTGAATCTTAAGAACTGACTCGTTTTATCAACAGTTCAACCTTAAGAACTGACTCATCTTAACAACAGTTGAATCTTCAAATAAAACTCGTTTTAACAACAGCTGAATCTTAAGATAAAACTCGTTTTAACAACAGTTGAATCTTAAGATAAAATTCGTTTTAAAAACAGTTGAATCTTAAGAACTGACTCGTTTTAACAACAGCTGAATCTTAAGATAAAACTCGTTTTAACAACAGTTGAATCTTAAGAACTGACTCGTTTTATCAACAGTTCAACCTTAAGCACTGACTCGTTTTAACAACAGTTGCATCTTCAAATAAAACTCGTTTTAACAACAGTTGATTCTTCAGAACTGACTCGTTTTAACAACAGTTGAATCTTAAGATAAAACTCGTTTTAACAACAGTTGAATCTTAAGAACTGACTCATTTTAACAACAGCTGAATCTCTAGATAAAACTCGTTTTAACAACAGTTTAATATTAAGAACTGACTCGTTTTATCAACAGTTCAACCTTAAGAACTGACTCGTTTTAACAACAGTTGAATCCTCAAATAAAACTCGTTTTAACAACAGTTGAATCTTAAGAACTGACTCATTTTAACAACAGTTGAATCTTAAGATAAAACTCGTTTTAACAACAGTTGAATCTTAAGAACTGACTCGTTTTAACAACGGCTGAATTTTAAGATAAACTCGTTTTAACAACAGTTGAATCTTAAGAACTGACTCGTTTTAACAACAGCTAAATCTTAAGATAAAACTCGTTTTAACAACAGTTGAATCTTAAGAACTGACTCGTTTTATCAACAGTTCAACCTTAAGAACTGACTCATCTTAACAACAGTTGAATCTTCAAATAAAATTCGTTTTAACAACAGTTGAATCTTAAGAACTGATTCGTTTTAACAACAGCTGAATCTTAAGATAAATCTCGTTTTAACAACAGTTGAATCTTAAGGTAAAATTCGTTTTAACAACAGTTGAATCTTAAGAACTGACTCGTTTTAACAACAGTTGAATCTTAAGATAAAACTCGTTTTAACAACAGTTGAATCTTAAGAACTGACTCATTTTAACAACAGTTGCATCTTAAGATAAAACTCGTTTTAACAACAGTTGAATCTTAAGAACTGACTCGTTTTATCAACAGTTCAACCTTAAGCACTGACTCGTTTTAACAACAGTTGAATCTTCAAATAAAACTCGTTTTAACAACAGTTGATTCTTCAGAACTGACTCGTTTTAACAACAGTTGAATCTTAAGATAAAACTCGTTTTAACAACAGTTAAATCTTAAGAACTGACTCATTTTAACAACAGCTGAATCTTTAGATAAAACTCGTTTTAACAACAGTTGAATCTTGAGAACTGACTCGTTTTATCAACAGTTCAACCTTAAGAACTGACTCGTTTTAACAACAGTTGAATCCTCAAATAAAACTCGTTTTAACAACAGTTGAATCTTAAGAACTGACTCATTTTAACAACAGTTGAATCTTAAGATAAAACTCGTTTTAACAAGAGTTGAATCTTAAGAACTGACTCGTTTTAACAACGGCTGAATTTTAAGATAAACTCGTTTTAACAACAGTTGAATCTTAAGAACTGACTCGTTTTAACAACAGCTAAATCTTAAGATAAAACTCGTTTTAACAACAGTTGAATCTTAAGAACTGACTCGTTTTATCAACAGTTCAACCTTAAGAACTGACTCATCTTAACAACAGTTGAATCTTCAAATAAAATTCGTTTTAACAACAATTGAATCTTAAGAACTGACTCGTTTTAACAACAGTTGAATCTTAAGATAAAACTCGTTTTAACAACAGTTGAATCTTAAGAACTGACTCATTTTAACAACAGCTGAATCTTAAGATAAAACACGTTTTAACAACAGTTGAATCTTAAGATAAAATTCGTTTTAACAACAGTTGAATCTTAAGAACTGACTCGTTTTAACAACAGCTGAATCTTAAGATAAAACTCGTTTTAACAACAGTTGAATCTTCAAATAAAACTCGTTTTAACAACAGTTGATTCTTCAGAACTGACTCGTTTTAACAACAGTTGAATCTTAAGATAAAACTCGTTTTAACAACAGTTGAATCTTAAAAACTGACTCATATTAACAACAGCTGAATCTTTAGATAAATCTCGTTTTAACAACAGTTGAATCTTAAGAACTGACTTGTTTTAACAACAGTTGAATCTTAAGATAAAACTCGTTTTAACAACAGTTGAATCTTAAGAACTGACTCATTTTAACAACAGTTGAATCTTAAGAACTGATTCGTTTTAACAACAGTTGAATCTTCAGATAAAACTCGTTTTAACTACAGTTGAATCTTAAGAACTGACTAGTTTTAACAACAGTTGAATCTTAAGATAAAACTCGTTTTAATAACAGTTGAATCTTAAGAACTGGCTCATTTTAACAACAGTTGAATCTTAAGAACTGATTCGTTTTAACAACAGTTGAATCTTAAGATAAAACTCGTTTTAACAACAGTTGAATCTTAAGAACTGACTCGTTTTAACAACAGCTGAATCTTAAGATAAAACTCGTTTTACAACAGTTGAATATTAAGAACTGACTCGTTTTATCAACAGTTCAACCTTAAGAACTGACTCGTTTTAACAACAGTTGAATCCTCAAATAAAACTCTTTTTAACAACAGTTGAATCTTAAGAACTGACTCATTTTAACAACAGTTGAATCTTAAGATAAAACTCGTTTTAACAACAGTTGAATCTTAAGAACTGACTTGTTTTAACAACGGCTGAATTTTAAGATAAACTCGTTTTAACAACAGTTGAATCTTAAGAACTGACTCGTTTTAACAACAGCTAAATCTTAAGATAAAACTCGTTTTAACAACAGTTGAATCTTAAGGTAAAATTCGTTTTAACAACAGTTGAATCTTAAGAACTGACTCGTTTTAACAACAGCTGAATCCTCAAATAAAACTCGTTTTAACAACAGTTGAATCTTAAGAACTGACTAGTTTTAACAACAGTTGAATCTTAAGATAAAACTCGTTTTTACAACAGTTGAATCTTAAGAACTGACTCGTTTTAACAACAGTTGAATCTTAAGAACTGATTCGTTTTAACAACAGTTGAATCTTAAGATAAAACTCGTTTTAACAACAGTTGAATCTTAAGAACTGATTCGTTTTAACAACAGCTGAATCTTAAGATAAAACTCGTTTTACAACAGTTGAATCTTAAGAACTGACTCGTTTTATCAACAGTTCAACCTTAAGAACTGACTCATCTTAACAACAGTTGAATCTTCAAATAAAACTCGTTTTAACAACAGTTGAATCTTAAGAACTGATTCGTTTTAACAACAGCTGAATCTTAAGATAAAACTCGTTTTAACAACAGTTGAATCTTAAGAACTGACTCGTTTTAACAACGGCTGAATTTTAAGATAAACTCGTTTTCACAACAGTTGAATCTTAAGAACTGACTCGTTTTAACAACAGCTAAATCTTAAGATAAAACTCGTTTTAACAACAGTTGAATCTTAAGAACTGACTCGTTTTATCAACAGTTCAACCTTAAGAACTGACTCATCTTAACAACAGTTGAATCTTCAAATAAAATTGGTTTTAACAACAGTTGAATCTTAAGAACTGATTCGTTTTAACAACAGCTGAATCTTAAGATAAAACTCGTTTTAACAACAGTTGAATCTTAAGGTAAAATTCGTTTTAACAACAGTTGAATCTTAAGAACTGACTCGTTTTAACAACAGTTGAATCTTAAGATAAAACTCCTTTTAACAACAGTTGAATCTTAAGAACTGACTCATTTTAACAACAGTTGAATCTTAAGATAAAACTCGTTTTAACAACAGTTGAATCTTAAGAACTGACTCGTTTTAACAACAGCTGAATCTTAAGATAAAACTCGTTTTACAACAGTTGAATCTTAAGAACTGACTCGTTTTATCAACAGTTCAACCTTAAGAACTGACTCATCTTAACAACAGTTGAATCTTCAAATAAAACTCGTTTTAACAACAGTTGAATCTTAATAACTGATTCGTTTTAACAACAGCTGAATCTTAAGATAAAACTCGTTTTAACAACAGTTGAATCTTAAGATAAAATTCGTATTAACAACAGTTGAATCTTAAGAACTGACTCGTTTTAACAACAGCTGAATCTTAAGATAAAACTCGTTTTAAAAACAGTTGAATCTTAAGAACTGACTCGTTTTATCAACAGTTCAACCTTAAGCACTGACTCGTTTTAACAACAGTTGAATCTTCAAATAAAACTCGTTTTAACAACAGTTGATTCTTCAGAACTGACTCGTTTTAACAACAGATGAATCTTAAGATAAAACTCGTTTTAACAACAGTTGAATCTTAAGAACTGACTCATTTTAACAACAGTTGAATCTTAAGATAAAACTCGTTTTAACAACAGTTGAATCTTAAGAACTGACTCGTTTTAACAACGGCTGAATTTTAAGATAAACTCGTTTTAACAACAGTTGAATCTTAAGAACTGACTCGTTTTAACAACAGCTAAATCTTTAGATAAAACTCGTTTTAACAACAGTTGAATCTTAAGAACTGACTCGTTTTATCAACAGTTCAACCTTAAGAACTGACTCATCTTAACACCAGTTGAATCTTCAAATAAAATTCGTTTTAACAACAGTTGAATCTTAAGAACTGACTCGTTTTAACAACAGTTGAATCTTAAGATAAAACACGTTTTAACAACAGTTGAATCTTAAGAACTGACTCGTTTTAACAACAGCTGAATCTTAAGATAAAACTCGTTTTAACAACAGTTGAATCTTAAGATAAAATTCGTTTTAACAACAGTTGAATCTTAAGAACTGACTCGTTTTAACAACAGCTGAATCTTAAGATAAAACTCGTTTTAACAACAGTTGAATCTTAAGAACTGACTCGTGTTATCAACAGTTCAAGCTTAAGCACTGACTCGTTTTAACAACAGTTGAATCTTCAAATAAAACTCGTTTTAACAACAGTTGATTCTTCAGAACTGACTCGTTTTAACAACAGATGAATCTTAAGATACAACTCGTTTTAACAACAGTTAAATCTTAAGAACTGACTCATTCTAACAACAGCTGAATCTTTAGATAAAACTCGTTTTAACAACAGTTGAATCTTAAGAACTGACTCGTTTTATCAACAGTTCAACCTTAAGAACTGACTCGTTTTAACAACAGTTGAATCCTCAAATAAAACTCGTTTTAACAACAGTTGAATCTTAAGAACTGACTCGTTTTAACAACAGTTGAATCTTAAGATAAATCTCGTTTTAACAACAGTTGAATCTTAAGAACTGACTCATTTTAACAACAGTTGAATCTTAAGAACTGATTCGTTTTAACAACAGTTGAATCTTCAGATAAAACTCGTTTTAACTACAGTTGAATCTTAAGAACTGACTAGTTTTAACAACAGTTGAATCTTAAGATAAAACTCGTTTTAACAACAGTTGAATCTTAAGAACTGGCTCATTTTAACAACATTTGAATCTTAAAAACTTATTCGTTTTAACAACAGTTGAATCTTAAGATAAAACTCGTTTTAACAACAGTTGAATCTTAAGAACTGACTCGTTTTAACAACAGCTGAATCTTAAGATAAAACTCGTTTTACAACAGTTGAATCTTAAGAACTGACTCGCTTTATCAACAGTTCAACCTTAAGAACTGACTCATCTTAACAACAGTTGAATCTTCAAATAAAACTCGTTTCAACAACAGTTGAATCTTAAGAACTGATTCGTTTTAACAACAGCTGAATCTTAAGATAAAACTCGTTTTAACAACAGTTGAATCTTAAGATAAAATTCGTTTTAAAAACAGTTGAATCTTAAGAACTGACTCGTTTTAACAACAGCTGAATCTTAAGATAAAACTCGTTTTAACAACAGTTGAATCTTAAGCACTGACTCGTTTTAACAACAGTTGCATCTTCAAATAAAACTCGTTTTAACAACAGTTGATTCTTCAGAACTGACTCGTTTTAACACCAGTTGAATCTTAAGATAAAACTCGTTTTAACAACAGTTGAATCTTAAGAACTTACTCATTTTAACAACAGCTGAATCTCTAGATAAAACTCGTTTTAACAACAGTTGAATATTAAGAATTGACTCATTTTATCAACAGTTCAACCTTAAGAACTGACTCGTTTTAACAACAGTTGAATCCTCAAATAAAACTCGTTTTAACAACAGTTGAATCTTAAGAACTGACTCATTTTAACAACAGTTGAATCTTAAGATAAAACTCGTTTTAACAACAGTTGAATCTTAAGAACTGACTCGTTTTAACAACGGCTGAATTTTAAGATAAACTCGTTTTAACAACAGTTGAATCTTTAGAACTGACTCGTTTTAACAACAGCTAAATCTTAAGATAAAACTCGTTTTAACAACAGTTGAATCTTAAGGTAAAATTAGTTTTAACAACAGTTGATTCTTAAGAACTGACTCGTTTTAACAACAGCTGAATCCTCAAATAAAACTCGTTTTAACAACAGTTGAATCTTAAGAACTGACTCGTTTTAACAACAGTTGAATCTTAAGATAAAACTCGTTTTAACAACAGTTGAATTTTAAGAACTGACTCATTTTAACAACAGTTGAATCTTAAGAACTGATTCGTTTTAACAACAGTTGAATCTTCAGATAAAACTCGTTTTAACTACAGTTGAATCTTAAGAACTGACTAGTTTTAACAACAGTTGAATCTTAAGATAAAACTCGTTTTTACAACAGATGAATCTTAAGAACTGACTCGTTTTAACAACAGTTGAATCTTAAGAACTGATTCGTTTTAACAACAGTTGAATCTTAAGATAAAACTCGTTTTAACAACAGTTGAATCTTAAGAACTGATTCGTTTTAACAACAGCTGAATCTTAAGATAAAACTCGTTTTACAACAGTTGAATCTTAAGAACTGACTCGTTTTATCAACAGTTCAACCTTAAGAACTGACTCATCTTAACAACAGTTGAATCTTCAAATAAAACTCGTTTTAACAACAGTTGAATCTTAAGAACTGATTCGTTTTAACAACAGCTGAATCTTAAGATAAAACTCGTTTTAACAACAGTTGAATCTTAAGAACTGACTCGTTTTAACAACAGCTAAATCTTAAGATAAAACTCGTTTTAACAACAGTTGAATCTTAAGAACTGACTCGTTTTATCAACAGTTCAACCTTAAGAACTGACTCATCTTAACAACAGTTGAATCTTCAAATAAAATTCGTTTTAACAACAGTTGAATCTTAAGAACTGATTCGTTTTAACAACAGCTGAATCTTAAGATAAATCTCGTTTTAACAACAGTTGATTCTTAAGGTAAAATTCGTTTTAACAACAGTTGAATCTTAAGAACTGACTCGTTTTAACAACAGTTGAATCTTAAGATAAAACTCGTTTTAACAACAGTTGAATCTTAAGAACTGACTCATTTTAACAACAGTTGAATCTTAAGATAAAACTCGTTTTAACAACAGTTGAATCTTAAGAACTGACTCGTTTTATCAACAGTTCAACCTTAAGCACTGACTCGTTTTAACAACAGTTGAATCTTCAAATAAAACTCGTTTTAACAACAGTTGATTCTTCAGAACTGACTCGTTTTAACAACAGTTGAATCTTAAGATAAAACTCGTTTTAACAACAGTTGAATCTTAAGAACTGACTCATTTTAACAACAGCTGAATCTTTAGATAAAACTCGTTTTAACAACAGTTGAATCTTAAGAACTGACTCGTTTTATCAACAGTTCAACCTTAAGAACTGACTCGTTTTAACAACAGTTGAATCCTCAAATAAAACTCGTTTTAACAACAGTTGAATCTTAAGAACTGACTCATTTTAACAACAGTTGAATCTTAAGATAAAACTCGTTTTAACAAGAGTTGAATCTTAAGAACTGACTCGTTTTAACAACGGCTGAATTTTAAGATAAACTCGTTTTAACAACAGTTGAATCTTAAGAACTGACTCGTTTTAACAACAGCTAAATCTTAAGATAAAACTCGTTTTAACAATAGTTGAATCTTAAGAACTGACTCGTTTTATCAACAGTTCAACCTTAAGAACTGACTCATCTTAACAACAGTTGAATCTTCAAATAAAATTCGTTTTAACAACAGTTGAATCTTAAGAACTGACTCGTTTTAACAACAGTTGAATCTTAAGATAAAACTCGTTTTAACAACAGTTGAATCTTAAGAACTGACTCGTTTTATCAACAGTTCACCCTTAAGCACTGACTCGTTTTAACAACAGTTGAATCTTCAAATAAAACTCGTTTTAACAACAGTTGATTCTTCAGAACTGACTCGTTTTAACAACAGTTGAATCTTAAGATAAAACTCGTTTTAACAACAGTTGAATCTTAAGAACTGACTCATATTAACAACAGCTGAATCTTTAGATAAATCTCGTTTTAACAACAGTTGAATCTTAAGAACTGACTCGTTTTAACAACAGTTCAATCCTCAAATAAACTCGTTTTAACAACAGTTGAATCATAAGAACTGACTCGTTTTAACAACAGTTGAATCTTAAGATAAAACTCGTTTTAACAACAGTTGAATCTTAATAACTGACTCATTTTAACAACAGTTGAATCTTAAGAACTGATTCGTTTTAACAACAGTTGAATCTTCAGATAAAACTCGTTTTAACTACAGTTGAATCTTAAGATAAAACTCGTTTTAACAACAGTTGAATCTTAAGAACTGGCTCATTTTAACAACAGTTGAATCTTAAGAACTGATTCGTTTTAACAACAGTTGAATCTTAAGATAAAACTCGTTTTAACAACAGTTGAATCTTAAGAACTGACTCGTTTTAACAACAGGTGAATCTTAAGATAAAACTCGTTTTACAACAGTTGAATATTAAGAACTGACTCGTTTTATCAACAGTTCAACCTTAAGAACTGACTCGTTTTAACAACAGTTGAATCCTCAAATAAAACTCGTTTTAACAACAGTTGAATCTTAAGAACTGACTCATTTTAACAACAGTTGAATCTTAAGATAAAACTCGTTTTAACAACAGTTGAATCTTAAGAACTGACTCGTTTTAACAACGGCTGAATTTTAAGATAAACTCGTTTTAACAACAGTTGAATCTTAAGAACTGACTCGTTTTAACAACAGCTAAATCTTAAGTTAAAACTCGTTTTAACAACAGTTGAATCTTAAGAACTGACTCGTTTTATCAACAGTTCAACCTTAAGAACTGACTCATCTTAACAACAGTTGAATCTTCAAATAAAATTCGTTTTAACAACAATTGAATCTTAAGAACTGACTCGTTTTAACAACAGTTGAATCTTAAGATAAAACTCGTTTTAACAACAGTTGAATCTTAAGAACTGACTCATTTTAACAACAGCTGAATCTTAAGATAAAACACGTTTTAACAACAGTTGAATCTTAAGATAAAATTCGTTTTAACAACAGTTGAATCTTAAGAACTGACTCGTTTTAACAACAGCTGAATCTTAAGATAAAACTCGTTTTAACAACAGTTGAATCTTAAGAACTGACTCGTTTTATCAACAGTTCAACCTTAAGCACTGACTCGTTTTAACAACAGTTGAATCTTCAAATAAAACTCGTTTTAACAACAGTTGATTCTTCAGAACTGACTCGTTTTAACAACAGTTGAATCTTAAGATAAAACTCGTTTTAACAACAGTTGAATCTTAAGAACTGACTCATATTAACAACAGCTGAATCTTTAGATAAATCTCGTTTTAACAACAGTTGAATCTTAAGAACTGACTCGTTTTAACAACAGTTGAATCTTAAGATAAAACTCGTTTTAACAACAGTTGAATCTTAAGAACTGACTCATTTTAACAACAGTTGAATCTTAAGAACTGATTCGTTTTAACAACAGTTGAATCTTCAGATAAAACTCGTTTTAACTACAGTTGAATCTTAAGAACTGACTAGTTTTAACAACAGTTGAATCTTAAGATAAAACTCGTTTTAACAACAGTTGAATCTTAAGAACTGGCTCATTTTAACAACAGTTGAATCTTAAGAACTGATTCTTTTTAACAACAGTTGAATCTTAAGATAAAACTCGTTTTAACAACAGTTGAATCTTAAGAACTGACTCGTTTTAACAACAGCTGAATCTTAAGATAAAACTCGTTTTACAACAGTTGAATATTAAGAACTGACACGTTTTATCAACAGTTCAACCTTAAGAACTGACTCGTTTTAACAACAGTTGAATCCTCAAATAAAACTCTTTTTAACAACAGTTGAATCTTAAGAACTGACTCATTTTAACAACAGTTGAATCTTAAGATAAAACTCGTTTTAACAACAGTTGAATCTTAAGAACTGACTTGTTTTAACAACGGCTGAATTTTAAGATAAACTCGTTTTAACAACAGTTGAATCTTAAGAACTGACTCGTTTTAACAACAGCTAAATCTTAAGATAAAACTCGTTTTAACAACAGTTGAATCTTAAGGTAAAATTCGTTTTAACAACAGTTGAATCTTAAGAACTGACTCGTTTTAACAACAGCTGAATCCTGAAATAAAACTCGTTTTAACAACAGTTGAATCTTAAGAACTGACTAGTTTTAACAACAGTTGAATCTTAAGATAAAACTCGTTTTTACAACAGTTGAATCTTAAGAACTGACTCGTTTTAACAACAGTTGAATCTTAAGAACTGATTCGTTTTAACAACAGTTGAATCTTAAGATAAAACTCGTTTTAACAACAGTTGAATCTTAAGAACTGATTCGTTTTAACGACAGCTGAATCTTAAGATAAAACTCGTTTTACAACAGTTGAATCTTAAGAACTGACTCGTTTTATCAACAGTTCAACCTTAAGAACTGACTCATCTTAACAACAGTTGAATCTTCAAATAAAACTCGTTTTAACAACAGTTGAATCTTAAGAACTGATTCGTTTTAACAACAGCTGAATCTTAAGATAAAACTCGTTTTAAGAACAGTTGAATCTTAAGAACTGACTCGTTTTAACAACGGCTGAATTTTAAGATAAACTCGTTTTAACAACAGTTGAATCTTAAGAACTGACTCGTTTTAACAACAGCTAAATCTTAAGATAAAACTCGTTTTAACAACAGTTGAATCTTAAGAACTGACTCGTTTTATCAACAGTTCAACCTTAAGAACTGACTCATCTTAACAACAGTTGAATCTTCAAATAAAATTGGTTTTAACAACAGTTGAATCTTAAGAACTGATTCGTTTTAACAACAGCTGAATCTTAAGATAAAACTCGTTTTAACAACAGTTGAATCTTAAGGTAAAATTCGTTTTAACAACAGTTGAATCTTAAGAACTGACTCGTTTTAACAACAGTTGAATCTTAAGATAAAACTCGTTTTAACAACAGTTGAATCTTAAGAACTGACTCATTTTAACAACAGTTGAATCTTAAGATAAAACTCGTTTTAACAACAGTTGAATCTTAAGAACTGACTCGTTTTAACAACAGCTGAATCTTAAGATAAAACTCGTTTTACAACAGTTGAATCTTAAGAACTGACTCGTTTTATCAACAGTTCAACCTTAAGAACTGACTCATCTTAACAACAGTTGAATCTTCAAATAAAACTCGTTTTAACAACAGTTGAATCTTAAGAACTGATTCGTTTTAACAACAGCTGAATCTTAAGATAAAACTCGTTTTAACAACAGTTGAATCTTAAGAACTGACTCGTTTTAACAACAGCTGAATCTTAAGATAAAACTCGTTTTAACAACAGTTGAATCTTAAGAACTGACTCGTTTTATCAACAGTTCAACCTTAAGCACTGACTCGTTTTAACAACAGTTGAATCTTCAAATAAAACTCGTTTTAACAACAGTTGATTCTTCAGAACTGACTCGTTTTAACAACAGATGAATCTTAAGATAAAACTCGTTTTAACAACCGTTGAATCTTAAGAACTGACTCATTTTAACTACAGTTGAATCTTAAGATAAAACTCGTTTTAACAACAGTTGAATCTTAAGAACTGACTCGTTTTAACAACGGCTGAATTTTAAGATAAACTCGTTTTAACAACAGTTGAATCTTAAGAACTGACTCGTTTTAACAACAGCTAAATCTTAAGATAAAACTCGTTTTAACAACAGTTGAATCTTAAGAACTGACTCGTTTTATCAACAGTTCAACCTTAAGAACTGACTCATCTTAACACCAGTTGAATCTTCAAATAAAATTCGTTTTAACAACAGTTGAATCTTAAGAACTGACTCGTTTTAACAACAGTTGAATCTTAAGATAAAACACGTTTTAACAACAGTTGAATCTTAAGAACTGACTCGTTTTAACAACAGCTGAATCTTAAGATAAAACTCGTTTTAACAACAGTTGAATCTTAAGATAAAATTCGTTTTAACAACAGTTGAATCTTAAGAACTGACTCGTTTTAACAACAGCTGAATCTTAAGATAAAACTCGTTTTAACAACAGTTGAATCTTAAGAACTGACTCGTGTTATCAACAGTTCAACCTTAAGCACTGACTCGTTTTAACAACAGTTGAATCTTCAAATAAAACTCGTTTTAACAACAGTTGATTCTTCAGAACTGACTCGTTTTAACAACAGTTGAATCTTAAGATAAAACTCGTTTTAACAACAGTTGAATCTTAAGAACTGACTCATTCTAACAACAGCTGAATCTTTAGATAAAACTCGTTTTAACAACAGTTGAATCTTAAGAACTGACTCGTTTTATCAACAGTTCAACCTTAAGAACTGACTCGTTTTAACAACAGTTGAATCCTCAAATAAAACTCGTTTTAACAACAGTTGAATCTTAAGAACTGACTCGTTTTAACAACAGTTGAATCTTAAGATAAAACTCGTTTTAACAACAGTTGAATCTTAAGAACTGACTCATTTTAACAACAGTTGAATCTTAAGAACTGATTCGTTTTAACAACAGTTGAATCTTCAGATAAAACTCGTTTTAACTACAGTTGAATCTTAAGAACTGACTAGTTTTAACAACAGTTGAATCTTAAGATAAAACTCGTTTTAACAACAGTTGAATCTTAAGAACTGGCTCATTTTAACAACAGTTGAATCTTAAGAACTTATTCGTTTTAACAACAGTTGAATCTTAACATAAAACTCGTTTTAATAACAGTTGAATCTTAAGAACTGACTCGTTTTAACAACAGCTGAATCTTAAGATAAAACTCGTTTTACAACAGTTGAATCTTAAGAACTGACTCGCTTTATCAACAGTTCAACCTTAAGAACTGACTCATCTTAACAACAGTTGAATCTTCAAATAAAACTCGTTTTAACAACAGTTGAATCTTAAGAACTGATTCGTTTTAACAACAGCTGAATCTTAAGATAAAACTCGTTTTAACAACAGTTGAATCTTAAGATAAAATTCGTTTTAAAAACAGTTGAATCTTAAGAACTGACTCGTTTTAACAACAGCTGAATCTTAAGATAAAACTCGTTTTAACAACAGTTGAATCTTAAGAACTGACTCGTTTTATCAACAGTTCAACCTTAAGCACTGACTCGTTTTAACAACAGTTGCATCTTCAAATAAAACTCGTTTTAACAACAGTTGATTCTTCAGAACTGACTCGTTTTAACAACAGTTGAATCTTAAGATAAAACTCGTTTTAACAACAGTTGAATCTTAAGAACTTACTCATTTTAACAACAGCTGAATCTCTAGATAAAACTCGTTTTAACAACAGTTGAATATTAAGAACTGACTCGTTTTATCAACAGTTCAACCTTAAGAACTGACTCGTTTTAACAACAGTTGAATCCTCAAATAAAACTCGTTTTAACAACAGTTGAATCTTAAGAACTGACTCATTTTAACAACAGTTGAATCTTAAGATAAAACTCGTTTTAACAACAGTTGAATCTTAAGAACTGACTCGTTTTAACAACGGCTGAATTTTAAGATAAACTCGTTTTAACAACAGTTGAATCTTTAGAACTGACTCGTTTTAACAACAGCTAAATCTTAAGATAAAACTCGTTTTAACAACAGTTGAATCTTAAGGTAAAATTCGTTTTAACAACAGTTGAATCTTAAGAACTGACTCGATTTAACAACAGCTGAATCCTCAAATAAAACTCGTTTTAACAACAGTTGAATCTTAAGAACTGACTCGTTTTAACAACAGTTGAATCTTAAGATAAAACTCGTTTTAACAACAGTTGAATTTTAAGAACTGACTCATTTTAACAACAGTTGAATCTTAAGAACTGATTCGTTTTAACAACAGTTGAATCTTCAGATAAAACTCGTTTTAACTACAGTTGAATCTTAAGAACTGACTAGTTTTAACAACAGTTGAATCTTAAGATAAAACTCGTTTTTACAACAGATGAATCTTAAGAACTGACTCGTTTTAACAACAGTTGAATCTTAAGAACTGATTCGTTTTAACAACAGTTGAATCTTAAGATAAAACTCGTTTTAACAACAGTTGAATCTTAAGAACTGATTCGTTTTAACAACAGCTGAATCTTAAGATAAAACTCGTTTTACAACAGTTGAATCTTAAGAACTGACTCGTTTTATCAACAGTTCAACCTTAAGAACTGACTCATCTTAACAACAGTTGAATCTTCAAATAAAACTCGTTTTAACAACAGTTGAATCTTAAGAACTGATTCGTTTTAACAACAGCTGAATCTTAAGATAAAACTCGTTTTAACAACAGTTGAATCTTAAGAACTGACTCGTTTTAACAACAGCTAAATCTTAAGATAAAACTCGTTTTAACAACAGTTGAATCTTAAGAACTGACTCGTTTTAACAACAGTTGAATCTTAAGATAAAACTCGTTTTAACAACAGTTGAATTTTAAGAACTGACTCATTTTAACAACAGTTGAATCTTAAGAACTGATTCGTTTTAACAACAGTTGAATCTTAAGATAAAATTCGTTTTAACAACAGTTGAATCTTAAGAACTGATTCGTTTTAACAACAGCTGAATCTTAAGATAAATCTCGTTTTAACAACAGTTGATTCTTAAGGTAAAATTCGTTTTAACAACAGTTGAATCTTAAGAACTGACTCGTTTTAACAACAGTTGAATCTTAAGATAAAACTCGTTTTAACAACAGTTGAATCTTAAGAACAGACTCATTTTAACAACAGTTGAATTTTAAGATAAAACTCGTTTTAACAACAGTTGAATCTTAAGAACTGACTCGTTTTATCAACAGTTCAACCTTAAGCACTGACTCGTTTTAACAACAGTTGAATCTTCAAATAAAACTCGTTTTAACAACAGTTGATTCTTCAGAACTGACTCGTTTTAACAACAGTTGAATCTTAAGATAAAACTCGTTTTAACAACAGTTGAATCTTAAGAACTGACTCATTTTAACAACAGCTGAATCTTTAGATAAAACTCGTTTTAACAACAGTTGAATCTTAAGAACTGACTCGTTTTATCAACAGTTCAACCTTAAGAACTGACTCGTTTTAACAACAGTTGAATCCTCAAATAAAACTCGTTTTAACAACAGTTGAATCTTAAGAACTGACTCATTTTAACAACAGTTGAATCTTAAGATAAAACTCGTTTTAACAAGAGTTGAATCTTAAGAACTGACTCGTTTTAACAACGGCTGAATTTTAAGATAAACTCGTTTTAACAACAGTTGAATCTTAAGAACTGACTCGTTTTAACAACAGCTAAATCTTAAGATAAAACTCGTTTTAACAACAGTTGAATCTTAAGAACTGACTCGTTTTATCAACAGTTCAACCTTAAGAACTGACTCATCTTAACAACAGTTGAATCTTCAAATAAAATTCGTTTTAACAACAGTTGAATCTTAAGAACTGACTCGTTTTAACAACAGTTGAATCTTAAGATACAACACGTTTTAACAACAGTTGAATCTTAAGAACTGACTCGTTTTATCAACAGTTCAACCTTAAGCACTGACTCGTTTTAACAACAGTTGAATCTTCAAATAAAACTCGTTTTAACAACAGTTGATTCTTCAGAACTGACTCGTTTTAACAACAGTTGAATCTTAAGATAAAACTCGTTTTAACAACAGTTGAATCTTAAGAACTGACTCATTTTAACAACAGTTGAATCTTAAGAACTGATTCGTTTTAACAACAGTTGAATCTTCAGATAAAACTCGTTTTAACTACAGTTGAATCTTAAGAACTGACTAGTTTTAACAACAGTTGAATCTTAAGATAAAACTCGTTTTAACAACAGTTGAATCTTAAGAACTGGCTCATTTTAACAACAGTTGAATCTTAAGAACTGATTCGTTTTAACAACAGTTGAATCTTAAGATAAAACTCGTTTTAACAACAGTTGAATCTTAAGAACTGACTCGTTTTAACAACAGCTGAATCTTAAGATAAAACTCGTTTTACAACAGTTGAATATTAAGAACTGACTCGTTTTATCAACAGTTCAACCTTAAGAACTGACTCGTTTTAACAACAGTTGAATCCTCAAATAAAACTCGTTTTAACAACAGTTGAATCTTAAGAACTGACTCATTTTAACAACAGTTGAATCTTAAGATAAAACTCGTTTTAACAACAGTTGAATCTTAAGAACTGACTCGTTTTAACAACGGCTGAATTTTAAGATAAACTCGTTTTAACAACAGTTGAATCTTAAGAACTGACTCGTTTTAACAACAGCTAAATCTTAAGATAAAACTCGTTTTAACAACAGTTGAATCTTAAGAACTGACTCGTTTTAACAACAGTTGAATCTTAAGATAAAACTCGTTTTAACAACAGTTGAATTTTAAGAACTGACTCATTTTAACAACAGTTGAATCTTAAGAACTGATTCGTTTTAACAACAGTTGAATCTTCAGATAAAACTCGTTTTAACTACAGTTGAATCTTAAGAACTGACTAGTTTTAACAACAGTTGAATCTTAAGATAAAACTCGTTTTTACAACAGTTGAATCTTAAGAACTGACTCGTTTTAACAACAGTTGAATCTTAAGAACTGATTCGTTTTAACAACAGCTGAATCTTAAGATAAAACTCGTTTTACAACAGTTGAATCTTAAGAACTGACTCGTTTTATCAACAGTTCAACCTTAAGAACTGACTCATCTTAACAACAGTTGAATCTTCAAATAAAACTCGTTTTAACAACAGTTGAATCTTAAGAACTGATTCGTTTTAACAACAGCTGAATCTTAAGATAAAACTCGTTTTAACAACAGTTGAATCTGAAGCATTGACTCGTTTTAACAACGGCTGAATTTTAAGATAAACTCGTTTTAACAACAGTTGAATCTTAAGAACTGACTCGTTTTAACAACAGCTAAATCTTAAGATAAAACTCGTTTTAACAACAGTTGAATCTTAAGAACTGACTCGTTTTATCAACAGTTCAACCTTAAGAACTGACTCATCTTAACAACAGTTGAATCTTCAAATAAAATTCGTTTTAACAACAGTTGAATCTTAATAACTGATTCGTTTTAACAACAGCTGAATCTTAAGATAAAACTCGTTTTAACAACAGTTGAATCTTAAGGTAAAATTCGTTTTAACAACATTTGAATCTTAAGAACTGACTCGTTTTAACAACAGTTGAATCTTAAGATAAAACTCGTTTTAACAACAGTTGAATCTTAAGAACTGACTCATTTTAACAACAGTTGAATCTTAAGATAAAACTCGTTTTAACAACAGTTGAATCTTAAGAACTGACTCGTTTTATCAACAGTTCAACCTTAAGCACTTACTCGTTTTAACAACAGTTGAATCTTCAAATAAAACTCGTTTTAACAACAGTTGATTCTTCAGAACTGACTCGTTTTAACAACAGTTGAATCTTAAGATAAAACCCGTTTTAACAACAGTTGAATCTTAAGAACTGACTCATTTTAACAACAGCTGAATCTTTAGATAAAACTCGTTTTAACAACAGATGAATCTTAAGAACTGACTCGTTTTATCAACAGTTCAACATTAAGAACTGACTCGTTTTAACAACAGTTGAATCCTCAAATAAAACTCGTTTTAACAACAGTTGAATCTTAAGAACTGACTCATTTTAACAACAGTTGAATCTTAAGATAAAACTCGTTTTAACAAGAGTTGAATCTTAAGAACTGACTCGTTTTAACAACGGCTGAATTTTAAGATAAACTCGTTTTAACAACAGTTGAATCTTAAGAACTGACTCGTTTTAACAACAGCTAAATCTTAAGATAAAACTCGTTTTAACAACAGTTGAATCTTAAGAACTGACTCGTTTTATCAACAGTTCAACCTTAAGAACTGACTCATCTTAACAACAGTTGAATCTTAAGATAAAACTCGTTTTAACAAGAGTTGAATCTTAAGAACTGACTCGTTTTAACAACGGCTGAATTTTAAGATAAACTCGTTTTAACAACTGTTGAATCTTAAGAACTGACTCATATTAACAACAGCTGAATCTTTAGATAAATCTCGTTTTAACAACAGTTGAATCTTAAGAACTGACTCGTTTTAACAACAGTTGAATCCTCAAATAAAACTCGTTTTAACAACAGTTGAATCATAAGAACTGACTCGTTTTAACAACAGTTGAATCTTAAGATAAAACTCGTTTTAACAACAGTTGAATCTTAAGAACTGACTCATTTTAACAACAGTTGAATCTTAAGAACTGATTCGTTTTAACAACAGTTGAATCTTCAGATAAAACTCGTTTTAACTACAGTTGAATCTTAAGAACTGACTAGTTTTAACAACAGCTAAATCTTAAGATAAAACTCGTTTTAACAACAGTTGAATCTTAAGAACTGGCTCATTTTAACAACAGTTGAATCTTAAGAACTGATTCGTTTTAACAACAGTTGAATCTTAAGATAAAACTCGTTTTAACAACAGTTGAATCTTAAGAACTGACTCGTTTTAACAAGAGCTGAATCTTAAGATAAAACTCGTTTTACAACAGTTGAATCTTAAGAACTGACTCGTTTTATCAACAGTTCAACCTTAAGAAGTGACTCATCTTAACAACAGTTGAATCTTCAAATAAAACTCGTTTTAACAACAGTTGAATCTTTAGAACTGATTCCTTTTAACAACAGCTGAATCTTAAGATAAAACTCGTTTTAACAACAGTTGAATCTTAAGATAAAATTCGTTTTAACAACAGTTGAATCTTAAGAACTGATTCGTTTTAACAACAGCTGAATCTTAAGATAAAACTCGTTTTAACAACAGTTGAATCTTAAGGTAAAATTCGTTTTAACAACAGTTGAATCTTAAGATAAAACTCGTTTTAACAACAGTTGAATCTTAAGATAAAACTCGTTTTAACAACAGTTGAATCTTAAGAACTGACTCATTTTAACAACAGTTGAATCTTAAGATAAAACTCGTTTTAACAACAGTTGAATCTTAAGAACTGACTCGTTTTATCAACAGTTCAACCTTAAGCACTGACTCGATTTAACAACAGTTGAATCTTCAAATAAAACTCGTTTTAACAACAGTTGATTCTTCAGAACTGACTCGTTTTAACAACAGTTGAATCTTAAGATAAAACTCGTTTTAACAACAGTTGAATCTTAAGAACTGACTCATTTTAACAACAGCTGAATCTTTAGATAAAACTCGTTTTAACAACAGTTGAATCTTAAGAACTGACTCGTTTTATCAACAGTTCAACCTTAAGAACTGACTCGTTTTAACAACAGTTGAATCCTCAAATAAAACTCGTTTTAACAACAGTTGAATCTTAAGAACTGACTCATTTTAACAACAGTTGAATCTTAAGATAAAACTCGTTTTAACAAGAGTTGAATCTTAAGAACTGACTCGTTTTAACAACGGCTGAATTTTAAGATAAACTCGTTTTAACAACAGTTGAATCTTAAGAACTGACTCGTTTTAACAACAGCTAAATCTTAAGATAAAACTCGTTTTAACAACAGTTGAATCTTAAGAACTGACTCGTTTTATCAACAGTTCAACCTTAAGAACTGACTCATCTTAACAACAGTTGAATCTTCAAATAAAATTTGTTTTAACAACAGTTGAATCTTAAGAACTGACTCGTTTTAACAACAGTTGAATCTTAAGATAAAACTCGTTTTAACAACAGTTGAATCTTAAGAACTGACTCATTTTAACAACAGCTGAATCTTAAGATAAAACTCGTTTTAACAACAGTTGAATCTTAAGATAAAATTCGTTTTAACAACTGTTGAATCTTAAGAACTGACTCGTTTTAACAACAGCTGAATCTTAAGATAAAACTCGTTTTAACAACAGTTGAATCTTAAGAACTGACTCGTTTTATCAACAGTTCAACCTTAAGCACTGACTCGTTTTAACAACAGTTGAATCTTCAAATAAAACTCGTTTTAACAACAGTTGATTCTTCAGAACTGACTCGTTTTAACAACAGTTGAATCTTAAGATAAAACTCGTTTTAACAACAGTTGAATCTTAAGAACTGACTCATATTAACAACAGCTGAATCTTTAGATAAATCTCGTTTTAACAACAGTTGAATCTTAAGAACTGACTCGTTTTAGCAACAGTTGAATCCTCAAATAAAACTCGTTTTAACAACAGTTGAATCATAAGAACTGACTCGTTTTAACAACAGTTGAATCTTAAGATAAAACTCGTTTTAACAACAGTTGAATCTTAAGAACTGATTCATTTTAACAACAGTTGAATCTTAAGAACTGATTCGTTTTAACAACAGTTGAATCTTCAGATAAAACTCGTTTTAACTACAGTTGAATCTTAAGAACTGACTAGTTTTAACAACAGTTGAATCTTAAGATAAAACTCGTTTTAACAACAGTTGAATCTTAAGAACTGGCTCATTTTAACAATAGTTGAATCTTAAGAACTGATTCGTTTTAACAACAGTTGAATCTTAAGATAAAACTCGTTTTAACAACAGTTGAATCTTTAGAACTGATTCCTTTTAACAACAGCTGAATCTTAAGATAAAACTCGTTTTAACAACAGTTGAATCTTAAGATAAAATTCGTTTTAACAACAGTTGAATCTTAAGAACTGATTCATTTTAACAACAGTTGAATCTTAAGAACTGATTCGTTTTAACAACAGTTGAATCTTCAGATAAAACTCGTTTTAACTACAGTTGAATCTTAAGAACTGACTCGTTTTAACAAGAGCTGAATCTTAAGATAAAACTCGTTTTACAACAGTTGAATCTTAAGAACTGACTCGTTTTATCAACAGTTCAACCTTAAGAAGTGACTCATCTTAACAACAGTTGAATCTTCAAATAAAACTCGTTTTATCAACAGTTGAATCTTTAGAACTGATTCCTTTTAACAACAGCTGAATCTTAAGATAAAACTCGTTTTAACAACAGTTGAATCTTAAGATAAAATTCGTTTTAACAACAGTTGAATCTTAAGAACTGACTCGTTTTAACAACAGCTGAATCTTAAGATAAAACTCGTTTTAACAACAGCTGAATCTTAAGAACTGACTCGTTTTATCAACAGTTCAACCTTAAACACTGACTCGTTTTAACAACAGTTGAATCTTCAAATAAAACTCGTTTTAACAACAGTTGAATCTTCAAATAAAACTCGTTTTAACAACAGTTGATTCTTCAGAACTGACTCGTTTTAACAACAGGTGAATCTTAAGATAAAACTCGTTTTAACAACAGTTGAATCTTAAGAACTGACTCATTTTAACAACAGCTGAATCTCTAGATAAAACTCGTTTTAACAACAGTTGAATCTTAAGAACTGACTCGTTTTATCAACAGTTCAACCTTAAGAACTGACTCTTTTTAACAACAGTTGAATCCTCAAATAAAACTCGTTTTAACAACAGTTGAATCTTAAGAACTGACTCATTTTAACAACAGTTGAATCTTAAGATAAAACTTGTTTTAACAACAGTTGAATCTTAAGAACTGACTCGTTTTAACAACGGCTGAATTTTAAGATAAACTCGTTTTAACAACAGTTGAATCTTAAGAACTGACTCGTTTTAACAACAGCTAAATCTTAAGATAAAACTCGTTTTAACAACAGTTGAATCTTAAGAACTGACTCGTTTTATCAGCAGTTCAACCTTAAGAACTGACTCATGTTAACAACAGTTGAATCTTCAAATAAAATTCGTTTTAACAACAGTTGAATCTTAAGATAAAAGTCGTTTTAACAACAGTTGAATCTTAAGGTAAAATTCGTTTTAACAACAGTTGAATCTTAAGAACTGACTCGTTTTAACAACAGCTGAATCTTAAGATAAAACTCGTTTTAACAACAGTTGAATCTTAAGAACTGACTCGTTTTATCAACAGTTCAACCTTAAGCACTGACTCGTTTTAACAACAGTTGAATCTTCAAATAAAACTCGTTTTAACAACAGTTGAATCTTAAGAACTGACTCGTTTTAACAACAGCTATATCTTAAGATAAAACTCGTTTTAACAACAGTTGAATCTTAAGAACTGACTCGTTTTATCAACAGTTCAACCTTAAGAACTGACTCATCTTAACAACAGTTGAATCTTCAAATAAAATTCGTTTTAACAACAGTTGAATCTTAAGAACTGACTCGTTTTAACAACAGTTGAATCTTAAGAACTGACTCATTTTAACAACAGCTGAATCTTAAGATAAAACTCGTTTTAACAACAGTTGAATCTTAAGATAACATTCGTTTTAACAACAGTTGAATCTTAAGAACTGATTCGTTTTAACAACAGCTGAATCTTAAGATAAAACTCGTTTTAACAACAGTTGAATCTTAAGAACTGACTCGTTTTATCAACAGTTCAAGCTTAAGCACTGACTCGTTTTAACAACAGTTGAATCTTCAAATAAAACTCGTTTTAACAACAGTTGATTCTTCAGAACTGACTCGTTTTAACAAGAGTTGAATCTTAAGATAAAACTCGTTTTAACAACAGTTGAATCTTAAGAACTCACTCATTTTAACAACAGCTGAATCTCTAGATAAAACTCGTTTTAACAACAGTTGAATCTTAAGAACTGACTCGTTTTATCAACAGTTGAATCTTAAGAACTGACTCGTTTTATCAACAGTTCAACCTTAAGAACTGACTCGTTTTAACAACAGTTGAATCCTCAAATAAAACTCGTTTTAACAACAGTTGAATCTTAAGAACTGACTCATTTTAACAACAGTTGAATCTTAAGATAAAACTCGTTTTAACAACAGTTGAATCTTCAGAACTGACTCGTTTTAACAACGGCTGAATTTTAAGATAAACTCGTTTTAACAACAGTTGAATCTTAAGAACTGACTCGTTTTATTAGCAGTTCAACCTTAAGAACTGACTCATCTTAACAACAGTTGAATCTTCAAATAAAATTCGTTTTAACAACAGTTGAATCTTAAGAACTGATTCGTTTTAACAACAGCTGAATCTTAAGATAAAACTCGTTTTAACAACAGTTGAATCTTAAGGTAAAATTCGTTTTAACAACAGTTGAATCTTAAGAACTGACTCGTTTTAACAACAGCTGAATCTTAAGATAAAACTCGTTTTAACAACAGTTGAATCTTAAGAACTGACTCGTTTTATCAACAGTTCAACCTTAAGCACTGACTCGTTTTAACAACAGTTGAATCTTAAGAACTGACTCGTTTTAACAACGGCTGAATTTTAAGATAAACTCGTTTTAACAACAGTTGAATCTTAAGAACTGACTCGTTTTAACAACAGCTAAATCTTAAGATAAAACTCGTTTTAACAACAGTTGAATCTTAAGAACTAACTCGTTTTATCAACAGTTCAACCTTAAGAACTGACTCATCTTAACAACAGTTGAATCTTCAAATAAAATTTGTTTTAACAACAGTTGAATCTTAAGAACTGACTCGTTTTAACAACAGTTGAATCTTAAGATAAAACTCGTTTTAACAACAGTTGAATCTTAAGAACTGACTCATTTTAACAACAGCTGAATCTTAAGATAAAACTCGTTTTAACAACAGTTGAATCTTAAGATAAAATTCGTTTTAACAACTGTTAAATCTTAAGAACTGACTCGTTTTAACAACAGCTGAATCTTAAGATAAAACTCGTTTTAACAACAGTTGAATCTTAAGAACTGACTCGTTTTATCAACAGTTCAACCTTAAGCACTGACTCGTTTTAACAACAGTTGAATCTTCAAATAAAACTCGTTTTAACAACAGTTGATTCTTCAGAACTGACTCGTTTTAACAACAGTTGAATCTTAAGATAAAACTCGTTTTAACAACAGTTGAATCTTAAGAACTGACTCATATTAACAACAGCTGAATCTTTAGATAAATCTCGTTTTAACAACAGTTGAATCTTAAGAACTGACTCGTTTTAACAACAGTTGAATCCTCAAATAAAACTCGTTTTAACAACAGTTGAATCATAAGAACTGACTCGTTTTAACAACAGTTGAATCTTAAGATAAAACTCGTTTTAACAACAGTTGAATCTTAAGAACTGACTCATTTTAACAACAGTTGAATCTTAAGAACTGATTCGTTTTAACAACAGTTGAATCTTCAGATAAAACTCGTTTTAACTACAGTTGAATCTTAAGAACTGACTAGTTTTAACAACAGTTGAATCTTAAGATAAAACTCGTTTTAACAACAGTTGAATCTTAAGAACTGGCTCATTTTAACAATAGTTGAATCTTAAGAACTGATTCGTTTTAACAACAGTTGAATCTTAAGATAAAACTCGTTTTAACAACAGTTGAATCTTAAGAACTGACTCGTTTTAACAAGAGCTGAATCTTAAGATAAAACTCGTTTTACAACAGTTGAATCTTAAGAACTGACTCGTTTTATCAACAGTTCAACCTTAAGAAGTGACTCATCTTAACAACAGTTGAATCTTCAAATAAAACTCGTTTTATCAACAGTTGAATCTTTAGAACTGATTCCTTTTAACAACAGCTGAATCTTAAGATAAAACTCGTTTTAACAACAGTTGAATCTTAAGATAAAATTCGTTTTAACAACAGTTGAATCTTAAGAACTGACTCGTTTTAACAACAGCTGAATCTTAAGATAAAACTCGTTTTAACAACAGCTGAATCTTAAGAACTGACTCGTTTTATCAACAGTTCAACCTTAAGCACTGACTCGTTTTAACAACAGTTGAATCTTCAAATAAAACTCGTTTTAACAACAGTTGATTCTTCAGAACTGACTCGTTTTAACAACAGGTGAATCTTAAGATAAAACTCGTTTTAACAACAGTTGAATCTTAAGAACTGACTCATTTTAACAACAGCTGAATCTCTAGATAAAACTCGTTTTAACAACAGTTGAATCTTAAGAACTGACTCGTTTTATCAACAGTTCAACCTTAAGAACTGACTCTTTTTAACAACAGTTGAATCCTCAAATAAAACTCGTTTTAACAACAGTTGAATCTTAAGAACTGACTCATTTTAACAAAAGTTGAATCTTAAGATAAAACTTGTTTTAACAACAGTTGAATCTTAAGAACTGACTCGTTTTAACAACGGCTGAATTTTAAGATAAACTCGTTTTAACAACAGTTGAATCTTAAGAACTGACTCGTTTTAACAACAGCTAAATCTTAAGATAAAACTCGTTTTAACAACAGTTGAATCTTAAGAACTGACTCGTTTTATCAGCAGTTCAACCTTAAGAACTGACTCATGTTAACAACAGTTGAATCTTCAAATAAAATTCGTTTTAACAACAGTTGAATCTTAAGATAAAAGTCGTTGTAACAACAGTTGAATCTTAAGGTAAAATTCGTTTTAACAACAGTTGAATCTTAAGAACTGACTCGTTTTAACAACAGCTGAATCTTAAGATAAAATTCGTTTTAACAACAGTTGAATCTTAAGAACTGACTCGTTTTATCAACAGTTCAACCTTAAGCACTGACTCGTTTTAACAACAGTTGAATCTTCAAATAAAACTCGTTTTAACAACAGTTGAATCTTAAGAACTGACTCGTTTTAACAACAGCTATATCTTAAGATAAAACTCGTTTTAACAACAGTTGAATCTTAAGAACTGACTCGTTTTATCAACAGTTCAACCTTAAGCACTGACTCGTTTTAACAACAGTTGCATCTTCAAATAAAACTCGTTTTAACAACAGTTGATTCTTCAGAACTGACTCGTTTTAACAACAGTTGAATCTTAAGATAAAACTCGTTTTAACAACAGTTGAATCTTAAGAACTTACTCATTTTAACAACAGCTGAATCTCTAGATAAAACTCGTTTTAACAACAGTTGAATATTAAGAACTGACTCGTTTTATCAACAGTTCAACCTTAAGAACTGACTCGTTTTAACAACAGTTGAATCCTCAAATAAAACTCGTTTTAACAACAGTTGAATCTTAAGAACTGACTCATTTTAACAACAGTTGAATCTTAAGATAAAACTCGTTTTAACAACAGTTGAATCTTAAGAACTGACTCGTTTTAACAACGGCTGAATTTTAAGATAAACTCGTTTTAACAACAGTTGAATCTTTAGAACTGACTCGTTTTAACAACAGCTAAATCTTAAGATAAAACTCGTTTTAACAACAGTTGAATCTTAAGGTAAAATTCGTTTTAACAACAGTTGAATCTTAAGAACTGACTCGATTTAACAACAGCTGAATCCTCAAATAAAACTCGTTTTAACAACAGTTGAATCTTAAGAACTGACTCGTTTTAACAACAGTTGAATCTTAAGATAAAACTCGTTTTAACAACAGTTGAATTTTAAGAACTGACTCATTTTAACAACAGTTGAATCTTAAGAACTGATTCGTTTTAACAACAGTTGAATCTTCAGATAAAACTCGTTTTAACTACAGTTGAATCTTAAGAACTGACTAGTTTTAACAACAGTTGAATCTTAAGATAAAACTCGTTTTTACAACAGATGAATCTTAAGAACTGACTCGTTTTAACAACAGTTGAATCTTAAGAACTGATTCGTTTTAACAACAGTTGAATCTTAAGATAAAACTCGTTTTAACAACAGTTGAATCTTAAGAACTGATTCGTTTTAACAACAGCTGAATCTTAAGATAAAACTCGTTTTACAACAGTTGAATCTTAAGAACTGACTCGTTTTATCAACAGTTCAACCTTAAGAACTGACTCATCTTAACAACAGTTGAATCTTCAAATAAAACTCGTTTTAACAACAGTTGAATCTTAAGAACTGATTCGTTTTAACAACAGCTGAATCTTAAGATAAAACTCGTTTTAACAACAGTTGAATCTTAAGAACTGACTCGTTTTAACAACAGCTAAATCTTAAGATAAAACTCGTTTTAACAACAGTTGAATCTTAAGAACTGACTCGTTTTAACAACAGTTGAATCTTAAGATAAAACTCGTTTTAACAACAGTTGAATTTTAAGAACTGACTCATTTTAACAACAGTTGAATCTTAAGAACTGATTCGTTTTAACAACAGTTGAATCTTAAGATAAAATTCGTTTTAACAACAGTTGAATCTTAAGAACTGATTCGTTTTAACAACAGCTGAATCTTAAGATAAATCTCGTTTTAACAACAGTTGATTCTTAAGGTAAAATTCGTTTTAACAACAGTTGAATCTTAAGAACTGACTCGTTTTAACAACAGTTGAATCTTAAGATAAAACTCGTTTTAACAACAGTTGAATCTTAAGAACAGACTCATTTTAACAACAGTTGAATTTTAAGATAAAACTCGTTTTAACAACAGTTGAATCTTAAGAACTGACTCGTTTTATCAACAGTTCAACCTTAAGCACTGACTCGTTTTAACAACAGTTGAATCTTCAAATAAAACTCGTTTTAACAACAGTTGATTCTTCAGAACTGACTCGTTTTAACAACAGTTGAATCTTAAGATAAAACTCGTTTTAACAACAGTTGAATCTTAAGAACTGACTCATTTTAACAACAGCTGAATCTTTAGATAAAACTCGTTTTAACAACAGTTGAATCTTAAGAACTGACTCGTTTTATCAACAGTTCAACCTTAAGAACTGACTCGTTTTAACAACAGTTGAATCCTCAAATAAAACTCGTTTTAACAACAGTTGAATCTTAAGAACTGACTCATTTTAACAACAGTTGAATCTTAAGATAAAACTCGTTTTAACAAGAGTTGAATCTTAAGAACTGACTCGTTTTAACAACGGCTGAATTTTAAGATAAACTCGTTTTAACAACAGTTGAATCTTAAGAACTGACTCGTTTTAACAACAGCTAAATCTTAAGATAAAACTCGTTTTAACAACAGTTGAATCTTAAGAACTGACTCGTTTTATCAACAGTTCAACCTTAAGAACTGACTCATCTTAACAACAGTTGAATCTTCAAATAAAATTCGTTTTAACAACAGTTGAATCTTAAGAACTGACTCGTTTTAACAACAGTTGAATCTTAAGATACAACACGTTTTAACAACAGTTGAATCTTAAGAACTGACTCGTTTTATCAACAGTTCAACCTTAAGCACTGACTCGTTTTAACAACAGTTGAATCTTCAAATAAAACTCGTTTTAACAACAGTTGATTCTTCAGAACTGACTCGTTTTAACAACAGTTGAATCTTAAGATAAAACTCGTTTTAACAACAGTTGAATCTTAAGAACTGACTCATTTTAACAACAGTTGAATCTTAAGAACTGATTCGTTTTAACAACAGTTGAATCTTCAGATAAAACTCGTTTTAACTACAGTTGAATCTTAAGAACTGACTAGTTTTAACAACAGTTGAATCTTAAGATAAAACTCGTTTTAACAACAGTTGAATCTTAAGAACTGGCTCATTTTAACAACAGTTGAATCTTAAGAACTGATTCGTTTTAACAACAGTTGAATCTTAAGATAAAACTCGTTTTAACAACAGTTGAATCTTAAGAACTGACTCGTTTTAACAACAGCTGAATCTTAAGATAAAACTCGTTTTACAACAGTTGAATATTAAGAACTGACTCGTTTTATCAACAGTTCAACCTTAAGAACTGACTCGTTTTAACAACAGTTGAATCCTCAAATAAAACTCGTTTTAACAACAGTTGAATCTTAAGAACTGACTCATTTTAACAACAGTTGAATCTTAAGATAAAACTCGTTTTAACAACAGTTGAATCTTAAGAACTGACTCGTTTTAACAACGGCTGAATTTTAAGATAAACTCGTTTTAACAACAGTTGAATCTTAAGAACTGACTCGTTTTAACAACAGCTAAATCTTAAGATAAAACTCGTTTTAACAACAGTTGAATCTTAAGAACTGACTCGTTTTAACAACAGTTGAATCTTAAGATAAAACTCGTTTTAACAACAGTTGAATTTTAAGAACTGACTCATTTTAACAACAGTTGAATCTTAAGAACTGATTCGTTTTAACAACAGTTGAATCTTCAGATAAAACTCGTTTTAACTACAGTTGAATCTTAAGAACTGACTAGTTTTAACAACAGTTGAATCTTAAGATAAAACTCGTTTTTACAACAGTTGAATCTTAAGAACTGACTCGTTTTAACAACAGTTGAATCTTAAGAACTGATTCGTTTTAACAACAGCTGAATCTTAAGATAAAACTCGTTTTACAACAGTTGAATCTTAAGAACTGACTCGTTTTATCAACAGTTCAACCTTAAGAACTGACTCATCTTAACAACAGTTGAATCTTCAAATAAAACTCGTTTTAACAACAGTTGAATCTTAAGAACTGATTCGTTTTAACAACAGCTGAATCTTAAGATAAAACTCGTTTTAACAACAGTTGAATCTGAAGCATTGACTCGTTTTAACAACGGCTGAATTTTAAGATAAACTCGTTTTAACAACAGTTGAATCTTAAGAACTGACTCGTTTTAACAACAGCTAAATCTTAAGATAAAACTCGTTTTAACAACAGTTGAATCTTAAGAACTGACTCGTTTTATCAACAGTTCAACCTTAAGAACTGACTCATCTTAACAACAGTTGAATCTTCAAATAAAATTCGTTTTAACAACAGTTGAATCTTAATAACTGATTCGTTTTAACAACAGCTGAATCTTAAGATAAAACTCGTTTTAACAACAGTTGAATCTTAAGGTAAAATTCGTTTTAACAACATTTGAATCTTAAGAACTGACTCGTTTTAACAACAGTTGAATCTTAAGATAAAACTCGTTTTAACAACAGTTGAATCTTAAGAACTGACTCATTTTAACAACAGTTGAATCTTAAGATAAAACTCGTTTTAACAACAGTTGAATCTTAAGAACTGACTCGTTTTATCAACAGTTCAACCTTAAGCACTTACTCGTTTTAACAACAGTTGAATCTTCAAATAAAACTCGTTTTAACAACAGTTGATTCTTCAGAACTGACTCGTTTTAACAACAGTTGAATCTTAAGATAAAACCCGTTTTAACAACAGTTGAATCTTAAGAACTGACTCATTTTAACAACAGCTGAATCTTTAGATAAAACTCGTTTTAACAACAGATGAATCTTAAGAACTGACTCGTTTTATCAACAGTTCAACATTAAGAACTGACTCGTTTTAACAACAGTTGAATCCTCAAATAAAACTCGTTTTAACAACAGTTGAATCTTAAGAACTGACTCATTTTAACAACAGTTGAATCTTAAGATAAAACTCGTTTTAACAAGAGTTGAATCTTAAGAACTGACTCGTTTTAACAACGGCTGAATTTTAAGATAAACTCGTTTTAACAACAGTTGAATCTTAAGAACTGACTCGTTTTAACAACAGCTAAATCTTAAGATAAAACTCGTTTTAACAACAGTTGAATCTTAAGAACTGACTCGTTTTATCAACAGTTCAACCTTAAGAACTGACTCATCTTAACAACAGTTGAATCTTAAGATAAAACTCGTTTTAACAAGAGTTGAATCTTAAGAACTGACTCGTTTTAACAACGGCTGAATTTTAAGATAAACTCGTTTTAACAACTGTTGAATCTTAAGAACTGACTCATATTAACAACAGCTGAATCTTTAGATAAATCTCGTTTTAACAACAGTTGAATCTTAAGAACTGACTCGTTTTAACAACAGTTGAATCCTCAAATAAAACTCGTTTTAACAACAGTTGAATCATAAGAACTGACTCGTTTTAACAACAGTTGAATCTTAAGATAAAACTCGTTTTAACAACAGTTGAATCTTAAGAACTGACTCATTTTAACAACAGTTGAATCTTAAGAACTGATTCGTTTTAACAACAGTTGAATCTTCAGATAAAACTCGTTTTAACTACAGTTGAATCTTAAGAACTGACTAGTTTTAACAACAGCTAAATCTTAAGATAAAACTCGTTTTAACAACAGTTGAATCTTAAGAACTGGCTCATTTTAACAACAGTTGAATCTTAAGAACTGATTCGTTTTAACAACAGTTGAATCTTAAGATAAAACTCGTTTTAACAACAGTTGAATCTTAAGAACTGACTCGTTTTAACAAGAGCTGAATCTTAAGATAAAACTCGTTTTACAACAGTTGAATCTTAAGAACTGACTCGTTTTATCAACAGTTCAACCTTAAGAAGTGACTCATCTTAACAACAGTTGAATCTTCAAATAAAACTCGTTTTAACAACAGTTGAATCTTTAGAACTGATTCCTTTTAACAACAGCTGAATCTTAAGATAAAACTCGTTTTAACAACAGTTGAATCTTAAGATAAAATTCGTTTTAACAACAGTTGAATCTTAAGAACTGATTCGTTTTAACAACAGCTGAATCTTAAGATAAAACTCGTTTTAACAACAGTTGAATCTTAAGGTAAAATTCGTTTTAACAACAGTTGAATCTTAAGATAAAACTCGTTTTAACAACAGTTGAATCTTAAGATAAAACTCGTTTTAACAACAGTTGAATCTTAAGAACTGACTCATTTTAACAACAGTTGAATCTTAAGATAAAACTCGTTTTAACAACAGTTGAATCTTAAGAACTGACTCGTTTTATCAACAGTTCAACCTTAAGCACTGACTCGATTTAACAACAGTTGAATCTTCAAATAAAACTCGTTTTAACAACAGTTGATTCTTCAGAACTGACTCGTTTTAACAACAGTTGAATCTTAAGATAAAACTCGTTTTAACAACAGTTGAATCTTAAGAACTGACTCATTTTAACAACAGCTGAATCTTTAGATAAAACTCGTTTTAACAACAGTTGAATCTTAAGAACTGACTCGTTTTATCAACAGTTCAACCTTAAGAACTGACTCGTTTTAACAACAGTTGAATCCTCAAATAAAACTCGTTTTAACAACAGTTGAATCTTAAGAACTGACTCATTTTAACAACAGTTGAATCTTAAGATAAAACTCGTTTTAACAAGAGTTGAATCTTAAGAACTGACTCGTTTTAACAA
This sequence comes from Eledone cirrhosa, assembly GCA_964016885.1. Classification (NCBI taxonomy): domain Eukaryota; kingdom Metazoa; phylum Mollusca; class Cephalopoda; order Octopoda; family Eledonidae; genus Eledone; species Eledone cirrhosa. The sequence goes on from OZ024744.1 coordinate 23,436,931, forward strand.
CGGCTGAATTTTAAGATAAACTCGTTTTAACAACAGTTGAATCTTAAGAACTGACTCGTTTTAACAACAGCTAAATCTTAAGATAAAACTCGTTTTAACAACAGTTGAATCTTAAGAACTGACTCGTTTTATCAACAGTTCAACCTTAAGAACTGACTCATCTTAACAACAGTTGAATCTTCAAATAAAATTTGTTTTAACAACAGTTGAATCTTAAGAACTGACTCGTTTTAACAACAGTTGAATCTTAAGATAAAACTCGTTTTAACAACAGTTGAATCTTAAGAACTGACTCATTTTAACAACAGCTGAATCTTAAGATAAAACTCGTTTTAACAACAGTTGAATCTTAAGATAAAATTCGTTTTAACAACTGTTGAATCTTAAGAACTGACTCGTTTTAACAACAGCTGAATCTTAAGATAAAACTCGTTTTAACAACAGTTGAATCTTAAGAACTGACTCGTTTTATCAACAGTTCAACCTTAAGCACTGACTCGTTTTAACAACAGTTGAATCTTCAAATAAAACTCGTTTTAACAACAGTTGATTCTTCAGAACTGACTCGTTTTAACAACAGTTGAATCTTAAGATAAAACTCGTTTTAACAACAGTTGAATCTTAAGAACTGACTCATATTAACAACAGCTGAATCTTTAGATAAATCTCGTTTTAACAACAGTTGAATCTTAAGAACTGACTCGTTTTAGCAACAGTTGAATCCTCAAATAAAACTCGTTTTAACAACAGTTGAATCATAAGAACTGACTCGTTTTAACAACAGTTGAATCTTAAGATAAAACTCGTTTTAACAACAGTTGAATCTTAAGAACTGATTCATTTTAACAACAGTTGAATCTTAAGAACTGATTCGTTTTAACAACAGTTGAATCTTCAGATAAAACTCGTTTTAACTACAGTTGAATCTTAAGAACTGACTAGTTTTAACAACAGTTGAATCTTAAGATAAAACTCGTTTTAACAACAGTTGAATCTTAAGAACTGGCTCATTTTAACAATAGTTGAATCTTAAGAACTGATTCGTTTTAACAACAGTTGAATCTTAAGATAAAACTCGTTTTAACAACAGTTGAATCTTAAGAACTGACTCGTTTTAACAAGAGCTGAATCTTAAGATAAAACTCGTTTTACAACAGTTGAATCTTAAGAACTGACTCGTTTTATCAACAGTTCAACCTTAAGAAGTGACTCATCTTAACAACAGTTGAATCTTCAAATAAAACTCGTTTTATCAACAGTTGAATCTTTAGAACTGATTCCTTTTAACAACAGCTGAATCTTAAGATAAAACTCGTTTTAACAACAGTTGAATCTTAAGATAAAATTCGTTTTAACAACAGTTGAATCTTAAGAACTGACTCGTTTTAACAACAGCTGAATCTTAAGATAAAACTCGTTTTAACAACAGCTGAATCTTAAGAACTGACTCGTTTTATCAACAGTTCAACCTTAAGCACTGACTCGTTTTAACAACAGTTGAATCTTCAAATAAAACTCGTTTTAACAACAGTTGAATCTTCAAATAAAACTCGTTTTAACAACAGTTGATTCTTCAGAACTGACTCGTTTTAACAACAGGTGAATCTTAAGATAAAACTCGTTTTAACAACAGTTGAATCTTAAGAACTGACTCATTTTAACAACAGCTGAATCTCTAGATAAAACTCGTTTTAACAACAGTTGAATCTTAAGAACTGACTCGTTTTATCAACAGTTCAACCTTAAGAACTGACTCTTTTTAACAACAGTTGAATCCTCAAATAAAACTCGTTTTAACAACAGTTGAATCTTAAGAACTGACTCATTTTAACAACAGTTGAATCTTAAGATAAAACTTGTTTTAACAACAGTTGAATCTTAAGAACTGACTCGTTTTAACAACGGCTGAATTTTAAGATAAACTCGTTTTAACAACAGTTGAATCTTAAGAACTGACTCGTTTTAACAACAGCTAAATCTTAAGATAAAACTCGTTTTAACAACAGTTGAATCTTAAGAACTGACTCGTTTTATCAGCAGTTCAACCTTAAGAACTGACTCATGTTAACAACAGTTGAATCTTCAAATAAAATTCGTTTTAACAACAGTTGAATCTTAAGATAAAAGTCGTTTTAACAACAGTTGAATCTTAAGGTAAAATTCGTTTTAACAACAGTTGAATCTTAAGAACTGACTCGTTTTAACAACAGCTGAATCTTAAGATAAAACTCGTTTTAACAACAGTTGAATCTTAAGAACTGACTCGTTTTATCAACAGTTCAACCTTAAGCACTGACTCGTTTTAACAACAGTTGAATCTTCAAATAAAACTCGTTTTAACAACAGTTGAATCTTAAGAACTGACTCGTTTTAACAACAGCTATATCTTAAGATAAAACTCGTTTTAACAACAGTTGAATCTTAAGAACTGACTCGTTTTATCAACAGTTCAACCTTAAGAACTGACTCATCTTAACAACAGTTGAATCTTCAAATAAAATTCGTTTTAACAACAGTTGAATCTTAAGAACTGACTCGTTTTAACAACAGTTGAATCTTAAGAACTGACTCATTTTAACAACAGCTGAATCTTAAGATAAAACTCGTTTTAACAACAGTTGAATCTTAAGATAACATTCGTTTTAACAACAGTTGAATCTTAAGAACTGATTCGTTTTAACAACAGCTGAATCTTAAGATAAAACTCGTTTTAACAACAGTTGAATCTTAAGAACTGACTCGTTTTATCAACAGTTCAAGCTTAAGCACTGACTCGTTTTAACAACAGTTGAATCTTCAAATAAAACTCGTTTTAACAACAGTTGATTCTTCAGAACTGACTCGTTTTAACAAGAGTTGAATCTTAAGATAAAACTCGTTTTAACAACAGTTGAATCTTAAGAACTCACTCATTTTAACAACAGCTGAATCTCTAGATAAAACTCGTTTTAACAACAGTTGAATCTTAAGAACTGACTCGTTTTATCAACAGTTGAATCTTAAGAACTGACTCGTTTTATCAACAGTTCAACCTTAAGAACTGACTCGTTTTAACAACAGTTGAATCCTCAAATAAAACTCGTTTTAACAACAGTTGAATCTTAAGAACTGACTCATTTTAACAACAGTTGAATCTTAAGATAAAACTCGTTTTAACAACAGTTGAATCTTCAGAACTGACTCGTTTTAACAACGGCTGAATTTTAAGATAAACTCGTTTTAACAACAGTTGAATCTTAAGAACTGACTCGTTTTATTAGCAGTTCAACCTTAAGAACTGACTCATCTTAACAACAGTTGAATCTTCAAATAAAATTCGTTTTAACAACAGTTGAATCTTAAGAACTGATTCGTTTTAACAACAGCTGAATCTTAAGATAAAACTCGTTTTAACAACAGTTGAATCTTAAGGTAAAATTCGTTTTAACAACAGTTGAATCTTAAGAACTGACTCGTTTTAACAACAGCTGAATCTTAAGATAAAACTCGTTTTAACAACAGTTGAATCTTAAGAACTGACTCGTTTTATCAACAGTTCAACCTTAAGCACTGACTCGTTTTAACAACAGTTGAATCTTAAGAACTGACTCGTTTTAACAACGGCTGAATTTTAAGATAAACTCGTTTTAACAACAGTTGAATCTTAAGAACTGACTCGTTTTAACAACAGCTAAATCTTAAGATAAAACTCGTTTTAACAACAGTTGAATCTTAAGAACTAACTCGTTTTATCAACAGTTCAACCTTAAGAACTGACTCATCTTAACAACAGTTGAATCTTCAAATAAAATTTGTTTTAACAACAGTTGAATCTTAAGAACTGACTCGTTTTAACAACAGTTGAATCTTAAGATAAAACTCGTTTTAACAACAGTTGAATCTTAAGAACTGACTCATTTTAACAACAGCTGAATCTTAAGATAAAACTCGTTTTAACAACAGTTGAATCTTAAGATAAAATTCGTTTTAACAACTGTTAAATCTTAAGAACTGACTCGTTTTAACAACAGCTGAATCTTAAGATAAAACTCGTTTTAACAACAGTTGAATCTTAAGAACTGACTCGTTTTATCAACAGTTCAACCTTAAGCACTGACTCGTTTTAACAACAGTTGAATCTTCAAATAAAACTCGTTTTAACAACAGTTGATTCTTCAGAACTGACTCGTTTTAACAACAGTTGAATCTTAAGATAAAACTCGTTTTAACAACAGTTGAATCTTAAGAACTGACTCATATTAACAACAGCTGAATCTTTAGATAAATCTCGTTTTAACAACAGTTGAATCTTAAGAACTGACTCGTTTTAACAACAGTTGAATCCTCAAATAAAACTCGTTTTAACAACAGTTGAATCATAAGAACTGACTCGTTTTAACAACAGTTGAATCTTAAGATAAAACTCGTTTTAACAACAGTTGAATCTTAAGAACTGACTCATTTTAACAACAGTTGAATCTTAAGAACTGATTCGTTTTAACAACAGTTGAATCTTCAGATAAAACTCGTTTTAACTACAGTTGAATCTTAAGAACTGACTAGTTTTAACAACAGTTGAATCTTAAGATAAAACTCGTTTTAACAACAGTTGAATCTTAAGAACTGGCTCATTTTAACAATAGTTGAATCTTAAGAACTGATTCGTTTTAACAACAGTTGAATCTTAAGATAAAACTCGTTTTAACAACAGTTGAATCTTAAGAACTGACTCGTTTTAACAAGAGCTGAATCTTAAGATAAAACTCGTTTTACAACAGTTGAATCTTAAGAACTGACTCGTTTTATCAACAGTTCAACCTTAAGAAGTGACTCATCTTAACAACAGTTGAATCTTCAAATAAAACTCGTTTTATCAACAGTTGAATCTTTAGAACTGATTCCTTTTAACAACAGCTGAATCTTAAGATAAAACTCGTTTTAACAACAGTTGAATCTTAAGATAAAATTCGTTTTAACAACAGTTGAATCTTAAGAACTGACTCGTTTTAACAACAGCTGAATCTTAAGATAAAACTCGTTTTAACAACAGCTGAATCTTAAGAACTGACTCGTTTTATCAACAGTTCAACCTTAAGCACTGACTCGTTTTAACAACAGTTGAATCTTCAAATAAAACTCGTTTTAACAACAGTTGATTCTTCAGAACTGACTCGTTTTAACAACAGGTGAATCTTAAGATAAAACTCGTTTTAACAACAGTTGAATCTTAAGAACTGACTCATTTTAACAACAGCTGAATCTCTAGATAAAACTCGTTTTAACAACAGTTGAATCTTAAGAACTGACTCGTTTTATCAACAGTTCAACCTTAAGAACTGACTCTTTTTAACAACAGTTGAATCCTCAAATAAAACTCGTTTTAACAACAGTTGAATCTTAAGAACTGACTCATTTTAACAAAAGTTGAATCTTAAGATAAAACTTGTTTTAACAACAGTTGAATCTTAAGAACTGACTCGTTTTAACAACGGCTGAATTTTAAGATAAACTCGTTTTAACAACAGTTGAATCTTAAGAACTGACTCGTTTTAACAACAGCTAAATCTTAAGATAAAACTCGTTTTAACAACAGTTGAATCTTAAGAACTGACTCGTTTTATCAGCAGTTCAACCTTAAGAACTGACTCATGTTAACAACAGTTGAATCTTCAAATAAAATTCGTTTTAACAACAGTTGAATCTTAAGATAAAAGTCGTTTTAACAACAGTTGAATCTTAAGGTAAAATTCGTTTTAACAACAGTTGAATCTTAAGAACTGACTCGTTTTAACAACAGCTGAATCTTAAGATAAAATTCGTTTTAACAACAGTTGAATCTTAAGAACTGACTCGTTTTATCAACAGTTCAACCTTAAGCACTGACTCGTTTTAACAACAGTTGAATCTTCAAATAAAACTCGTTTTAACAACAGTTGAATCTTAAGAACTGACTCGTTTTAACAACAGCTATATCTTAAGATAAAACTCGTTTTAACAACAGTTGAATCTTAAGAACTGACTCGTTTTATCAACAGTTCAACCTTAAGAACTGACTCATCTTAACAACAGTTGAATCTTCAAATAAAATTCGTTTTAACAACAGTTGAATCTTAAGAACTGACTCGTTTTAACAACAGTTGAATCTTAAGAACTGACTCATTTTAACAACAGCTGAATCTTAAGATAAAACTCGTTTTAACAACAGTTGAATCTTAAGATAACATTCGTTTTAACAACAGTTGAATCTTAAGAACTGACTCGTTTTAACAACAGCTGAATCTTAAGATAAAACTCGTTTTAACAACAGTTGAATCTTAAGAACTGACTCGTTTTATCAACAGTTCAAGCTTAAGCACTGACTCGTTTTAACAACAGTTGAATCTTCAAATAAAACTCGTTTTAACAACAGTTGATTCTTCAGAACTGACTCGTTTTAACAAGAGTTGAATCTTAAGATAAAACTCGTTTTAACAACAGTTGAATCTTAAGAACTCACTCATTTTAACAACAGCTGAATCTCTAGATAAAACTCGTTTTAACAACAGTTGAATCTTAAGAACTGACTCGTTTTATCAACAGTTGAATCTTAAGAACTGACTCGTTTTATCAACAGTTCAACCTTAAGAACTGACTCGTTTTAACAACAGTTGAATCCTCAAATAAAACTCGTTTTAACAACAGTTGAATCTTAAGAACTGACTCATTTTAACAACAGTTGAATCTTAAGATAAAACTCGTTTTAACAACAGTTGAATCTTCAGAACTGACTCGTTTTAACAACGGCTGAATTTTAAGATAAACTCGTTTTAACAACAGTTGAATCTTAAGAACTGACTCGTTTTATTAGCAGTTCAACCTTAAGAACTGACTCATCTTAACAACAGTTGAATCTTCAAATAAAATTCGTTTTAACAACAGTTGAATCTTAAGAACTGATTCGTTTTAACAACAGCTGAATCTTAAGATAAAACTCGTTTTAACAACAGTTGAATCTTAAGGTAAAATTCGTTTTAACAACAGTTGAATCTTAAGAACTGACTCGTTTTAACAACAGCTGAATCTTAAGATAAAACTCGTTTTAACAACAGTTGAATCTTAAGAACTGACTCGTTTTATCAACAGTTCAACCTTAAGCACTGACTCGTTTTAACAACAGTTGAATCTTCAAATAAAACTCGTTTTAACAACAGTTGAATCTTAAGAACTGACTCATTATAACAACAGTTGAATCTTAAGATAAAACTCGTTTTAACAACAGTTGAATCTTAAGAACTGACTCGTTTTAACAACAGTTCAACCTTAAGAACTGACTCGTTTTAACAACAGTTGAATCTTAAGATAAAACTCGTTTTAACAACAGTTGAATCTTAAGAACTGACTCATTTTAACAACAGTTGAATCTTAAGAACTGATTCGTTTTAACAACAGTTGAATCTTAAGAACTGACTCGTTTTAACAACAGTTGAATCTTCAAATAAAACTCGTTTTAACTACAGTTGAATCTTAAGAACTGATTCGTTTTAACAACAGCTGAATCGTAAGATAAAACTCGTTTTAACAACAGTTGAATCTTAAGATAAAATTCGTTTCAACAACAGTTGAATCTTAAGAACTGACTCGTTTTAACAACAGCTGAATCTTAAGATAAAACTCGTTTTATCAACAGTTCAACCTTAAGAACTGACTCGTTTTAACAACAGTTGAATCCTCAAATAAAACTCGTTTTAACAACAGTTGAATCTTAAGAACTGACTCGTTTTAACAACAGTTGAATCTTAAGATAAAACTCGTTTTAACAACAGTTGAATCCTAAGAACTGACTTATTTTAACAACAGTTGAATCTTAAGATAAAACTCGTTTTAACAACAGTTGAATCTTAAGAACTGACTCGTTTTAAGAACAGTTCAACCTTAAGAACTGACTCGTTTTAACAACAGTTGAATATTCAAATAAAACTCGTTTTAACTACAGTTGAATCTTAAGAACTGACTCGTTTTAACAACAGTTGAATCTTAAGATAAAACTCGTTTTAACAACAGTTGAATCTTAAGAACTGACTCATATTAACAACAGTTGAATCTTAAGAACTGATTCGTTTTAACAACAGTTGAATCTTAAGATTAAACTGGTTTTAACAACAGTTGAATCTTAAGAACTGACTCGTTTTAACAACAGCTGAATCTTAAGATAAAACTCGTTTTACAACAGTTGAATCTTAAGAACTGACTCGTTTTATCAACAGTTCAACCTTAAGAACTGACTCATTTTAACAACAGTTGAATCTTCAAATAAAACTCGTTTTAACAACAGTTGATTCTTCAGAACTGACTCGTTTTAACAACAGTTGAATCTTAAGATAAAACTCGTTTTAACAACAGTTGAATCTTAAGAACTGACTCATTTTAACAACAGTTGAATCTTAAGAACTGATTCGTTTTAACAACAGTTGAATCTTCAGATAAAACTCGTTTTAACTACAGTTGAATCTTAAGAACTGACTCGTTTTAACAACAGTTGAATCTTAAGATAAAACTCGTTTTAACAACAGTTGAATCTTAAGAACTGACTCGTTTTAATAACAGCTGAATCTTAAGATAAAACTCGTTTTACAACAGTTGAATCTTAAGAACTGACTCGTTTTATCAACAGTTCAACCTAACGAACTGACTCATCTTAACAACAGTTGAATCTTCAAATAAAACTCGTTTTAACAACAGTTGAATCTTAAGAACTGATTCGTTTTAACAACAGCTGAATCTTAAGATAAAACTCGTTTTAACAACAGTTGAATCTTAAGAACTGACTCGTTTTATGAACAGTTCAACCTTAAGAACTGACTCGTTTTAAAAACAGTTGAATCCTCAAATAAAACTCGTTTTAACAACAGTTGAATCTTAAGAACTGACTCATTTTAACAACAGTTGAATCTTAAGATAAAACTCGTTTTAACAACAGTTGAATCTTAAGAACTGACTCGTTTTAACAACGGCTGAATTTTAAGATAAAACTCGTTTTAACAACAGTTGAATCTTAAGAACTGACTCGTTTTATCAACAGTTCAACCTTAAGCACTGACTCGTTTTAACAACAGTTGAATCTTCAAATAAAACTCGTTTTAACAACAGTTGAATCTTAAGAACTGACTCATTTTAACAACAGTTGAATCTTAAGATAAAACTCGTTTTAACAACAGTTGAATCTTAAGAACTGACTCGTTTTAACAACAGTTGAATCATAAGAACTGATTCGTTTTAACAACAGTTGAATCTTAAGAACTGACTCGTTTTAACAACAGTTGAATCTTCAAATAAAACTCGTTTTAACTACAGTTGAATCTTAAGAACTGATTCGTTTTAACAACAGCTGAATCGTAAGATAAAACTCGTTTTAACAACAGTTGAATCTTAAGATAAAATTCGTTTCAACAACAGTTGAATCTTAAGAACTGACTCGTTTTAACAACAGCTGAATCTTAAGATAAAACTCGTTTTATCAACAGTTCAACCTTAAGAACTGACTCGTTTTAACAACAGTTGAATCCTCAAATAAAACTCGTTTTAACAACAGTTGAATCTTAAGAACTGACTCGTTTTAACAACAGTTGAATCTTAAGATAAAACTCGTTTTAACAACAGTTGAATCCTAAGAACTGACTTATTTTAACAACAGTTGAATCTTAAGATAAAACTCGTTTTAACAACAGTTGAATCTTAAGAACTGACTCGTTTTAAGAACAGTTCAACCTTAAGAACTGACTCGTTTTAACAACAGTTGAATCTTCAAATATAACTCGTTTTAACTACAGTTGAATCTTAAGAACTGACTCGTTTTAACAACAGTTGAATCTTAAGATAAAACTCGTTTTAACAACAGTTGAATCTTAAGAACTGACTCATATTAACAACAGTTGAATCTTAAGAACTGATTCGTTTTAACAACAGTTGAATCTTAAGATTAAACTGGTTTTAACAACAGTTGAATCTTAAGAACTGACTCGTTTTAACAACAGCTGAATCTTAAGATAAAACTCGTTTTACAACAGTTGAATCTTAAGAACTGACTCGTTTTATCAACAGTTCAACCTTAAGAACTGACTCATTTTAACAACAGTTGAATCTTCAAATAAAACTCGTTTTAACAACAGTTGATTCTTCAGAACTGACTCGTTTTAACAACAGTTGAATCTTAAGATAAAACTCGTTTTAACAACAGTTGAATCTTAAGAACTGACTCATTTTAACAACAGTTGAATCTTAAGAACTGATTCGTTTTAACAACAGTTGAATCTTCAGATAAAACTCGTTTTAACTACAGTTGAATCTTAAGAACTGACTCGTTTTAACAACAGTTGAATCTTAAGATAAAACTCGTTTTAACAACAGTTGAATCTTAAGAACTGACTCGTTTTAATAACAGCTGAATCTTAAGATAAAACTCGTTTTACAACAGTTGAATCTTAAGAACTGACTCGTTTTATCAACAGTTCAACCTTAAGAACTGACTCATCTTAACAACAGTTGAATCTTCAAATAAAACTCGTTTTAACAACAGTTGAATCTTAAGAACTGATTCGTTTTAACAACAGCTGAATCTTAAGATAAAACTCGTTTTAACAACAGTTGAATCTTAAGAACTGACTCGTTTTATGAACAGTTCAACCTTAAGAACTGACTCGTTTTAACAACAGTGGAATCTTCAAATAAAACTCGTTTTAACAACAGTTGATTCTTCAGAACTGACTCGTTTTAACAACAGTTGAATCTTAAGATAAAACTCGTTTTAACAACAGTTGAATCTTAAGAACTGACTCATTTTAACAACAGCTGAATCTCTAGATAAAACTCGTTATAACAACAGTTGAATCTTAAGGTAAAATTCGTTTTAACAACAGTTGAATCTTAAGAACTGACTCGTTTTAACAACAGCTGAATCTTAAGATAAAACTCGTTTTAACAACAGTTGAATCTTAAGAACTGACTCGTTTTATCAACAGTTCAACCTTAAGCACTGACTCGTTTTAACAACAGTTGAATCTTCAAATAAAACTCGTTTTAACAACAGTTGAATCTTAAGAACTGACTCATTTTAACAACAGTTGAATCTTAAGATAAAACTCGTTTTAACAACAGTTGAATCTTAAGAACTGACTCGTTTTAACAACAGTTCAACCTTAAGAACTGACTCGTTTTAACAACAGTTGAATCTTAAGATGAAACTCGTTTTAACAACAGTTGAATCTTAAGAACTGACTCATTTTAACAACAGTTGAATCTTAAGAACTGATTCGTTTTAACAACAGTTGACTCTTAAGAACTGATTCGTTTTAACAACAGCTGAATCTTAAGATAAAACTCGTTTTAACAACAGTTGAATCTTAAGATGAAATTCGTTTTAACAACAGTTGAATCTTAAGAACTGACTCGTTTTAACAACAGCTGAATCTTAAGATAAAACTCGTTTTAACAACAGTTGATTCTTAAGAACTGACTCGTTTTATCAACAGTTCAACCTTAAGAACTGACTCGTTTTAACAACAGTTGAATCCTCAAATAAAACTCGTTTTAACAACAGTTGAATCTTAAGAACTGACTCGTTATAACAACAGTTGAATCTTAAGAACTGACTCGTTTTAACAACAGTTCAACCTTAAGAACTGACTCGTTTTGACAACAGTTGAATCTTAAGAACTGACTCGTTTTAACAACAGTTCAACCTTAAGAACTGACTCGTTTTAACAACAGTTGAATCTTAAGAACTGACTCGTTTTAACAACAGTTCAACCTTAAGAACTGACTCGTTTTAACAACAGTTGAATCTTCAAATAAAACTCGTTTTAACTACAGTTGAATCTTAAGAACTGACTCGTTTTAACAACAGTTGAATCTTAAGATAAAACTCGTTTTAACAACAGTTGAATCTTAAGAACTGACTCATTTTAACAACAGTTGAATCTTAAGAACTGATTCGTTTTAACAACAGTTGAATCTTAAGATAAAACTCGTTTTAACAACAGTTGAATCTTAAGAACTGACTCGTTTTAACAACAGCTGAATCTTAAGATAAAACTCGTTTTACAACAGTTGAATCTTAAGAACTGACTCGTTTTATCAACAGTTCAACCTTAAGCACTGACTCGTTTTAACAACAGTTGAATCTTCAAATAAAACTCGTTTTAACAACAGTTGATTCTTCAGAACTGACTCGTTTTAACAACAGTTGAATCTTAAGATAAAACTCGTTTTAACAACAGTTGAATCTTAAGAACTGACTCATTTTAACAACAGCTGAATCTTTAGATAAAACTCGTTTTAACAACAGTTGAATCTTAAGAACTGACTCGTTTTATCAACAGTTCAACCTTAAGAACTGACTCATTTTAACAACAGTTGAATCTTCAAATAAAACTCGTTTTAACAACAGTTGATTCTTCAGAACTGACTCGTTTTAACAACAGTTGAATCTTAAGATAAAACTCGTTTTAACAACAGTTGAATCTTAAGAACTGACTCATTTTAACAACAGCTGAATCTTTAGATAAAACTCGTTTTAACAACAGTTGAATCTTAAGAACTGACTCGTTTTAACAACAGTTTAATCCTCAAATAAAACTCGTTTTAACAACAGTCGAATCTTAATAACTGACTCGTTTTAACAACAGTTGAATCTTAAGATAAAACTCGTTTTAACAACAGTTGAATCTTAAGAACTGACTCATTTTAACAACAGTTGAATCTTAAGAACTGATTCGTTTTAACAACAGTTGAATCTTCAGATAAAACTCGTTTTAACTACAGTTGAATCTTAAGAACTGACTAGTTTTAACAACAGTTGAATCTTAAGATAAAACTCGTTTTAACAACAGTTGAATCTTAAGAACTGGCTCATTTTAACAACAGTTGAATCTTAAGAACTGATTCGTTTTAACAACAGTTGAATCTTAAGATAAAACTCGTTTTAACAACAGTTGAATCTTAAGAACTGACTCGTTTTAATAACAGTTGAATCTTCAAATAAAACTCGTTTTAACAACAGTTGAATCTTAAGAACTGACTCGTTTTAACAACAGCTGAATCTTAAGATAAAACTCTTTTTAACAACAGTTGAATCTTAAGAACTGACTCGTTTTATCAACAGTTCAACCTTAAGCACTGACTCGTTTTAACAACAGTTGAATCTTCAAATAAAACTCGTTTTAACAACAGTTGATTCTTCAGAACTGACTCGTTTTAACAACAGTTGAATCTTAAGATAAAACTCGTTTTAACAACAGTTGAATCTTAAGAACTGACTCGTTTTAATAACAGTTGAATCTTAAGATAAAACTCGTTTTAACAACAGTTGAATCTTAAGAACTGACTCGTTTTAACAACAGCTGAATCTTAAGATAAAACTCTTTTTAACAACAGTTGAATCTTAAGAACTGACTCGTTTTATCAACAGTTCAACCTTAAGCACTGACTCGTTTTAACAACAGTGGAATCTTCAAATAAAACTCGTTTTAACAACAGTTGATTCTTGAGAACTGACTCGTTTTAACAACAGTTGAATCTTAAGATAAAACTCGTTTTAACAACAGTTGAATCTTAAGAACTGACTCATTTTAACAACAGCTGAATCTCTAGATAAAACTCGTTATAACAACAGTTGAATCTTAAGGTAAAATTCGTTTTAACAACAGTTGAATCTTATGAACTGACTCGTTTTAACAACAGCTGAATCTTAAGATAAAACTCGTTTTAACAACAGTTGAATCTTAAGAACTGACTCGTTTTATCAACAGTTCAACCTTAAGCACTGACTCGTTTTAACAACAGTTGAATCTTCAAATAAAACTCGTTTTAACAACAGTTGAATCTTAAGAACTGACTCATTTTAACAACAGTTGAATCTTAAGATAAAACTCGTTTTAACAACAGTTGAATCTTAAGAACTGACTCGTTTTAACAACAGTTCAACCTTAAGAACTGACTCGTTTTAACAACAGTTGAATCTTAAGATGAAACTCGTTTTAACAACAGTTGAATCTTAAGAACTGACTCATTTTAACAACAGTTGAATCTTAAGAACTGATTCGTTTTAACAACAGTTGACTCTTAAGAACTGATTCGTTTTAATAACAGCTGAATCTTAAGATAAAACTCGTTTTAACAACAGTTGAATCTTAAGATAAAATTCGTTTTAACAACAGTTGAATCTTAAGAACTGACTCGTTTTAACAACAGCTGAATCTTAAGATAAAACTCGTTTTAACAACAGTTGAATCTTAAGAACTGACTCGTTTTATCAACAGTTCAACCTTAAGAACTGACTCGTTTTAACAACAGTTGAATCCTCAAATAAAACTCGTTTTAACAACAGTTGAATCTTAAGAACTGACTCGTTATAACAACAGTTGAATCTTAAGAACTGACTCGTTTTAACAACAGTTCAACTTTAAGAACTGACTCGTTTTAACAACAGTTGAATCTTAAGAACTGACTCGTTTTAACAACAGTTCAACCTTAAGAACTGACTCGTTTTAACAACAGTTGAATCTTAAGAACTGACTCGTTTTAACAACAGTTCAACCTTAAGAACTGACTCGTTTTAACAACAGTTGAATCTTCAAATAAAACTCGTTTTAACTACAGTTGAATCTTAAGAACTGACTCGTTTTAACAACAGTTGAATCTTAAGATAAAACTCGTTTTAACAACAGTTGAATCTTAAGAACTGACTCATTTTAACAACAGTTGAATCTTAAGAACTGATTCGTTTTAACAACAGTTGAATCTTAAGATAAAACTCGTTTTAACAACAGTTGAATCTTAAGAACTGACTCGTTTTAACAACAGCTGAATCTTAAGATAAAACTCGTTTTACAACAGTTGAATCTTAAGAACTGACTCGTTTTATCAACAGTTCAACCTTAAGCACTGACTCGTTTTAACAACAGTTGAATCTTCAAATAAAACTCGTTTTAACAACAGTTGATTCTTCAGAACTGACTCGTTTTAACAACAGTTGAATCTTAAGAACTGACTCGTTTTATCAACAGTTCAACCTTAAGCACTGACTCGTTTTAACAACAGTTGAATCTTCAAATAAAACTCGTTTTAACAACAGTTGAATCTTAAGAACTGACTCATTTTAACAACAGTTGAATCTTAAGATAAAACTCGTTTTAACAACAGTTGAATCTTAAGAACTGACTCGTTTTAACAACAGTTCAACCTTAAGAACTGACTCGTTTTAACAACAGTTGAATCTTAAGATGAAACTCGTTTTAACAACAGTTGAATCTTAAGAACTGACTCATTTTAACAACAGTTGAATCTTAAGAACTGATTCGTTTTAACAACAGTTGACTCTTAAGAACTGATTCGTTTTAACAACAGCTGAATCTTAAGATAAAACTCGTTTTAACAACAGTTGAATCTTAAGATAAAATTCGTTTTAACAACAGTTGAATCTTAAGAACTGACTCGTTTTAACAACAGCTGAATCTTAAGATAAAACTCGTTTTAACAACAGTTGAATCTTAAGAACTGACTCGTTTTATCAACAGTTCAACCTTAAGAACTGACTCGTTTTAACAACAGTTGAATCCTCAAATAAAACTCGTTTTAACAACAGTTGAATCTTAAGAACTGACTCGTTATAACAACAGTTGAATCTTAAGAACTGACTCGTTTTAACAACAGTTCAACCTTAAGAACTGACTCGTTTTAACAACAGTTGAATCTTAAGAACTGACTCGTTTTAACAACAGTTCAACCTTAAGAACTGACTCGTTTTAACAACAGTTGAATCTTAAGAACTGACTCGTTTTAACAACAGTTCAACCTTAAGAACTGACTCGTTTTAACAACAGTTGAATCTTCAAATAAAACTCGTTTTAACTACAGTTGAATCTTAAGAACTGACTCGTTTTAACAACAGTTGAATCTTAAGATAAAACTCGTTTTAACAACAGTTGAATCTTAAGAACTGACTCATTTTAACAACAGTTGAATCTTAAGAACTGATTCGTTTTAACAACAGTTGAATCTTAAGATAAAACTCGTTTTAACAACAGTTGAATCTTAAGAACTGACTCGTTTTAACAACAGCTGAATCTTAAGATAAAACTCGTTTTACAACAGTTGAATCTTAAGAACTGACTCGTTTTATCAACAGTTCAACCTTAAGCACTGACTCGTTTTAACAACAGTTGAATCTTCAAATAAAACTCGTTTTAACAACAGTTGATTCTTCAGAACTGACTCGTTTTAACAACAGCTGAATCTTTAGATAAAACTCGTTTTAACAACAGTTGAATCTTAAGAACTGACTCGTTTTATCAACAGTTCAACCTTAAGAACTGACTCGTTTTAACAACAGTTGAATCCTCAAATAAAACTCGTTTTAACAACAGTTGAATCTTAAGAACTGACTCATTTTAACAACAGTTGAATCTTAAGATAAAACTCGTTTTAACAAGAGTTGAATCTTAAGAACTGACTCGTTTTAACAACGGCTGAATTTTAAGATAAACTCGTTTTAACAACAGTTGAATCTTAAGAACTGACTCGTTTTAACAACAGCTAAATCTTAAGATAAAACTCGTTTTAACAACAGTTGAATCTTAAGAACTGACTCGTTTTATCAACAGTTCAACCTTAAGAACTGACTCATCTTAACAACAGTTGAATCTTCAAATAAAATTCGTTTTAACAACAGTTGAATCTTAAGAACTGACTCGTTTTAACAACAGTTGAATCTTAAGATAAAACTCGTTTTAACAACAGTTGAATCGTAAGAACTGACTCGTTTTATCAACAGTTCAACCTTAAGCACTGACTCGTTTTAACAACAGTTGAATCTTCAAATAAAACTCGTTTTAACAACAGTTGATTCTTCAGAACTGACTCGTTTTAACAACAGTTGAATCTTAAGATAAAACTCGTTTTAACAACAGTTGAATCTTAAGAACTGACTCATATTAACAACAGCTGAATCTTTAGATAAATCTCGTTTTAACAACAGTTGAATCTTAAGAACTGACTCGTTTTAACAACAGTTGAATCTTAAGATAAAACTAGTTTTAACAACAGTTGAATCTTAAGAACTGGCTCATTTTAACAACAGTTGAATCTTAAGAACTGATTCGTTTTAACAACAGTTGAATCTTAAGATAAAACTCGTTTTAACAACAGTTGAATCTTAAGAACTGACTCGTTTTAACAACAGCTGAATCTTAAGATAAAATTCGTTTTACAACAGTTGAATATTAAGAACTGACTCGTTTTATCAACAGTTCAACCTTAAGAACTGACTTGTTTTAACAACAGTTGAATCTTCAAATAAAACTCGTTTTAACAACAGTTGATTCTTGAGAACTGACTCGTTTTAACAACAGTTGAATCTTAAGATAAAACTCGTTTTAACAACAGTTGAATCTTAAGAACTGACTCATTTTAACAACAGCTGAATCTCTAGATAAAACTCGTTATAACAACAGTTGAATCTTAAGGTAAAATTCGTTTTAACAACAGTTGAATCTTATGAACTGACTCGTTTTAACAACAGCTGAATCTTAAGATAAAACTCGTTTTAACAACAGTTGAATCTTAAGAACTGACTCGTTTTATCAACAGTTCAACCTTAAGCACTGACTCGTTTTAACAACAGTTGAATCTTCAAATAAAACTCGTTTTAACAACAGTTGAATCTTAAGAACTGACTCATTTTAACAACAGTTGAATCTTAAGATAAAACTCGTTTTAACAACAGTTGAATCTTAAGAACTGACTCGTTTTAACAACAGTTCAACCTTAAGAACTGACTCGTTTTAACAACAGTTGAATCTTAAGATGAAACTCGTTTTAACAACAGTTGAATCTTAAGAACTGACTCATTTTAACAACAGTTGAATCTTAAGAACTGATTCGTTTTAACAACAGTTGACTCTTAAGAACTGATTCGTTTTAACAACAGCTGAATCTTAAGATAAAACTCGTTTTAACAACAGTTGAATCTTAAGATAAAATTCGTTTTAACAACAGTTGAATCTTAAGAACTGACTCGTTTTAACAACAGCTGAATCTTAAGATAAAACTCGTTTTAACAACAGTTGAATCTTAAGAACTGACTCGTTTTATCAACAGTTCAACCTTAAGAACTGACTCGTTTTAACAACAGTTGAATCCTCAAATAAAACTCGTTTTAACAACAGTTGAATCTTAAGAACTGACTCGTTATAACAACAGTTGAATCTTAAGAACTGACTCGTTTTAACAACAGTTCAACTTTAAGAACTGACTCGTTTTAACAACAGTTGAATCTTAAGAACTGACTCGTTTTAACAACAGTTCAACCTTAAGAACTGACTCGTTTTAACAACAGTTGAATCTTAAGAACTGACTCGTTTTAACAACAGTTCAACCTTAAGAACTGACTCGTTTTAACAACAGTTGAATCTTCAAATAAAACTCGTTTTAACTACAGTTGAATCTTAAGAACTGACTCGTTTTAACAACAGTTGAATCTTAAGATAAAACTCGTTTTAACAACAGTTGAATCTTAAGAACTGACTCATTTTAACAACAGTTGAATCTTAAGAACTGATTCGTTTTAACAACAGTTGAATCTTAAGATAAAACTCGTTTTAACAACAGTTGAATCTTAAGAACTGACTCGTTTTAACAACAGCTGAATCTTAAGATAAAACTCGTTTTACAACAGTTGAATCTTAAGAACTGACTCGTTTTATCAACAGTTCAACCTTAAGCACTGACTCGTTTTAACAACAGTTGAATCTTCAAATAAAACTCGTTTTAACAACAGTTGATTCTTCAGAACTGACTCGTTTTAACAACAGTTGAATCTTAAGAACTGACTCGTTTTATCAACAGTTCAACCTTAAGCACTGACTCGTTTTAACAACAGTTGAATCTTCAAATAAAACTCGTTTTAACAACAGTTGAATCTTAAGAACTGACTCATTTTAACAACAGTTGAATCTTAAGATAAAACTCGTTTTAACAACAGTTGAATCTTAAGAACTGACTCGTTTTAACAACAGTTCAACCTTAAGAACTGACTCGTTTTAACAACAGTTGAATCTTAAGATGAAACTCGTTTTAACAACAGTTGAATCTTAAGAACTGACTCATTTTAACAACAGTTGAATCTTAAGAACTGATTCGTTTTAACAACAGTTGACTCTTAAGAACTGATTCGTTTTAACAACAGCTGAATCTTAAGATAAAACTCGTTTTAACAACAGTTGAATCTTAAGATAAAATTCGTTTTAACAACAGTTGAATCTTAAGAACTGACTCGTTTTAACAACAGCTGAATCTTAAGATAAAACTCGTTTTAACAACAGTTGAATCTTAAGAACTGACTCGTTTTATCAACAGTTCAACCTTAAGAACTGACTCGTTTTAACAACAGTTGAATCCTCAAATAAAACTCGTTTTAACAACAGTTGAATCTTAAGAACTGACTCGTTATAACAACAGTTGAATCTTAAGAACTGACTCGTTTTAACAACAGTTCAACCTTAAGAACTGACTCGTTTTAACAACAGTTGAATCTTAAGAACTGACTCGTTTTAACAACAGTTCAACCTTAAGAACTGACTCGTTTTAACAACAGTTGAATCTTAAGAACTGACTCGTTTTAACAACAGTTCAACCTTAAGAACTGACTCGTTTTAACAACAGTTGAATCTTCAAATAAAACTCGTTTTAACTACAGTTGAATCTTAAGAACTGACTCGTTTTAACAACAGTTGAATCTTAAGATAAAACTCGTTTTAACAACAGTTGAATCTTAAGAACTGACTCATTTTAACAACAGTTGAATCTTAAGAACTGATTCGTTTTAACAACAGTTGAATCTTAAGATAAAACTCGTTTTAACAACAGTTGAATCTTAAGAACTGACTCGTTTTAACAACAGCTGAATCTTAAGATAAAACTCGTTTTACAACAGTTGAATCTTAAGAACTGACTCGTTTTATCAACAGTTCAACCTTAAGCACTGACTCGTTTTAACAACAGTTGAATCTTCAAATAAAACTCGTTTTAACAACAGTTGATTCTTCAGAACTGACTCGTTTTAACAACAGCTGAATCTTTAGATAAAACTCGTTTTAACAACAGTTGAATCTTAAGAACTGACTCGTTTTATCAACAGTTCAACCTTAAGAACTGACTCGTTTTAACAACAGTTGAATCCTCAAATAAAACTCGTTTTAACAACAGTTGAATCTTAAGAACTGACTCATTTTAACAACAGTTGAATCTTAAGATAAAACTCGTTTTAACAAGAGTTGAATCTTAAGAACTGACTCGTTTTAACAACGGCTGAATTTTAAGATAAACTCGTTTTAACAACAGTTGAATCTTAAGAACTGACTCGTTTTAACAACAGCTAAATCTTAAGATAAAACTCGTTTTAACAACAGTTGAATCTTAAGAACTGACTCGTTTTATCAACAGTTCAACCTTAAGAACTGACTCATCTTAACAACAGTTGAATCTTCAAATAAAATTCGTTTTAACAACAGTTGAATCTTAAGAACTGACTCGTTTTAACAACAGTTGAATCTTAAGATAAAACTCGTTTTAACAACAGTTGAATCGTAAGAACTGACTCGTTTTATCAACAGTTCAACCTTAAGCACTGACTCGTTTTAACAACAGTTGAATCTTCAAATAAAACTCGTTTTAACAACAGTTGATTCTTCAGAACTGACTCGTTTTAACAACAGTTGAATCTTAAGATAAAACTCGTTTTAACAACAGTTGAATCTTAAGAACTGACTCATATTAACAACAGCTGAATCTTTAGATAAATCTCGTTTTAACAACAGTTGAATCTTAAGAACTGACTCGTTTTAACAACAGTTGAATCTTAAGATAAAACTAGTTTTAACAACAGTTGAATCTTAAGAACTGGCTCATTTTAACAACAGTTGAATCTTAAGAACTGATTCGTTTTAACAACAGTTGAATCTTAAGATAAAACTCGTTTTAACAACAGTTGAATCTTAAGAACTGACTCGTTTTAACAACAGCTGAATCTTAAGATAAAATTCGTTTTACAACAGTTGAATATTAAGAACTGACTCGTTTTATCAACAGTTCAACCTTAAGAACTGACTTGTTTTAACAACAGTTGAATCCTCAAATAAAACTCGTTTTAACAACAGTTGAATCTTAAGAACTGACTCATTTTAACAACAGTTGAATCTTAAGATAAAACTCGTTTTAACAACAGTTGAATCTTAAGAACTGACTCGTTTTAACAACGGCAGAATTTTAAGATAAACTCGTTTTAACAACAGTTGAATCTTAAGAACTGACTCGTTTTAACAACAGCTAAATCTTAAGATAAAACTCGTTTTAACAACAGTTGAATCTTAAGGTAAAATTCGTTTTAACAACAGTTGAATCTTAAGAACTGACTCGTTTTAACAACAGCTGAATCCTCAAATAAAACTCGTTTTAACAACAGTTGAATCTTAAGAACTGACTCGTTTTAACAACAGTTGAATCTTAAGATAAAACTCGTTTTAACAACAGTTGAATTTTAAGAACTGACTCATTTTAACAACAGTTGAATCTTAAGAACTGATTCGTTTTAACAACAGTTGAATCTTCAGATAAAACTCGTTTTAACTACAGTTGAATCTTAAGAACTGACTAGTTTTAACAACAGTTGAATCTTAAGATAAAACTCGTTTTTACAACAGTTGAATCTTAAGAACTGACTCGTTTTAACAACAGTTGAATCTTAAGAACTGATTCGTTTTAACAACAGTTGAATCTTAAGATAAAACTCGTTTTAACAACAGTTGAATCTTAAGAACTGATTCGTTTTAACAACAGCTGAATCTTAAGATAAAACTCGTTTTACAACAGTTGAATCTTAAGAACTGACTCGTTTTATCAACAGTTCAACCTTAAGAACTGACTCATCTTAACAACAGTTGAATCTTCAAATAAAACTCGTTTTAACAACAGTTGAATCTTAAGAACTGATTCGTTTTAACAACAGCTGAATCTTAAGATAAAACTCGTTTTAACAACAGTTGAATCTTAAGAACTGACTTGTTTTAACAACGGCTGAATTTTAAGATAAACTCGTTTTAACAACAGTTGAATCTTAAGAACTGACTCGTTTTAACAACAGCTAAATCTTAAGATAAAACTCGTTTTAACAACAGTTGAATCTTAAGAACTGACTCGTTTTATCAACAGTTCAACCTTAAGAACTGACTCATCTTAACAACAGTTGAATCTTCAAATAAAATTCGTTTTAACAACAGTTGAATCTTAAGAACTGATTCGTTTTAACAACAGCTGAATCTTAAGATAAAACTCGTTTTAACAACAGTTGAATCTTAAGGTAAAATTCGTTTTAACAACAGTTGAATCTTAAGAACTGACTCGTTTTAACAACAGTTGAATCTTAAGATAAAACTCGTTTTAACAACAGTTGAATCTTAAGAACTGACTCATTTTAACAACAGTTGAATCTTAAGAACTGACTCGTTTTATCAACAGTTCAACCTTAAGCACTTACTCGTTTTAACAACAGTTGAATCTTCAAATAAAACTCGTTTTAACAACAGTTGATTCTTCAGAACTGACTCGTTTTAACAACAGTTGAATCTTAAGATAAAACTCGTTTTAACAACAGTTGAATCTTAAGAACTGACTCATTTTAACAACAGCTGAATCTTTAGATAAAACTCGTTTTAACAACAGTTGAATCTTAAGAACTGACTCGTTTTATCAAAAGTTCAACCTTAAGAACTGACTCGTTTTAACAACAGTTGAATCCTCAAATAAAACTCGTTTTAACAACAGTTGAATCTTAAGAACTGACACATTTTAACAACAGTTGAATCTTAAGATAAAACTCGTTTTAACAAGAGTTGAATCTTAAGAACTGACTCGTTTTAACAACGGCTGAATTTTAAGATAAACTCGTTTTAACAACAGTTGAATCTTAAGAACTGA
The DNA here is from genome assembly GCA_964016885.1 of Eledone cirrhosa. Lineage (NCBI taxonomy): Eukaryota > Metazoa > Mollusca > Cephalopoda > Octopoda > Eledonidae > Eledone > Eledone cirrhosa. Next base: position 23,459,911 of record OZ024744.1, read on the forward strand.
CTCGTTTTAACAACAGCTAAATCTTAAGATAAAACTCGTTTTAACAACAGTTGAATCTTAACAACTGACTCGTTTTATCAACAGTTCAACCTTAAGAACTGACTCATCTTAACAACAGTTGAATCTTCAAATAAAATTCGTTTTAACAACAGTTGAATCTTAAGAACTGACTCGTTTTAACAACAGTTGAATCTTAAGATAAAACTCGTTTTAACAACAGTTGAATCTAAAGAACTGACTCATTTTAACAACAGCTGAATCTTAAGATAAAACTCGTTTTAACAACAGTTGAATCTTAAGATAAAATTCGTTTTAACAACAGTTGAATCTTAAGAACTGACTCGTTTTAACAACAGCTGAATCTTAAGATAAAACTCGTTTTAACAACAGTTGAATCTTAAGAACTGACTCGTTTTATCAACAGTTCAACCTTAAGCACTGACTCGTTTTAACAACAGTTGAATCTTCAAATAAAACTCGTTTTAACAACAGTTGATTCTTCAGAACTGACTCGTTTTAACAACAGTTGAATCTTAAGATAAAACTCGTTTTAACAACAGTTGAATCTTAAGAACTGATTCATATTAACAACAGCTGAATCTTTAGATAAATCTCGTTTTAACAACAGTTGAATCTTAAGAACTGACTCGTTTTAACAACAGTTGAATCCTCAAATAAAACTCGTTTTAACAACAGTTGAATCATAAGAACTGACTCGTTTTAACAACAGTTGAATCTTAAGATAAAACTCGTTTTAACAACAGTTGAATCTTAAGAACTGACTCATTTTAACAACAGTTGAATCTTAAGAACTGATTCGTTTTAACAACAGTTGAATCTTCAGATAAAACTCGTTTTAACTACAGTTGAATCTTAAGAACTGACTAGTTTTAACAACAGTTGAATCTTAAGATAAAACTCGTTTTAACAACAGTTGAATCTTAAGAACTGGCTCATTTTAACAACAGTTGAATCTTAAGAACTGATTCGTTTTAACAACAGTTGAATCTTAAGATAAAACTCGTTTTAACAACAGTTGAATCTTAAGAACTGACTCGTTTTAACAACAGCTGAATCTTAAGATAAAACTCGTTTTACAACAGTTGAATCTTAAGAACTGACTCGTTTTATCAACAGTTCAACCTTAAGAAGTGACTCATCTTAACAACAATTGAATCTTCAAATAAAACTCGTTTTAACAACAGTTGAATCTTTAGAACTGATTCGTTTTAACAACAGCTGAATCTTAAGATAAAACTCGTTTTAACAACAGTTGAATCTTAAGAACTGACTCATTTTAACAACAGTTGAATCTTAAGATAAAACTTGTTTTAACAACAGTTGAATCTTAAGAACTGACTCGTTTTAACAACAGTTGAATTTTAAGATAAACTCGTTTTAACAACAGTTGAATCTTAAGAACTGAATCGTTTTAACAACAGCTAAATCTTAAGATAAAACTCGTTTTAACAACAGTTGAATCTTAAGAACTGACTCGTTTTATCAGCAGTTCAACCTTAAGAACTGACTCATGTTAACAACAGTTGAATCTTCAAATAAAATTCGTTTTAACAACAGTTGAATCTTAAGAACTGATTCGTTTTAACAACAGCTGAATCTTAAGATAAAACTCGTTTTAACAACAGTTGAATCTTAAGGTAAAATTCGTTTTAACAACAGTTGAATCTTAAGAACTGACTCGTTTTAACAACAGCTGAATCTTAAGATAAAACTCGTTTTAACAACAGTTGAATCTTAAGAACTGACTCATTTTAACAACAGTTGAATCTTAAGATAAAACTCGTTTTAACAACAGTTGAATCTTAAGAACTGACTCGTTTTAACAACAGTTCAACCTTAAGAACTGACTCGTTTTAACAACAGTTGAATCTTAAGATAAAACTCGTTTTAACAACAGTTGAATCTTAAGAACTGACTCATTTTAACAACAGTTGAATCTTAAGAACTGATTCGTTTTAACAACAGTTGAATCTTCAGATAAAACTCGTTTTAACTACAGTTGTATCTTAAGAACTGACTCGTTTTAACAACAGTTGAATCTTAAGATAAAACTCGTTTTAACGACAGTTGAATCTTAAGAACTGACTCACTTTATCAACTGTTCAACCTTAAGAACTGACTCATCTTAACAACAGTTGAATCTTCAAATAAAACTCGTTTTAACAACAGTTGAATCTTAAGAACTGATTCGTTTTAACAACAGCTGAATCTTAAGATAAAACTCGTTTTAACAACAGTTGAATCTTAAGAACTGACTCGTTTTATGAACAGTTCAACCTTAAGAACTGACTCGTTTTAACAACAGTTGAATCCTCAAATAAAACTCGTTTTAACAACAGTTGAATCTTAAGAACTGACTCATTTTAACAACAGTTGTATCTTAAGATAAAACTCGTTTTAACAACAGTTGAATCGTAAGAACTGACTCGTTTTAACAACGGCTGAATTTTAAGATAAACTCGTTTTAACAACAGTTGAATCTTAAGAACTGACTCGTTTTAACAACAGCTATATCTTAAGATAAAACTCGTTTTAACAACAGTTGAATCTTAAGAACTGACTCGTTTTATCAACAGTTCAACCTTAAGAACTGACTCATCTTAACAACAGTTGAATCTTCAAATAAAATTCGTTTTAACAACAGTTGAATCTTAAGAACTGACTCGTTTTAACAACAGTTGAATCTTAAGAACTGACTCATTTTAACAACAGCTGAATCTTAAGATAAAACTCGTTTTAACAACAGTTGAATCTTAAGATAAAATTCGTTTTAACAACAGTTGAATCTTAAGAACTGACTCGTTTTAACAACAGCTGAATCTTAAGATAAAACTCGTTTTAACAACAGTTGAATCTTAAGAACTGACTCGTTTTATCAACAGTTCAACCTTAAGCACTGACTCGTTTTAACAACAGTTGAATCTTCAAATAAAACTCGTTTTAACAACAGTTGATTCTTCAGAACTGACTCGTTTTAACAACAGTTGAATCTTAAGATAAAACTCGTTTTAACAACAGTTGAATCTTAAGAACTGACTCATATTAACAACAGCTGAATCTTTAGATAAATCTCGTTTTAACAACAGTTGAATCTTAAGAACTGACTCGTTTTAACAACAGTTGAATCCTCAAATAAAACTCGTTTTAACAACAGTTGAATCATAAGAACTGACTCGTTTTAACAACAGTTGAATCTTAAGATAAAACTCGTTTTAACAACAGTTGAATCTTAAGAACTGACTCATTTTAACAACAGTTGAATCTTAAGAACTGATTCGTTTTAACAACAGTTGAATCTTCAGATAAAACTCGTTTTAACTACAGTTGAATCTTAAGAACTGACTAGTTTTAACAACAGTTGAATCTTAAGAACTGACTTGTTTTAACAACGGCTGAATTTTAAGATAAACTCGTTTTAACAACAGTTGAATCTTAAGAACTGACTCGTTTTAACAACAGCTAAATCTTAAGATAAAACTCGTTTTAACAACAGTTGAATCTTAAGAACTGACTCGTTTTATCAACAGTTCAACCTTAAGAACTGACTCATCTTAACAACAGTTGAATCTTCAAATAAAATTCGTTTTAACAACAGTTGAATCTTAAGAACTGATTCGTTTTAACAACAGCTGAATCTTAAGATAAAACTCGTTTTAACAACAGTTGAATCTTAAGGTAAAATTCGTTTTAACAACAGTTGAATCTTAAGAACTGACTCGTTTTAACAACAGTTGAATCTTAAGATAAAACTCGTTTTAACAACAGTTGAATCTTAAGAACTGACTCATTTTAACAACAGTTGAATCTTAAGAACTGACTCGTTTTATCAACAGTTCAACCTTAAGCACTTACTCGTTTTAACAACAGTTGAATCTTCAAATAAAACTCGTTTTAACAACAGTTGATTCTTCAGAACTGACTCGTTTTAACAACAGTTGAATCTTAAGATAAAACTCGTTTTAACAACAGTTGAATCTTAAGAACTGACTCATTTTAACAACAGCTGAATCTTTAGATAAAACTCGTTTTAACAACAGTTGAATCTTAAGAACTGACTCGTTTTATCAAAAGTTCAACCTTAAGAACTGACTCGTTTTAACAACAGTTGAATCCTCAAATAAAACTCGTTTTAACAACAGTTGAATCTTAAGAACTGACACATTTTAACAACAATTGAATCTTAAGATAAAACTCGTTTTAACAAGAGTTGAATCTTAAGAACTGACTCGTTTTAACAACGGCTGAATTTTAAGATAAACTCGTTTTAACAACAGTTGAATCTTAAGAACTGACTCGTTTTAACAACAGCTAAATCTTAAGATAAAACTCGTTTTAACAACAGTTGAATCTTCAGATAAAACTCGTTTTGTCAACAGTTCAACCTTAAGAACTGACTCATCTTAACAACAGTTGAATCTTCAAATAAAATTCGTTTTAACAACAGTTGAATCTTAAGAACTGACTCGTTTTAACAACAGTTGAATCTTAAGATAAAACTCGTTTTAACAACAGTTGAATCTAAAGAACTGACTCATTTTAACAACAGCTGAATCTTAAGATACAACTCGTTTTAACAACAGTTGAATCTTAAGATAAAATTCGTTTTAACAACAGTTGAATCTTAAGAACTGACTCGTTTTAACAACAGCTGAATCTTAAGATAAAACTCGTTTTAACAACAGTTGAATCTTAAGAACTGACTCGTTTTATCAACAGTTCAACCTTAAGCACTGACTCGTTTTAACAACAGTTGAATCTTCAAATAAAACTCGTTTTAACAACAGTTGATTCTTCAGAACTGACTCGTTTTAACAACAGTTGAATCTTAAGATAAAACTCGTTTTAACGACAGTTGAATCTTAAGAACTGACTCACTTTATCAACTGTTCAACCTTAAGAACTGACTCATCTTAACAACAGTTGAATCTTCAAATAAAACTCGTTTTAACAACAGTTGAATCTTAAGAACTGACTCGTTTAAACAACAGTTGAATCCTCAAATAAAACTCGTTTTAACAACAGTTGAATCATAAGAACTGACTCGTTTTAACAACAGTTGAATCTTAAGATAAAACTCGTTTTAACAACAGTTGAATCTTAAGAACTGACTCGTTTTAACAACAGTTGAATCTTAAGATAAAACTCGTTTTATCAACAGTTGAATCTTAAGAACTGACTCATTTTAACAACAGTTGAATCTTAAGAACTGATTCGTTTTAACAACAGTTGAATCTTCAGATAAAACTCGTTTTAACTACAGTTGAATCTTAAGAACTGACTAGTTTTAACAACAGTTGAATCTTAAGATAAAACTCGTTTTAACAACAGTTGAATCTTAAGAACTGGCTCATTTTAACAACAGTTGAATCTTAAGAACTGATTCGTTTTAACAACAGTTGAATCTTAAGATAAAACTCGTTTTAACAACAGTTGAATCTTAAGAACTGACTCGTTTTAACAACAGCTGAATCTTAAGATAAAACTCGTTTTACAACAGTTGAATCTTAAGAACTGACTCGTTTTATCAACAGTTCAACCTTAAGAAGTGACTCATCTTAACAACAGTTGAATCTTCAAATAAAACTCGTTTTAACAACAGTTGAATCTTTAGAACTGATTCGTTTTAACAACAGCTGAATCTTAAGATAAAACTCGTTTTAACAACAGTTGAATCTTAAGAACTGACTCATTTTAACAACAGTTGAATCTTAAGATAAAACTTGTTTTAACAACAGTTGAATCTTAAGAACTGACTCGTTTTAACAACGGCTGAATTTTAAGATAAACTCGTTTTAACAACAGTTGAATCTTAAGAACTGAATCGTTTTAACAACAGCTAAATCTTAAGATAAAACTCGTTTTAACAACAGTTGAATCTTAAGAACTGACTCGTTTTATCAGCAGTTCAACCTTAAGAACTGACTCATGTTAACAACAGTTGAATCTTCAAATAAAATTCGTTTTAACAACAGTTGAATCTTAAGAACTGATTCGTTTTAACAACAGCTGAATCTTAAGATAAAACTCGTTTTAACAACAGTTGAATCTTAAGGTAAAATTCGTTTTAACAACAGTTGAATCTTAAGAACTGACTCGTTTTAACAACAGCTGAATCTTAAGATAAAACTCGTTTTAACAACAGTTGAATCTTAAGAACTGACTCATTTTAACAACAGTTGAATCTTAAGATAAAACTCGTTTTAACAACAGTTGAATCTTAAGAACTGACTCGTTTTAACAACAGTTCAACCTTAAGAACTGACTCGTTTTAACAACAGTTGAATCTTAAGATAAAACTCGTTTTAACAACAGTTGAATCTTAAGAACTGACTCATTTTAACAACAGTTGAATCTTAAGAACTGATTCGTTTTAACAACAGTTGAATCTTCAGATAAAACTCGTTTTAACTACAGTTGTATCTTAAGAACTGACTCGTTTTAACAACAGTTGAATCTTAAGATAAAACTCGTTTTAACGACAGTTGAATCTTAAGAACTGACTCACTTTATCAACTGTTCAACCTTAAGAACTGACTCATCTTAACAACAGTTGAATCTTCAAATAAACTCGTTTTAACAACAGTTGAATCTTAAGAACTGATTCGTTTTAACAACAGCTGAATCTTAAGATAAAACTCGTTTTAACAACAGTTGAATCTTAAGAACTGACTCGTTTTATGAACAGTTCAACCTTAAGAACTGACTCGTTTTAACAACAGTTGAATCCTCAAATAAAACTCGTTTTAACAACAGTTGAATCTTAAGAACTGACTCATTTTAACAACAGTTGAATCTTAAGATAAAACTCGTTTTAACAACAGTTGAATCGTAAGAACTGACTCGTTTTAACAACGGCTGAATTTTAAGATAAACTCGTTTTAACAACAGTTGAATCTTAAGAACTGACTCGTTTTAACAACAGCTATATCTTAAGATAAAACTCGTTTTAACAACAGGTGAATCTTAAGAACTGACTCGTTTTATCAACAGTTCAACCTTAAGAACTGACTCATCTTAACAACAGTTGAATCTTCAAATAAAATACGTTTTAACAACAGTTGAATCTTAAGAACTGACTCGTTTTAACAACAGTTGAATCTTAAGAACTGACTCATTTTAACAACAGCTGAATCTTAAGATAAAACTCGTTTTAACAACAGTTGAATCTTAAGATAAAATTCGTTTTAACAACAGTTGAATCTTAAGAACTGACTCGTTTTAACAACAGCTGAATCTTAAGATAAAACTCGTTTTAACAACAGTTGAATCTTAAGAACTGACTCGTTTTATCAACAGTTCAACCTTAAGCACTGACTCGTTTTAACAACAGTTGAATCTTCAAATAAAACTCGTTTTAACAACAGTTGATTCTTCAGAACTGACTCGTTTTAACAACAGTTGAATCTTAAGATAAAACTCGTTTTAACAACAGTTGAATCTTAAGAACTGACTCATATTAACAACAGCTGAATCTTTAGATAAATCTCGTTTTAACAACAGTTGAATCTTAAGAACTGACTCGTTTTAACAACAGTTGAATCCTCAAATAAAACTCGTTTTAACAACAGTTGAATCATAAGAACTGACTCGTTTTAACAACAGTTGAATCTTAAGATAAAACTCGTTTTAACAACAGTTGAATCTTAAGAACTGACTCATTTTAACAACAGTTGAATCTTAAGAACTGATTCGTTTTAACAACAGTTGAATCTTCAGATAAAACTCGTTTTAACTACAGTTGAATCTTAAGAACTGACTAGTTTTAACAACAGTTGAATCTTAAGATAAAACTCGTTTTAACAACAGTTGAATCTTAAGAACTGGCTCATTTTAACAACAGTTGAATCTTAAGAACTGATTCGTTTTAACAACAGTTGAATCTTAAGATAAAACTCGTTTTAACAACAGTTGAATCTTAAGAACTGACTCGTTTTAACAACAGCTGAATCTTAAGATAAAACTCGTTTTACAACAGTTGAATCTTAAGAACTGACTCGTTTTATCAACAGTTCAACCTTAAGAAGTGACTCATCTTAACAACAGTTGAATCTTCAAATAAAACTCGTTTTAACAACAGTTGAATCTTTAGAACTGATTCGTTTTAACAACAGCTGAATCTTAAGATAAAACTCGTTTTAACAACAGTTGAATCTTAAGAACTGACTCATTTTAACAACAGTTGAATCTTAAGATAAAACTTGTTTTAACAACAGTTGAATCTTAAGAACTGACTCGTTTTAACAACGGCTGAATTTTAAGATAAACTCGTTTTAACAACAGTTGAATCTTAAGAACTGACTCATTTTAACAACAGTTGAATCTTAAGATAAAACTCGTTTTAACAACAGTTGAATCTTAAGAACTGACTCGTTTTAACAACAGTTCAACCTTAAGAACTGACTCGTTTTAACAACAGTTGAATCTTAAGATAAAACTCGTTTTAACAACAGTTGAATCTTAAGAACTGACTCATTTTAACAACAGTTGAATCTTACGAACTGATTCGTTTTAACAACAGTTGAATCTTCAGATAAAACTCGTTTTAACTACAGTTGTATCTTAAGAACTGACTCGTTTTAACAACAGTTGAATCTTAAGATAAAACTCGTTTTAACAACAGTTGAATCTTAAGAACTGACTCGTTTTATGAACAGTTCAACCTTAAGAACTGACTCGTTTTAACAACAGTTGAATCCTCAAATAAAACTCGTTTTAACAACAGTTGAATCTTAAGAACTGACTCATTTTAACAACAGTTGAATCTTAAGATAAAACTCGTTTTAACAACAGTTGAATCTTAAGAACTGACTCGTTTTAACAACGGCTGAATTTTAAGATAAACTCGTTTTAACAACAGTTGAATCTTAAGAACTGACTCGTTTTAACAACAGCTATATCTTAAGATAAAACTCGTTTTAACAACAGTTGAATCTTAAGAACTGACTCGTTTTATCAACAGTTCAACCTTAAGAACTGACTCATCTTAACAACAGTTGAATCTTCAAATAAAATTCGTTTTAACAACAGTTGAATCTTAAGAACTGACTCGTTTTAACAACAGTTGAATCTTAAGAACTGACTCATTTTAACAACAGCTGAATCTTAAGATAAAACTCGTTTTAACAACAGTTGAATCTTAAGATAAAATTCGTTTTAACAACAGTTGAATCTTAAGAACTGACTCGTTTTAACAACAGCTGAATCTTAAGATAAAACTCGTGTTAACAACAGTTGAATCTTAAGAACTGACTCGTTTTATCAACAGTTCAACCTTAAGCACTGACTCGTTTTAACAACAGTTGAATCTTCAAATAAAACTCGTTTTAACAACAGTTGATTCTTCAGAACTGACTCGTTTTAACAAGAGTTGAATCTTAAGATAAAACTCGTTTTAACAACAGTTGAATCTTAAGAACTCACTCATTTTAACAACAGCTGAATCTCTAGATAAAACTCGTTTTAAGAACAGTTGAATCGTAAGAACTGACTCGTTTTATCAACAGTTGAATCTTAAGAACTGACTCGTTTTATCAACAGTTCAACCTTAAGAACTGACTCGTTTTAACAACAGTTGAATCCTCAAATAAAACTCGTTTTAACAACAGTTGAATCTTAAGAACTGACTCATTTTAACAACAGTTGAATCTTAAGATAAAACTCGTTTTAACAACAGTTGAATCTTCAGAACTGACTCGTTTTAACAACGGCTGAATTTTAAGATAAACTCGTTTTAACAACAGTTGAATCTTAAGAACTGACTCGTTTTATTAGCAGTTCAACCTTAAGAACTGACTCATCTTAACAACAGTTGAATCTTCAAATAAAATTCGTTTTAACAACAGTTGAATCTTAAGAACTGATTCGTTTTAACAACAGCTGAATCTTAAGATAAAACTCGTTTTAACAACAGTTGAATCTTAAGGTAAAATTCGTTTTAACAACAGTTGAATCTTAAGAACTGACTCGTTTTAACAACAGCTGAATCTTAAGATAAAACTCGTTTTAACAACAGTTGAATCTTAAGAACTGACTCGTTTTATCAACAGTTCAACCTTAAGCACTGACTCGTTTTAACAACAGTTGAATCTTCAAATAAAACTCGTTTTAACAACAGTTGAATCTTAAGAACTTACTCATTTTAACAACAGTTGAATCTTAAGATAAAACTCGTTTTAACAACAGTTGAATCTTAAGAACTGACTCGTTTTAACAACAGTTCAACCTTAAGAACTGACTCGTTTTAACAACAGTTGAATCTTAAGATAAAACTCGTTTTAACAACAGTTGAATCTTAAGAACTGACTCATTTTAACAACAGTTGAATCTTAAGAACTGATTCGTATTAACAACAGTTGAATCTTCAGATAAAACTCGTTTTAACTACAGTTGAATCTTAAGAACTGACTCGTTTTAACAACAGTTGAATCTTAAGATAAAACTCGTTTTAACAACAGTTGAATCTTAAGAACTGACTCATTTTAACAACAGTTGAATCTTAAGAACTGATTCGTTTTAACAACAGATGAATCTTAAGATAAAACTCGTTTTAACAACAGTTGAATCTTAAGAACTGACTCGTTTTAATAACAGCTGAATCTTAAGATCAAACTCGTTTTACAACAGTTGAATCTTAAGAACTGACTCGTTTTATCAACAGTTCAACCTTAAGAACTGACTCATCTTAACAACAGTTGAATCTTCAAATAAAACTCGTTTTAACTACAGTTGAATCTTAAGAACTGATTCGTTTTAACAACAGCTGAATCGTAAGATAAAACTCGTTTTAACAACAGTTGAATCTTAAGATAAAATTCGTTTCAACAACAGTTGAATCTTAAGAACTGACTCGTTTTAACAACAGCTGAATCTTAAGATAAAACTCGTTTTATCAACAGTTCAACCTTAAGAACTGACTCGTTTTAAGAACAGTTCAACCTTAAGAACTGACTCGTTTTAACAACAGTTGAATCTTCAAATAAAACTCGTTTTAACTACAGTTGAATCTTAAGAACTGACTCGTTTTAACAACAGTTGAATCTTAAGAACTGATTCGTTTTAACAACAGTTGAATCTTAAGATAAAACTCGTTTTAACAACAGTTGAATCTTAAGAACTGACTCGTTTTAACAACAGCTGAATCTTAAGATAAAACTCGTTTTACAACAGTTGAATCTTAAGAACTGACTCGTTTTATCAACAGTTCAACCTTAAGAACTGACTCATTTTAACAACAGTTGAATCTTCAAATAAAACTCGTTTTAACAACAGTTGATTCTTCAGAACTGACTCGTTTTAACAACAGTTGAATCTTAAGATAAAACTCGTTTTAACAACAGTTGAATCTTAAGAACTGACTCATTTTAACAACAGCTGAATCTTTAGATAAAACTCGTTTTAACAACAGTTGAATCTTAAGAACTGATTCGTTTTAAAAACAGTTGAATCCTCAAATAAAACTCGTTTTAACAACAGTTGAATCTTAATAACTGACTCGTTTTAACAACAGTTGAATCTTAAGATAAAACTCGTTTTAACAACAGTTGAATCTTAAGAACTGACTCATTTTAACAACAGTTGAATCTTAAGAACTGATTCGTTTTAACAACGGTTGAATCTTCAGATAAAACTCGTTTTAACTACAGTTGAATCTTAAGAACTGACTAGTTTTAACAACAGTTGAATCTTAAGATAAAACTCGTTTTAACAACAGTTGAATCTTAAGAACTGGCTCATTTTAACAACAGTTGAATCTTAAGAACTGATTCGTTTTAACAACAGTTGAATCTTAAGATAAAACTCGTTTTAACAACAGTTGAATCTTAAGAACTGACTCGTTTTAATAACAGTTGAATCTTAAGATAAAACTCGTTTTAACAACAGTTGAATCTTAAGTACTGACTCGTTTTAACAACAGCTGAATCTTAAGATAAAACTCGTTTTACAACAGTTGAATCTTAAGAACTGACTCGTTTTATCAACAGTTCAACCTTAAGAACTGACTCATCCTAACAACAGTTGAATCTTCAAATAAAACTCGTTTTAACAACAGTTGAATCTTAAGAACTGATTCGTTTTAACAACAGCTGAATCTTAAGATAAAACTCGTTTTAACAACAGTTGAATCTTAAGATAAAATTCGTTTTAACAACAGTTGAATCTTAAGAACTGACTCGTTTTAACAACAGCTGAATCTTAAGATAAAACTCTTTTTAACAACAGTTGAATCTTAAGAACTGACTCGTTTTATCAACAGTTCAACCTTAAGCACTGACTCGTTTTAACAACAGTTGAATCTTCAAATAAAACTCGTTTTAACAACAGTTGATTCTTCAGAACTGACTCGTTTTAACAACAGTTGAATCTTAAGATAAAACTCGTTTTAACAACAGTTGAATCTTAAGAACTGACTCGTTTTAATAACAGTTGAATCTTAAGATAAAACTCGTTTTAACAACAGTTGATTCTTCAGAACTGACTCGTTTTAACAACAGTTGAATCTTAAGATAAAACTCGTTTTAACAACAGTTGAATCTTAAGAACTGACTCATTTTAACAACAGCTGAATCTCTAGATAAAACTCGTTATAACAACAGTTGAATCTTAAGGTAAAATTCGTTTTAACAACAGTTGAATCTTAAGAACTGACTCGTTTTAACAACAGTTGAATCTTAAGAACTGACTCATTTTAACAACAGCTGAATCTTAAGATAAAACTCGTTTTAACAACAGTTGAATCTTAAGATAAAATTCGTTTTAACAACAGTTGAATCTTAAGAACTGACTCGTTTTAACAACAGCTGAATCTTAAGATAAAACTCGTGTTAACAACAGTTGAATCTTAAGAACTGACTCGTTTTATCAACAGTTCAACCTTAAGCACTGACTCGTTTTAACAACAGTTGAATCTTCAAATAAAACTCGTTTTAACAACAGTTGATTCTTCAGAACTGACTCGTTTTAACAAGAGTTGAATCTTAAGATAAAACTCGTTTTAACAACAGTTGAATCTTAAGAACTCACTCATTTTAACAACAGCTGAATCTCTAGATAAAACTCGTTTTAAGAACAGTTGAATCGTAAGAACTGACTCGTTTTATCAACAGTTGAATCTTAAGAACTGACTCGTTTTATCAACAGTTCAACCTTAAGAACTGACTCGTTTTAACAACAGTTGAATCCTCAAATAAAACTCGTTTTAACAACAGTTGAATCTTAAGAACTGACTCATTTTAACAACAGTTGAATCTTAAGATAAAACTCGTTTTAACAACAGTTGAATCTTCAGAACTGACTCGTTTTAACAACGGCTGAATTTTAAGATAAACTCGTTTTAACAACAGTTGAATCTTAAGAACTGACTCGTTTTATTAGCAGTTCAACCTTAAGAACTGACTCATCTTAACAACAGTTGAATCTTCAAATAAAATTCGTTTTAACAACAGTTGAATCTTAAGAACTGATTCGTTTTAACAACAGCTGAATCTTAAGATAAAACTCGTTTTAACAACAGTTGAATCTTAAGGTAAAATTCGTTTTAACAACAGTTGAATCTTAAGAACTGACTCGTTTTAACAACAGCTGAATCTTAAGATAAAACTCGTTTTAACAACAGTTGAATCTTAAGAACTGACTCGTTTTATCAACAGTTCAACCTTAAGCACTGACTCGTTTTAACAACAGTTGAATCTTCAAATAAAACTCGTTTTAACAACAGTTGAATCTTAAGAACTTACTCATTTTAACAACAGTTGAATCTTAAGATAAAACTCGTTTTAACAACAGTTGAATCTTAAGAACTGACTCGTTTTAACAACAGTTCAACCTTAAGAACTGACTCGTTTTAACAACAGTTGAATCTTAAGATAAAACTCGTTTTAACAACAGTTGAATCTTAAGAACTGACTCATTTTAACAACAGTTGAATCTTAAGAACTGATTCGTATTAACAACAGTTGAATCTTCAGATAAAACTCGTTTTAACTACAGTTGAATCTTAAGAACTGACTCGTTTTAACAACAGTTGAATCTTAAGATAAAACTCGTTTTAACAACAGTTGAATCTTAAGAACTGACTCATTTTAACAACAGTTGAATCTTAAGAACTGATTCGTTTTAACAACAGATGAATCTTAAGATAAAACTCGTTTTAACAACAGTTGAATCTTTAGAACTGACTCGTTTTAATAACAGCTGAATCTTAAGATCAAACTCGTTTTACAACAGTTGAATCTTAAGAACTGACTCGTTTTATCAACAGTTCAACCTTAAGAACTGACTCATCTTAACAACAGTTGAATCTTCAAATAAAACTCGTTTTAACTACAGTTGAATCTTAAGAACTGATTCGTTTTAACAACAGCTGAATCGTAAGATAAAACTCGTTTTAACAACAGTTGAATCTTAAGATAAAATTCGTTTCAACAACAGTTGAATCTTAAGAACTGACTCGTTTTAACAACAGCTGAATCTTAAGATAAAACTCGTTTTATCAACAGTTCAACCTTAAGAACTGACTCGTTTTAAGAACAGTTCAACCTTAAGAACTGACTCGTTTTAACAACAGTTGAATCTTCAAATAAAACTCGTTTTAACTACAGTTGAATCTTAAGAACTGACTCGTTTTAACAACAGTTGAATCTTAAGAACTGATTCGTTTTAACAACAGTTGAATCTTAAGATAAAACTCGTTTTAACAACAGTTGAATCTTAAGAACTGACTCGTTTTAACAACAGCTGAATCTTAAGATAAAACTCGTTTTACAACAGTTGAATCTTAAGAACTGACTCGTTTTATCAACAGTTCAACCTTAAGAACTGACTCATTTTAACAACAGTTGAATCTTCAAATAAAACTCGTTTTAACAACAGTTGATTCTTCAGAACTGACTCGTTTTAACAACAGTTGAATCTTAAGATAAAACTCGTTTTAACAACAGTTGAATCTTAAGAACTGACTCATTTTAACAACAGCTGAATCTTTAGATAAAACTCGTTTTAACAACAGTTGAATCTTAAGAACTGATTCGTTTTAAAAACAGTTGAATCCTCAAATAAAACTCGTTTTAACAACAGTTGAATCTTAATAACTGACTCGTTTTAACAACAGTTGAATCTTAAGATAAAACTCGTTTTAACAACAGTTGAATCTTAAGAACTGACTCATTTTAACAACAGTTGAATCTTAAGAACTGATTCGTTTTAACAACGGTTGAATCTTCAGATAAAACTCGTTTTAACTACAGTTGAATCTTAAGAACTGACTAGTTTTAACAACAGTTGAATCTTAAGATAAAACTCGTTTTAACAACAGTTGAATCTTAAGAACTGGCTCATTTTAACAACAGTTGAATCTTAAGAACTGATTCGTTTTAACAACAGTTGAATCTTAAGATAAAACTCGTTTTAACAACAGTTGAATCTTAAGAACTGACTCGTTTTAATAACAGTTGAATCTTAAGATAAAACTCGTTTTAACAACAGTTGAATCTTAAGTACTGACTCGTTTTAACAACAGCTGAATCTTAAGATAAAACTCGTTTTACAACAGTTGAATCTTAAGAACTGACTCGTTTTATCAACAGTTCAACCTTAAGAACTGACTCATCCTAACAACAGTTGAATCTTCAAATAAAACTCGTTTTAACAACAGTTGAATCTTAAGAACTGATTCGTTTTAACAACAGCTGAATCTTAAGATAAAACTCGTTTTAACAACAGTTGAATCTTAAGATAAAATTCGTTTTAACAACAGTTGAATCTTAAGAACTGACTCGTTTTAACAACAGCTGAATCTTAAGATAAAACTCTTTTTAACAACAGTTGAATCTTAAGAACTGACTCGTTTTATCAACAGTTCAACCTTAAGCACTGACTCGTTTTAACAACAGTTGAATCTTCAAATAAAACTCGTTTTAACAACAGTTGATTCTTCAGAACTGACTCGTTTTAACAACAGTTGAATCTTAAGATAAAACTCGTTTTAACAACAGTTGAATCTTAAGAACTGACTCGTTTTAATAACAGTTGAATCTTAAGATAAAACTCGTTTTAACAACAGTTGATTCTTCAGAACTGACTCGTTTTAACAACAGTTGAATCTTAAGATAAAACTCGTTTTAACAACAGTTGAATCTTAAGAACTGACTCATTTTAACAACAGCTGAATCTCTAGATAAAACTCGTTATAACAACAGTTGAATCTTAAGGTAAAATTCGTTTTAACAACAGTTGAATCTTAAGAACTGACTCGTTTTAACAACAGCTGAATCTTAAGACAAAACCCGTTTTAACAACAGTTGAATCTTAAGAACTGACTCGTTTTATCAACAGTTCAACCTTAAGCACTGACTCGTTTTAACAACAGTTGAATCTTCAAATAAAACTCGTTTTAACAACAGTTGAATCTTAAGAACTGACTCATTTTAACAACAGTTGAATCTTAAGATAAAACTCGTTTTAACAACAGTTGAATCTTAAGAACTGACTCGTTTTAACAACAATTCAACCTTAAGAACTGACTCGTTTTAACAACAGTTGAATCTTAAGATGAAACTCGTTTTAACAACAGTTGAATCTTAAGAACTGACTCATTTTAACAACAGTTGAATCTTAAGAACTGATTCGTTTTAACAACAGTTGACTCTTAAGAACTGATTCGTTTTAACAACAGCTGAATCTTAAGATAAAACTCGTTTTAACAACAGTTGAATCTTAAGATAAAATTCGTTTTAACAACAGTTGAATCTTAAGAACTGACTCGTTTTAACAACAGCTGAATCTTAAGATAAAACTCGTTTTAACAACAGTTGAATCTTAAGAACTGACTCGTTTTATCAACATTTCAACCTTAAGAACTGACTCGTTTTAACAACAGTTGAATCCTCAAATAAAACTCGTTTTAACAACAGTTGAATCTTAAGAACTGACTCGTTATAACAACAGTTGAATCTTAAGAACTGACTCGTTTTAACAACAGTTCAACCTTAAGAACTGACTCGTTTTAACAACAGTTGAATCTTAAGAACTGACTCGTTTTAACAACAGTTCAACCTTAAGAACTGACTCGTTTTAACAACAGTTGAATCTTAAGAACTGACTCGTTTTAACAACAGTTCAACCTTAAGAACTGACTCGTTTTAACAACAGTTGAATCTTCAAATAAAACTCGTTTTAACTACAGTTGAATCTTAAGAACTGACTCGTTTTAACAACAGTTGAATCTTAAGATAAAACTCGTTTTAACAACAGTTGAATCTTAAGAACTGACTCATTTTAACAACAGTTGAATCTTAAGAACTGATTCGTTTTAACAACAGTTGAATCTTCAGATAAAACTCATTTTAACTACAGTTGAATCTTAAGAACTGACTCGTTTTAACAACAGTTGAATCTTAAGATAAAACTCGTTTTAACAACAGTTGAATCTTAAGAACTGACTCATTTTAACAACAGTTGAATCTTAAGAACTGATTCGTTTTAACAACAGTTGAATCTTAAGATAAAATTCGTTTTAACAACAGTTGAATCTTAAGAACTGACTCGTTTTAACAACAGCTGAATCTTAAGATAAAACTCGTTTTACAACAGTTGAATCTTAAGAACTGACTCGTTTTATCAACAGTTCAACCTTAAGAACTGACTCATTTTAACAACAGTTGAATATTCAAATAAAACTCGTTTTAACAACAGTTGAATCTTAATAACTGATTCGTTTTAACAACAGCTGAATCTTAAGATAAACTCGTTTTAACAACAGCTGAATCTTAAGATAAACCTGGTTTTAACAACATTTGAATCTTAAGAACTGAATTCGTTTTAACAACAGCTGAATCTTAAGATAAAACTCGTTTTAACAACAGTTGATTCTTAAGAACTGACTCGTTTTATCAACAGTTCAACCTTAAGAACTGACTCGTTTTAACAACAGTTGAATCTTCAAATATAACTCGTTTTAACAACAGTTGAATATTATGATAAAACTCATTTTAACAACAGTTGATTCTTAAGATAAAACTCGTTTTAACAACAGTTGATTCTTAAGAACTGACTCGTTTTAACAACAGCTGAATCTTAAGATAAAACTCGTTTTAACAACAGTTGAATCTTAAGATAAAATTCGTTTTAACAATAGTTGAACGTTAAGAACTGGTTTGTTTTAACAACAGTTGGATCTTAAGATAAAACTCGTTTTAACAACAGTTGAATCTTAAGAACTGACTCGTTTTAACAACAGTTGAATCTTAAGAACTGATTCGTTTTAACAACAGATGAATCTTAAGATAAAACTCGTTTTAACAACAGTTGAATCTTAAGAACTGACTCGTTTTAATAACAGCTGAATCTTAAGATCAAACACGTTTTACAACAGTTGAATCTTAAGAACTGACTCGTTTTATCAACAGTTCAACCTTAAGAACTGACTCATCTTAACAACAGTTGAATCTTCAAATAAAACTCGTTTTAACTACAGTTGAATCTTAAGAACTGATTCGTTTTAACAACAGCTGAATCGTAAGATAAAACTCGTTTTAACAACAGTTGAATCTTAAGATAAAACTCGTTTTAACAACAGTTGAATCTTAAGAACTGACTCGTTTTAACAACAGTTCAACCTTAAGAACTGACTCGTTTTAACAACAGTTGAATCTTAAGATAAAACTCGTTTTAACAACAGTTGAATCTTAAGAACTGACTCATTTTAACAACAGTTGAATCTTAAGAACTGATTCGTATTAACAACAGTTGAATCTTCAGATAAAACTCGTTTTAACTACAGTTGAATCTTAAGAACTGACTCGTTTTAACAACAGTTGAATCTTAAGATAAAACTCGTTTTAACAACAGTTGAATCTTAAGAACTGACTCATTTTAACAACAGTTGAATCTTAAGAACTGATTCGTTTTAACAACAGATGAATCTTAAGATAAAACTCGTTTTAACAACAGTTGAATCTTAAGAACTGACTCGTTTTAATAACAGCTGAATCTTAAGATCAAACTCGTTTTACAACAGTTGAATCTTAAGAACTGACTCGTTTTATCAACAGTTCAACCTTAAGAACTGACTCATCTTAACAACAGTTGAATCTTCAAATAAAACTCGTTTTAACTACAGTTGAATCTTAAGAACTGATTCGTTTTAACAACAGCTGAATCGTAAGATAAAACTCGTTTTAACAACAGTTGAATCTTAAGATAAAATTCGTTTCAACAACAGTTGAATCTTAAGAACTGACTCGTTTTAACAACAGCTGAATCTTAAGATAAAACTCGTTTTATCAACAGTTCAACCTTAAGAACTGACTCGTTTTAAGAACAGTTCAACCTTAAGAACTGACTCGTTTTAACAACAGTTGAATCTTCAAATAAAACTCGTTTTAACTACAGTTGAATCTTAAGAACTGACTCGTTTTAACAACAGTTGAATCTTAAGAACTGATTCGTTTTAACAACAGTTGAATCTTAAGATAAAACTCGTTTTAACAACAGTTGAATCTTAAGAACTGACTCGTTTTAACAACAGCTGAATCTTAAGATAAAACTCGTTTTACAACAGTTGAATCTTAAGAACTGACTCGTTTTATCAACAGTTCAACCTTAAGAACTGACTCATTTTAACAACAGTTGAATCTTCAAATAAAACTCGTTTTAACAACAGTTGATTCTTCAGAACTGACTCGTTTTAACAACAGTTGAATCTTAAGATAAAACTCGTTTTAACAACAGTTGAATCTTAAGAACTGACTCATTTTAACAACAGCTGAATCTTTAGATAAAACTCGTTTTAACAACAGTTGAATCTTAAGAACTGATTCGTTTTAAAAACAGTTGAATCCTCAAATAAAACTCGTTTTAACAACAGTTGAATCTTAATAACTGACTCGTTTTAACAACAGTTGAATCTTAAGATAAAACTCGTTTTAACAACAGTTGAATCTTAAGAACTGACTCATTTTAACAACAGTTGAATCTTAAGAACTGATTCGTTTTAACAACGGTTGAATCTTCAGATAAAACTCGTTTTAACTACAGTTGAATCTTAAGAACTGACTAGTTTTAACAACAGTTGAATCTTAAGATAAAACTCGTTTTAACAACAGTTGAATCTTAAGAACTGGCTCATTTTAACAACAGTTGAATCTTAAGAACTGATTCGTTTTAACAACAGTTGAATCTTAAGATAAAACTCGTTTTAACAACAGTTGAATCTTAAGAACTGACTCGTTTTAATAACAGTTGAATCTTAAGATAAAACTCGTTTTAACAACAGTTGAATCTTAAGTACTGACTCGTTTTAACAACAGCTGAATCTTAAGATAAAACTCGTTTTACAACAGTTGAATCTTAAGAACTGACTCGTTTTATCAACAGTTCAACCTTAAGAACTGACTCATCCTAACAACAGTTGAATCTTCAAATAAAACTCGTTTTAACAACAGTTGAATCTTAAGAACTGATTCGTTTTAACAACAGCTGAATCTTAAGATAAAACTCGTTTTAACAACAGTTGAATCTTAAGATAAAATTCGTTTTAACAACAGTTGAATCTTAAGAACTGACTCGTTTTAACAACAGCTGAATCTTAAGATAAAACTCTTTTTAACAACAGTTGAATCTTAAGAACTGACTCGTTTTATCAACAGTTCAACCTTAAGCACTGACTCGTTTTAACAACAGTTGAATCTTCAAATAAAACTCGTTTTAACAACAGTTGATTCTTCAGAACTGACTCGTTTTAACAACAGTTGAATCTTAAGATAAAACTCGTTTTAACAACAGTTGAATCTTAAGAACTGACTCGTTTTAATAACAGTTGAATCTTAAGATAAAACTCGTTTTAACAACAGTTGATTCTTCAGAACTGACTCGTTTTAACAACAGTTGAATCTTAAGATAAAACTCGTTTTAACAACAGTTGAATCTTAAGAACTGACTCATTTTAACAACAGCTGAATCTCTAGATAAAACTCGTTATAACAACAGTTGAATCTTAAGGTAAAATTCGTTTTAACAACAGTTGAATCTTAAGAACTGACTCGTTTTAACAACAGTTGAATCTTAAGAACTGACTCATTTTAACAACAGCTGAATCTTAAGATAAAACTCGTTTTAACAACAGTTGAATCTTAAGATAAAATTCGTTTTAACAACAGTTGAATCTTAAGAACTGACTCGTTTTAACAACAGCTGAATCTTAAGATAAAACTCGTGTTAACAACAGTTGAATCTTAAGAACTGACTCGTTTTATCAACAGTTCAACCTTAAGCACTGACTCGTTTTAACAACAGTTGAATCTTCAAATAAAACTCGTTTTAACAACAGTTGATTCTTCAGAACTGACTCGTTTTAACAAGAGTTGAATCTTAAGATAAAACTCGTTTTAACAACAGTTGAATCTTAAGAACTCACTCATTTTAACAACAGCTGAATCTCTAGATAAAACTCGTTTTAAGAACAGTTGAATCGTAAGAACTGACTCGTTTTATCAACAGTTGAATCTTAAGAACTGACTCGTTTTATCAACAGTTCAACCTTAAGAACTGACTCGTTTTAACAACAGTTGAATCCTCAAATAAAACTCGTTTTAACAACAGTTGAATCTTAAGAACTGACTCATTTTAACAACAGTTGAATCTTAAGATAAAACTCGTTTTAACAACAGTTGAATCTTCAGAACTGACTCGTTTTAACAACGGCTGAATTTTAAGATAAACTCGTTTTAACAACAGTTGAATCTTAAGAACTGACTCGTTTTATTAGCAGTTCAACCTTAAGAACTGACTCATCTTAACAACAGTTGAATCTTCAAATAAAATTCGTTTTAACAACAGTTGAATCTTAAGAACTGATTCGTTTTAACAACAGCTGAATCTTAAGATAAAACTCGTTTTAACAACAGTTGAATCTTAAGGTAAAATTCGTTTTAACAACAGTTGAATCTTAAGAACTGACTCGTTTTAACAACAGCTGAATCTTAAGATAAAACTCGTTTTAACAACAGTTGAATCTTAAGAACTGACTCGTTTTATCAACAGTTCAACCTTAAGCACTGACTCGTTTTAACAACAGTTGAATCTTCAAATAAAACTCGTTTTAACAACAGTTGAATCTTAAGAACTTACTCATTTTAACAACAGTTGAATCTTAAGATAAAACTCGTTTTAACAACAGTTGAATCTTAAGAACTGACTCGTTTTAACAACAGTTCAACCTTAAGAACTGACTCGTTTTAACAACAGTTGAATCTTAAGATAAAACTCGTTTTAACAACAGTTGAATCTTAAGAACTGACTCATTTTAACAACAGTTGAATCTTAAGAACTGATTCGTATTAACAACAGTTGAATCTTCAGATAAAACTCGTTTTAACTACAGTTGAATCTTAAGAACTGACTCGTTTTAACAACAGTTGAATCTTAAGATAAAACTCGTTTTAACAACAGTTGAATCTTAAGAACTGACTCATTTTAACAACAGTTGAATCTTAAGAACTGATTCGTTTTAACAACAGATGAATCTTAAGATAAAACTCGTTTTAACAACAGTTGAATCTTAAGAACTGACTCGTTTTAATAACAGCTGAATCTTAAGATCAAACTCGTTTTACAACAGTTGAATCTTAAGAACTGACTCGTTTTATCAACAGTTCAACCTTAAGAACTGACTCATCTTAACAACAGTTGAATCTTCAAATAAAACTCGTTTTAACTACAGTTGAATCTTAAGAACTGATTCGTTTTAACAACAGCTGAATCGTAAGATAAAACTCGTTTTAACAACAGTTGAATCTTAAGATAAAATTCGTTTCAACAACAGTTGAATCTTAAGAACTGACTCGTTTTAACAACAGCTGAATCTTAAGATAAAACTCGTTTTATCAACAGTTCAACCTTAAGAACTGACTCGTTTTAAGAACAGTTCAACCTTAAGAACTGACTCGTTTTAACAACAGTTGAATCTTCAAATAAAACTCGTTTTAACTACAGTTGAATCTTAAGAACTGACTCGTTTTAACAACAGTTGAATCTTAAGAACTGATTCGTTTTAACAACAGTTGAATCTTAAGATAAAACTCGTTTTAACAACAGTTGAATCTTAAGAACTGACTCGTTTTAACAACAGCTGAATCTTAAGATAAAACTCGTTTTACAACAGTTGAATCTTAAGAACTGACTCGTTTTATCAACAGTTCAACCTTAAGAACTGACTCATTTTAACAACAGTTGAATCTTCAAATAAAACTCGTTTTAACAACAGTTGATTCTTCAGAACTGACTCGTTTTAACAACAGTTGAATCTTA
The DNA here is from genome assembly GCA_964016885.1 of Eledone cirrhosa. Lineage (NCBI taxonomy): Eukaryota > Metazoa > Mollusca > Cephalopoda > Octopoda > Eledonidae > Eledone > Eledone cirrhosa. The sequence continues at coordinate 23,483,233 of OZ024744.1, forward strand.
AGATAAAACTCGTTTTAACAACAGTTGAATCTTAAGAACTGACTCATTTTAACAACAGCTGAATCTTTAGATAAAACTCGTTTTAACAACAGTTGAATCTTAAGAACTGATTCGTTTTAAAAACAGTTGAATCCTCAAATAAAACTCGTTTTAACAACAGTTGAATCTTAATAACTGACTCGTTTTAACAACAGTTGAATCTTAAGATAAAACTCGTTTTAACAACAGTTGAATCTTAAGAACTGACTCATTTTAACAACAGTTGAATCTTAAGAACTGATTCGTTTTAACAACGGTTGAATCTTCAGATAAAACTCGTTTTAACTACAGTTGAATCTTAAGAACTGACTAGTTTTAACAACAGTTGAATCTTAAGATAAAACTCGTTTTAACAACAGTTGAATCTTAAGAACTGGCTCATTTTAACAACAGTTGAATCTTAAGAACTGATTCGTTTTAACAACAGTTGAATCTTAAGATAAAACTCGTTTTAACAACAGTTGAATCTTAAGAACTGACTCGTTTTAATAACAGTTGAATCTTAAGATAAAACTCGTTTTAACAACAGTTGAATCTTAAGTACTGACTCGTTTTAACAACAGCTGAATCTTAAGATAAAACTCGTTTTACAACAGTTGAATCTTAAGAACTGACTCGTTTTATCAACAGTTCAACCTTAAGAACTGACTCATCCTAACAACAGTTGAATCTTCAAATAAAACTCGTTTTAACAACAGTTGAATCTTAAGAACTGATTCGTTTTAACAACAGCTGAATCTTAAGATAAAACTCGTTTTAACAACAGTTGAATCTTAAGATAAAATTCGTTTTAACAACAGTTGAATCTTAAGAACTGACTCGTTTTAACAACAGCTGAATCTTAAGATAAAACTCTTTTTAACAACAGTTGAATCTTAAGAACTGACTCGTTTTATCAACAGTTCAACCTTAAGCACTGACTCGTTTTAACAACAGTTGAATCTTCAAATAAAACTCGTTTTAACAACAGTTGATTCTTCAGAACTGACTCGTTTTAACAACAGTTGAATCTTAAGATAAAACTCGTTTTAACAACAGTTGAATCTTAAGAACTGACTCGTTTTAATAACAGTTGAATCTTAAGATAAAACTCGTTTTAACAACAGTTGATTCTTCAGAACTGACTCGTTTTAACAACAGTTGAATCTTAAGATAAAACTCGTTTTAACAACAGTTGAATCTTAAGAACTGACTCATTTTAACAACAGCTGAATCTCTAGATAAAACTCGTTATAACAACAGTTGAATCTTAAGGTAAAATTCGTTTTAACAACAGTTGAATCTTAAGAACTGACTCGTTTTAACAACAGCTGAATCTTAAGACAAAACCCGTTTTAACAACAGTTGAATCTTAAGAACTGACTCGTTTTATCAACAGTTCAACCTTAAGCACTGACTCGTTTTAACAACAGTTGAATCTTCAAATAAAACTCGTTTTAACAACAGTTGAATCTTAAGAACTGACTCATTTTAACAACAGTTGAATCTTAAGATAAAACTCGTTTTAACAACAGTTGAATCTTAAGAACTGACTCGTTTTAACAACAATTCAACCTTAAGAACTGACTCGTTTTAACAACAGTTGAATCTTAAGATGAAACTCGTTTTAACAACAGTTGAATCTTAAGAACTGACTCATTTTAACAACAGTTGAATCTTAAGAACTGATTCGTTTTAACAACAGTTGACTCTTAAGAACTGATTCGTTTTAACAACAGCTGAATCTTAAGATAAAACTCGTTTTAACAACAGTTGAATCTTAAGATAAAATTCGTTTTAACAACAGTTGAATCTTAAGAACTGACTCGTTTTAACAACAGCTGAATCTTAAGATAAAACTCGTTTTAACAACAGTTGAATCTTAAGAACTGACTCGTTTTATCAACATTTCAACCTTAAGAACTGACTCGTTTTAACAACAGTTGAATCCTCAAATAAAACTCGTTTTAACAACAGTTGAATCTTAAGAACTGACTCGTTATAACAACAGTTGAATCTTAAGAACTGACTCGTTTTAACAACAGTTCAACCTTAAGAACTGACTCGTTTTAACAACAGTTGAATCTTAAGAACTGACTCGTTTTAACAACAGTTCAACCTTAAGAACTGACTCGTTTTAACAACAGTTGAATCTTAAGAACTGACTCGTTTTAACAACAGTTCAACCTTAAGAACTGACTCGTTTTAACAACAGTTGAATCTTCAAATAAAACTCGTTTTAACTACAGTTGAATCTTAAGAACTGACTCGTTTTAACAACAGTTGAATCTTAAGATAAAACTCGTTTTAACAACAGTTGAATCTTAAGAACTGACTCATTTTAACAACAGTTGAATCTTAAGAACTGATTCGTTTTAACAACAGTTGAATCTTCAGATAAAACTCATTTTAACTACAGTTGAATCTTAAGAACTGACTCGTTTTAACAACAGTTGAATCTTAAGATAAAACTCGTTTTAACAACAGTTGAATCTTAAGAACTGACTCATTTTAACAACAGTTGAATCTTAAGAACTGATTCGTTTTAACAACAGTTGAATCTTAAGATAAAATTCGTTTTAACAACAGTTGAATCTTAAGAACTGACTCGTTTTAACAACAGCTGAATCTTAAGATAAAACTCGTTTTACAACAGTTGAATCTTAAGAACTGACTCGTTTTATCAACAGTTCAACCTTAAGAACTGACTCATTTTAACAACAGTTGAATATTCAAATAAAACTCGTTTTAACAACAGTTGAATCTTAATAACTGATTCGTTTTAACAACAGCTGAATCTTAAGATAAACTCGTTTTAACAACAGCTGAATCTTAAGATAAACCTGGTTTTAACAACATTTGAATCTTAAGAACTGAATTCGTTTTAACAACAGCTGAATCTTAAGATAAAACTCGTTTTAACAACAGTTGATTCTTAAGAACTGACTCGTTTTATCAACAGTTCAACCTTAAGAACTGACTCGTTTTAACAACAGTTGAATCTTCAAATATAACTCGTTTTAACAACAGTTGAATATTATGATAAAACTCATTTTAACAACAGTTGATTCTTAAGATAAAACTCGTTTTAACAACAGTTGATTCTTAAGAACTGACTCGTTTTAACAACAGCTGAATCTTAAGATAAAACTCGTTTTAACAACAGTTGAATCTTAAGATAAAATTCGTTTTAACAATAGTTGAACGTTAAGAACTGGTTTGTTTTAACAACAGTTGGATCTTAAGATAAAACTCGTTTTAACAACAGTTGAATCTTAAGAACTGACTCGTTTTAACAACAGTTGAATCTTAAGAACTGATTCGTTTTAACAACAGATGAATCTTAAGATAAAACTCGTTTTAACAACAGTTGAATCTTAAGAACTGACTCGTTTTAATAACAGCTGAATCTTAAGATCAAACACGTTTTACAACAGTTGAATCTTAAGAACTGACTCGTTTTATCAACAGTTCAACCTTAAGAACTGACTCATCTTAACAACAGTTGAATCTTCAAATAAAACTCGTTTTAACTACAGTTGAATCTTAAGAACTGATTCGTTTTAACAACAGCTGAATCGTAAGATAAAACTCGTTTTAACAACAGTTGAATCTTAAGATAAAATTCGTTTCAACAACAGTTGAATCTTAAGAACTGACTCGTTTTAACAACAGCTGAATCTTAAGATAAAACTCGTTTTATCAACAGTTCAACGTTAAGAACTGACTCGTTTTAAGAACAGTTCAACCTTAAGAACTGACTCGTTTTAACAACAGTTGAATCTTCAAATAAAACTCGTTTTAACTACAGTTGAATCTTAAGAACTGACTCGTTTTAACAACAGTTGAATCTTAAGATAAAACTCGTTTTAACAACAGTTGAATCTTAAGAACTGACTCATTTTAACAACAGTTGAATCTTAAGAACTGATTCGTTTTAACAACAGTTGAATCTTAAGATAAAACTCGTTTTAACAACAGTTGAATCTTAAGAACTGACTCGTTTTAACAACAGCTGAATCTTAAGATAAAACTCGTTTTACAACAGTTGAATCTTAAGAACTGACTCGTTTTATCAACAGTTCGACCTTAAGAACTGACTCATTTTAACAACAGTTGAATCTTCAAATAAAACTCGTTTTAACAACAGTTGATTCTTCAGAACTGACTCGTTTTAACAACAGTTGAATCTTAAGATAAAACTCGTTTTAACAACAGTTGAATCTTAAGAACTGACTCATTTTAACAACAGCTGAATCTTTAGATAAAACTCGTTTTAACAACAGTTGAATCTTAAGAACTGATTCGTTTTAACAACAGTTGAATCCTCAAATAAAACTCGTTTTAACAACAGTTGAATCTTAATAACTGACTCGTTTTAACAACAGTTGAATCTTAAGATAAAACTCGTTTTAACAACAGTTGAATCTTAAGAACTGACTCATTTTAACAACAGTTGAATCTTAAGAACTGATTCGTTTTAACAACAGTTGAATCTTCAGATAAAACTCGTTTTAACTACAGTTGAATCTTAAGAACTGACTAGTTTTAACAACAGTTGAATCTTAAGATAAAACTCGTTTTAACAACAGTTGAATCTTAAGAACTGGCTCATTTTAACAACAGTTGAATCTTAAGAACTGATTCGTTTTAACAACAGTTGAATCTTAAGATAAAACTCGTTTTAACAACAGTTGAATCTTAAGAACTGACTCGTTTTAATAACAGTTGAATCTTAAGATAAAACTCGTTTTAACAACAGTTGAATCTTAAGTACTGACTCGGTTTAACAACAGCTGAATCTTAAGATAAAACTCGTTTTACAACAGTTGAATCTTAAGAACTGACTCGTTTTATCAACAGTTCAACCTTAAGAACTGACTCATCCTAACAACAGTTGAATCTTCAAATAAAACTCGTTTTAACAACAGTTGAATCTTAAGAACTGATTCGTTTTAACAACAGCTGAATCTTAAGATAAAACTCGTTTTAACAACAGTTGAATCTTAAGATAAAATTCGTTTTAACAACAGTTGAATCTTAAGAACTGACTCGTTTTAACAACAGCTGAATCTTAAGATAAAACTCTTTTTAACAACAGTTGAATCTTAAGAACTGACTCGTTTTATCAACAGTTCAACCTTAAGCACTGACTCGTTTTAACAACAGTTGAATCTTCAAATAAAACTCGTTTTAACAACAGTTGATTCTTCAGAACTGACTCGTTTTAACAACAGTTGAATCTTAAGATAAAACTCGTTTTAACAACAGTTGAATCTTAAGAACTGACTCGTTTTAATAACAGTTGAATCTTAAGATAAAACTCGTTTTAACAACAGTTGAATCTTAAGAACTGACTCGTTTTAACAACAGCTGAATCTTAAGATAAAACTCTTTTTAACAACAGTTGAATCTTAAGAACTGACTCGTTTTATCAACAGTTCAACCTTAAGCACTGACTCGTTTTAACAACAGTGGAATCTTCAAATAAAACTCGTTTTAACAACAGTTGATTCTTCAGAACTGACTCGTTTTAACAACAGTTGAATCTTTAGATAAAACTCGTTTTAACAACAGTTGAATCTTAAGAACTGACTCATTTTAACAACAGCTGAATCTCTAGATAAAACTCGTTATAACAACTGTTGAATCTTAAGGTAAAATTCGTTTTAACAACAGTTGAATCTTAAGAACTGACTCGTTTTAACAACAGCTGAATCTTAAGATAAAACCCGTTTTAACAACAGTTGAATCTTAAGAACTGACTCGTTTTATCAACAGTTCAACCTTAAGCACTGACTCGTTTTAACAACAGTTGAATCTTCAAATAAAACTCGTTTTAACAACAGTTGAATCTTAAGAACTGACTCGTTTTAACAACAATTCAACCTTAAGAACTGACTCGTTTTAACAACAGTTGAATCTTAAGATGAAACTCGTTTTAACAACAGTTGAATCTTAAGAACTGACTCATTTTAACAACAGTTGAATCTTAAGAACTGATTCGTTTTAACAACAGTTGACTCTTAAGAACTGATTCGTTTTAACAACAGCTGAATCTTAAGATAAAACTCGTTTTAACAACAGTTGAATCTTAAGATAAAATTCGTTTTAACAACAGTTGAATCTTAAGAACTGACTCGTTTTAACAACAGCTGAATCTTAAGATAAAACTCGTTTTAACAACAGTTGAATCTTAAGAACTGACTCGTTTTATCAACAGTTCAACCTTAAGAACTGACTCGTTTTAACAACAGTTGAATCCTCAAATAAAACTCGTTTTAACAACAGTTGAATCTTAAGAACTGACTCGTTATAACAACAGTTGAATCTTAAGAACTGACTCGTTTTAACAACAGTTCAACCTTAAGAACTGACTCGTTTTAACAACAGTTGAATCTTAAGAACTGACTCGTTTTAACAACAGTTCAACCTTAAGAACTGACTCGTTTTAACAACAGTTGAATCTTAAGAACTGACTCGTTTTAACAACAGTTCAACCTTAAGAACTGACTCGTTTTAACAACAGTTGAATCTTCAAATAAAACTCGTTTTAACTACAGTTGAATCTTAAGAACTGACTCGTTTTAACAACAGTTGAATCTTAAGATAAAACTCGTTTTAACAACAGTTGAATCTTAAGAACTGACTCATTTTAACAACAGTTGAATCTTAAGAACTGATTCGTTTTAACAACAGTTGAATCTTCAGATAAAACTCATTTTAACTACAGTTGAATCTTAAGAACTGACTCGTTTTAACAACAGTTGAATCTTAAGATAAAACTCGTTTTAACAACAGTTGAATCTTAAGAACTGACTCATTTTAACAACAGTTGAATCTTAAGAACTGATTCGTTTTAACAACAGTTGAATCTTAAGATAAAATTCGTTTTAACAACAGTTGAATCTTAAGAACTGACTCGTTTTAACAACAGCTGAATCTTAAGATAAAACTCGTTTTACAACAGTTGAATCTTAAGAACTGACTCGTTTTATCAACAGTTCAACCTTAAGAACTGACTCATTTTAACAATAGTTGAATATTCAAATAAAACTCGTTTTAACAACAGTTGAATCTTAATAACTGATTCGTTTTAACAACAGCTGAATCTTAAGATAAACTCGTTTTAACAACAGCTGAATCTTAAGATAAACCTGGTTTTAACAACATTTGAATCTTAAGAACTGAATTCGTTTTAACAACAGCTGAATCTTAAGATAAAACTCGTTTTAACAACAGTTGATTCTTAAGAACTGACTCGTTTTATCAACAGTTCAACCTTAAGAACTGACTCGTTTTAACAACAGTTGAATCTTCAAATAAAACTCGTTTTAACAACAGTTGAATATTATGATAAAACTCATTTTAACAACAGTTGATTCTTAAGATAAAACTCGTTTTAACAACAGTTGATTCTTAAGAACTGACTCGTTTTAACAACAGCTGAATCTTAAGATAAAACTCGTTTTAACAACAGTTGAATCTTCAGATAAAATTCGTTTTAACAATAGTTGAACGTTAAGAACTGGTTTGTTTTAACAACAGTTGGATCTTAAGATAAAACTCGTTTTAACAACAGTTGAATCTTAAGAACTGACTCGTTTTATCAACAGTTCAACCTTAATAACTGAATCGTTTTAAGAACAGTTGAATCTTCAAATTAAACTCGTTTTAACAACAGTTGAATCTTAAGAACTGACTCGTTTTAACAACTGTTGAATCTTAAGAACTGACTCGTTTTATCAACAGTTCAACCTTAAGAACTGACTCGTTTTAACAACAGTTGAATCTTCAAATAAAACTCGTTTTAACAACAGTTGAATCTTAAGAACTGACTCGTTTTAACAACAGTTGAATCTTAAGATAAAACTCGTTTTAACAACAGTTGAATCTTAAGAACTGACTCGTTTTATCAACAGTTCAACCTTAATAACTGAATCGTTTTAAGAACAGTTGAATCTTCAAATTAAACTCGTTTTAACAACAGTTGAATCATAAGAACTGATTCGTTTTAACAACAGTTGAATCTTAAGATAAAACTCGTTTTAACAACAGTTGAATCTTAAGATAAACTCGTTTTAACAACAGTGGAATCTTAAGAACTGACTCGTTTTAATAACAGTTGAATCTTAAGATAAAACTCGTTTTAACAACAGTTGAATCTTAAGAACTGACTCGTTTTAACAACAGCTGAATCTTAAGATAAAACTCGTTTTAACGACAGTTGAATCTTAAGAACTGACTCGTTTTATCAACAGTTCAACCTTAAGAACTGACTCATTTTAACAACAGTTGAATCTTCAAATAAAACTCGTTTTAACAACAGTTGAATCTTAAGAACTGATTCGTTTTAACAACAGCTGAATCTTAAGGTAAACTCGTTTTAACAACAGTTGAATCTTAAGATAAACCTCGTTTTAACAACATTTGAATCTTAAGAACTGATTCGTTTTAACAACAGCTGAATCTTAAGATAAACTCGTTTTAACAGCAGTTGAATCTTAAGATAAACCTCGTTTTAACAACAGTTGAATCTTAAGAACTGACTCGTTTTATCAACAGTTCAACCTTAAGAACTGACTCATCTTAACAACAGTTGAATCTTCAAATAAAATTCGTTTTAACAACAGTTGAATCTTAAGAACTGACTCGTTTTAACAACAGTTGAATCTTAAGAACTGACTCATTTTAACAACAGCTGAATCTTAAGATAAAACTCGTTTTAACAACAGTTGAATCTTAAGATAAAATTCGTTTTAACAACAGTTGAATCTTAAGAACTGACTCGTTTTAACAACAGCTGAATCTTAAGATAAAACTCGTTTTAACAACAGTTGAATCTTAAGAACTGACTCGTTTTATCAACAGTTCAACCTTAAGCACTGACTCGTTTTAACAACAGTTGAATCTTCAAATAAAACTCGTTTTAACAACAGTTGATTCTTCAGAACTGACTCGTTTTAACAACAGTTGAATCTTAAGATAAAACTCGTTTTAACAACAGTTGAATCTTAAGAACTGACTCATTTTAACAACAGCTGAATCTCTAGATAAAACTCGTTTTAACAACAGTTGAATCTTAAGAACTGACTCGTTTTATCAACAGTTGAATCTTAAGAACTGACTCGTTTTATCAACAGTTCAACCTTAAGAACTGACTCATCTTAACAACAGTTGAATCTTCAAATAAAATTCGTTTTAACAACAGTTGAATCTTAAGAACTGATTCGTTTTAACAACAGCTGAATCTTAGGATAAAACTCGTTTTAACAACAGTTGAATCTTAAGAACTGACTCGTTTTAACAACAGCTGAATCTTAAGATAAAACTCGTTTTAACAACAGTTGAATCTTAAGAACTGACTCGTTTTATCAACAGTTCAGCCTTAAGCACTGACTCGTTTTAACAACAGTTGAATCTTCAAATAAAACTCGTTTTAACAACAGTTGAATCTTAAGAACTGACTCATTTTAACAACAGTTGAATCTTAAGATAAAACTCGTTTTAACAACAGTTGAATCTTAAGAACTGACTCGTTTTAACAACAGTTCAACCTTAAGAACTGACTCGTTTTAACAACAGTTGAATCTTAAGATAAATCTCGTTTTAACAACAGTTGAATCTTAAGAACTGACTCATTTTAACAACAGTTGAATCTTAAGAACTGATTCGTTTTAACAACAGTTGAATCTTCAGATAAAACTCGTTTTAACTACAGTTGAATCTTAAGAACTGACTCGTTTTAACAACAGTTGAATCTTAAGATAAAACTCGTTTTAACAACAGTTGAATCTTAAGAACTGACTCATTTTAACAACAGTTGAATCTTAAGAACTGATTCGTTTTAACAACAGTTGAATCTTAAGATAAAACTCGTTTTAACAACAGTTGAATCTTAAGAACTGACTCGTTTTAATAACAGCTGAATCTTAAGATAAAACTCGTTTTACAACAGTTGAATCTTAAGAACTGACTCGTTTTATCAACAGTTCAACCTTAAGAACTGACTCATCTTAACAACAGTTGAATCTTCAAATAAAACTCGTTTTAACAACAGTTGAATCTTAAGATAAAATTCGTTTTAACAACAGTTGAATCTTAAGAACTGACTCGTTTTAACAACAGCTGTATCTTAAGATAAAACTCGTTTTATCAACAGTTCAAACTTAAGAACTGACTCGTTTTAACAACAGTTGAATCCTCAAATAAAACTCGTTTTAACAACAGTTGAATCTTAAGAACTGACTCGTTTTAACAATAGTTGAATCTTAAGATAAAACTCGTTTAACAACAGTTGAATCTTAAGAACTGACTCATTTTAACAGCAGTTGAATCTTAAGATAAAACTCGTTTTAACAACAGTTGAATCTTAAGAACTGACTCGTTTTAACAACAGTTCAACCTTAAGAACTGACTCGTTTTAACAACAGTTGAATCTTTAAATAAAACTCGTTTTAACTACAGTTGAATCTTAAGAACTGACTCGTTTTAACAACAGTTGAATCTTAAGATAAAACTCGTTTTAACAACAGTTGAATCTTAAGAACTGATTCGTTTTAACAACAGCTGAATCTTAAGATAAACTCGTTTTAACAACAGTTGAATCTTAAGATAAACCTCGTTTTAACAACAGTTGAATCTTAAGAACTGACTCGTTTTATCAACAGTTCAACCTTAAGAACTGACTCATCTTAACAACAGTTGAATCTTCAAATAAAATTCGTTTTAACAACAGTTGAATCTTAAGAACTGACTCGTTTTAACAACAGTTGAATCTTAAGAACTGACTCATTTTAACAACAGCTGAATCTTAAGATAAAACTCGTTTTAACAACAGTTGAATCTTAAGATAAAATTCGTTTTAACAACAGTTGAATCTTAAGAACTGACTCGTTTTAACAACAGCTGAATCTTAAGATAAAACTCGTTTTAACAACAGTTGAATCTTAAGAACTGACTCGTTTTATCAACAGTTCAACCTTAAGCACTGACTCGTTTTAACAACAGTTGAATCTTCAAATAAAACTCGTTTTAACAACAGTTGATTCTTCAGAACTGACTCGTTTTAACAACAGTTGAATCTTAAGATAAAACTCGTTTTAACAACAGTTGAATCTTAAGAACTGACTCATTTTAACAACAGCTGAATCTCTAGATAAAACTCGTTTTAACAACAGTTGAATCTTAAGAACTGACTCGTTTTATCAACAGTTGAATCTTAAGAACTGACTCGTTTTATCAACAGTTCAACCTTAAGAACTGACTCATCTTAACAACAGTTGAATCTTCAAATAAAATTCGTTTTAACAACAGTTGAATCTTAAGAACTGATTCGTTTTAACAACAGCTGAATCTTAGGATAAAACTCGTTTTAACAACAGTTGAATCTTAAGAACTGACTCGTTTTAACAACAGCTGAATCTTAAGATAAAACTCGTTTTAACAACAGTTGAATCTTAAGAACTGACTCGTTTTATCAACAGTTCAACCTTAAGCACTGACTCGTTTTAACAACAGTTGAATCTTCAAATAAAACTCGTTTTAACAACAGTTGAATCTTAAGAACTGACTCATTTTAACAACAGTTGAATCTTAAGATAAAACTCGTTTTAACAACAGTTGAATCTTAAGAACTGACTCGTTTTAACAACAGTTCAACCTTAAGAACTGACTCGTTTTAACAACAGTTGAATCTTAAGATAAAACTCGTTTTAACAACAGTTGAATCTTAAGAACTGACTCATTTTAATAACAGTTGAATCTTAAGAACTGATTCGTTTTAACAACAGTTGAATCTTCAGATAAAACTCGTTTTAACTACAGTTGAATCTTAAGAACTGACTCGTTTTAACAACAGTTGAATCTTAAGATAAAACTCGTTTTAACAACAGTTGAATCTTAAGAACTGACTCATTATAACAACAGTTGAATCTTAAGAACTGATTCGTTTTAACAACAGTTGAATCTTAAGATAAAACTCGTTTTAACAACAGTTGAATCTTAAGAACTGACTCGTTTTAATAACAGCTGAATCTTAAGATAAAACTCGTTTTACAACAGTTGAATCTTAAGAACTGACTCGTTTTATCAACAGTTCAACCTTAAGAACTGACTCATCTTAACAACAGTTGAATCTTCAAATAAAACTCGTTTTAACAACAGTTGAATCTTAAGAACTGATTCGTTTTAACAACAGCTGAATCGTAAGATAAAACTCGTTTTAACAACAGTTGAATCTTAAGATAAAATTCGTTTTAACAACAGTTGAATCTTAAGAACTGACTCGTTTTAACAACAGCTGAATCTTAAGATAAAACTCGTTTTATCAACAGTTCAACCTTAAGAACTGACTCGTTTTAACAACAGTTGAATCCTCAAATAAAACTCGTTTTAACAACAGTTGAATCTTAAGAACTGACTCGTTTTAACAATAGTTGAATCTTAAGATAAAACTCGTTTTAACAACAGTTGAATCTTAAGAACTGACTCATTTTAACAACAGTTGAATCTTAAGATAAAACTCGTTTTAACAACAGTTGAATCTTAAGAACTGACTCGTTTTAACAACAGTTCAACCTTAAGAACTGACTCGTTTTAACAACAGTTGAATCTTTAAATAAAACTCGTTTTACCTACAGTTGAATCTTAAGAACTGACTCGTTTTAACAACAGTTGAATCTTAAGATAAAACTCGTTTTAACAACAGTTGAATCTTAAGAACTGACTCATTTTAACAACAGTTGAATCCTAAGAACTGATTCGTTTTAACAACAGTTGAATCTTCAGATAAAACTCGTTTTAACTACAGTTGAATCTTAAGAACTGACTCGTTTTAACAACAGTTGAATCTTAAGATAGAACTCGTTTTAACAACAGTTGAATCTTAAGAACTGACTCATTTTAACAACAGTTGAATCTTAAGAACTGATTCGTTTTAACAACAGTTGAATCTTAAGATAAAACTCGTTTTAACAACAGTTGAATCTTAAGAACTGACTCGTTTTAACAACAGCTGAATCTTAAGATAAAACTCGTTTTGCAACAGTTCAATCTTAAGAACTGACTCGTTTTATCAACAGTTCAACCTTAAGAACTGACTCATTTTAACAACAGTTGAATCTTCAAATAAAACTCGTTTTAATAACATTTGATTCTTCAGAACTGACTCGTTTTAACAACAGTTGAATCTTAAGATAAAACTCGTTTTAACAACAGTTGAATCTTAAGAACTGACTCATTTTAACAACAGCTGAATCTTTAGATAAAACTCGTTTTAACAACAGTTGAATCTTAAGAACTGACTCGTTTTAACAACAGTTGAATCCTCAAATAAAACTCGTTTTAACAACAGTTGAATCTTAATAACTGACTCGTTTTAACAACAGTTGAATCTTAAGATAAAACTCGTTTTAACAACAGTTGAATCTTAAGAACTGACTCATTTTAACAACAGTTGAATCTTAAGAACTGATTCGTTTTAACAACAGTTGAATCTTCAGATAAAACTCGTTTTAACTACAGTTGAATCTTAAGAACTGACTAGTTTTAACAACAGTTGAATCTTAAGATAAAACTCGTTTTAACAACAGTTGAATCTTAAGAACTGGCTCGTTTTAACAACAGTTGAATCTTAAGAACTGATTCGTTTTAACAACAGTTGAATCTTAAGATAAAACTCGTTTTAACAACAGTTGAATCTTAAGAACTGACTCGTTTTAATAACAGTTGAATCTTAAGATAAAACTCGTTTTAACAACAGTTGAATCTTAAGAACTGACTCGTTTTAACAACAGCTGAATCTTAAGATAAAACTCGTTTTACAACAGTTGAATCTTAAGAACTGACTCGTTTTATCAACAGTTCAACCTTAAGAACTGACTCATCCTAACAACAGTTGAATCTTCAAATAAAACTCGTTTTAACAACAGTTGAATCTTAAGAACTCATTTGTTTTAACAACAGCTGAATCTTAAGATAAAACTCGTTTTAACAACAGTTGAATCTTAAGATAAAATTCGTTTTAACAACAGTTGAATCTTAAGAACTGACTCGTTTTAACAACAGCTGAATCTTAAGATAAAACTCTTTTTAACAACAGTTGAGTCTTAAGAACTGACTCGTCTTATCAACAGATCAACCTTAAGCACTGACTCGTTTTAACAACAGTTGAATCTGCAAATAAAACTCGTTTTAACAACAGTTGAACCTTAAGATAAAACTCGTTTTAACAACAGTTGAATCTTAAGAACTGACTCATTTTAACAACAGCTGAATCTCTAGATAAAACTCGTTATAACAACAGTTGAATCTTAAGGTAAAATTCGTTTTAACAACAGTTGAATCTTAAGAACTGACTCGTTTTAACAACAGCTGAATCTTAAGATAAAACTCGTTTTAACAACAGTTGAATCTTAAGAACTGACTCGTTTTATCAACAGTTCAACCTTAAGCACTGACTCGTTTTAACAACAGTTGAATCTTCAAATAAAACTCGTTTTAACAACAGTTGAATCTTAAGAACTGACTCATTTTAACAACAGTTGAATCTTAAGAACTGATTCGTTTTAACAACAGTTGAATCTTAAGATAAAACTCGTTTTAACAACAGTTGAATCTTAAGAACTGACTCGTTTTAACAACTGTTGAATCTTAAGAACTGACTCGTTTTATCAACAGTTCAACCTTAAGAACTGACTCGTTTTAACAACAGTTGAATCTTCAAATAAAACTCGTTTTAACAACAGTTGAATCTTAAGAACTGACTCGTTTTAACAACAGTTGAATCTTAAGATAAAACTCGTTTTAACAACAGTTGAATCTTAAGAACTGACTCGTTTTATCAACAGTTCAACCTTAATAACTGAATCGTTTTAAGAACAGTTGAATCTTCAAATTAAACTCGTTTTAACAACAGTTGAATCATAAGAACTGATTCGTTTTAACAACAGTTGAATCTTAAGATAAAACTCGTTTTAACAACAGTTGAATCTTAAGATAAACTCGTTTTAACAACAGTGGAATCTTAAGAACTGACTCGTTTTAATAACAGTTGAATCTTAAGATAAAACTCGTTTTAACAACAGTTGAATCTTAAGAACTGACTCGTTTTAACAACAGCTGAATCTTAAGATAAAACTCGTTTTAACGACAGTTGAATCTTAAGAACTGACTCGTTTTATCAACAGTTCAACCTTAAGAACTGACTCATTTTAACAACAGTTGAATCTTCAAATAAAACTCGTTTTAACAACAGTTGAATCTTAAGAACTGATTCGTTTTAACAACAGCTGAATCTTAAGGTAAACTCGTTTTAACAACAGTTGAATCTTAAGATAAACCTCGTTTTAACAACATTTGAATCTTAAGAACTGATTCGTTTTAACAACAGCTGAATCTTAAGATAAACTCGTTTTAACAGCAGTTGAATCTTAAGATAAACCTCGTTTTAACAACAGTTGAATCTTAAGAACTGACTCGTTTTATCAACAGTTCAACCTTAAGAACTGACTCATCTTAACAACAGTTGAATCTTCAAATAAAATTCGTTTTAACAACAGTTGAATCTTAAGAACTGACTCGTTTTAACAACAGTTGAATCTTAAGAACTGACTCATTTTAACAACAGCTGAATCTTAAGATAAAACTCGTTTTAACAACAGTTGAATCTTAAGATAAAATTCGTTTTAACAACAGTTGAATCTTAAGAACTGACTCGTTTTAACAACAGCTGAATCTTAAGATAAAACTCGTTTTAACAACAGTTGAATCTTAAGAACTGACTCGTTTTATCAACAGTTCAACCTTAAGCACTGACTCGTTTTAACAACAGTTGAATCTTCAAATAAAACTCGTTTTAACAACAGTTGATTCTTCAGAACTGACTCGTTTTAACAACAGTTGAATCTTAAGATAAAACTCGTTTTAACAACAGTTGAATCTTAAGAACTGACTCATTTTAACAACAGCTGAATCTCTAGATAAAACTCGTTTTAACAACAGTTGAATCTTAAGAACTGACTCGTTTTATCAACAGTTGAATCTTAAGAACTGACTCGTTTTATCAACAGTTCAACCTTAAGAACTGACTCATCTTAACAACAGTTGAATCTTCAAATAAAATTCGTTTTAACAACAGTTGAATCTTAAGAACTGATTCGTTTTAACAACAGCTGAATCTTAGGATAAAACTCGTTTTAACAACAGTTGAATCTTAAGAACTGACTCGTTTTAACAACAGCTGAATCTTAAGATAAAACTCGTTTTAACAACAGTTGAATCTTAAGAACTGACTCGTTTTATCAACAGTTCAGCCTTAAGCACTGACTCGTTTTAACAACAGTTGAATCTTCAAATAAAACTCGTTTTAACAACAGTTGAATCTTAAGAACTGACTCATTTTAACAACAGTTGAATCTTAAGATAAAACTCGTTTTAACAACAGTTGAATCTTAAGAACTGACTCGTTTTAACAACAGTTCAACCTTAAGAACTGACTCGTTTTAACAACAGTTGAATCTTAAGATAAATCTCGTTTTAACAACAGTTGAATCTTAAGAACTGACTCATTTTAACAACAGTTGAATCTTAAGAACTGATTCGTTTTAACAACAGTTGAATCTTCAGATAAAACTCGTTTTAACTACAGTTGAATCTTAAGAACTGACTCGTTTTAACAACAGTTGAATCTTAAGATAAAACTCGTTTTAACAACAGTTGAATCTTAAGAACTGACTCATTTTAACAACAGTTGAATCTTAAGAACTGATTCGTTTTAACAACAGTTGAATCTTAAGATAAAACTCGTTTTAACAACAGTTGAATCTTAAGAACTGACTCGTTTTAATAACAGCTGAATCTTAAGATAAAACTCGTTTTACAACAGTTGAATCTTAAGAACTGACTCGTTTTATCAACAGTTCAACCTTAAGAACTGACTCATCTTAACAACAGTTGAATCTTCAAATAAAACTCGTTTTAACAACAGTTGAATCTTAAGATAAAATTCGTTTTAACAACAGTTGAATCTTAAGAACTGACTCGTTTTAACAACAGCTGTATCTTAAGATAAAACTCGTTTTATCAACAGTTCAAACTTAAGAACTGACTCGTTTTAACAACAGTTGAATCCTCAAATAAAACTCGTTTTAACAACAGTTGAATCTTAAGAACTGACTCGTTTTAACAATAGTTGAATCTTAAGATAAAACTCGTTTAACAACAGTTGAATCTTAAGAACTGACTCATTTTAACAGCAGTTGAATCTTAAGATAAAACTCGTTTTAACAACAGTTGAATCTTAAGAACTGACTCGTTTTAACAACAGTTCAACCTTAAGAACTGACTCGTTTTAACAACAGTTGAATCTTTAAATAAAACTCGTTTTAACTACAGTTGAATCTTAAGAACTGACTCGTTTTAACAACAGTTGAATCTTAAGATAAAACTCGTTTTAACAACAGTTGAATCTTAAGAACTGATTCGTTTTAACAACAGCTGAATCTTAAGATAAACTCGTTTTAACAACAGTTGAATCTTAAGATAAACCTCGTTTTAACAACAGTTGAATCTTAAGAACTGACTCGTTTTATCAACAGTTCAACCTTAAGAACTGACTCATCTTAACAACAGTTGAATCTTCAAATAAAATTCGTTTTAACAACAGTTGAATCTTAAGAACTGACTCGTTTTAACAACAGTTGAATCTTAAGAACTGACTCATTTTAACAACAGCTGAATCTTAAGATAAAACTCGTTTTAACAACAGTTGAATCTTAAGATAAAATTCGTTTTAACAACAGTTGAATCTTAAGAACTGACTCGTTTTAACAACAGCTGAATCTTAAGATAAAACTCGTTTTAACAACAGTTGAATCTTAAGAACTGACTCGTTTTATCAACAGTTCAACCTTAAGCACTGACTCGTTTTAACAACAGTTGAATCTTCAAATAAAACTCGTTTTAACAACAGTTGATTCTTCAGAACTGACTCGTTTTAACAACAGTTGAATCTTAAGATAAAACTCGTTTTAACAACAGTTGAATCTTAAGAACTGACTCATTTTAACAACAGCTGAATCTCTAGATAAAACTCGTTTTAACAACAGTTGAATCTTAAGAACTGACTCGTTTTATCAACAGTTGAATCTTAAGAACTGACTCGTTTTATCAACAGTTCAACCTTAAGAACTGACTCATCTTAACAACAGTTGAATCTTCAAATAAAATTCGTTTTAACAACAGTTGAATCTTAAGAACTGATTCGTTTTAACAACAGCTGAATCTTAGGATAAAACTCGTTTTAACAACAGTTGAATCTTAAGAACTGACTCGTTTTAACAACAGCTGAATCTTAAGATAAAACTCGTTTTAACAACAGTTGAATCTTAAGAACTGACTCGTTTTATCAACAGTTCAACCTTAAGCACTGACTCGTTTTAACAACAGTTGAATCTTCAAATAAAACTCGTTTTAACAACAGTTGAATCTTAAGAACTGACTCATTTTAACAACAGTTGAATCTTAAGATAAAACTCGTTTTAACAACAGTTGAATCTTAAGAACTGACTCGTTTTAACAACAGTTCAACCTTAAGAACTGACTCGTTTTAACAACAGTTGAATCTTAAGATAAAACTCGTTTTAACAACAGTTGAATCTTAAGAACTGACTCATTTTAATAACAGTTGAATCTTAAGAACTGATTCGTTTTAACAACAGTTGAATCTTCAGATAAAACTCGTTTTAACTACAGTTGAATCTTAAGAACTGACTCGTTTTAACAACAGTTGAATCTTAAGATAAAACTCGTTTTAACAACAGTTGAATCTTAAGAACTGACTCATTATAACAACAGTTGAATCTTAAGAACTGATTCGTTTTAACAACAGTTGAATCTTAAGATAAAACTCGTTTTAACAACAGTTGAATCTTAAGAACTGACTCGTTTTAATAACAGCTGAATCTTAAGATAAAACTCGTTTTACAACAGTTGAATCTTAAGAACTGACTCGTTTTATCAACAGTTCAACCTTAAGAACTGACTCATCTTAACAACAGTTGAATCTTCAAATAAAACTCGTTTTAACAACAGTTGAATCTTAAGAACTGATTCGTTTTAACAACAGCTGAATCGTAAGATAAAACTCGTTTTAACAACAGTTGAATCTTAAGATAAAATTCGTTTTAACAACAGTTGAATCTTAAGAACTGACTCGTTTTAACAACAGCTGAATCTTAAGATAAAACTCGTTTTATCAACAGTTCAACCTTAAGAACTGACTCGTTTTAACAACAGTTGAATCCTCAAATAAAACTCGTTTTAACAACAGTTGAATCTTAAGAACTGACTCGTTTTAACAATAGTTGAATCTTAAGATAAAACTCGTTTTAACAACAGTTGAATCTTAAGAACTGACTCATTTTAACAACAGTTGAATCTTAAGATAAAACTCGTTTTAACAACAGTTGAATCTTAAGAACTGACTCGTTTTAACAACAGTTCAACCTTAAGAACTGACTCGTTTTAACAACAGTTGAATCTTTAAATAAAACTCGTTTTACCTACAGTTGAATCTTAAGAACTGACTCGTTTTAACAACAGTTGAATCTTAAGATAAAACTCGTTTTAACAACAGTTGAATCTTAAGAACTGACTCATTTTAACAACAGTTGAATCCTAAGAACTGATTCGTTTTAACAACAGTTGAATCTTCAGATAAAACTCGTTTTAACTACAGTTGAATCTTAAGAACTGACTCGTTTTAACAACAGTTGAATCTTAAGATAGAACTCGTTTTAACAACAGTTGAATCTTAAGAACTGACTCATTTTAACAACAGTTGAATCTTAAGAACTGATTCGTTTTAACAACAGTTGAATCTTAAGATAAAACTCGTTTTAACAACAGTTGAATCTTAAGAACTGACTCGTTTTAACAACAGCTGAATCTTAAGATAAAACTCGTTTTGCAACAGTTCAATCTTAAGAACTGACTCGTTTTATCAACAGTTCAACCTTAAGAACTGACTCATTTTAACAACAGTTGAATCTTCAAATAAAACTCGTTTTAATAACATTTGATTCTTCAGAACTGACTCGTTTTAACAACAGTTGAATCTTAAGATAAAACTCGTTTTAACAACAGTTGAATCTTAAGAACTGACTCATTTTAACAACAGCTGAATCTTTAGATAAAACTCGTTTTAACAACAGTTGAATCTTAAGAACTGACTCGTTTTAACAACAGTTGAATCCTCAAATAAAACTCGTTTTAACAACAGTTGAATCTTAATAAATGACTCGTTTTAACAACAGTTGAATCTTAAGATAAAACTCGTTTTAACAACAGTTGAATCTTAAGAACTGACTCATTTTAACAACAGTTGAATCTTAAGAACTGATTCGTTTTAACAACAGTTGAATCTTCAGATAAAACTCGTTTTAACTACAGTTGAATCTTAAGAACTGACTAGTTTTAACAACAGTTGAATCTTAAGATAAAACTCGTTTTAACAACAGTTGAATCTTAAGAACTGGCTCGTTTTAACAACAGTTGAATCTTAAGAACTGATTCGTTTTAACAACAGTTGAATCTTAAGATAAAACTCGTTTTAACAACAGTTGAATCTTAAGAACTGACTCGTTTTAATAACAGTTGAATCTTAAGATAAAACTCGTTTTAACAACAGTTGAATCTTAAGAACTGACTCGTTTTAACAACAGCTGAATCTTAAGATAAAACTCGTTTTACAACAGTTGAATCTTAAGAACTGACTCGTTTTATCAACAGTTCAACCTTAAGAACTGACTCATCCTAACAACAGTTGAATCTTCAAATAAAACTCGTTTTAACAACAGTTGAATCTTAAGAACTCATTTGTTTTAACAACAGCTGAATCTTAAGATAAAACTCGTTTTAACAACAGTTGAATCTTAAGATAAAATTCGTTTTAACAACAGTTGAATCTTAAGAACTGACTCGTTTTAACAACAGCTGAATCTTAAGATAAAACTCTTTTTAACAACAGTTGAGTCTTAAGAACTGACTCGTCTTATCAACAGATCAACCTTAAGCACTGACTCGTTTTAACAACAGTTGAATCTGCAAATAAAACTCGTTTTAACAACAGTTGAACCTTAAGATAAAACTCGTTTTAACAACAGTTGAATCTTAAGAACTGACTCATTTTAACAACAGCTGAATCTCTAGATAAAACTCGTTATAACAATAGTTGAATCTTAAGGTAAAATTCGTTTTAACAACAGTTGAATCTTAAGAACTGACTCGTTTTAACAACAGCTGAATCTTAAGATAAAACTCGTTTTAACAACAGTTGAATCTTAAGAACTGACTCGTTTTATCAACAGTTCAACCTTAAGCACTGACTCGTTTTAACAACAGTTGAATCTTCAAATAAAACTCGTTTTAACAACAGTTGAATCTTAAGAACTGACTCATTTTAACAACAGTTGAATCTTAAGAACTGATTCGTTTTAACAACAGTTGAATCTTAAGATAAAACTCGTTTTAACAACAGTTGAATCTTAAGAACTGACTCGTTTTAACAACAGCTGAATCTTAAGATAAAACTCGTTTTACAACAGTTGAATCTTAAGAACTGACTCGTTTTATCAACAGTTCAACCTTAAGAACTGACTCATTTTAACAACAGTTGAATCTTCAAATAAAACTCGTTTTAACAACAGTTGATTCTTCAGAACTGACTCGTTTTAACAACAGTTGAATCTTAAGATAAAACTCGTTTTAACAACAGTTGAATCTTAAGAACTGACTCATTTTAACAACAGCTGAATCTTTAGATAAAACTCGTTTTAACAACAGTTGAATCTTAAGAACTGACTCGTTTTAACAACAGTTGAATCCTCAAATAAAACTCGTTTTAACAACAGTTGAATCTTAATAACTGACTCGTTTTAACAACAGTTGAATCTTAAGATAAAACTCATTTTAACAACAGTTGAATCTTAAGAACTGACTCATTTTAACAACAGTTGAATCTTAAGAACTGATTCGTTTTAACAACAGTTGAATCTTCAGATAAAACTCGTTTTAACTACAGTTGAATCTTAAGAACTGACTAGTTTTAACAACAGTTGAATCTTAAGATAAAACTCGTTTTAACAACAGTTGAATCTTAAGAACTGGCTCATTTTAACAACAGTTGAATCTTAAGAACTGATTCGTTTTAACAACAGTTGAATCTTAAGATAAAACTCGTTTTACAACAGTTGAATCTTAAGAACTGACTCGTTTTATCAACAGTTCAACCTTAAGAACTGACTCATTTTAACAACAGTTGAATCTTCAAATAAAACTCGTTTTAACAACAGTTGATTCTTCAGAACTGACTCGTTTTAACAACAGTTGAATCTTAAGATAAAACTCGTTTTAACAACAGTTGAATCTTAAGAACTGACTCATTTTAACAACAGCTGAATATTTAGATAAAACTCGTTTTAACAACAGTTGAATCTTAAGAACTGACTCGTTTTAACAACAGTTGAATCCTCAAATAAAACTCGTTTTAACAACAGTTGAATCTTAATAACTGACTCGTTTTAACAACAGTTGAATCTTAAGATAAAACTCGTTTTAACAACAGTTGAATCTTAAGAACTGACTCATTTTAACAACAGTTGAATCTTAAGAACTGATTCGTTTTAACAACAGTTGAATCTTCAGATAAAACTCGTTTTAACTACAGTTGAATCTTAAGAACTGACTAGTTTTAACAACAGTTGAATCTTAAGATAAAACTCGTTTTAACAACAGTTGAATCTTAAGAACTGGCTCATTTTAACAACAGTTGAATCTTAAGAACTGATTCGTTTTAATAACAGTTGAATCTTAAGATAAAACTCGTTTTAACAACAGTTGAATCTTAAGTACTGACTCGTTTTAACAACAGCTGAATCTTAAGATAAAACTCGTTTTACAACAGTTGAATCTTAAGAACTGACTCGTTTTATCAACAGTTCAACCTTTAGAACTGACTCATCCTAACAACAGTTGAATCTTCAAATAAAACTCGTTTTAACAACAGTTGAATCTTAAGAACTGATTCGTTTTAACAACAGCTGAATCTTAAGATAAAACTCGTTTTAACAACAGTTGAATCTTAAGATAAAATTCGTTTTAACAACAGTTGAATCTTAAGAACTGACTCGTTTTAACAACAGCTGAATCTTAAGATAAAACTCTTTTTAACAACAGTTGAATCTTAAGAACTGACTCGTTTTATCAACAGTTCAACCTTAAGCACTGACTCGTTTTAACAACAGTTGAATCTTCAAATAAAACTCGTTTTAACAACAGTTGATTCTTCAGAACTGACTCGTTTTAACAACAGTTGAATCTTAAGATAAAACTCGTTTTAACAACAGTTGAATCTTAAGAACTGACTCGTTTTAATAACAGTTGAATCTTAAGATAAAACTCGTTTTAACAACAGTTGAATCTTAAGAACTGACTCGTTTTAACAACAGCTGAATCTTAAGATAAAACTCTTTTTAACAACAGTTGAATCTTAAGAACTGACTCGTTTTATCAACAGTTCAACCTTAAGCACTGACTCGTTTTAACAACAGTGGAATCTTCAAATAAAACTCGTTTTAACAACAGTTGATTCTTCAGAACTGACTCGTTTTAACAACAGTTGAATCTTAAGATAAAACTCGTTTTAACAACAGTTGAATCTTAAGAACTGACTCATTTTAACAACAGCTGAATCTCTAGATAAAACTCGTTATAACAACAGTTGAATCTTAAGGTAAAATTCGTTTTAACAACAGTTGAATCTTAAGAACTGACTCGTTTTAACAACAGCTGAATCTTAAGAACTGGCTCATTTTAACAACAGTTGAATCTTAAGAACTGACTCGTTTTATCAACAGTTCAACCTTAAGCACTGACTCGTTTTAACAACAGTTGAATCTTCAAATAAAACTCGTTTTAACAACAGTTGAATCTTAAGAACTGACTCATTTTAACAACAGTTGAATCTTAAGATAAAACTCGTTTTAACAACAGTTGAATCTTAAGAACTGACTCGTTTTAACAACAGTTCAACCTTAAGAACTGACTCGTTTTAACAACAGCTGAATCTTAAGATAAAACTCGTTTTAACAACAGTTGAATCTTAAGATAAAATTCGTTTTAACAACAGTTGAATCTTAAGAACTGACTCGTTTTAACAACAGCTGAATCTTAAGATAAAACTCTTTTTAACAACAGTTGAATCTTAAGAACTGACTCGTTTTATCAACAGATCAACCTTAAGCACTGACTCGTTTTAACAACAGTTGAATCTGCAAATAAAACTCGTTTTAACAACAGTTGATTCTTCAGAACTGACTCGTTTTAACAACAGTTGAACCTTAAGATAAAACTCGTTTTAACAACAGTTGAATCTTAAGAACTGACTCATTTTAACAACAGCTGAATCTCTAGATAAAACTCGTTATAACAACAGTTGAATCTTAAGGTAAAATTCGTTTTAACAACAGTTGAATCTTAAGAACTGACTCGTTTTAACAACAGCTGAATCTTAAGATAAAACTCGTTTTAACAACAGTTGAATCTTAAGAACTGACTCGTTTTATCAACAGTTCAACCTTAAGCACTGACTCGTTTTAACAACAGTTGAATCTTCAAATAAAACTCGTTTTAACAACAGTTGAATCTTAAGAACTGACTCATTTTAACAACAGTTGAATCTTAAGAACTGATTCGTTTTAACAACAGTTGAATCTTAAGATAAAACTCGTTTTAACAACAGTTGAATCTTAAGAACTGACTCGTTTTAACAACAGCTGAATCTTAAGATAAAACTCGTTTTACAACAGTTGAATCTTAAGAACTGACTCGTTTTATCAACAGTTCAACCTTAAGAACTGACTCATTTTAACAACAGTTGAATCTTCAAATAAAACTCGTTTTAACAACAGTTGATTCTTCAGAACTGACTCGTTTTAACAACAGTTGAATCTTAAGATAAAACTCGTTTTAACAACAGTTGAATCTTAAGAACTGACTCATTTTAACAACAGCTGAATCTTTAGATAAAACTCGTTTTAACAACAGTTGAATCTTAAGAACTGACTCGTTTTAACAACAGTTGAATCCTCAAATAAAACTCGTTTTAACAACAGTTGAATCTTAATAACTGACTCGTTTTAACAACAGTTGAATCTTAAGATAAAACTCGTTTTAACAACAGTTGAATCTTAAGAACTGACTCATTTTAACAACAGTTGAATCTTAAGAACTGATTCGTTTTAACAACAGTTGAATCTTCAGATAAAACTCGTTTTAACTACAGTTGAATCTTAAGAACTGACTAGTTTTAACAACAGTTGAATCTTAAGATAAAACTCGTTTTAACAACAGTTGAATCTTAAGAACTGGCTCATTTTAACAACAGTTGAATCTTAAGAACTGATTCGTTTTAACAACAGTTGAATCTTAAGATAAAACTCGTTTTACAACAGTTGAATCTTAAGAACTGACTCGTTTTATCAACAGTTCAACCTTAAGAACTGACTCATTTTAACAACAGTTGAATCTTCAAATAAAACTCGTTTTAACAACAGTTGATTCTTCAGAACTGACTCGTTTTAACAACAGTTGAATCTTAAGATAAAACTCGTTTTAACAACAGTTGAATCTTAAGAACTGACTCATTTTAACAACAGCTGAATCTTTAGATAAAACTCGTTTTAACAACAGTTGAATCTTAAGAACTGACTCGTTTTAACAACAGTTGAATCCTCAAATAAAACTCGTTTTAACAACAGTTGAATCTTAATAACTGACTCGTTTTAACAACAGTTGAATCTTAAGATAAAACTCGTTTTAACAACAGTTGAATCTTAAGAACTGACTCATTTTAACAACAGTTGAATCTTAAGAACTGATTCGTTTTAACAACAGTTGAATCTTCAGATAAAACTCGTTTTAACTACAGTTGAATCTTAAGAACTGACTAGTTTTAACAACAGTTGAATCTTAAGATAAAACTCGTTTTAACAACAGTTGAATCTTAAGAACTGGCTCATTTTAACAACAGTTGAATCTTAAGAACTGATTCGTTTTAACAACAGTTGAATCTTAAGATAAAACTCGTTTTAACAACAGTTGAATCTTAAGAACTGACTCGTTTTAATAACAGTTGAATCTTAAGATAAAACTCGTTTTAACAACAGTTGAATCTTAAGTACTGACTCGTTTTAACAACAGCTGAATCTTAAGATAAAACTCGTTTTACAACAGTTGAATCTTAAGAACTGACTCGTTTTATCAACAGTTCAACCTTTAGAACTGACTCATCCTAACAACAGTTGAATCTTCAAATAAAACTCGTTTTAACAACAGTTGAATCTTAAGAACTGATTCGTTTTAACAACAGCTGAATCTTAAGATAAAACTCGTTTTAACAACAGTTGAATCTTAAGATAAAATTCGTTTTAACAACAGTTGAATCTTAAGAACTGACTCATTTTAACAACAGCTGAATCTCTAGATAAAACTCGTTATAACAACAGTTGAATCTTAAGGTAAAATTCGTTTTAACAACAGTTGAATCTTAAGAACTGACTCGTTTTAACAACAGCTGAATCTTAAGAACTGGCTCATTTTAACAACAGTTGAATCTTAAGAACTGACTCGTTTTATCAACAGTTCAACCTTAAGCACTGACTCGTTTTAACAACAGTTGAATCTTCAAATAAAACTCGTTTTAACAACAGTTGAATCTTAAGAACTGACTCATTTTAACAACAGTTGAATCTTAAGATGAAACTCGTTTTAACAACAGTTGAATCTTAAGAACTGACTCATTTTAACAACAGTTGAATCTTAAGAACTGATTCGTTTTAACAACAGTTGACTCTTAAGAACTGATTCGTTTTAACAAAAGCTGAATCTTAAGATAAAACTCGTTTTAACAACAGTTGAATCTTAAGATAAAATTCGTTTTAACAACAGTTGAATCTTAAGAACTGACTCGTTTTAACAACAGCTGAATCTTAAGATAAAACTCGTTTTAACAACAGTTGAATCTTAAGAACTGACTCGTTTTATCAACAGTTCAACCTTAAGAACTGACTCGTTTTAACAACAGTTGAATCCTCAAATAAAACTCGTTTTAACAACAGTTGAATCTTAAGAACTGACTCGTTATAACAACAGTTGAATCTTAAGAACTGACTCGTTTTAACAACAGTTCAACCTTAAGAACTGACTCGTTTTAACAACAGTTGAATCTTAAGAACTGACTCGTTTTAACAACAGTTCAACCTTAAGAACTGACTCGTTTTAACAACAGTTGAATCTTAAGAACTGACTCGTTATAACAACAGTTGAATCTTAAGAACTGACTCGTTTTAACAACAGTTCAACCTTAAGAACTGACTCGTTTTAACAACAGTTGAATCTTAAGAACTGACTCGTTTTAACAACAGTTCAACCTTAAGAACTGACTCGTTTTAACAACAGTTGAATCTTAAGAAC
The DNA here is from genome assembly GCA_964016885.1 of Eledone cirrhosa. Classification (NCBI taxonomy): domain Eukaryota; kingdom Metazoa; phylum Mollusca; class Cephalopoda; order Octopoda; family Eledonidae; genus Eledone; species Eledone cirrhosa. Next base: position 23,510,782 of record OZ024744.1, read on the forward strand.
TGACTCGTTTTAACAACAGTTCAACCTTAAGAACTGACTCGTTTTAACAACAGTTGAATCTTCAAATAAAACTCGTTTTAACAACAGTTGAATCTTAAGAACTGATTCGTTTTAACAACAGCTGAATCTTAAGATAAACTCGTTTTAACAACAGTTGAATCTTAAGATAAACCTCGTTTTAACAACATTTGAATCTTAAGAACTGATTCGTTTTAACAACAGCTGAATCTTAAGATAAACTCGTTTTAACAACAGTTGAATCTTAAGATAAACCTCGTTTTAACAACAGTTGAATCTTAAGAACTGACTCGTTTTATCAACAGTTCAACCTTAAGAACTGACTCATCTTAACAACAGTTGAATCTTCAAATAAAATTCGTTTTAACAACAGTTGAATCTTAAGAACTGACTCGTTTTAACAACAGTTGAATCTTAAGAACTGACTCATTTTAACAACAGCTGAATCTTAAGATAAAACTCGTTTTAACAACAGTTGAATCTTAAGAACTGACTCGTTTTAACAACAGCTGAATCTTAAGAACTGGCTCATTTTAACAACAGTTGAATCTTAAGAACTGACTCGTTTTATCAACAGTTCAACCTTAAGCACTGACTCGTTTTAACAACAGTTGAATCTTCAAATAAAACTCGTTTTAACAACAGTTGAATCTTAAGAACTGACTCATTTTAACAACAGTTGAATCTTAAGAACTGACTCATTTTAACAACAGCTGAATCTTAAGATAAAATTCGTTTTAACAACAGTTGAATCTTAAGAACTGACTCGTTTTAACAACAGCTGAATCTTAAGATAAAACTCTTTTTAACAACAGTTGAATCTTAAGAACTGACTCGTTTTATCAACAGTTCAACCTTAAGCACTGACTCGTTTTAACAACAGTGGAATCTTCAAATAAAACTCGTTTTAACAACAGTTGATTCTTCAGAACTGACTCGTTTTAACAACAGTTGAATCTTAAGATAAAACTCGTTTTAACAACAGTTGAATCTTAAGAACTGACTCATTTTAACAACAGCTGAATCTCTAGATAAAACTCGTTATAACAACAGTTGAATCTTAAGGTAAAATTCGTTTTAACAACAGTTGAATCTTAAGAACTGACTCGTTTTAACAACAGCTGAATCTTAAGAACTGGCTCATTTTAACAACAGTTGAATCTTAAGAACTGACTCGTTTTATCAACAGTTCAACCTTAAGCACTGACTCGTTTTAACAACAGTTGAATCTTCAAATAAAACTCGTTTTAACAACAGTTGAATCTTAAGAACTGACTCATTTTAACAACAGTTGAATCTTAAGATAAAACTCGTTTTAACAACAGTTGAATCTTAAGAACTGACTCGTTTTAACAACAGTTCAACCTTAAGAACTGACTCGTTTTAACAACAGTTTAATCTTAAGATGAAACTCGTTTTAACAACAGTTGAATCTTAAGAACTGACTCATTTTAACAACAGTTGAATCTTAAGAACTGATTCGTTTTAACAACAGTTGACTCTTAAGAACTGATTCGTTTTAACAAAAGCTGAATCTTAAGATAAAACTCGTTTTAACAACAGTTGAATCTTAAGATAAAATTCGTTTTAACAACAGTTGAATCTTAAGAACTGACTCGTTTTAACAACAGCTGAATCTTAAGATAAATCTCGTTTTAACAACAGTTGAATCTTAAGAACTGACTCGTTTTATCAACAGTTCAACCTTAAGAACTGACTCGTTTTAACAACAGTTGAATCCTCAAATAAAACTCGTTTTAACAACAGTTGAATCTTAAGAACTGACTCGTTATAACAACAGTTGAATCTTAAGAACTGACTCGTTTTAACAACAGTTGAATCTTAAGAACTGACTCGTTATAACAACAGTTGAATCTTAAGAACTGACTCGTTTTAACAACAGTTCAACCTTAAGAACTGACTCGTTTTAACAACAGTTGAATCTTAAGAACTGACTCGTTTTAACAACAGTTCAACCTTAAGAACTGACTCGTTTTAACAACAGTTGAATCTTAAGAACTGACTCGTTTTAACAACAGTTCAACCTTAAGAACTGACTCGTTTTAACAACAGTTGAATCTTCGAATAAAACTCGTTTTAACAACAGTTGAATCTTAAGAACTGATTCGTTTTAACAACAGCTGAATCTTAAGATAAACTCGTTTTAACAACAGTTGAATCTTAAGATAAACCTCGTTTTAACAACATTTGAATCTTAAGAACTGATTCGTTTTAACAACAGCTGAATCTTAAGATAAACTCGTTTTAACAACAGTTGAATCTTAAGATAAACCTCGTTTTAACAACAGTTGAATCTTAAGAACTGACTCGTTTTATCAACAGTTCAACCTTAAGAACTGACTCATCTTAACAACAGTTGAATCTTCAAATAAAATTCGTTTTAACAACAGTTGAATCTTAAGAACTGACTCGTTTTAACAACAGTTGAATCTTAAGAACTGACTCATTTTAACAACAGCTGAATCTTAAGATAAAACTCGTTTTAACAACAGTTGAATCTTAAGAACTGACTCGTTTTAACAACAGCTGAATCTTAAGAACTGGCTCATTTTAACAACAGTTGAATCTTAAGAACTCACTCGTTTTATCAACAGTTCAACCTTAAGCACTGACTCGTTTTAACAACAGTGGAATCTTCAAATAAAACTCGTTTTAACAACAGTTGATTCTTCAGAACTGACTCGTTTTAACAACAGTTGAATCTTAAGATAAAACTCGTTTTAACAACAGTTGAATCTTAAGAACTGACTCATTTTAACAACAGCTGAATCTCTAGATAAAACTCGTTATAACAACAGTTGAATCTTAAGGTAAAATTCGTTTTAACAACAGTTGAATCTTAAGAACTGACTCGTTTTAACAACAGCTGAATCTTAAGAACTGGCTCATTTTAACAACAGTTGAATCTTAAGAACTGACTCGTTTTATCAACAGTTCAACCTTAAGCACTGACTCGTTTTAACAACAGTTGAATCTTCAAATAAAACTCGTTTTAACAACAGTTGAATCTTAAGAACTGAGTCATTTTAACAACAGTTGAATCTTAAGATAAAACTCGTTTTAACAACAGTTGAATCTTAAGAACTGACTCGTTTTAACAACAGTTCAACCTTAAGAACTGACTCGTTTTAACAACAGTTTAATCTTAAGATGAAACTCGTTTTAACAACAGTTGAATCTTAAGAACTGACTCATTTTAACAACAGTTGAATCTTAAGAACTGATTCGTTTTAACAACAGTTGACTCTTAAGAACTGATTCGTTTTAACAAAAGCTGAATCTTAAGATAAAACTCGTTTTAACAACAGTTGAATCTTAAGATAAAATTCGTTTTAACAACAGTTGAATCTTAAGAACTGACTCGTTTTAACAACAGCTGAATCTTAAGATAAATCTCGTTTTAACAACAGTTGAATCTTAAGAACTGACTCGTTTTATCAACAGTTCAACCTTAAGAACTGACTCGTTTTAACAACAGTTGAATCCTCAAATAAAACTCGTTTTAACAACAGTTGAATCTTAAGAACTGACTCGTTATAACAACAGTTGAATCTTAAGAACTGACTCGTTTTAACAACAGTTGAATCTTAAGAACTGACTCGTTATAACAACAGTTGAATCTTAAGAACTGACTCGTTTTAACAACAGTTCAACCTTAAGAACTGACTCGTTTTAACAACAGTTGAATCTTAAGAACTGACTCGTTTTAACAACAGTTCAACCTTAAGAACTGACTCGTTTTAACAACAGTTGAATCTTAAGAACTGACTCGTTTTAACAACAGTTCAACCTTAAGAACTGACTCGTTTTAACAACAGTTGAATCTTCGAATAAAACTCGTTTTAACAACAGTTGAATCTTAAGAACTGATTCGTTTTAACAACAGCTGAATCTTAAGATAAACTCGTTTTAACAACAGTTGAATCTTAAGATAAACCTCGTTTTAACAACATTTGAATCTTAAGAACTGATTCGTTTTAACAACAGCTGAATCTTAAGATAAACTCGTTTTAACAACAGTTGAATCTTAAGATAAACCTCGTTTTAACAACAGTTGAATCTTAAGAACTGACTCGTTTTATCAACAGTTCAACCTTAAGAACTGACTCATCTTAACAACAGTTGAATCTTCAAATAAAATTCGTTTTAACAACAGTTGAATCTTAAGAACTGACTCGTTTTAACAACAGTTGAATCTTAAGAACTGACTCATTTTAACAACAGCTGAATCTTAAGATAAAACTCGTTTTAACAACAGTTGAATCTTAAGAACTGACTCGTTTTAACAATAGCTGAATCTTAAGAACTGGCTCATTTTAACAACAGTTGAATCTTAAGAACTCACTCGTTTTATCAACAGTTCAACCTTAAGCACTGACTCGTTTTAACAACAGTTGAATCTTCAAATAAAACTCGTTTTAACAACAGTTGAATCTTAAGAACTGACTCATTTTAACAACAGTTGAATCTTAAGATAAAACTCGTTTTAACAACAGTTGAATCTTAAGAACTGACTCGTTTTAACAACAGTTCAACCTTAAGAACTGACTCGTTTTAACAACAGTTGAATCTTAAGATGAAACTCGTTTTAACAACAGTTGAATCTTAAGAACTGACTCATTTTAACAACAGTTGAATCTTAAGAACTGATTCGTTTTAACAACAGTTGACTCTTAAGAACTGATTCGTTTTAACAACAGCTGAATCTTAAGATAAAACTCGTTTTAACAACAGTTGAATCTTAAGATAAAATTCGTTTTAACAACAGTTGAATCTTAAGAACTGACTCGTTTTAACAACAGCTGAATCTTAAGATAAAACTCGTTTTAACAACAGTTGAATCTTAAGAACTGACTCGTTTTATCAACAGTTCAACCTTAAGAACTGACTCGTTTTAACAACAGTTGAATCCTCAAATAAAACTCGTTTTAACAACAGTTGAATCTTAAGAACTGACTCGTTATAACAACAGTTGAATCTTAAGAACTGACTCGTTTTAACAACAGTTCAACCTTAAGAACTGACTCGTTTTAACAACAGTTGAATCTTAAGAACTGACTCGTTTTAACAACAGTTCAACCTTAAGAACTGACTCGTTTTAACAACAGTTGAATCTTAAGAACTGACTCGTTATAACAACAGTTGAATCTTAAGAACTGACTCGTTTTAACAACAGTTCAACCTTAAGAACTGACTCGTTTTAACAACAGTTGAATCTTAAGAACTGACTCGTTTTAACAACAGTTCAACCTTAAGAACTGACTCGTTTTAACAACAGTTGAATCTTAAGAACTGACTCGTTTTAACAACAGTTCAACCTTAAGAACTGACTCGTTTTAACAACAGTTGAATCTTCAAATAAAACTCGTTTTAACAACAGTTGAATCTTAAGAACTGATTCGTTTTAACAACAGCTGAATCTTAAGATAAACTCGTTTTAACAACAGTTGAATCTTGAGATAAACCTCGTTTTAACAACATTTGAATCTTAAGAACTGATTCGTTTTAACAACAGCTGAATCTTAAGATAAACTCGTTTTAACAACAGTTGAATCTTAAGATAAACCTCGTTTTAACAACAGTTGAATCTTAAGAACTGACTCGTTTTATCAACAGTTCAACCTTAAGAACTGACTCATCTTAACAACAGTTGAATCTTCAAATAAAATTCGTTTTAACAACAGTTGAATCTTAAGAACTGACTCGTTTTAACAACAGTTGAATCTTAAGAACTGACTCATTTTAACAACAGCTGAATCTTAAGATAAAACTCGTTTTAACAACAGTTGAATCTTAAGATAAAATTCGTTTTAACAACAGTTGAATCTTAAGAACTGACTCGTTTTAACAACAGCTGAATCTTAAGATAAAACTCGTTTTAACAACAGTTGAATCTTAAGAACTGACTCGTTTTATCAACAGTTCAACCTTAAGCACTGACTCGTTTTAACAACAGTTGAATCTTCAAATAAAACTCGTTTTAACAACAGTTGATTCTTCAGAACTGACTCCTTTTAATAACAGTTGAATCTTAAGATAAAACTCGTTTTAACAACAGTTGAATCTTAAGTACTGACTCATTTTAACAACAGCTGAATCTCTAGATAAAACTCGTTTTAACAACAGTTGAATCTTAAGAACTGACTCGTTTTATCAACAGTTGAATCTTAAGAACTGACTCGTTTTATCAACAGTTCAACCTTAAGAACTGACTCGTTTTAACAACAGTTGAATCCTCAAATAAAACTCGTTTTAACAACAGTTGAATCTTAAGAACGGACTCATTTTAACAACAGTTGAATCTTAAGATAAAACCCGTTTTAACAACAGTTGAATCTTAAGAACTGACTCGTTTTAACAACGGCTGAATTTTAAGATAAACTCGTTTTAACAACAGTTGAATCTTAAGAACTGACTCGTTTTATCAGCAGTTCAACCTTAAGAACTGACTCATCTTAACAACAGTTGAATCTTCAAATAAAATTCGTTTTAACAACAGTTGAATCTTAAGAACTGATTCGTTTTAACAACAGCTGAATCTTAGGATAAAACTCGTTTTAACAACAGTTGAATCTTAAGAACTGACTCGTTTTAACAACAGCTGAATCTTAAGATAAAACTCGTTTTAACAACAGTTGAATCTTAAGAACTGACTCGTTTTATCAACAGTTCAACCTTAAGCACTGACTCGTTTTAACAACAGTTGAATCTTAAGATAAAACTCGTTTTAACAACAGTTGAATCTTAAGAACTGACTCATTTTAACAACAGTTGAATCTTAAGAACTGATTCGTTTTAACAACAGTTGAATCTTCAGATAAAACTCGTTTTAACTACAGTTGAATCTTAAGAACTGACTCGTTTTAACAACAGTTGTATCTTAAGATAAAACTCGTTTTAACAACAGTTGAATCTTAAGAACTGACTCATTTTAACAACAGTTGAATCTTAAGAACTGATTCGTTTTAACAACAGTTGAATCTTAAGATAAAACTCGTTTTAACAACAGTTGAATCTTAAGAACTGACTCGTTTTAATAACAGCTGAATCTTAAGATAAAACACGTTTTACAACAGTTGAATCTTAAGAACTGACTCGTTTTATCAACAGTTCAACCTTAAGAACTGACTCATCTTAACAACAGTTGAATCTTCAAATAAAACTCGTTTTAACAACAGTTGAATCTTAAGAACTGATTCGTTTTAACAACAGCTGAATCGTAAGATAAAACTCGTTTTAACAACAGTTGAATCTTAAGATAAAATTCGTTTTAACAACAGTTGAATCTTAAGAACTGACTCGTTTTAACAACAGCTGAATCTTAAGATAAAACTCGTTTTATCAACAGTTCAACCTTAAGAACTGACTCGTTTTAACAACAGTTGAATCCTCAAATAAAACTCGTTTTAACAACAGTTGAATCTTAAGAACTGACTCGTTTTAACAATAGTTGAATCTTAAGATAAAACTCGTTTTAACAACAGTTGAATCTTAAGAACTGACTCATTTTAACAACAGTTGAATCTTAAGATAAAACTCGTTTTAACAACAGTTGAATCTTAAGAACTGACTCGTTTTAACAACAGTTCAACCTTAAGAACTGACTCGTTTTAACAACAGTTGAATCTTTAAATAAAACTCGTTTTAACTACAGTTGAATCTTAAGAACTGACTCGTTTTAACAACAGTTGAATCTTAAGATAAAACTCGTTTTAACAACAGTTGAATCTTAAGAACTGACTCATTTTAACAACAGTTGAATCTTAAGAACTGATTCGTTTTAACAACAGTTGAATTTTCAGATAAAACTCGTTTTAACTACAGTTGAATCTTAAGAACTGACTCGTTTTAACAACAGTTGAATCTTAAGATAGAACTCGTTTTAACAACAGTTGAATCTTAAGAACTGACTCATTTTAACAACAGTTGAATCTTAAGAACTGATTCGTTTTAACAACAGTTGAATCTTAAGATAAAACTCGTTTTAACAACAGTTGATTCTTCAGAACTGACTCGTTTTAACAACAGTTGAATCTTAAGATAAAACTCGTTTTAACAACAGTTGAATCTTAAGAACTGACTCATTTTAACAACAGCTAAATCTTTAGATAAAACTCGTTTTAACAACAGTTGAATCTTAAGAACTGACTCGTTTTAACAACAGTTGAATCCTCAAATAAAACTCGTTTTAACAACAGTTGAATCCTAATAACTGACTCGTTTTAACAACAGTTGAATCTTAAGATAAAACTCGTTTTAACAACAGTTGAATCTTAAGAACTGACTCATTTTAACAACAGTTGAATCTTAAGAACTGATTCGTTTTAACAACAGTTGAATCTTCAGATAAAACTCGTTTTAACTACAGTTGAATCTTAAGAACTGACTAGTTTTAACAACAGTTGAATCTTAAGATAAAACTCGTTTTACAACAGTTGAATCTTAAGAACTGACTCGTTTTAATAACAGTTGAATCTTAAGATAAAACTCGTTTTAACAACAGTTGAATCTAAAGAACTGACTCGTTTTAACAACAGCTGAATCTTAAGATAAAACTCGTTTTACAACAGTTGAATCTTAAGAACTGACTCGTTTTATCATCAGTTCAACCTTAAGAACTGACTCATTCTAAGAACAGTTGAATCTTCAAATAAAACTCGTTTTAACAACAGTTGAATCTTAAGAACTCATTCGTTTTAACAACAGCTGAATCTTAAGATAAAACTCGTTTTAACAACAGTTGAATCTTAAGATAAAATTCGTTTTAACAACAGTTGAATCTTAAGAACTGACTCGTTTTAACAACAGCTGAATCTTAAGATAAAACTCTTTTTAACAACAGTTGAATCTTAAGAACTGACTCGTTTTATCAACAGATCAACCTTAAGCACTGACTCGTTTTAACAACAGTTGAATCTGCAAATAAAACTCGTTTTAACAACAGTTGATTCTTCAGAACTGACTCGTTTTAACAACATTTGAATCTTAAGATAAAACTCGTTTTAACAACAGTTGAATCTTAAGAACTGACTCATTTTAACAACAGCTGAATCTCTAGATAAAACTCGTTATAACAACAGTTGAATCTTAAGGTAAAATTCGTTTTAACAACAGTTGAATCTTAAGAACTGACTCGTTTTAACAACAGCTGAATCTTAAGATAAAACTCGTTTTAACAACAGTTGAATCTTAAGAACTGACTCGTTTTATCAACAGTTCAACCTTAAGCACTGACTCGTTTTAACAACAGTTGAATCTTCAAATAAAACTCGTTTTAACAACAGTTGAATCTTAAGAACTGACTCATTTTAACAACAGTTGAATCTTAAGAACTGATTCGTTTTAACAACAGTTGAATCTTAAGATAAAACTCGTTTTAACAACAGTTGAATCTTAAGAACTGACTCGTTTTAACAACAGCTGAATCTTAAGATAAAACTCGTTTTACAACAGTTGAATCTTAAGAACTGACTCGTTTTATCAACAGTTCAACCTTAAGAACTGACTCATCCTAACAACAGTTGAATCTTCAAATAAAACTCGTTTTAACTACAGTTGAATCTTAAGAACTGATTCGTTTTAACAACAGCTGAATCTTAAGATAAAACTCGTTTTAACAACAGTTGAATCTTAAGATAAAATTCGTTTTAACAACAGTTGAATCTTAAGAACTGACTCGTTTTAACAACAGCTGAATCTTAAGATAAAACTCTTTTTAACAACAGTTGAATCTTAAGAACTGACTCGTTTTATCAACAGTTCAACCTTAAGCACTGACTCGTTTTAACAACAGTGGAATCTTCAAATAAAACTCGTTTTAACAACAGTTGATTCTTCAGAACTGACTCGTTTTAAAACCAGTTGAATCTTAAGATAAAACTCGTTTTAACAACAGTTGAATCTTAAGAACTGACTCGTTTTAATAACAGTTGAATCTTAAGATAAAACTCGTTTTAACAACAGTTGAATCTTAAGAACTGACTCGTTTTAACAACAGCTGAATCTTAAGATAAAACTCTTTTTAACAACAGTTGAATCTTAAGAACTGACTCGTTTTATCAACAGTTCAACCTGAAGCACTGACTCGTTTTAACAACAGTTGAATCTTCAAATAAAACTCGTTTTAACAACAGTTGATTCTTCAGAACTGACTCGTTTTAACAACAGTTGAATCTTAAGATAAAACTCGTTTTAACAACAGTTGAATCTTAAGAACTGACTCATTTTAACAACAGCTGAATCTCTAGATAAAACTCGTTATAACAACAGTTGAATCTTAAGGTAAAATTCGTTTTAACAACAGTTGAATCTTAAGAACTGACTCGTTTTAACAACAGCTGAATCTTAAGATAAAACTCGTTTTAACAACAGTTGAATCTTAAGAACTGACTCATTTTAACAACAGTTGAATCTTAAGAACTGATTCGTTTTAACAACAGTTGAATCTTAAGATAAAACTCGTTTTAACAACAGTTGAATCTTAAGAACTGACTCGTTTTAACAACAGCTGAATCTTAAGATAAAACTCGTTTTACAACAGTTGAATCTTAAGAACTGACTCGTTTTATCAACAGTTCAACCTTAAGAACTGACTCATCCTAACAACAGTTGAATCTTCAAATAAAACTCGTTTTAACAACAGTTGAATCTTAAGAACTGATTCGTTTTAACAACAGCTGAATCGTAAGATAAAACTCGTTTTAACAACAGTTGAATCTTAAGAACTGACTCATTTTAACAACAGTTGAATCTTAAGAACTGATTCGTTTTAACAACAGTTGAATCTTAAGATAAAACTCGTTTTAACAACAGTTGAATCTTAAGAACTGACTCGTTTTAACAACAGCTGAATCTTAAGATAAAACTCGTTTTACAACAGTTGAATCTTAAGAACTGACTCGTTTTATCAACAGTTCAACCTTAAGAACTGACACATTTTAACAACAGTTGAATCTTCAAATAAAACTCGTTTTAACAACAGTTGATTCTTCAGAACTGACTCGTTTTAACAACAGTTGAATCTTAAGATAAAACTCGTTTTAACAACAGTTGAATCTTAAGAACTGACTCATTTTAACAACAGCTGAATCTTTAGATAAAACTCGTTTTAACAACAGTTGAATCTTAAGAACTGACTCGTTTTAACAACAGTTGAATCCTCAAATAAAACTCGTTTTAACAACAGTTGAATCTTAATAACTGACTCGTTTTAACAACAGTTGAATCTTAAGATAAAACTCGTTTTAACAACAGTTGAATCTTAAGAACTGACTCATTTTAACAACAGTTGAATCTTAAGAACTGATTCGTTTTAACAACAGTTGAATCTTCAGATAAAACTCGTTTTAACTACAGTTGAATCTTAAGAACTGACTAGTTTTAACAACAGTTGAATCTTAAGATAAAACTCGTTTTAACAACAGTTGAATCTTAAGAACTGGCTCATTTTAACAACAGTTGAATCTTAAGAACTGATTCGTTTTAACAACAGTTGAACCTTAAGATAAAACTCGTTTTAACAACAGTTGAATCTTAAGAACTGACTCGTTTTAATAACAGTTGAATCTTAAGTACTGACTCGTTTTAACAACAGCTGAATCTTAAGATAAAACTCGTTTTAACAACAGTTGAATCTTAAGTACTGACTCGTTTTAACAACAGCTGAATCTTAAGATAAAACTCGTTTTACAACAGTTGAATTTTAAGAACTGACTCGTTTTATCAACAGTTCAACCTTAAGAACTGACTCATCCTAACAACAGTTGAATCTTCAAATAAAACTCGTTTTAACAACAGTTGAATCTTAAGAACTGATTCGTTTTAACAACAGCTGAATCTTAAGATAAAACTCGTTTTAACAACAGTTGAATCTTAAGATAAAATTCGTTTTAACAACAGTTGAATCTTAAGAACTGACTCGTTTTAACAACAGCTGAATCTTAAGATAAAACTCTTTTTAACAACAGTTGAATCTTAAGAACTGACTCGTTTTATCAACAGTTCAACCTTAAGCACTGACTCGTTTTAACAACAGTGGAATCTTCAAATAAAACTCGTTTTAACAACAGTTGATTCTTCAGAACTGACTCGTTTTAACAACAGTTGAATCTTAAGATAAAACTCGTTTTAACAACAGTTGAATCTTAAGAACTGACTCGTTTTAATAACAGTTGAATCTTAAGATAAAACTCGTTTTAACAACAGTTGAATCTTAAGAACTGACTCGTTTTAACAACAGCTGAATCTTAAGATAAAACTCTTTTTAACAACAGTTGAATCTTAAGAACTGACTCGTTTTATCAACAGTTCAACCTTAAGCACTGACTCGTTTTAACAACAGTGGAATCTTCAAATAAAACTCGTTTTAACAACAGTTGATTCTTCAGAACTGACTCGTTTTAACAACAGTTGAATCTTAAGATAAAACTCGTTTTAACAACAGTTGAATCTTAAGAACTGACTCATTTTAACAACAGCTGAATCTCTAGATAAAACTCGTTATAACAACAGATGAATCTTAAGGTAAAATTCGTTTTAACAACAGTTGAATCTTAAGAACTGACTCGTTTTAACAACAGCTGAATCTTAAGATAAAACTCGTTTTAACAACAGTTGAATCTTAAGAACTGACTCGTTTTATCAACAGTTCAACCTTAAGCACTGACTCGTTTTAACAACAGTTGAATCTTCAAATAAAACTCGTTTTAACAACAGTTGAATCTTAAGAACTGACTCATTTTAACAACAGTTGAATCTTAAGATAAAACTCGTTTTAACAACAGTTGAATCTTAAGAACTGACTCGTTTTAACAACAGTTCAACCTTAAGAACTGACTCGTTTTATCAACAGTTGAATCTTAAGATGAAACTCGTTTTAACAACAGTTGAATCTTAAGAACTGACTCATTTTAACAACAGTTGAATCTTAAGAACTGATTCGTTTTAACAACAGTTGACTCTTAAGAACTGATTCGTTTTAACAACAGCTGAATCTTAAGATAAAACTCGTTTTAACAACAGTTGAATCTTAGGATAAAATTCGTTTTAACAACAGTTGAATCTTAAGAACTGACTCGTTTTAACAACAGCTGAATCTTAAGATAAAACTCGTTTTAACAACAGTTGAATCTTAAGAACTGACTCGTTTTATCAACAGTTCAACCTTAAGAACTGACTCGTTTTAACAACAGTTGAATCCTCAAATAAAACTCGTTTTAACAACAGTTGAATCTTAAGAACTGACTCGTTATAACAACAGTTGAATCTTAAGAACTGACTCGTTTTAACAACAGTTCAACCTTAAGAACTGACTCGTTTTAACAACAGTTGAATCTTAAGAACTGACTCGTTTTAACAACAGTTCAACCTTAAGAACTGACTCGTTTTAACAACAGTTGAATCTTAAGAACTGACTCGTTTTAACAACAGTTCAACCTTAAGAACTGACTCGTTTTAACAACAGTTGAATCTTCAAATAAAACTCGTTTTAACTACAGTTGAATCTTAAGAACTGACTCGTTTTAACAACAGTTGAATCTTAAGATAAAACTCGTTTTAACAACAGTTGAATCTTAAGAACTGACTCATTTTAACAACAGTTGAATCTTAAGAACTGATTCGTTTTAACAACAGTTGAATCTTAAGATAAAACTCGTTTTAACAACAGTTGAATCTTGAGAACTGACTCGTTTTAACAACAGCTGAATCTTAAGATAAAACTCGTTTTACAACAGTTGAATCTTAAGAACTAACTCGTTTTATCAACAGTTCAACCTTAAGAACTGACTCATTTTAACAACAGTTGAATATTCAAATAAAACTCGTTTTAACAACAGTTGAATCTTAATAACTGATTCGTTTTAACAACAGCTGAATCTTAAGATAAACTCGTTTTAACAACAGCTGAATCTTAAGATAAACCTGGTTTTAACAACATTTGAATCTTAAGAACTGAATTCGTTTTAACAACAGCTGAATCTTAAGATAAAACTCGTTTTAACAACAGTTGATTCTTAAGAACTGACTCGTTTTATCAACAGTTCAACCTTAAGAACTGACTCGTTTTAACAACAGTTGAATCTTCAAATAAAACTCGTTTTAACAACAGTTGAATATTATGATAAAACTCATTTTAATAACAGTTGATTCTTAAGATAAAACTCGTTTTAACAACAGTTGATTCTTAAGAACTGACTCGTTTTAACAACAGCTGAATCTTAAGATAAAACTCGTTTTAACAACAGTTGAATCTTAAGATAAAATTCGTTTTAACAATAGTTGAACGTTAAGAACTGGTTTGTTGTAACAACAGTTGGATCTTAAGATAAAACTCGTTTTAACAACAGTTGAATCTTAAGAACTGACTCGTTTTAACAACTGTTGAATCTTAAGAACTGACTCGTTTTATCAACAGTTCAACCTTAAGAACTGACTCGTTTTAACAACAGTTGAATCTTCAAATAAAACTCGTTTTAACAACAGTTGAATCTTAAGAACTGACTCGTTTTAACAACAGTTGAATCTTAAGATAAAACTCGTTTTAACAACAGTTGAATCTTAAGAACTGACTCGTTTTATCAACAGTTCAACCTTAATAACTGAATCGTTTTAACAACAGTTGAATCTTCAAATTAAACTCGTTTTAACAACAGTTGAATCATAAGAACTGATTCGTTTTAACAACAGTTGAATCTTAAGATAAAACTCGTTTTAACAACAGTTGAATCTTAAGATAAAACTCGTTTTAACAACAGTGGAATCTTAAGAACTGACTCGTTTTAATAACAGTTGAATCTTAAGATAAAACTCGTTTTAACAACAGTTGAATCTCAAGAACTGACTCGTTTTAACAACAGCTGAATCTTAAGATAAAACTCGTTTTAACGACAGTTGAATCTTAACAACTGACTCGTTTTATCAACAGTTCAACCTTAAGAACTGACTCATTTTAACAACAGTTGAATCTTCAAATAAAACTCGTTTTAACAACAGTTGAATCTTAAGAACTGATTCGTTTTAACAACAGCTGAATCTTAAGATAAACTCGTTTTAACAACAGTTGAATCTTAAGATAAACCTCGTTTTAACAACATTTGAATCTTAAGAACTGACTCGTTTTAACAACAGCTGAATCTTAAGATAAAACTCTTTTTAACAACAGTTGAACCTTAAGAACTGACTCGTTTTATCAACAGTTCAACCTTAAGCACTGACTCGTTTTAACAACAGTGGAATCTTCAAATAAAACTCGTTTTAACAACAGTTGATTCTTCAGAACTGACTCGTTTTAACAACAGTTGAATCTTAAGATAAAACTCGTTTTAACAACAGTTGAATCTTAAGAACTGACTCGTTTTAATAACAGTTGAATCTTAAGATAAAACTCGTTTTAACAACAGTTGAATCTTAAGAACTGACTCGTTTTAACAACAGCTGAATCTTAAGATAAAACTCTTTTTAACAACAGTTGAATCTTAAGAACTGACTCGTTTTATCAACAGTTCAACCTTAAGCACTGACTCGTTTTAACAACAGTGGAATCTTCAAATAAAGCTCGTTTTAACAACAGTTGATTCTTCAGAACTGACTCGTTTTAACAACAGTTGAATCTTAAGATAAAACTCGTTTTAACAACAGTTGAATCTTAAGAAGTGACTCATTTTAACAACAGCTGAATCTCTAGATAAAACTCGTTATAACAACAGTTGAATCTTAAGGTAAAATTTGTTTTAACAACAGTTGAATCTTAAGAACTGACTCGTTTTAACAACAGCTGAATCTTAAGATAAAACTCGTTTTAACAACAGTTGAATCTTAAGAACTGACTCGTTTTATCAACAGTTCAACCTTAAGCACTGACTCGTTTTAACAACAGTTGAATCTTCAAATAAAACTCGTTTTAACAACAGTTGAATCTTAAGAACTGACTCATTTTAACAACAGTTGAATCTTAAGATAAAACTCGTTTTAACAACAGTTGAATCTTAAGAACTGACTCGTTTTAACAACAGTTCAACCTTAAGAACTGACTCGTTTTAACAACAGTTGAATCTTAAGATGAAACTCGTTTTAACAACAGTTGAATCTTAAGAACTGACTCATTTTAACAACAGTTGAATCTTAAGAACTGATTCGTTTTAACAACAGTTGACTCTTAAGAACTGATTCGTTTTAACAACAGCTGAATCTTAAGATAAAACTCGTTTTAACAACAGTTGAATCTTAGGATAAAATTCGTTTTAACAACAGTTGAATCTTAAGAACTGACTCGTTTTAACAACAGCTGAATCTTAAGATAAAACTCGTTTTAACAACAGTTGAATCTTAAGAACTGACTCGTTTTATCAACAGTTCAACCTTAAGAACTGACTCGTTTTAACAACAGTTGAATCCTCAAATAAAACTCGTTTTAACAACAGTTGAATCTTAAGAACTGACTCGTTATAACAACAGTTGAATCTTAAGAACTGACTCGTTTTAACAACAGTTCAACCTTAAGAACTGACTCGTTTTAACAACAGTTGAATCTTAAGAACTGACTCGTTTTAACAACAGTTCAACCTTAAGAACTGACTCGTTTTAACAACAGTTGAATCTTAAGAACTGACTCGTTTTAACAACAGTTCAACCTTAAGAACTGACTCGTTTTAACAACAGTTGAATCTTAAAATAAAACTCGTTTTAACTACAGTTGAATCTTAAGAACTGACTCGTTTTAACAACAGTTGAATCTTAAGATAAAACTCGTTTTAACAACAGTTGAATCTTAAGAACTGACTCATTTTAACAACAGTTGAATCTTAAGAACTGATTCGTTTTAACAACAGTTGAATCTTCAGATAAAACTCGTTTTAACAACAGTTGAATCTTGAGAACTGACTCGTTTTAACAACAGCTGAATCTTAAGATAAAACTCGTTTTACAACAGTTGAATCTTAAGAACTGACTCGTTTTATCAACAGTTCAACCTTAAGAACTGACTCATTTTAACAACAGTTGAATATTCAAATAAAACTCGTTTTAACAACAGTTGAATCTTAATAACTGATTCGTTTTAACAACAGCTGAATCTTAAGATAAATTCGTTTTAACAACAGCTGAATCTTAAGATAAACCTGGTTTTAACAACATTTGAATCTTAAGAACTGAATTCGTTTTAACAACAGCTGAATCTTAAGATAAAACTCGTTTTAACAACAGTTGATTCTTAAGAACTGACTCGTTTTATCAACAGTTCAACCTTAAGAACTGACTCGTTTTAACAACAGTTGAATCTTCAAATAAAACTCGTTTTAACAACAGTTGAATATTATGATAAAACTCATTTTAACAACAGTTGATTCTTAAGATAAAACTCGTTTTAACAACAGTTGATTCTTAAGAACTGACTCGTTTTAACAACAGCTGAATCTTAAGATAAAACTCGTTTTAACAACAGTTGAATCTTAAGATAAAATTCGTTTTAACAATAGTTGAACGTTAAGAACTGGTTTGTTTTAACAACAGTTGGATCTTAAGATAAAACTCGTTTTAACAACAGTTGAATCTTAAGAACTGACTCGTTTTAACAACTGTTGAATCTTAAGAACTGACTCGTTTTATCAACAGTTCAAACTTAAGAACTGACTCGTTTTAACAACAGTTGAATCTTCAAATAAAACTCGTTTTAACAACAGTTGAATCTTAAGAACTGACTCGTTTTAACAACAGTTGAATCTTAAGATAAAACTCGTTTTAACAACAGTTGAATCTTAAGAACTGACTCGTTTTATCAACAGTTCAACCTTAATAACTGAATCGTTTTAACAACAGTTGAATCTTCAAATTAAACTCGTTTTAACAACAGTTGAATCATAAGAACTGATTCGTTTTAACAACAGTTGAATCTTAAGATAAAACTCGTTTTAACAACAGTTGAATCTTAAGAACTGACTCGTTTTAATAACAGTTGAATCTTAAGATAAAACTCGTTTTAACAACAGTTGAATCTTAAGAACTGACTCGTTTTAACAACAGCTGAATCTTAAGATAAAACTCGTTTTAACGACAGTTGAATCTTAAGAACTGACTCGTTTTATCAACAGTTCAACCTTAAGAACTGACTCATTTTAACAACAGTTGAATCTTCAAATAAAACTCGTTTTAACAACAGTTGAATCTTAAGAACTGATTCGTTTTAACAACAGCTGAATCTTAAGATAAACTCGTTTTAACAACAGTTGAATCTTAAGATAAACCTCGTTTTAACAACATTTGAATCTTAAGAACTGATTCGTTTTAACAACAGCTGAATCTTAAGATAAACTCGTTTTAACAACAGTTGAATCTTAAGATAAACCTCGTTTTAACAACAGTTGAATCTTAAGAACTGACTCGTTTTAATAACAGTTGAATGTTAAGATAAAACTCGTTTTAACAACAGTTGAATCTTAAGAACTGACTCGTGTTAACAACAGCTGAATCTTAAGATAAAACTCTTTTTAACAACAGTTGAATCTTAAGAACTGACTCGTTTTATCAACAGTTCAACCTTAAGCACTGACTCGTTTTAACAACAGTGGAATCTTCAAATAAAACTCGTTTTAACAACAGTTGATTCTTCAGAACTGACTCGTTTTAACAACAGTTGAATCTTAAGATAAAACTCGTTTTAACAACAGTTGAATCTTAAGAAGTGACTCATTTTAACAACAGCTGAATCTTAAGATAAAACTCGTTTTAACAACAGTTGAATCTTAAGAACTGACTCGTTTTATCAACAGTTCAACCTTAAGCACTGACTCGTTTTAACAACAGTTGAATCTTCAAATAAAACTCGTTTTAACAACAGTTGAATCTTAAGAACTGACTCATTTTAACAACAGTTGAATCTTAAGATAAAACTCGTTTTAACAACAGTTGAATCTTAAGAACTGACTCGTTTTAACAACAGTTCAACCTTAAGAACTGACTCGTTTTAACAACAGTTGAATCTTAAGATGAAACTCGTTTTAACAACAGTTGAATCTTAAGAACTGACTCATTTTAACAACAGTTGAATCTTAAGAACTGATTCGTTTTAACAACAGTTGACTCTTAAGAACTGATTCGTTTTAACAACAGCTGAATCTTAAGATAAAACTCGTTTTAACAACAGTTGAATCGTAGGATAAAATTCGTTTTAACAACAGTTGAATCTTAAGAACTGACTCGTTTTAACAACAGCTGAATCTTAAGATAAAACTCGTTTTAACAACAGTTGAATCTTAAGAACTGACTCGTTTTATCAACAGTTCAACCTTAAGAACTGACTCGTTTTAACAACAGTTGAATCCTCAAATAAAACTCGTTTTAACAACAGTTGAATCTTAAGAACTGACTCGTTATAACAACAGTTGAATCTTAAGAACTGACTCGTTTTAACAACAGTTCAACCTTAAGAACTGACTCGTTTTAACAACAGTTGAATCTTAAGAACTGACTCGTTTTAACAACAGTTCAACCTTAAGAACTGACTCGTTTTAACAACAGTTGAATCTTAAGAACTGACTCGTTTTAACAACAGTTCAACCTTAAGAACTGACTCGTTTTAACAACAGTTGAATCTTCAAATAAAACTCGTTTTAACTACAGTTGAATCTTAAGAACTGACTCGTTTTAACAACAGTTGAATCTTAAGATAAAACTCGTTTTAACAACAGTTGAATCTTAAGAACTGACTCATTTTAACAACAGTTGAATCTTAAGAACTGATTCGTTTTAACAACAGCTGAATCTTAAGATAAACTCGTTTTAACAACAGCTGAATCTTAAGATAAACCTGGTTTTAACAACATTTGAATCTTAAGAACTGAATTCGTTTTAACAACAGCTGAATCTTAAGATAAAACTCGTTTTAACAACAGTTGATTCTTAAGAACTGACTCGTTTTATCAACAGTTCAACCTTAAGAACTGACTCGTTTTAACAACAGTTGAATCTTCAAATAAAACTCGTTTTAACAACAGTTGAATATTATGATAAAACTCATTTTAATAACAGTTGATTCTTAAGATAAAATTCGTTTTAACAACAGTTGATTCTTAAGAACTGACTCGTTTTAACAACAGCTGAATCTTAAGATAAAACTCGTTTTAACAACAGTTGAATCTTAAGATAAAATTCGTTTTAACAATAGTTGAACGTTAAGAACTGGTTTGTTGTAACAACAGTTGGATCTTAAGATAAAACTCGTTTTAACAACAGTTGAATCTTAAGAACTGACTCGTTTTAACAACTGTTGAATCTTAAGAACTGACTCGTTTTATCAACAGTTCAACCTTAAGAACTGACTCGTTTTAACAACAGTTGAATCTTCAAATAAAACTCGTTTTAACAACAGTTGAATCTTAAGAACTGACTCGTTTTAACAACAGTTGAATCTTAAGATAAAACTCGTTTTAACAACAGTTGAATCTTAAGAACTGACTCGTTTTATCAACAGTTCAACCTTAATAACTGAATCGTTTTAACAACAGTTGAATCTTCAAATTAAACTCGTTTTAACAACAGTTGAATCATAAGAACTGATTCGTTTTAACAACAGTTGAATCTTAAGATAAAACTCGTTTTAACAACAGTTGAATCTTAAGATAAAACTCGTTTTAACAACAGTGGAATCTTAAGAACTGACTCGTTTTAATAACAGTTGAATCTTAAGATAAAACTCGTTTTAACAACAGTTGAATCTTAAGAACTGACTCGTTTTAACAACAGCTGAATCTTAAGATAAAACTCGTTTTAACGACAGTTGAATCTTAACAACTGACTCGTTTTATCAACAGTTCAACCTTAAGAACTGACTCATTTTAACAACAGTTGAATCTTCAAATAAAACTCGTTTTAACAACAGTTGAATCTTAAGAACTGATTCGTTTTAACAACAGCTGAATCTTAAGATAAACTCGTTTTAACAACAGTTGAATCTTAAGATAAACCTCGTTTTAACAACATTTGAATCTTAAGAACTGACTCGTTTTAACAACAGCTGAATCTTAAGATAAAACTCTTTTTAACAACAGTTGAATCTTAAGAACTGACTCGTTTTATCAACAGTTCAACCTTAAGCACTGACTCGTTTTAACAACAGTGGAATCTTCAAATAAAATTCGTTTTAACAACAGTTGATTCTTCAGAACTGACTCGTTTTAACAACAGTTGAATCTTAAGATAAAACTCGTTTTAACAACAGTTGAATCTTAAGAAGTGACTCATTTTAACAACAGCTGAATCTCTAGATAAAACTCGTTATAACAACAGTTGAATCTTAAGGTAAAATTTGTTTTAACAACAGTTGAATATTAAGAACTGACTCGTTTTAACAACAGCTGAATCTTAAGATAAAACTCGTTTTAACAACAGTTGAATCTTAAGAACTGACTCGTTTTATCAACAGTTCAACCTTAAGCACTGACTCGTTTTAACAACAGTTGAATCTTCAAATAAAACTCGTTTTAACAACAGTTGAATCTTAAGAACTGACTCATTTTAACAACAGTTGAATCTTAAGATAAAACTCGTTTTAACAACAGTTGAATCTTAAGAACTGACTCGTTTTAACAACAGTTCAACCTTAAGAACTGACTCGTTTTAACAACAGTTGAATCTTAAGATGAAACTCGTTTTAACAACAGTTGAATCTTAAGAACTGACTCATTTTAACAACAGTTGAATCTTAAGAACTGATTCGTTTTAACAACAGTTGACTCTTAAGAACTGATTCGTTTTAACAACAGCTGAATCTTAAGATAAAACTCGTTTTAACAACAGTTGAATCTTAGGATAAAATTCGTTTTAACAACAGTTGAATCTTAAGAACTGACTCGTTTTAACAACAGCTGAATCTTAAGATAAAACTCGTTTTAACAACAGTTGAATCTTAAGAACTGACTCGTTTTATCAACAGTTCAACCTTAAGAACTGACTCGTTTTAACAACAGTTGAATCCTCAAATAAAACTCGTTTTAACAACAGTTGAATCTTAAGAACTGACTCGTTATAACAACAGTTGAATCTTAAGAACTGACTCGTTTTAACAACAGTTCAACCTTAAGAACTGACTCGTTTTAACAACAGTTGAATCTTAAGAACTGACTCGTTTTAACAACAGTTCAACCTTAAGAACTGACTCGTTTTAACAACAGTTGAATCTTCAAATAAAACTCGTTTTAACTACAGTTGAATCTTAAGAACTGACTCGTTTTAACAACAGTTGAATCTTAAGATAAAACTCGTTTTAACAACAGTTGAATCTTAAGAACTGACTCATTTTAACAACAGTTGAATCTTAAGAACTGATTCGTTTTAACAACAGTTGAATCTTCAGATAAAACTCCTTTTAACAACAGTTGAATCTTGAGAACTGACTCGTTTTAACAACAGCTGAATCTTAAGATAAAACTCGTTTTACAACAGTTGAATCTTAAGAACTGACTCGTTTTATCAACAGTTCAACCTTAAGAACTGACTCATTTTAACAACAGTTGAATATTCAAATAAAACTCGTTTTAACAACAGTTGAATCTTAATAACTGATTCGTTTTAACAACAGCTGAATCTTAAGATAAATTCGTTTTAACAACAGCTGAATCTTAAGATAAACCTGGTTTTAACAACATTTGAATCTTAAGAACTGAATTCGTTTTAACAACAGCTGAATCTTAAGATAAAACTCGTTTTAACAACAGTTGAATCTTAAGATAAAATTCGTTTTAACAACAGTTGATTCTTAAGAACTGACTCGTTTTATCAACAGTTCAACCTTAAGAACTGACTCGTTTTAACAACAGTTGAATCTTCAAATAAAACTCGTTTTAACAACAGTTGAATATTATGATAAAACTCATTTTAACAACAGTTGATTCTTAAGATAAAACTCGTTTTAACAACAGTTGATTCTTAAGAACTGACTCGTTTTAACAACAGCTGAATCTTAAGATAAAACTCGTTTTAACAACAGTTGAATCTTAAGATAAAATTCGTTTTAACAATAGTTGAACGTTAAGAACTGGTTTGTTTTAACAACAGTTGGATCTTAAGATAAAACTCGTTTTAACAACAGTTGAATCTTAAGAACTGACTCGTTTTAACAACTGTTGAATCTTAAGAACTGACTCGTTTTATCAACAGTTCAACCTTAAGAACTGACTCGTTTTAACAACAGTTGAATCTTCAAATAAAACTCGTTTTAACAACAGTTGAATCTTAAGAACTGACTCGTTTTAACAACAGTTGAATCTTAAGATAAAACTCGTTTTAACAACAGTTGAATCTTAAGAACTGACTCGTTTTATCAAAAGTTCAACCTTAATAACTGAATCGTTTTAACAACAGTTGAATCTTCAAATTAAACTCGTTTTAACAACAGTTGAATCATAAGAACTGATTCGTTTTAACAACAGTTGAATCTTAAGATAAAACTCGTTTTAACAACAGTTGAATCTTAAGAACTGACTCGTTTTAATAACAGTTGAATCTTAAGATAAAACTCGTTTTAACAACAGTTGAATCTTAAGAACTGACTCGTTTTAACAACAGCTGAATCTTAAGATAAAACTCGTTTTAACGACAGTTGAATCTTAAGAACTGACTCGTTTTATCAACAGTTCAACCTTAAGAACTGACTCATTTTAACAACAGTTGAATCTTCAAATAAAACTCGTTTTAACAACAGTTGAATCTTAAGAACTGATTCGTTTTAACAACAGCTGAATCTTAAGATAAACTCGTTTTAACAACAGTTGAATCTTAAGATAAACCTCGTTTTAACAACATTTGAATCTTAAGAACTGATTCGTTTTAACAACAGCTGAATCTTAAGATAAACTCGTTTTAACAACAGTTGAATCTTAAGATAAACCTCGTTTTAACAACAGTTGAATCTTAAGAACTGACTCGTTTTAATAACAGTTGAATCTTAAGATAAAACTCGTTTTAACAACAGTTGAATCTTAAGAACTGACTCGTTTTAACAACAGCTGAATCTTAAGATAAAACTCTTTTTAACAACAGTTGAATCTTAAGAACTGACTCGTTTTATCAACAGTTCAACCTTAAGCACTGACTCGTTTTAACAACAGTGGAATCTTCAAATAAAACTCGTTTTAACAACAGTTGATTCTTCAGAACTGACTCGTTTTAACAACAGTTGAATCTTAAGATAAAACTCGTTTTAACAACAGTTGAATCTTAAGAAGTGACTCATTTTAACAACAGCTGAATCTCTAGATAAAACTCGTTATAACAACAGTTGAATCTTAAGGTAAAATTTGTTTTAACAACAGTTGAATCTTAAGAACTGACTCGTTTTAACAACAGCTGAATCTTAAGATAAAACTCGTTTTAACAACAGTTGAATCTTAAGAACTGACTCGTTTTATCAACAGTTCAACCTTAAGCACTGACTCGTTTTAACAACAGTTGAATCTTCAAATAAAACTCGTTTTAACAACAGTTGAATCTTAAGAACTGACTCATTTTAACAACAGTTGAATCTTAAGATAAAACTCGTTTTAACAACAGTTGAATCTTAAGAACTGACTCGTTTTAACAACAGTTCAACCTTAAGAATTGACTCGTTTTAACAACAGTTGAATCTTAAGATAAAACTCGTTTTAACAACAGTTGAATCTTAAGAACTGACTCATTTTAACAACAGTTGAATCTTAAGAACTGATTCGTTTTAACAACAGTTGACTCTTAAGAACTGATTCGTTTTAACAACAGCTGAATCTTAAGATAAAACTCGTTTTAACAACAGTTGAATCGTAGGATAAAATTCGTTTTAACAACAGTTGAATCTTAAGAACTGACTCGTTTTAACAACAGCTGAATCTTAAGATAAAACTCGTTTTAACAACAGTTGAATCTTAAGAACTGACTCGTTTTATCAACAGTTCAACCTTAAGAAATGACTCGTTTTAACAACAGTTGAATCCTCAAATAAAACTCGTTTTAACAATAGTTGAATCTTAAGAACTGACTCGTTATAACAACAGTTGAATCTTAAGAACTGACTCGTTTTAACAACAGTTCAACCTTAAGAACTGACTCGTTTTAACAACAGTTGAATCTTAAGAACTGACTCGTTTTAACAACAGTTCAACCTTAAGAACTGACTCGTTTTAACAACAGTTGAATCTTAAGAACTGACTCGTTTTAACAACAGTTCAACCTTAAGAACTGACTCGTTTTAACAACAGTTGAATCTTCAAATAAAACTCGTTTTAACTACAGTTGAATCTTAAGAACTGACTCGTTTTAACAACAGTTGAATCTTAAGATAAAACTCGTTTTAACAACAGTTGAATCTTAAGAACTGACTCATTTTAACAACAGTTGAATCTTAAGAACTGATTCGTTTTAACAACAGTTGAATCTTCAGATAAAACTCGTTTTAACAACAGTTGAATCTTGAGAACTGACTCGTTTTAACAACAGCTGAATCTTAAGATAAAACTCGTTTTACAACAGTTGAATCTTAAGAACTGACTCGTTTTATCAACAGTTCAACCTTAAGAACTGACTCATTTTAACAACAGTTGAATATTCAAATAAAACTCGTTTTAACAACAGTTGAATCTTAATAACTGATTCGTTTTATCAACAGCTGAATCTTAAGATAAATTCGTTTTAACAACAGCTGAATCTTAAGATAAACCTGGTTTTAACAACATTTGAATCTTAAGAACTGAATTCGTTTTAACAACAGCTGAATCTTAAGATAAAACTCGTTTTAACAACAGTTGATTCTTAAGAACTGACTCGTTTTATCAACAGTTCAACCTTAAGAACTGATTCGTTTTAACAACAGTTGAATCTTCAAATAAAACTCGTTTTAACAACAGTTGAATATTATGATAAAACTCATTTTAACAACAGTTGATTCTTAAGATAAAACTCGTTTTAACAACAGTTGATTCTTAAGAACTGACTCGTTTTAACAACAGCTGAATCTTAAGATAAAACTCGTTTTAACAACAGTTGAATCTTAAGATAAAATTCGTTTTAACAATAGTTGAACGTTAAGAACTGGTTTGTTTTAACAACAGTTGGATCTTAAGATAAAACTCGTTTTAACAACAGTTGAATCTTAAGAACTGACTCGTTTTATCAACAGTTCAACCTTAAGAACTGACTCGTTTTAACAACAGTTGAATCTTCAAATAAAACTCGTTTTAACAACAGTTGAATCTTAAGAACTGACTCGTTTTAACAACAGTTGAATCTTAAGATAAAACTCGTTTTAACAACAGTTGAATCTTAAGAACTGACTCGTTTTATCAACAGTTCAACCTTAATAACTGAATCGTTTTAACAACAGTTGAATCTTCAAATTAAACTCGTTTTAACAACAGTTGAATCATAAGAACTGATTCGTTTTAACAACAGTTGAATCTTAAGATAAAACTCGTTTTAACAACAGTTGAATCTTAAGAACTGACTCGTTTTAATAACAGTTGAATCTTAAGATAAACCTCGTTTTAACAACATTTGAATCTTAAGAACTGATTCGTTTTAACAACAGCTGAATCTTAAGATAAACTCGTTTTAACAACAGTTGAATCTTAAGATAAACCTCGTTTTAACAACAGTTGAATCTTAAGAACTGACTCGTTTTATCAACAGTTAAACCTTAAGAACTGACTCATCTTAACAACAGTTGAATCTTCAAATAAAATTCGTTTTAACAACAGTTGAATCTTAAGAACTGACTCGTTTTAACAACAGTTGAATCTTAAGAACTGACTCATTTTAACAACAGCTGAATCTTAAGATAAAACTCGTTTTAACAACAGTTGAATCTTAAGATAAAATTCGTTTTAACAACAGTTGAATCTTAAGAACTGACTCGCTTTAACAACAGCTGAATCTTAAGATAAAACTCGTTTTAACAACAGTTGAATCTTAAGAACTGACTCGTTTTATCAACAGTTCAACCTTAAGCACTGACTCGTTTTAACAACAGTTGAATCTTCAAATAAAACTCGTTTTAACAACAGTTGATTCTTCAGAACTGACTCGTTTTAACAACAGTTGAATCTTAAGATAAAACTCGTTTTAACAACAGTTGAATCTTAAGAACTGACTCATTTTAACAACAGCTGAATCTCTAGATAAAACTCGTTTTAACAACAGTTGAATCTTAAGAACTGACTCGTTTTATCAACAGTTGAATCTTAAGAACTGACTCGTTTTATCAACAGTTCAACCTTAAGAACTGACTCGTTTTAACAACAGTTGAATCCTCAAATAAAACTCGTTTTAACAACAGTTGAATCTTAATAACTGACTCATTTTAACAACAGTTGAATCTTAAGATAAAACTCGTTTTAACAACAGTTGAATCTTAAGAACTGACTCGTTTTAACAACGGCTGAATCTTAAGATAAACTCGTTTTAACAACAGTTGAATCTTAAGAACTGACTCGTTTTCTCAGCAGTTCAACCTTAAGAACTGACTCATCTTAACAACAGTTGAATCTTCAAATAAAATTCGTTTTAACAACAGTTGAATCTTAAGAACTGATTCGTTTTAACAACAGCTGAATCTTAGGATAAAACTCGTTTTAACAACAGTTGAATCTTAAGAACTGACTCGTTTTAACAACAGCTGAATCTTAAGATAAAACTCGTTTTAACAACAGTTGAATCTTAAGAACTGACTCGTTTTATCAACAGTTCAACCTTAAGCACTGACTCGTTTTAACAACAGTTGAATCTTCAAATAAAACTCGTTTTAACAACAGTTGAATCTTAAGATAAAACTCGTTTTAACAACAGTTGAATCTTAAGAACTGACTCGTTTTAACAACAGTTCAACCTTAAGAACTGACTCGTTTTAACAACAGTTGAATCTTAAGATAAAACTCGTTTTAACAACAGTTGAATCTTAAGAACTGACTCATTTTAACAACAGTTGAATCTTAAGAACTGATTCGTTTTAACAACAGTTGAATCTTCAGATAAAACTCGTTTTAACTACAGTTGAATCTTAAGAACTGACTCGTTTTAACAACAGTTGAATCTTAAGATAAAACTCGTTTTAACAACAGTTGAATCTTAAGAACTGACTCATTTTAACAACAGTTGAATCTTAAGAACTGATTCGTTTTAACAACAGTTGAATCTTAAGATAAAACTCGTTTTAACAACAGTTGAATCTTAAGAACTGACTCGTTTTAATAACAGCTGAATCTTAAGATAAAACTCGTTTTACAACAGTTGAATCTTAAGAACTGACTCGTTTTATCAACAGTTCAACCTTAAGAACTGACTCATCTTAACAACAGTTGAATCTTCAAATAAAACTCGTTTTAACAACAGTTGAATCTTAAGAACTGATTCGTTTTAACAACAGCTGAATCGTAAGATAAAACTCGTTTTAACAACAGTTGAATCTTAAGATAAAATTCGTTTTAACAACAGTTGAATCTTAAGAACTGACTCGTTTTAACAACAGCTGAATCTTAAGATAAAACTCGTTTTATCAACAGTTCAACCTTAAGAACTGACTCGTTTTAACAACAGTTGAATCCTCAAATAAAACTCGTTTTAACAACAGTTGAATCTTAAGAACTGACTCGTTTTAACAATAGTTGAATCTTAAGATAAAACTCGTTTTAACAACAGTTGAATCTTAAGAACTGACTCATTTTAACAACAGTTGAATCTTAAGATAAAACTCGTTTTAACAACAGTTGAATCTTAAGAACTGACTCGTTTTAACAACAGTTCAACCTTAAGAACTGACTCGTTTTAACAACAGTTGAATCTTTAAATAAAACTCGTTTTAACTACAGTTGAATCTTAAGAACTGACTCGTTTTAACAACAGTTGAATCTTAAGATAAAACTCGTTTTAACAACAGTTGAATCTTAAGAACTGACTCATTTTAACAACAGTTGAATCTTAAGAACTGATTCGTTTTAACAACAGTTGAATCTTCAGATAAAACTCGTTTTAACTACAGTTGAATCTTAAGAACTGACTCGTTTTAACAACAGTTGAATCTTAAGATAGAACTCGTTTTAACAACAGTTGAATCTTAAGAACTGACTCATTTTAACAAGAGTTGAATCTTAAGAACTGATTCGTTTTAACAACAGTTGAATCTTAAGATAAAACTCGTTTTAACAACAGTTGAATCTTAAGAACTGACTCGTTTTAACAACAGCTGAATCTTAAGATAAAACTCGTTTTGCAACAGTTGAATCTTAAGAACTGACTCGTTTTATCAACAGTTCAACATTAAGAACTGACTCATTTTAACAACAGTTGAATCTTCAAATAAAACTCGTTTTAACAACAGTTGATTCTTCAGAACTGACTCGTTTTAACAACAGTTGAATCTTAAGATAAAACTCGTTTTAACAACAGTTGAATCTTAAGAACTGACTCATTTTAACAACAGCTGAATCTTTAGATAAAACTCGTTTTAACAACAGTTGAATCTTAAGAACTGACTCGTTTTAACAACAGTTGAATCCTCAAATAAAACTCGTTTTAACAACAGTTGAATCTTAATAACTCACTCGTTTTAACAACAGTTGAATCTTAAGATAAAACTCGTTTTAACAACAGTTGAATCTTAAGAACTGACTCATTTTAACAACAGTTGAATCTTAAGAACTGATTCGTTTTAACAACAGTTGAATCTTCAGATAAAACTCGTTTTAACTACAGTTGAATCTTAATTACTGACTAGTTTTAACAACAGTTGAATCTTAAGATAAAACTCGTTTTAACAACAGTTGAATCTTAAGAACTGGCTCATTTTAACAACAGTTGAATCTTAAGAACTGATTCGTTTTAACAACAGTTGAATCTTAAGATAAAACTCGTTTTAACAACAGTTGAATCTTAAGAACTGACTCGTTTTAATAACAGTTGAATCTTAAGATAAAACTCGTTTTAACAACAGTTGAATCTTAAGAACTGACTCGTTTTAACAACAGCTGAATCTTAAGATAAAACTCGTTTTACAACAGTTGAATCTTAAGAACTGACTCGTTTTATCAACAGTTCAACCTTAAGAACTGACTCATCCTAACAACAGTTGAATCTTCAAATAAAACTCGTTTTAACAACAGTTGAATCTTAAGAACTCATTCGTTTTAACAACAGCTGAATCTTAAGATAAAACTCGTTTTAACAACAGTTGAATCTTAAGAACTGATTCGTTTTAACAACAGCTGAATCTTAAGATAAAACTCTTTTTAACAACAGTTGAATCTTAAGAACTGACTCGTTTTATCAACAGTTCAACCTCAAGCACTGACTCGTTTTAACAACAGTTGAATCTTCAAATAAAACTCGTTTTAACAACAGTTGATTCTTCAGAACTGACTCGTTTTAACAACAGTTGAATCTTAAGATAAAACTCGTTTTAACAACAGTTGAATCTTAAGAACTGACTCGTTTTAATAACAGTTGAATCGTAAGATAAAACTCGTTTTAACAACAGTTGAATCTTAAGAACTGACTCGTTTTAACAACAGCTGAATCTTAAGATAAAACTCTTTTTAACAACAGTTGAATCTTAAGAACTGACTCGTTTTATCAACAGTTCAACATTAAGCACTGACTCGTTTTAACAACAGTTGAATCTTCAAATAAAACTCGTTTTAACAACAGTTGATTCTTCAGAACTGACTCGTTTTAACAACAGTTGAATCTTAAGATAAAACTCGTTTTAACAACAGTTGAATCTTAAGAACTGACTCATTTTAACAACAGCTGAATCTCTAGATAAAACTCGTTATAACAACAGTTGAATCTTAAGGTAAAATTCGTTTTAACAACAGTTGAATCTTAAGAACTGACTCGTTTTAACAACAGCTGAATCTTAAGATAAAACTCGTTTTAACAACAGTTGAATCTTAAGAACTGACTCGTTTTATCAACAGTTCAACCTTAAGCACTGACTCGTTTTAACAACAGTTGAATCTTCAAATAAAACTCGTTTTAACAACAGTTGAATCTTAAGAACTGACTCATTTTAACAACAGTTGAATCTTAAGAACTGATTCGTTTTAACAACAGTTGAATCTTAAGATAAAACTCGTTTTAACAACAGTTGAATCTTAAGAACTGACTCGTTTTAACAACAGCTGAATCTTAAGATAAAACTCGTTTTACAACAGTTGAATCTTAAGAACTGACTCGTTTTATCAACAGTTCAACCTTAAGAACTGACTCATCCTAACAACAGTTGAATCTTCAAATAGAACTCGTTTTAACAACAGTTGAATCTTAAGAACTGATTCGTTTTAACAACAGCTGAATCATAAGATAAAACTCGTTTTAACAACAGTTGAATCTTAAGATAAAATTCGTTTTAACAACAGTTGAATCTTAAGAACTGACTCGTTTTAACAACAGCTGAATCTTAAGATAAAACTCTTTTTAACAACAGTTGAATCTTAAGAACTGACTCGTTTTATCAACAGTTCAACCTTAAGCACTGACTCGTTTTAACAACAGTTGAATCTTCAAATAAAACTCGTTTTAACAACAGTTGATTCTTCAGAACTGACTCGTTTTAATAACAGTTGAATCCTAAGATAAAACTCGTTTTAACAACAGTTGAATCTTAAGAACTCATTCGTTTTAACAACAGCTGAATCTTAAGATAAAACTCGTTTTAACAACAGTTGAATCTTAAGAACTGATTCGTTTTAACAACAGCTGAATCTTAAGATACAACTCTTTTTAACAACAGTTGAATCTTAAGAACTGACTCGTTTTATCAACAGTTCAACCTCAAGCACTGACTCGTTTTAACAACAGTTGAATCTTCAAATAAAACTCGTTTTAACAACAGTTGATTCTTCAGAACTGACTCGTTTTAACAACAGTTGAATCTTAAGATAAAACTCGTTTTAACAACAGTTGAATCTTAAGAACTGACTCGTTTTAATAACAGTTGAATCTTAAGATAAAACTCGTTTTAACAACAGTTGAATCTTAAGAACTGACTCGTTTTAACAACAGCTGAATCTTAAGATAAAACTCTTTTTAACAACAGTTGAATCTTAAGAACTGACTCGTTTTATCAACAATTCAACATTAAGCACTGACTCGTTTTAACAACAGTTGAATTTTTAAATAAAACTCGTTTTAACAACAGTTGATTCTTCAGAACTGACTCGTTTTAACAACAGTTGAATCTTAAGATAAAACTCGTTTTAACAACAGTTGAATCTTAAGAACTGACTTATTTTAACAACAGCTGAATCTCTAGATAAAACTCGTTATAACAACAGTTGAATCTTAAGGTAAAATTCGTTTTAACAACAGTTGAATCTTAAGAACTGACTCGTTTTAACAACAGCTGAATCTTAAGATAAAACTCTTTTTAACAACAGTTGAATCTTAAGAACTGACTCGTTTTATCAACAGTTCAACATTAAGCACTGACTCGTTTTAACAACAGTTGAATCTTCAAATAAAACTCGTTTTAACAACAGTTGAATCTTAAGAACTGACTCATTTTAACAACAGTTGAATCTTAAGAACTGATTCGTTTTAACAACAGTTGAATCTTAAGATAAAACTCGTTTTAACAACAGTTGAATCTTAAGAACTGACTCGTTTTAACAACAGCTGAATCTTAAGATAAAACTCGTTTTACAACAGTTGAATCTTAAGAACTGACTCGTTTTATCAACAGTTCAACATTAAGAACTGACTCATTTTAACAACAGTTGAATCTTCAAATAAAACTCGTTTTAACAACAGTTGATTCTTCAGAACTGACTCGTTTTAACAACAGTTGAATCTTAAGATAAACTCGTTTTAACAACAGTTGAATCTTAAGAACTGACTCATTTTAACAACAGCTGAATCTTTAGATAAAACTCGTTTTAACAACAGTTGAATCTTAAGAACTGACTCGTTTTAACAACAGTTGAATCCTCAAATAAAACTCGTTTTAACAACAGTTGAATCTTAATAACTCACTCGTTTTAACAACAGTTGAATCTTAAGATAAAACTCGTTTTAACAACAGTTGAATCTTAAGAACTGACTCATTTTAACAACAGTTGAATCTTAAGAACTGATTCGTTTTAACAACAGTTGAATCTTCAGATAAAACTCGTTTTAACTACAGTTGAATCTTAATTACTGACTAGTTTTAACAACAGTTGAATCTTAAGATAAAACTCGTTTTAACAACAGTTGAATCTTAAGAACTGGCTCATTTTAACAACAGTTGAATCTTAAGAACTGATTCGTTTTAACAACAGTTGAATCTTAAGATAAAACTCGTTTTAACAACAGTTGAATCTTAAGAACTGACTCGTTTTAATAACAGTTGAATCTTAAGATAAAACTCGTTTTAACAACAGTTGAATCTTAAGAACTGACTCGTTTTAACAACAGCTGAATCTTAAGATAAAACTCGTTTTACAACAGTTGAATCTTAAGAACTGACTCGTTTTATCAACAGTTCAACCTTAAGAACTGACTCATCCTAACAACAGTTGAATCTTCAAATAAAACTCGTTTTAACAACAGTTGAATCTTAAGAACTCATTCGTTTTAACAACAGCTGAATCTTAAGATAAAACTCGTTTTAACAACAGTTGAATCTTAAGAACTGATTCGTTTTAACAACAGCTGAATCTTAAGATAAAACTCTTTTTAACAACAGTTGAATCTTAAGAACTGACTCGTTTTATCAACAGTTCAACCTCAAGCACTGACTCGTTTTAACAACAGTTGAATCTTCAAATAAAACTCGTTTTAACAACAGTTGATTCTTCAGAACTGACTCGTTTTAACAACAGTTGAATCTTAAGATAAAACTCGTTTTAACAACAGTTGAATCTTAAGAACTGACTCGTTTTAATAACAGTTGAATCGTAAGATAAAACTCGTTTTAACAACAGTTGAATCTTAAGAACTGACTCGTTTTAACAACAGCTGAATCTTAAGATAAAACTCTTTTTAACAACAGTTGAATCTTAAGAACTGACTCGTTTTATCAACAGTTCAACATTAAGCACTGACTCGTTTTAACAACAGTTGAATCTTCAAATAAAACTCGTTTTAACAACAGTTGATTCTTCAGAACTGACTCGTTTTAACAACAGTTGAATCTTAAGATAAAACTCGTTTTAACAACAGTTGAATCTTAAGAACTGACTCATTTTAACAACAGCTGAATCTCTAGATAAAACTCGTTATAACAACAGTTGAATCTTAAGGTAAAATTCGTTTTAACAACAGTTGAATCTTAAGAACTGACTCGTTTTAACAACAGCTGAATCTTAAGATAAAACTCGTTTTAACAACAGTTGAATCTTAAGAACTGACTCGTTTTATCAACAGTTCAACCTTAAGCACTGACTCGTTTTAACAACAGTTGAATCTTCAAATAAAACTCGTTTTAACAACAGTTGAATCTTAAGAACTGACTCATTTTAACAACAGTTGAATCTTAAGAACTGATTCGTTTTAACAACAGTTGAATCTTAAGATAAAACTCGTTTTAACAACAGTTGAATCTTAAGAACTGACTCGTTTTAACAACAGCTGAATCTTAAGATAAAACTCGTTTTACAACAGTTGAATCTTAAGAACTGACTCGTTTTATCAACAGTTCAACCTTAAGAACTGACTCATCCTAACAACAGTTGAATCTTCAAATAGAACTCGTTTTAACAACAGTTGAATCTTAAGAACTGATTCGTTTTAACAACAGCTGAATCTTAAGATAAAACTCGTTTTAACAACAGTTGAATCTTAAGATAAAATTCGTTTTAACAACAGTTGAATCTTAAGAACTGACTCGTTTTAACAACAGCTGAATCTTAAGATAAAACTCTTTTTAACAACAGTTGAATCTTAAGAACTGACTCGTTTTATCAACAGTTCAACCTTAAGCACTGACTCGTTTTAACAACAGTTGAATCTTCAAATAAAACTCGTTTTAACAACAGTTGATTCTTCAGAACTGACTCGTTTTAATAACAGTTGAATCTTAAGATAAAACTCGTTTTAACAACAGTTGAATCTTAAGAACTCATTCGTTTTAACAACAGCTGAATCTTAAGATAAAACTCGTTTTAACAACAGTTGAATCTTAAGAACTGATTCGTTTTAACAACAGCTGAATCTTAAGATAAAACTCTTTTTAACAACAGTTGAATCTTAAGAACTGACTCGTTTTATCAACAGTTCAACCTCAAGCACTGACTCGTTTTAACAACAGTTGAATCTTCAAATAAAACTCGTTTTAACAACAGTTGATTCTTCAGAACTGACTCGTTTTAACAACAGTTGAATCTTAAGATAAAACTCGTTTTAACAACAGTTGAATCTTAAGAACTGACTCGTTTTAATAACAGTTGAATCTTAAGATAAAACTCGTTTTAACAACAGTTGAATCTTAAGAACTGACTCGTTTTAACAACAGCTGAATCTTAAGATAAAACTCTTTTTAACAACAGTTGAATCTTAAGAACTGACTCGTTTTATCAACAGTTCAACATTAAGCACTGACTCGTTTTAACAACAGTTGAATTTTTAAATAAAACTCGTTTTAACAACAGTTGATTCTTCAGAACTGACTCGTTTTAACAACAGTTGAATCTTAAGATAAAACTCGTTTTAACAACAGTTGAATCTTAAGAACTGACTCATTTTAACAACAGCTGAATCTCTAGATAAAACTCGTTATAACAACAGTTGAATCTTAAGGTAAAATTCGTTTTAACAACAGTTGAATCTTAAGAACTGACTCGTTTTAACAACAGCTGAATCTTAAGATAAAACTCTTTTTAACAACAGTTGAATCTTAAGAACTGACTCGTTTTATCAACAGTTCAACATTAAGCACTGACTCGTTTTAACAACAGTTGAATCTTCAAATAAAACTCGTTTTAACAACAGTTGATTCTTCAGAACTGACTCGTTTTAACAACAGTTGAATCTTAAGATAAAACTCGTTTTAACAACAGTTGAATCTTAAGAACTGACTCATTTTAACAACAGCTGAATCTCTAGATAGAACTCGTTATAACAACAGTTGAATCTTAAGGTAAAATTCGTTTTAACAACAGTTGAATCTTAAGAACTGACTCGTTTTAACAACAGCTGAATCTTAAGATAAAACTCGTTTTAACAACAGTTGAATCTTAAGAACTGACTCGTTTTATCAACAGTTCAACCTTAAGCACTGACTCGTTTTAACAACAGTTGAATCTTCAAATAAAACTCGTTTTAACAACAGTTGAATCTTAAGAACTGACTCATTTTAACAACAGTTGAATCTTAAGAACTGATTCGTTTTAACAACAGTTGAATCTTAAGATAAAACTCGTTTTAACAACAGTTGAATCTTAAGAACTGACTCGTTTTAACAACAGCTGAATCTTAAGATAAAACTCGTTTTACAACAGTTGAATCTTAAGAACTGACTCGTTTTATCAACAG
Source organism: Eledone cirrhosa (assembly GCA_964016885.1). NCBI lineage: Eukaryota > Metazoa > Mollusca > Cephalopoda > Octopoda > Eledonidae > Eledone > Eledone cirrhosa. The sequence continues at coordinate 23,547,280 of OZ024744.1, forward strand.
TTCAACCTTAAGAACTGACTCATCCTAACAACAGTTGAATCTTCAAATAGAACTCGTTTTAACAACAGTTGAATCTTAAGAACTGATTCGTTTTAACAACAGCTGAATCTTAAGATAAAACTCGTTTTAACAACAGTTGAATCTTAAGAACTGACTCGTTTTAACAACAGTTCAACCTTAAGAACTGACTCGTTTTAACAACAGTTGAATCTTTAAATAAAACTCGTTTTAACTACAGTTGAATCTTAAGAACTGACTCGTTTTAACAACAGTTGAATCTTAAGATAAAACTCGTTTTAACAACAGTTGAATCTTAAGAACTGACTCATTTTAACAACAGTTGAATCTTAAGAACTGATTCGTTTTAACAACAGTTGAATCTTCAGATAAAACTCGTTTTAACTACAGTTGAATCTTAAGAACTGACTCGTTTTAACAACAGTTGAATCTTAAGATAGAACTCGTTTTAACAACAGTTGAATCTTAAGAACTGACTCATTTTAACAAGAGTTGAATCTTAAGAACTGATTCGTTTTAACAACAGTTGAATCTTAAGATAAAACTCGTTTTAACAACAGTTGAATCTTAAGAACTGACTCGTTTTAACAACAGCTGAATCTTAAGATAAAACTCGTTTTGCAACAGTTGAATCTTAAGAACTGACTCGTTTTATCAACAGTTCAACATTAAGAACTGACTCATTTTAACAACAGTTGAATCTTCAAATAAAACTCGTTTTAACAACAGTTGATTCTTCAGAACTGACTCGTTTTAACAACAGTTGAATCTTAAGATAAAACTCGTTTTAACAACAGTTGAATCTTAAGAACTGACTCATTTTAACAACAGCTGAATCTTTAGATAAAACTCGTTTTAACAACAGTTGAATCTTAAGAACTGACTCGTTTTAACAACAGTTGAATCCTCAAATAAAACTCGTTTTAACAACAGTTGAATCTTAATAACTCACTCGTGTTAACAACAGTTGAATCTTAAGATAAAACTCGTTTTAACAACAGTTGAATCTTAAGAACTGACTCATTTTAACAACAGTTGAATCTTAAGAACTGATTCGTTTTAACAACAGTTGAATCTTCAGATAAAACTCGTTTTAACTACAGTTGAATCTTAATTACTGACTAGTTTTAACAACAGTTGAATCTTAAGATAAAACTCGTTTTAACAACAGTTGAATCTTAAGAACTGGCTCATTTTAACAACAGTTGAATCTTAAGAACTGATTCGTTTTAACAACAGTTGAATCTTAAGATAAAACTCGTTTTAACAACAGTTGAATCTTAAGAACTGACTCGTTTTAATAACAGTTGAATCTTAAGATAAAACTCGTTTTAACAACAGTTGAATCTTAAGAACTGACTCGTTTTAACAACAGCTGAATCTTAAGATAAAACTCGTTTTACAACAGTTGAATCTTAAGAACTGACTCGTTTTATCAACAGTTCAACCTTAAGAACTGACTCATCCTAACAACAGTTGAATCTTCAAATAAAACTCGTTTTAACAACAGTTGAATCTTAAGAACTCATTCGTTTTAACAACAGCTGAATCTTAAGATAAAACTCGTTTTAACAACAGTTGAATCTTAAGAACTGATTCGTTTTAACAACAGCTGAATCTTAAGATAAAACTCTTTTTAACAACAGTTGAATCTTAAGAACTGACTCGTTTTATCAACAGTTCAACCTCAAGCACTGACTCGTTTTAACAACAGTTGAATCTTCAAATAAAACTCGTTTTAACAACAGTTGATTCTTCAGAACTGACTCGTTTTAACAACAGTTGAATCTTAAGATAAAACTCGTTTTAACAACAGTTGAATCTTAAGAACTGACTCGTTTTAATAACAGTTGAATCGTAAGATAAAACTCGTTTTAACAACAGTTGAATCTTAAGAACTGACTCGTTTTAACAACAGCTGAATCTTAAGATAAAACTCTTTTTAACAACAGTTGAATCTTAAGAACTGACTCGTTTTATCAACAGTTCAACATTAAGCACTGACTCGTTTTAACAACAGTTGAATCTTCAAATAAAACTCGTTTTAACAACAGTTGATTCTTCAGAACTGACTCGTTTTAACAACAGTTGAATCTTAAGATAAAACTCGTTTTAACAACAGTTGAATCTTAAGAACTGACTCATTTTAACAACAGCTGAATCTCTAGATAAAACTCGTTATAACAACAGTTGAATCTTAAGGTAAAATTCGTTTTAACAACAGTTGAATCTTAAGAACTGACTCGTTTTAACAACAGCTGAATCTTAAGATAAAACTCGTTTTAACAACAGTTGAATCTTAAGAACTGACTCGTTTTATCAACAGTTCAACCTTAAGCACTGACTCGTTTTAACAACAGTTGAATCTTCAAATAAAACTCGTTTTAACAACAGTTGAATCTTAAGAACTGACTCATTTTAACAACAGTTGAATCTTAAGAACTGATTCGTTTTAACAACAGTTGAATCTTAAGATAAAACTCGTTTTAACAACAGTTGAATCTTAAGAACTGACTCGTTTTAACAACAGCTGAATCTTAAGATAAAACTCGTTTTACAACAGTTGAATCTTAAGAACTGACTCGTTTTATCAACAGTTCAACCTTAAGAACTGACTCATCCTAACAACAGTTGAATCTTCAAATAGAACTCGTTTTAACAACAGTTGAATCTTAAGAACTGATTCGTTTTAACAACAGCTGAATCTTAAGATAAAACTCGTTTTAACAACAGTTGAATCTTAAGATAAAATTCGTTTTAACAACAGTTGAATCTTAAGAACTGACTCGTTTTAACAACAGCTGAATCTTAAGATAAAACTCTTTTTAACAACAGTTGAATCTTAAGAACTGACTCGTTTTATCAACAGTTCAACCTTAAGCACTGACTCGTTTTAACAACAGTTGAATCTTCAAATAAAACTCGTTTTAACAACAGTTGATTCTTCAGAACTGACTCGTTTTAATAACAGTTGAATCTTAAGATAAAACTCGTTTTAACAACAGTTGAATCTTAAGAACTCATTCGTTTTAACAACAGCTGAATCTTAAGATAAAACTCGTTTTAACAACAGTTGAATCTTAAGAACTGATTCGTTTTAACAACAGCTGAATCTTAAGATAAAACTCTTTTTAACAACAGTTGAATCTTAAGAACTGACTCGTTTTATCAACAGTTCAACCTCAAGCACTGACTCGTTTTAACAACAGTTGAATCTTCAAATAAAACTCGTTTTAACAACAGTTGATTCTTCAGAACTGACTCGTTTTAACAACAGCTGAATCTTAAGATAAAACTCGTTTTAACAACAGTTGAATCTTAAGAACTGACTCGTTTTAATAACAGTTGAATCTTAAGATAAAACTCGTTTTAACAACAGTTGAATCTTAAGAACTGACTCGTTTTAACAACAGCTGAATCTTAAGATAAAACTCTTTTTAACAACAGTTGAATCTTAAGAACTGACTCGTTTTATCAACAGTTCAACATTAAGCACTGACTCGTTTTAACAACAGTTGAATTTTTAAATAAAACTCGTTTTAACAACAGTTGATTCTTCAGAACTGACTCGTTTTAACAACAGTTGAATCTTAAGATAAAACTCGTTTTAACAACAGTTGAATCTTAAGAACTGACTCATTTTAACAACAGCTGAATCTCTAGATAAAACTCGTTATAACAACAGTTGAATCTTAAGGTAAAATTCGTTTTAACAACAGTTGAATCTTAAGAACTGACTCGTTTTAACAACAGCTGAATCTTAAGATAAAACTCTTTTTAACAACAGTTGAATCTTAAGAACTGACTCGTTTTATCAACAGTTCAACATTAAGCACTGACTCGTTTTAACAACAGTTGAATCTTCAAATAAAACTCGTTTTAACAACAGTTGATTCTTCAGAACTGACTCGTTTTAACAACAGTTGAATCTTAAGATAAAACTCGTTTTAACAACAGTTGAATCTTAAGAACTGACTCATTTTAACAACAGCTGAATCTCTAGATAAAACTCGTTATAACAACAGTTGAATCTTAAGGTAAAATTCGTTTTAACAACAGTTGAATCTTAAGAACTGACTCGTTTTAACAACAGCTGAATCTTAAGATAAAACTCGTTTTAACAACAGTTGAATCTTAAGAACTGACTCGTTTTATCAACAGTTCAACCTTAAGCACTGACTCGTTTTAACAACAGTTGAATCTTCAAATAAAACTCGTTTTAACAACAGTTGAATCTTAAGAACTGACTCATTTTAACAACAGTTGAATCTTAAGAACTGATTCGTTTTAACAACAGTTGAATCTTAAGATAAAACTCGTTTTAACAACAGTTGAATCTTAAGAACTGACTCGTTTTAACAACAGCTGAATCTTAAGATAAAACTCGTTTTACAACAGTTGAATCTTAAGAACTGACTCGTTTTATCAACAGTTCAACCTTAAGAACTGACTCATCCTAACAACAGTTGAATCTTCAAATAGAACTCGTTTTAACAACAGTTGAATCTTAAGAACTGATTCGTTTTAACAACAGCTGAATCTTAAGATAAAACTCGTTTTAACAACAGTTGAATCTTAAGATAAAATTCGTTTTAACAACAGTTGAATCTTAAGAACTGACTCGTTTTAACAACAGCTGAATCTTAAGATAAAACTCTTTTTAACAACAGTTGAATCTTAAGAACTGACTCGTTTTATCAACAGTTCAACCTTAAGCACTGACTCGTTTTAACAACAGTTGAATCTTCAAATAAAACTCGTTTTAACAACAGTTGATTCTTCAGAACTGACTCGTTTTAATAACAGTTGAATCTTAAGATAAAACTCGTTTTAACAACAGTTGAATCTTAAGAACTCATTCGTTTTAACAACAGCTGAATCTTAAGATAAAACTCGTTTTAACAACAGTTGAATCTTAAGAACTGATTCGTTTTAACAACAGCTGAATCTTAAGATAAAACTCTTTTTAACAACAGTTGAATCTTAAGAACTGACTCGTTTTATCAACAGTTCAACCTCAAGCACTGACTCGTTTTAACAACAGTTGAATCTTCAAATAAAACTCGTTTTAACAACAGTTGATTCTTCAGAACTGACTCGTTTTAACAACAGTTGAATCTTAAGATAAAACTCGTTTTAACAACAGTTGAATCTTAAGAACTGACTCGTTTTAATAACAGTTGAATCTTAAGATAAAACTCGTTTTAACAACAGTTGAATCTTAAGAACTGACTCGTTTTAACAACAGCTGAATCTTAAGATAAAACTCTTTTTAACAACAGTTGAATCTTAAGAACTGACTCGTTTTATCAACAGTTCAACATTAAGCACTGACTCGTTTTAACAACAGTTGAATTTTTAAATAAAACTCGTTTTAACAACAGTTGATTCTTCAGAACTGACTCGTTTTAACAACAGTTGAATCTTAAGATAAAACTCGTTTTAACAACAGTTGAATCTTAAGAACTGACTCATTTTAACAACAGCTGAATCTCTAGATAAAACTCGTTATAACAACAGTTGAATCTTAAGGTAAAATTCGTTTTATCAACAGTTCAACCTTAAGCACTGACTCGTTTTAACAACAGTTGAATCTTCAAATAAAACTCGTTTTAACAACAGTTGAATCTTAAGAACTGACTCATTTTAACAACAGTTGAATCTTAAGAACTGATTCGTTTTAACAACAGTTGAATCTTAAGATAAAACTCGTTTTAACAACAGTTGAATCTTAAGAACTGACTCGTTTTAACAACAGCTGAATCTTAAGATAAAACTCGTTTTACAACAGTTGAATCTTAAGAACTGACTCGTTTTATCAACAGTTCAACCTTAAGAACTGACTCATCCTAACAACAGTTGAATCTTCAAATAGAACTCGTTTTAACAACAGTTGAATCTTAAGAACTGATTCGTTTTAACAACAGCTGAATCTTAAGATAAAACTCGTTTTAACAACAGTTGAATCTTAAGATAAAATTCGTTTTAACAACAGTTGAATCTTAAGAACTGACTCGTTTTAACAACAGCTGAATCTTAAGATAAAACTCTTTTTAACAACAGTTGAATCTTAAGAACTGACTCGTTTTATCAACAGTTCAACCTTAAGCACTGACTCGTTTTAACAACAGTTGAATCTTCAAATAAAACTCGTTTTAACAACAGTTGATTCTTCAGAACTGACTCGTTTTAATAACAGTTGAATCTTAAGATAAAACTCGTTTTAACAACAGTTGAATCTTAAGAACTCATTCGTTTTAACAACAGCTGAATCTTAAGATAAAACTCGTTTTAACAACAGTTGAATCTTAAGAACTGATTCGTTTTAACAACAGCTGAATCTTAAGATAAAACTCGTTTTAACAACAGTTGAATCTTAAGAACTGACTCGTTTTAATAACAGTTGAATCTTAAGATAAAACTCGTTTTAACAACAGTTGAATCTTAAGAACTGACTCGTTTTAACAACAGCTGAATCTTAAGATAAAACTCTTTTTAACAACAGTTGAATCTTAAGAACTGACTCGTTTTATCAACAGTTCAACATTAAGCACTGACTCGTTTTAACAACAGTTGAATTTTTAAATAAAACTCGTTTTAACAACAGTTGATTCTTCAGAACTGACTCGTTTTAACAACAGTTGAATCTTAAGATAAAACTCGTTTTAACAACAGTTGAATCTTAAGAACTGACTCATTTTAACAACAGCTGAATCTCTAGATAAAACTCGTTATAACAACAGTTGAATCTTAAGGTAAAATTCGTTTTAACAACAGTTGAATCTTAAGAACTGACTCGTTTTAACAACAGCTGAATCTTAAGATAAAACTCTTTTTAATAACAGTTGAATCTTAAGAACTGACTCGTTTTATCAACAGTTCAACATTAAGCACTGACTCGTTTTAACAACAGTTGAATCTTCAAATAAAACTCGTTTTAACAACAGTTGATTCTTCAGAACTGACTCGTTTTAACAACAGTTGAATCTTAAGATAAAACTCGTTTTAACAACAGTTGAATCTTAAGAACTGACTCATTTTAACAACAGCTGAATCTCTAGATAAAACTCGTTATAACAACAGTTGAATCGTAAGGTAAAATTCGTTTTAACAACAGTTGAATCTTAAGAACTGACTCGTTTTAACAACAGCTGAATCTTAAGATAAAACTCGTTTTAACAACAGTTGAATCTTAAGAACTGACTCGTTTTATCAACAGTTCAACCTTAAGCACTGACTCGTTTTAACAACAGTTGAATCTTCAAATAAAACTCGTTTTAACAACAGTTGAATCTTAAGAACTGACTCATTTTAACAACAGTTGAATCTTAAGAACTGATTCGTTTTAACAACAGTTGAATCTTAAGATAAAACTCGTTTTAACAACAGTTGAATCTTAAGAACTGACTCGTTTTAACAACAGCTGAATCTTAAGATAAAACTCGTTTTACAACAGTTGAATCTTAAGAACTGACTCGTTTTATCAACAGTTCAACCTTAAGAACTGACTCATCCTAACAACAGTTGAATCTTCAAATAGAACTCGTTTTAACAACAGTTGAATCTTAAGAACTGATTCGTTTTAACAACAGCTGAATCTTAAGATAAAACTCGTTTTAACAACAGTTGAATCTTAAGATAAAATTCGTTTTAACAACAGTTGAATCTTAAGAACTGACTCGTTTTAACAACAGCTGAATCTTAAGATAAAATTCTTTTTAACAACAGTTGAATCTTAAGAACTGACTCGTTTTATCAACAGTTCAACCTTAAGCACTGACTCGTTTTAACAACAGTTGAATCTTCAAATAAAACTCGTTTTAACAACAGTTGATTCTTCAGAACTGACTCGTTTTAATAACAGTTGAATCTTAAGATAAAACTCGTTTTAACAACAGTTGAATCTTAAGAACTGACTCGTTTTAATAACAGTTGAATCTTAAGATAAAACTCGTTTTAACAACAGTTGAATCTTAAGAACTGACTCGTTTTAACAACAGCTGAATCTTAAGATAAAACTCTTTTTAACAACAGTTGAATCTTAAGAACTGACTCGTTTTATCAACAGTTCAACCTTAAGCACTGACTCGTTTTAACAACAGTTGAATCTTCAAATAAAACTCGTTTTAACAACAGTTGATTCTTCAGAACTGACTCGTTTTAACAACAGTTGAATCTTAAGATAAAACTCGTTTTAACAACAGTTGAATCTTAAGAACTGACTCATTTTAACAACAGCTGAATCTCTAGATAAAACTCGTTATAACAACAGTTGAATCTTAAGGTAAAATTCGTTTTAACAACAGTTGAATCTTAAGAACTGACTCGTTTTAACAACAGCTGAATCTTAAGATAAAACTCGTTTTAACAACAGTTGAATCTTAAGAACTGACTCGTTTTATCAACAGTTCAACCTTAAGCACTGACTCGTTTTAACAACAGTTGAATCTTCAAATAAAACTGGTTTTAACAACAGTTGAATCTTAAGAACTGACTCATTTTAACAACAGTTGAATCTTAAGATAAAACTCGTTTTAACAACAGTTGAATCTTAAGAACTGACTCGTTTTAACAACAGTTCAACCTTAAGAACTGACTCGTTTTAACAACAGTTGAATCTTAAGATGAAACTCGTTTTAACAACAGTTGAATCTTAAGATAAAATTCGTTTTAACAACAGTTGAATCTTAAGAACTGACTCGTTTTAACAACAGCTGAATCTTAAGATAAAACTCGTTTTAACAACAGTTGAATCTTAAGATAAAATTCGTTTTAACAACAGTTGAATCTTAAGAACTGACTCGTTTTAACAACAGCTGAATCTTAAGATAAAACTCGTTTTAACAACAGTTGAATCTTAAGAACTGATTCGTTTTAACAACAGTTGACTCTTAAGAACTGATTCGTTTTAACAACAGCTGAATCTTAAGATAAAACTCGTTTTAACAACAGTTGAATCTTAAGATAAAATTCGTTTTAACAACAGTTGAATCTTAAGAACTGACTCGTTTTAACAACAGTTCAACTTTAAGAACTGACTCGTTTTAACAACAGTTGAATCTTAAGAACTGACTCGTTTTAACAACAGTTCAACCTTAAGAACTGACTCGTTTTAACAACAGTTGAATCTTAAGAACTGACTCGTTTTAACAACAGTTCAACCTTAAGAACTGACTCGTTTTAACAACAGTTGAATCTTCAAATAAAACTCGTTTTAACTACAGTTGAATCTTAAGAAATGACTCGTTTTAACAACAGTTGAATCTTAAGATAAAACTCGTTTTAACAACAGTTGAATCTTAAGAACTGACTCATTTTAACAACAGTTGAATCTTAAGAACTGATTCGTTTTAACAACAGTTGAATCTTCAGATAAAACTCGTTTTAACTACAGTTGAATCTTAAGAACTGACTCGTTTTAACAACAGTTGAATCTTAAGATAAAACTCGTTTTAACAGCAGTTGAATCTTAAGAACTGACTCATTTTAACAACAGTTGAATCTTAAGAACTGATTCGTTTTAACAACAGTTGAATCTTAAGATAAAATTCGTTTTAACAACAGTTGAATCTTAAGAACTGACTCGTTTTAACAACAGCTGAATCTTAAGATAAAACTCGTTTTACAACAGTTGAATCTTAAGAACTGACTCGTTTTATCAACAGTTCAACCTTAAGAACTGACTCATTTTAACAACAGTTGAATATTCAAATAAAACTCGTTTTAACAACAGTTGAATCTTAAGATAAAACTCGTTTTAACAACAGTTGAATCTTAAGAACTGATTCGTTTTAACAACAGCTGAATCTTAAGATAAACTCGTTTTAACAACAGCTGAATCTTAAGATAAACCTGGTTTTAACAACATTTGAATCTTAAGAACTGAATTCGTTTTAACAACAGCTGAATCTTAAGATAAAACTCGTTTTAACAACAGTTGATTCTTAAGAACTGACTCGTTTTATCAACAGTTCAACCTTAAGAACTGACTCGTTTTAACAACAGTTGAATCTTCAAATAAAACTCGTTTTAACAACAGTTGAATATTATGATAAAACTCATTTTAACAACAGTTGATTCTTAAGATAAAACTCGTTTTAACAACAGTTGATTCTTAAGAACTGACTCGTTTTAACAACAGCTGAATCTTAAGATAAAACTCGTTTTAACAACAGTTGAATCTTAAGATAAAATTCGTTTTAAAAATAGTTGAACGTTAAGAACTGGTTCGTTTTAACAACAGTTGGATCTTAAGATAAAACTCGTTTTAACAACAGTTGAATCTTAAGAACTGACTCGTTTTAACAACTGTTGAATCTTAAGAACTGACTCGTTTTATCAACAGTTCAACCTTAAGAACTGACTCGTTTTAACAACAGTTGAATCTTCAAATAAAACTCGTTTTAACAACAGTTGAATCTTAAGAACTGACTCGTTTTAACAACAGTTGAATCTTAAGATAAAACTCGTTTTAACAACAGTTGAATCTTAAGAACTGACTCGTTTTATCAACAGTTCAACCTTAATAACTGAATCGTTTTAACAAGAGTTGAATCTTCAAATTAAACTCGTTTTAACAACAGTTGAATCATAAGAACTGATTCGTTTTAACAACAGTTGAATCTTAAGATAAAACTCGTTTTAACAACAGTTGAATCTTAAGATAAAACTCGTTTTAACAACAGTGGAATCTTAAGAACTGACTCGTTTTAACAACAGCTGAATCTTAAGATAAAACTCGTTTTAACGACAGTTGAATCTTAAGAACTGACTCGTTTTATCAACAGTTCAACCTTAAGAACTGACTCATTTTAACAACAGTTGAATCTTCAAATAAAACTCGTTTTAACAACAGTTGAATCTTAAGAACTGATTCGTTTTAACAACAGCTGAATCTTAAGATAAACTCGTTTTAACAACAGTTGAATCTTAAGATAAACCTCGTTTTAACAACATTTGAATCTTAAGAACTGATTCGTTTTAACAACAGCTGAATCTTAAGATAAACTCGTTTTAACAACAGTTGAATCTTAAGATAAACCTCGTTTTAACAACAGTTGAATCTTAAGAACTGACTCGTTTTATCAACAGTTCAACCTTAAGAACTGACTCATCTTAACAACAGTTGAATCTTCAAATAAAATTCGTTTTAACAACAGTTGAATCTTAAGAACTGACTCGTTTTAACAACAGTTGAATCTTAAGAACTGACTCATTTTAACAACAGCTGAATCTTAAGATAAAACTCGTTTTAACAACAGTTGAATCTTAAGATAAAATTCGTTTTAACAACAGTTGAATCTTAAGAACTGACTCGTTTTAACAACAGCTGAATCTTAAGATAAAACTCGTTTTAACAACAGTTGAATCTTAAGAACTGACTCGTTTTATCAACAGTTCAACCTTAAGCACTGACTCGTTTGAACAACAGTTGAATCTTCAAATAAAACTCGTTTTAACAACAGTTGATTCTTCAGAACTGACTCGTTTTAACAACAGTTGAATCTTAAGATAAAACTCGTTTTAACAACAGTTGAATCTTAAGAACTGACTCATTTTAACAACAACTGAATCTCTAGATAAAACACGTTTTAACAACAGTTGAATCTTAAGAACTGACTCGTTTTATCAACAGTTGAATCTTAAGAACTGACTCGTTTTATCAACAGTTCAACCTTAAGAACTGACTCGTTTTAACAACAGTTGAATCCTCAAATAAAACTCGTTTTAACAACAGTTGAATCTTAAGAACTGACTCATTTTAACAACAGTTGAATCTTAAGATAAAACTCGTTTTAACAACAGTTGAATCTTAAGAACTGACTCGTTTTAACAACGGCTGAATTTTAAGATAAACTCGTTTTAACAACAGTTGAATCTTAAGAACTGACTCGTTTTATCAGCAGTTCAACCTTAAGAACTGACTCATCTTAACAACAGTTGAATCTTCAAATAAAATTCGTTTTAACAACAGTTGAATCTTAAGAACTGATTCGTTTTAACAACAGCTGAATCTTAGGATAAAACTCGTTTTAACAACAGTTGAATCTTAAGGTAAAATTCGTTTTAACAACAGTTGAATCTTAAGAACTGACTCGTTTTAACAACAGCTGAATCTTAAGATAAAACTCGTTTTAACAACAGTTGAATCTTAAGAACTGACTCGTTTTATCAACAGTTCAACCTTAAGCACTGACTCGTTTTAACAACAGTTGAATCTTCAAATAAAACTCGTTTTAACAACAGTTGAATCTTAAGAACTGACTCATTTTAACAACAGTTGAATCTTAAGATAAAACTCGTTTTAACAACAGTTGAATCTTAAGAACTGACTCGTTTTAACAACAGTTGAACCTTAAGAACTGACTCGTTTTAACAACAGTTGAATCTTAAGATAAAACTCGTTTTAACAACAGTTGAATCTTAAGAACTGACTCATTTTAACAACAGTTGAATCTTAAGAACTGATTCGTTTTAACAACAGTTGATTCTTAAGATAAAACTCGTTTTAACAACAGTTGAATCTTAAGAACTGACTCGTTTTAATAACAGCTGAATCTTAAGATAAAACTCGTTTTACAACAGTTGAATCTTAAGAACTGACTCGTTTTATCAACAGTTCAACCTTAAGAACTGACTCATCTTAACAACAGTTGAATCTTCAAATAAAACTCGTTTTAACAACAGTTGAATCTTAAGAACTGATTCGTTTTAACAACAGCTGAATCGTAAGATAAAACTCGTTTTAACAACAGTTGAATCTTAAGATAAAATTCGTTTTAACAACAGTTGAATCTTAAGAACTGACTCGTTTTAACAACAGCTGAATCTTAAGATAAAACTCGTTTTATCAACAGTTCAACCTTAAGAACTGACTCGTTTTAACAACAGTTGAATCCTCAAATATAACTCGTTTTAACAACAGTTGAATCTTAAGAACTGACTCGTTTTAACAATAGTTGAATCTTAAGATAAAACTCGTTTTAACAACAGTTGAATCTTAAGAACTGACTCATTTTAACAACAGTTCAACCTTAAGAACTGACTCGTTTTAACAACAGTTGAATCTTTAAATAAAACTCGTTTTAACAACAGTTGAATCTTAAGAACTGATTCGTTTTAACAACAGCTGAATCTTAAGATAAACTCGTTTTAACAACAGCTGAATCTTAAGATAAACCTGGTTTTAACAACATTTGAATCTTAAGAACTGAATTCGTTTTAACAACAGCTGAATCTTAAGATAAAACTCGTTTTAACAACAGTTGATTCTTAAGAACTGACTCGTTTTATCAACAGTTCAACCTTAAGAACTGACTCGTTTTAACAACAGTTGAATCTTCAAATAAAACTCGTTTTAACAACAGTTGAATATTATGATAAAACTCATTTTAACAACAGTTGATTCTTAAGATAAAACTCGTTTTAACAACAGTTGATTCTTAAGAACTGACTCGTTTTAACAACAGCTGAATCTTAAGATAAAACTCGTTTTAACAACAGTTGAATCTTAAGATAAAATTCGTTTTAAAAATAGTTGAACGTTAAGAACTGGTTCGTTTTAACAACAGTTGGATCTTAAGATAAAACTCGTTTTAACAACAGTTGAATCTTAAGAACTGACTCGTTTTAACAACTGTTGAATCTTAAGAACTGACTCGTTTTATCAACAGTTCAACCTTAAGAACTGACTCGTTTTAACAACAGTTGAATCTTCAAATAAAACTCGTTTTAACAACAGTTGAATCTTAAGAACTGACTCGTTTTAACAACAGTTGAATCTTAAGATAAAACTCGTTTTAACAACAGTTGAATCTTAAGAACTGACTCGTTTTATCAACAGTTCAACCTTAATAACTGAATCGTTTTAACAAGAGTTGAATCTTCAAATTAAACTCGTTTTAACAACAGTTGAATCATAAGAACTGATTCGTTTTAACAACAGTTGAATCTTAAGATAAAACTCGTTTTAACAACAGTTGAATCTTAAGATAAAACTCGTTTTAACAACAGTGGAATCTTAAGAACTGACTCGTTTTAACAACAGCTGAATCTTAAGATAAAACTCGTTTTAACGACAGTTGAATCTTAAGAACTGACTCGTTTTATCAACAGTTCAACCTTAAGAACTGACTCATTTTAACAACAGTTGAATCTTCAAATAAAACTCGTTTTAACAACAGTTGAATCTTAAGAACTGATTCGTTTTAACAACAGCTGAATCTTAAGATAAACTCGTTTTAACAACAGTTGAATCTTAAGATAAACCTCGTTTTAACAACATTTGAATCTTAAGAACTGATTCGTTTTAACAACAGCTGAATCTTAAGATAAACTCGTTTTAACAACAGTTGAATCTTAAGATAAACCTCGTTTTAACAACAGTTGAATCTTAAGAACTGACTCGTTTTATCAACAGTTCAACCTTAAGAACTGACTCATCTTAACAACAGTTGAATCTTCAAATAAAATTCGTTTTAACAACAGTTGAATCTTAAGAACTGACTCGTTTTAACAACAGTTGAATCTTAAGAACTGACTCATTTTAACAACAGCTGAATCTTAAGATAAAACTCGTTTTAACAACAGTTGAATCTTAAGATAAAATTCGTTTTAACAACAGTTGAATCTTAAGAACTGACTCGTTTTAACAACAGCTGAATCTTAAGATAAAACTCGTTTTAACAACAGTTGAATCTTAAGAACTGACTCGTTTTATCAACAGTTCAACCTTAAGCACTGACTCGTTTGAACAACAGTTGAATCTTCAAATAAAACTCGTTTTAACAACAGTTGATTCTTCAGAACTGACTCGTTTTAACAACAGTTGAATCTTAAGATAAAACTCGTTTTAACAACAGTTGAATCTTAAGAACTGACTCATTTTAACAACAACTGAATCTCTAGATAAAACACGTTTTAACAACAGTTGAATCTTAAGAACTGACTCGTTTTATCAACAGTTGAATCTTAAGAACTGACTCGTTTTATCAACAGTTCAACCTTAAGAACTGACTCGTTTTAACAACAGTTGAATCCTCAAATAAAACTCGTTTTAACAACAGTTGAATCTTAAGAACTGACTCATTTTAACAACAGTTGAATCTTAAGATAAAACTCGTTTTAACAACAGTTGAATCTTAAGAACTGACTCGTTTTAACAACGGCTGAATTTTAAGATAAACTCGTTTTAACAACAGTTGAATCTTAAGAACTGACTCGTTTTATCAGCAGTTCAACCTTAAGAACTGACTCATCTTAACAACAGTTGAATCTTCAAATAAAATTCGTTTTAACAACAGTTGAATCTTAAGAACTGATTCGTTTTAACAACAGCTGAATCTTAGGATAAAACTCGTTTTAACAACAGTTGAATCTTAAGGTAAAATTCGTTTTAACAACAGTTGAATCTTAAGAACTGACTCGTTTTAACAACAGCTGAATCTTAAGATAAAACTCGTTTTAACAACAGTTGAATCTTAAGAACTGACTCGTTTTATCAACAGTTCAACCTTAAGCACTGACTCGTTTTAACAACAGTTGAATCTTCAAATAAAACTCGTTTTAACAACAGTTGAATCTTAAGAACTGACTCATTTTAACAACAGTTGAATCTTAAGATAAAACTCGTTTTAACAACAGTTGAATCTTAAGAACTGACTCGTTTTAACAACAGTTGAACCTTAAGAACTGACTCGTTTTAACAACAGTTGAATCTTAAGATAAAACTCGTTTTAACAACAGTTGAATCTTAAGAACTGACTCATTTTAACAACAGTTGAATCTTAAGAACTGATTCGTTTTAACAACAGTTGAATCTTAAGATAAAACTCGTTTTAACAACAGTTGAATCTTAAGAACTGACTCGTTTTAATAACAGCTGAATCTTAAGATAAAACTCGTTTTACAACAGTTGAATCTTAAGAACTGACTCGTTTTATCAACAGTTCAACCTTAAGAACTGACTCATCTTAACAACAGTTGAATCTTCAAATAAAACTCGTTTTAACAACAGTTGAATCTTAAGAACTGATTCGTTTTAACAACAGCTGAATCGTAAGATAAAACTCGTTTTAACAACAGTTGAATCTTAAGATAAAATTCGTTTTAACAACAGTTGAATCTTAAGAACTGACTCGTTTTAACAACAGCTGAATCTTAAGATAAAACTCGTTTTATCAACAGTTCAACCTTAAGAACTGACTCGTTTTAACAACAGTTGAATCCTCAAATATAACTCGTTTTAACAACAGTTGAATCTTAAGAACTGACTCGTTTTAACAATAGTTGAATCTTAAGATAAAACTCGTTTTAACAACAGTTGAATCTTAAGAACTGACTCATTTTAACAACAGTTCAACCTTAAGAACTGACTCGTTTTAACAACAGTTGAATCTTTAAATAAAACTCGTTTTAACTACAGTTGAATCTTAAGAACTGACTCGTTTTATCAACAGTTGCATCTTAAGATAAAACTCGTTTTAACAACAGTTGAATCTTAAGAACTGACTCATTTTAACAACAGTTGAATCTTAAGAACTGATTCGTTTTAACAACAGTTGAATCTTCAGATAAAACTCGTTTTAACTACAGTTGAATCTTAAGAACTGACTCGTTTTAACAACAGTTGAATCTTAAGATAGAACTCGTTTTAACAACAGTTGAATCTTAAGAACTGACTCATTTTAACAACAGTTGAATCTTAAGAACTGATTCGTTTTAACAACAGTTGAATCTTAAGATAAAACTCGTTTTAACAACAGTTGAATCTTAAGAACAGACTCGTTTTAACAACAGCTGAATCTTAAGATAAAACTCGTTTTACAACAGTTCAATCTTAAGAACTGACTCGTTTTATCAACAGTTCAACCTTAAGAACTGACTCATTTTAACAACAGTTGAATCTTCAAATAAAACTCGTTTTAACAACAGTTGATTCTTCAGAACTGACTCGTTTTAACAACAGTTGAATCTTAAGAACTGACTCATTTTAACAACAGCTGAATCTTTAGATAAAACTCGTTTTAACAACAGTTGAATCTTAAGAACTGACACGTTTTAACAACAGTTGAATCCTCAAATAAAACTCGTTTTAACAACAGTTGAATCTTAATAACTGACTCGTTTTAACAACAGTTGAATCTTAAGATAAAACTCGTTTTAACAACAGTTGAATCTTAAGAACTGACTCATTTTAACAACTGTTGAATCTTAAGAACTGACTCGTTTTATCAACAGTTCAACCTTAAGAACTGACTCGTTTTAACAACAGTTGAATCTTCAAATAAAACTCGTTTTAACAACAGTTGAATCTTAAGAACTGACTCGTTTTAACAACAGTTGAATCTTAAGATAAAACTCGTTTTAACAACAGTTGAATCTTAAGAACTGACTCGTTTTATCAACAGTTCAACCTTAATAACTGAATCGTTTTAACAAGAGTTGAATCTTCAAATTAAACTCGTTTTAACAACAGTTGAATCATAAGAACTGATTCGTTTTAACAACAGTTGAATCTTAAGATAAAACTCGTTTTAACAACAGTTGAATCTTAAGATAAAACTCGTTTTAACAACAGTGGAATCTTAAGAACTGACTCGTTTTAACAACAGCTGAATCTTAAGATAAAACTCGTTTTAACGACAGTTGAATCTTAAGAACTGACTCGTTTTATCAACAGTTCAACCTTAAGAACTGACTCATTTTAACAACAGTTGAATCTTCAAATAAAACTCGTTTTAACAACAGTTGAATCTTAAGAACTGATTCGTTTTAACAACAGCTGAATCTTAAGATAAACTCGTTTTAACAACAGTTGAATCTTAAGATAAACCTCGTTTTAACAACATTTGAATCTTAAGAACTGATTCGTTTTAACAACAGCTGAATCTTAAGATAAACTCGTTTTAACAACAGTTGAATCTTAAGATAAACCTCGTTTTAACAACAGTTGAATCTTAAGAACTGACTCGTTTTATCAACAGTTCAACCTTAAGAACTGACTCATCTTAACAACAGTTGAATCTTCAAATAAAATTCGTTTTAACAACAGTTGAATCTTAAGAACTGACTCGTTTTAACAACAGTTGAATCTTAAGAACTGACTCATTTTAACAACAGCTGAATCTTAAGATAAAACTCGTTTTAACAACAGTTGAATCTTAAGATAAAATTCGTTTTAACAACAGTTGAATCTTAAGAACTGACTCGTTTTAACAACAGCTGAATCTTAAGATAAAACTCGTTTTAACAACAGTTGAATCTTAAGAACTGACTCGTTTTATCAACAGTTCAACCTTAAGCACTGACTCGTTTGAACAACAGTTGAATCTTCAAATAAAACTCGTTTTAACAACAGTTGATTCTTCAGAACTGACTCGTTTTAACAACAGTTGAATCTTAAGATAAAACTCGTTTTAACAACAGTTGAATCTTAAGAACTGACTCATTTTAACAACAACTGAATCTCTAGATAAAACACGTTTTAACAACAGTTGAATCTTAAGAACTGACTCGTTTTATCAACAGTTGAATCTTAAGAACTGACTCGTTTTATCAACAGTTCAACCTTAAGAACTGACTCGTTTTAACAACAGTTGAATCCTCAAATAAAACTCGTTTTAACAACAGTTGAATCTTAAGAACTGACTCATTTTAACAACAGTTGAATCTTAAGATAAAACTCGTTTTAACAACAGTTGAATCTTAAGAACTGACTCGTTTTAACAACGGCTGAATTTTAAGATAAACTCGTTTTAACAACAGTTGAATCTTAAGAACTGACTCGTTTTATCAGCAGTTCAACCTTAAGAACTGACTCATCTTAACAACAGTTGAATCTTCAAATAAAATTCGTTTTAACAACAGTTGAATCTTAAGAACTGATTCGTTTTAACAACAGCTGAATCTTAGGATAAAACTCGTTTTAACAACAGTTGAATCTTAAGGTAAAATTCGTTTTAACAACAGTTGAATCTTAAGAACTGACTCGTTTTAACAACAGCTGAATCTTAAGATAAAACTCGTTTTAACAACAGTTGAATCTTAAGAACTGACTCGTTTTATCAACAGTTCAACCTTAAGCACTGACTCGTTTTAACAACAGTTGAATCTTCAAATAAAACTCGTTTTAACAACAGTTGAATCTTAAGAACTGACTCATTTTAACAACAGTTGAATCTTAAGATAAAACTCGTTTTAACAACAGTTGAATCTTAAGAACTGACTCGTTTTAACAACAGTTGAACCTTAAGAACTGACTCGTTTTAACAACAGTTGAATCTTAAGATAAAACTCGTTTTAACAACAGTTGAATCTTAAGAACTGACTCATTTTAACAACAGTTGAATCTTAAGAACTGATTCGTTTTAACAACAGTTGAATCTTAAGATAAAACTCGTTTTAACAACAGTTGAATCTTAAGAACTGACTCGTTTTAATAACAGCTGAATCTTAAGATAAAACTCGTTTTACAACAGTTGAATCTTAAGAACTGACTCGTTTTATCAACAGTTCAACCTTAAGAACTGACTCATCTTAACAACAGTTGAATCTTCAAATAAAACTCGTTTTAACAACAGTTGAATCTTAAGAACTGATTCGTTTTAACAACAGCTGAATCGTAAGATAAAACTCGTTTTAACAACAGTTGAATCTTAAGATAAAATTCGTTTTAACAACAGTTGAATCTTAAGAACTGACTCGTTTTAACAACAGCTGAATCTTAAGATAAAACTCGTTTTATCAACAGTTCAACCTTAAGAACTGACTCGTTTTAACAACAGTTGAATCCTCAAATATAACTCGTTTTAACAACAGTTGAATCTTAAGAACTGACTCGTTTTAACAATAGTTGAATCTTAAGATAAAACTCGTTTTAACAACAGTTGAATCTTAAGAACTGACTCATTTTAACAACAGTTCAACCTTAAGAACTGACTCGTTTTAACAACAGTTGAATCTTTAAATAAAACTCGTTTTAACTACAGTTGAATCTTAAGAACTGACTCGTTTTATCAACAGTTGCATCTTAAGATAAAACTCGTTTTAACAACAGTTGAATCTTAAGAACTGACTCATTTTAACAACAGTTGAATCTTAAGAACTGATTCGTTTTAACAACAGTTGAATCTTCAGATAAAACTCGTTTTAACTACAGTTGAATCTTAAGAACTGACTCGTTTTAACAACAGTTGAATCTTAAGATAGAACTCGTTTTAACAACAGTTGAATCTTAAGAACTGACTCATTTTAACAACAGTTGAATCTTAAGAACTGATTCGTTTTAACAACAGTTGAATCTTAAGATAAAACTCGTTTTAACAACAGTTGAATCTTAAGAACAGACTCGTTTTAACAACAGCTGAATCTTAAGATAAAACTCGTTTTACAACAGTTCAATCTTAAGAACTGACTCGTTTTATCAACAGTTCAACCTTAAGAACTGACTCATTTTAACAACAGTTGAATCTTCAAATAAAACTCGTTTTAACAACAGTTGATTCTTCAGAACTGACTCGTTTTAACAACAGTTGAATCTTAAGAACTGACTCATTTTAACAACAGCTGAATCTTTAGATAAAACTCGTTTTAACAACAGTTGAATCTTAAGAACTGACACGTTTTAACAACAGTTGAATCCTCAAATAAAACTCGTTTTAACAACAGTTGAATCTTAATAACTGACTCGTTTTAACAACAGTTGAATCTTAAGATAAAACTCGTTTTAACAACAGTTGAATCTTAAGAACTGACTCATTTTAACAACAGTTGAATCTTAAGAACTGACTCGTTTTAACAACAGTTGAATCTTAAGATAAAACTCGTTTTAACAACAGTTGAATCTTAAGAACTGACTCATTTTAACAACAGTTGAATCTTAAGAACTGATTCGTTTTAACAACAGTTGAATCTTAAGATAAAACTCGTTTTAACAACAGTTGAATCTTAAGAACTGACTCGTTTTAACAACAGCTGAATCTTAAGATAAAACTCGTTTTACAACAGTTGAATCTTAAGAACTGACTCGTTTTATCAACAGTTCAACCTTAAGAACTGACTCATCCTAACAACAGTTGAATCTTCAAATAAAACTCGTTTTAACAACAGTTGAATCTTAAGAACTGATTCGTTTTAACAACAGCTGAATCTTAAGATAAAACTCGTTTTAACAACAGTTGAATCTTAAGATAAAATTCGTTTTAACAACAGTTGAATCTTAAGAACTGACTCGTTTTAACAACAGCTGAATCTTAAGATAAACCTCGTTTTAACAACAGTTGAATCTTAAGAACTGACTCGTTTTATCAACAGTTCAACCTTAAGAACTGACTCATCTTAACAACAGTTGAATCTTCAAATAAAATTCGTTTTAACAACAGTTGAATCTTAAGAACTGACTCGTTTTAACAACAGTTGAATCTTAAGAACTGACTCATTTTAACAACAGCTGAATCTTAAGATAAAACTCGTTTTAACAACAGTTGAATCTTAAGATAAAATTCGTTTTAACAACAGTTGAATCTTAAGAACTGACTCGTTTTAACAACAGCTGAATCTTAAGATAAAACTCGTTTTAACAACAGTTGAATCTTAAGAACTGACTCGTTTTATCAACAGTTCAACCTTAAGCACTGACTCGTTTGAACAACAGTTGAATCTTCAAATAAAACTCGTTTTAACAACAGTTGATTCTTCAGAACTGACTCGTTTTAACAACAGTTGAATCTTAAGATAAAACTCGTTTTAACAACAGTTGAATCTTAAGAACTGACTCATTTTAACAACAACTGAATCTCTAGATAAAACACGTTTTAACAACAGTTGAATCTTAAGAACTGACTCGTTTTATCAACAGTTGAATCTTAAGAACTGACTCGTTTTATCAACAGTTCAACCTTAAGAACTGACTCGTTTTAACAACAGTTGAATCCTCAAATAAAACTCGTTTTAACAACAGTTGAATCTTAAGAACTGACTCATTTTAACAACAGTTGAATCTTAAGATAAAACTCGTTTTAACAACAGTTGAATCTTAAGAACTGACTCGTTTTAACAACGGCTGAATTTTAAGATAAACTCGTTTTAACAACAGTTGAATCTTAAGAACTGACTCGTTTTATCAGCAGTTCAACCTTAAGAACTGACTCATCTTAACAACAGTTGAATCTTCAAATAAAATTCGTTTTAACAACAGTTGAATCTTAAGAACTGATTCGTTTTAACAACAGCTGAATCTTAGGATAAAACTCGTTTTAACAACAGTTGAATCTTAAGGTAAAATTCGTTTTAACAACAGTTGAATCTTAAGAACTGACTCGTTTTAACAACAGCTGAATCTTAAGATAAAACTCGTTTTAACAACAGTTGAATCTTAAGAACTGACTCGTTTTATCAACAGTTCAACCTTAAGCACTGACTCGTTTTAACAACAGTTGAATCTTCAAATAAAACTCGTTTTAACAACAGTTGAATCTTAAGAACTGACTCATTTTAACAACAGTTGAATCTTAAGATAAAACTCGTTTTAACAACAGTTGAATCTTAAGAACTGACTCGTTTTAACAACAGTTGAACCTTAAGAACTGACTCGTTTTAACAACAGTTGAATCTTAAGATAAAACTCGTTTTAACAACAGTTGAATCTTAAGAACTGACTCATTTTAACAACAGTTGAATCTTAAGAACTGATTCGTTTTAACAACAGTTGAATCTTAAGATAAAACTCGTTTTAACAACAGTTGAATCTTAAGAACTGACTCGTTTTAATAACAGCTGAATCTTAAGATAAAACTCGTTTTACAACAGTTGAATCTTAAGAACTGACTCGTTTTATCAACAGTTCAACCTTAAGAACTGACTCATCTTAACAACAGTTGAATCTTCAAATAAAACTCGTTTTAACAACAGTTGAATCTTAAGAACTGATTCGTTTTAACAACAGCTGAATCGTAAGATAAAACTCGTTTTAACAACAGTTGAATCTTAAGATAAAATTCGTTTTAACAACAGTTGAATCTTAAGAACTGACTCGTTTTAACAACAGCTGAATCTTAAGATAAAACTCGTTTTATCAACAGTTCAACCTTAAGAACTGACTCGTTTTAACAACAGTTGAATCCTCAAATATAACTCGTTTTAACAACAGTTGAATCTTAAGAACTGACTCGTTTTAACAATAGTTGAATCTTAAGATAAAACTCGTTTTAACAACAGTTGAATCTTAAGAACTGACTCATTTTAACAACAGTTCAACCTTAAGAACTGACTCGTTTTAACAACAGTTGAATCTTTAAATAAAACTCGTTTTAACTACAGTTGAATCTTAAGAACTGACTCGTTTTATCAACAGTTGCATCTTAAGATAAAACTCGTTTTAACAACAGTTGAATCTTAAGAACTGACTCATTTTAACAACAGTTGAATCTTAAGAACTGATTCGTTTTAACAACAGTTGAATCTTCAGATAAAACTCGTTTTAACTACAGTTGAATCTTAAGAACTGACTCGTTTTAACAACAGTTGAATCTTAAGATAGAACTCGTTTTAACAACAGTTGAATCTTAAGAACTGACTCATTTTAACAACAGTTGAATCTTAAGAACTGATTCGTTTTAACAACAGTTGAATCTTAAGATAAAACTCGTTTTAACAACAGTTGAATCTTAAGAACAGACTCGTTTTAACAACAGCTGAATCTTAAGATAAAACTCGTTTTACAACAGTTCAATCTTAAGAACTGACTCGTTTTATCAACAGTTCAACCTTAAGAACTGACTCATTTTAACAACAGTTGAATCTTCAAATAAAACTCGTTTTAACAACAGTTGATTCTTCAGAACTGACTCGTTTTAACAACAGTTGAATCTTAAGAACTGACTCATTTTAACAACAGCTGAATCTTTAGATAAAACTCGTTTTAACAACAGTTGAATCTTAAGAACTGACACGTTTTAACAACAGTTGAATCCTCAAATAAAACTCGTTTTAACAACAGTTGAATCTTAATAACTGACTCGTTTTAACAACAGTTGAATCTTAAGATAAAACTCGTTTTAACAACAGTTGAATCTTAAGAACTGACTCATTTTAACAACAGTTGAATCTTAAGAACTGACTCGTTTTAACAACAGTTGAATCTTAAGATAAAACTCGTTTTAACAACAGTTGAATCTTAAGAACTGACTCATTTTAACAACAGTTGAATCTTAAGAACTGATTCGTTTTAACAACAGTTGAATCTTAAGATAAAACTCGTTTTAACAACAGTTGAATCTTAAGAACTGACTCGTTTTAACAACAGCTGAATCTTAAGATAAAACTCGTTTTACAACAGTTGAATCTTAAGAACTGACTCGTTTTATCAACAGTTCAACCTTAAGAACTGACTCATCCTAACAACAGTTGAATCTTCAAATAAAACTCGTTTTAACAACAGTTGAATCTTAAGAACTGATTCGTTTTAACAACAGCTGAATCTTAAGATAAAACTCGTTTTAACAACAGTTGAATCTTAAGATAAAATTCGTTTTAACAACAGTTGAATCTTAAGAACTGACTCGTTTTAACAACAGCTGAATCTTAAGATAAAACTCTTTTTAACAACAGTTGAATCTTAAGAACTGACTCGTTTTATCAACAGTTCAACCTTAAGCACTGACTCGTTTTAACAACAGTTGAATCTTCAAATAAAATTCGTTTTAACAACAGTTGATTCTTCAGAACTGACTCGTTTTAACAACAGCTGAATCTTAAGATAAAACTCGTTTTATCAACAGTTCAACCTTAAGAACTGACTCGTTTTAACAACAGTTGAATCCTCAAATATAACTCGTTTTAACAACAGTTGAATCTTAAGAACTGACTCGTTTTAACAATAGTTGAATCTTAAGATAAAACTCGTTTTAACAACAGTTGAATCTTAAGAACTGACTCATTTTAACAACAGTTCAACCTTAAGAACTGACTCGTTTTAACAACAGTTGAATCTTTAAATAAAACTCGTTTTAACTACAGTTGAATCTTAAGAACTGACTCGTTTTATCAACAGTTGCATCTTAAGATAAAACTCGTTTTAACAACAGTTGAATCTTAAGAACTGACTCATTTTAACAACAGTTGAATCTTAAGAACTGATTCGTTTTAACAACAGTTGAATCTTCAGATAAAACTCGTTTTAACTACAGTTGAATCTTAAGAACTGACTCGTTTTAACAACAGTTGAATCTTAAGATAGAACTCGTTTTAACAACAGTTGAATCTTAAGAACTGACTCATTTTAACAACAGTTGAATCTTAAGAACTGATTCGTTTTAACAACAGTTGAATCTTAAGATAAAACTCGTTTTAACAACAGTTGAATCTTAAGAACAGACTCGTTTTAACAACAGCTGAATCTTAAGATAAAACTCGTTTTACAACAGTTCAATCTTAAGAACTGACTCGTTTTATCAACAGTTCAACCTTAAGAACTGACTCATTTTAACAACAGTTGAATCTTCAAATAAAACTCGTTTTAACAACAGTTGATTCTTCAGAACTGACTCGTTTTAACAACAGTTGAATCTTAAGAACTGACTCATTTTAACAACAGCTGAATCTTTAGATAAAACTCGTTTTAACAACAGTTGAATCTTAAGAACTGACACGTTTTAACAACAGTTGAATCCTCAAATAAAACTCGTTTTAACAACAGTTGAATCTTAATAACTGACTCGTTTTAACAACAGTTGAATCTTAAGATAAAACTCGTTTTAACAACAGTTGAATCTTAAGAACTGACTCATTTTAACAACAGTTGAATCTTAAGAACTGACTCGTTTTAACAACAGTTGAATCTTAAGATAAAACTCGTTTTAACAACAGTTGAATCTTAAGAACTGACTCATTTTAACAACAGTTGAATCTTAAGAACTGATTCGTTTTAACAACAGTTGAATCTTAAGATAAAACTCGTTTTAACAACAGTTGAATCTTAAGAACTGACTCGTTTTAACAACAGCTGAATCTTAAGATAAAACTCGTTTTACAACAGTTGAATCTTAAGAACTGACTCGTTTTATCAACAGTTCAACCTTAAGAACTGACTCATCCTAACAACAGTTGAATCTTCAAATAAAACTCGTTTTAACAACAGTTGAATCTTAAGAACTGATTCGTTTTAACAACAGCTGAATCTTAAGATAAAACTCGTTTTAACAACAGTTGAATCTTAAGATAAAATTCGTTTTAACAACAGTTGAATCTTAAGAACTGACTCGTTTTAACAACAGCTGAATCTTAAGATAAACCTCGTTTTAACAACAGTTGAATCTTAAGAACTGACTCGTTTTATCAACAGTTCAACCTTAAGAACTGACTCATCTTAACAACAGTTGAATCTTCAAATAAAATTCGTTTTAACAACAGTTGAATCTTAAGAACTGACTCGTTTTAACAACAGTTGAATCTTAAGAACTGACTCATTTTAACAACAGCTGAATCTTAAGATAAAACTCGTTTTAACAACAGTTGAATCTTAAGATAAAATTCGTTTTAACAACAGTTGAATCTTAAGAACTGACTCGTTTTAACAACAGCTGAATCTTAAGATAAAACTCGTTTTAACAACAGTTGAATCTTAAGAACTGACTCGTTTTATCAACAGTTCAACCTTAAGCACTGACTCGTTTGAACAACAGTTGAATCTTCAAATAAAACTCGTTTTAACAACAGTTGATTCTTCAGAACTGACTCGTTTTAACAACAGTTGAATCTTAAGATAAAACTCGTTTTAACAACAGTTGAATCTTAAGAACTGACTCATTTTAACAACAACTGAATCTCTAGATAAAACACGTTTTAACAACAGTTGAATCTTAAGAACTGACTCGTTTTATCAACAGTTGAATCTTAAGAACTGACTCGTTTTATCAACAGTTCAACCTTAAGAACTGACTCGTTTTAACAACAGTTGAATCCTCAAATAAAACTCGTTTTAACAACAGTTGAATCTTAAGAACTGACTCATTTTAACAACAGTTGAATCTTAAGATAAAACTCGTTTTAACAACAGTTGAATCTTAAGAACTGACTCGTTTTAACAACGGCTGAATTTTAAGATAAACTCGTTTTAACAACAGTTGAATCTTAAGAACTGACTCGTTTTATCAGCAGTTCAACCTTAAGAACTGACTCATCTTAACAACAGTTGAATCTTCAAATAAAATTCGTTTTAACAACAGTTGAATCTTAAGAACTGATTCGTTTTAACAACAGCTGAATCTTAGGATAAAACTCGTTTTAACAACAGTTGAATCTTAAGGTAAAATTCGTTTTAACAACAGTTGAATCTTAAGAACTGACTCGTTTTAACAACAGCTGAATCTTAAGATAAAACTCGTTTTAACAACAGTTGAATCTTAAGAACTGACTCGTTTTATCAACAGTTCAACCTTAAGCACTGACTCGTTTTAACAACAGTTGAATCTTCAAATAAAACTCGTTTTAACAACAGTTGAATCTTAAGAACTGACTCATTTTAACAACAGTTGAATCTTAAGATAAAACTCGTTTTAACAACAGTTGAATCTTAAGAACTGACTCGTTTTAACAACAGTTGAACCTTAAGAACTGACTCGTTTTAACAACAGTTGAATCTTAAGATAAAACTCGTTTTAACAACAGTTGAATCTTAAGAACTGACTCATTTTAACAACAGTTGAATCTTAAGAACTGATTCGTTTTAACAACAGTTGAATCTTAAGATAAAACTCGTTTTAACAACAGTTGAATCTTAAGAACTGACTCGTTTTAATAACAGCTGAATCTTAAGATAAAACTCGTTTTACAACAGTTGAATCTTAAGAACTGACTCGTTTTATCAACAGTTCAACCTTAAGAACTGACTCATCTTAACAACAGTTGAATCTTCAAATAAAACTCGTTTTAACAACAGTTGAATCTTAAGAACTGATTCGTTTTAACAACAGCTGAATCGTAAGATAAAACTCGTTTTAACAACAGTTGAATCTTAAGATAAAATTCGTTTTAACAACAGTTGAATCTTAAGAACTGACTCGTTTTAACAACAGCTGAATCTTAAGATAAAACTCGTTTTATCAACAGTTCAACCTTAAGAACTGACTCGTTTTAACAACAGTTGAATCCTCAAATATAACTCGTTTTAACAACAGTTGAATCTTAAGAACTGACTCGTTTTAACAATAGTTGAATCTTAAGATAAAACTCGTTTTAACAACAGTTGAATCTTAAGAACTGACTCATTTTAACAACAGTTCAACCTTAAGAACTGACTCGTTTTAACAACAGTTGAATCTTTAAATAAAACTCGTTTTAACTACAGTTGAATCTTAAGAACTGACTCGTTTTATCAACAGTTGCATCTTAAGATAAAACTCGTTTTAACAACAGTTGAATCTTAAGAACTGACTCATTTTAACAACAGTTGAATCTTAAGAACTGATTCGTTTTAACAACAGTTGAATCTTCAGATAAAACTCGTTTTAACTACAGTTGAATCTTAAGAACTGACTCGTTTTAACAACAGTTGAATCTTAAGATAGAACTCGTTTTAACAACAGTTGAATCTTAAGAACTGACTCATTTTAACAACAGTTGAATCTTAAGAACTGATTCGTTTTAACAACAGTTGAATCTTAAGATAAAACTCGTTTTAACAACAGTTGAATCTTAAGAACAGACTCGTTTTAACAACAGCTGAATCTTAAGATAAAACTCGTTTTACAACAGTTCAATCTTAAGAACTGACTCGTTTTATCAACAGTTCAACCTTAAGAACTGACTCATTTTAACAACAGTTGAATCTTCAAATAAAACTCGTTTTAACAACAGTTGATTCTTCAGAACTGACTCGTTTTAACAACAGTTGAATCTTAAGAACTGACTCATTTTAACAACAGCTGAATCTTTAGATAAAACTCGTTTTAACAACAGTTGAATCTTAAGAACTGACACGTTTTAACAACAGTTGAATCCTCAAATAAAACTCGTTTTAACAACAGTTGAATCTTAATAACTGACTCGTTTTAACAACAGTTGAATCTTAAGATAAAACTCGTTTTAACAACAGTTGAATCTTAAGAACTGACTCATTTTAACAACAGTTGAATCTTAAGAACTGACTCGTTTTAACAACAGTTGAATCTTAAGATAAAACTCGTTTTAACAACAGTTGAATCTTAAGAACTGACTCATTTTAACAACAGTTGAATCTTAAGAACTGATTCGTTTTAACAACAGTTGAATCTTAAGATAAAACTCGTTTTAACAACAGTTGAATCTTAAGAACTGACTCGTTTTAACAACAGCTGAATCTTAAGATAAAACTCGTTTTACAACAGTTGAATCTTAAGAACTGACTCGTTTTATCAACAGTTCAACCTTAAGAACTGACTCATCCTAACAACAGTTGAATCTTCAAATAAAACTCGTTTTAACAACAGTTGAATCTTAAGAACTGATTCGTTTTAACAACAGCTGAATCTTAAGATAAAACTCGTTTTAACAACAGTTGAATCTTAAGATAAAATTCGTTTTAACAACAGTTGAATCTTAAGAACTGACTCGTTTTAACAACAGCTGAATCTTAAGATAAAACTCTTTTTAACAACAGTTGAATCTTAAGAACTGACTCGTTTTATCAACAGTTCAACCTTAAGCACTGACTCGTTTTAACAACAGTTGAATCTTCAAATAAAATTCGTTTTAACAACAGTTGATTCTTCAGAACTGACTCGTTTTAACAACAGTTGAATCTTAAGATAAAACTCGTTTTAACAACAGTTGAATCTTAAGAACTGACTCGTTTTAATAACAGTTGAATCTTAAGATAAAACTCGTTTTAACAACAGTTGAATCTTAAGAACTGACTCGTTTTAACAACAGCTGAATCTTAAGATAAAACTCTTTTTAACAACAGTTGAATCTTAAGAACTGACTCGTTTTATCAACAGTTCAACATTAAGCACTGACTCGTTTTAACAACAGTTGAATCTTCAAATAAAACTCGTTTTAACAACAGTTGATTCTTCAGAACTGACTCGTTTTAACAACAGTTGAATCTTAAGATAAAACTCGTTTTAACAACAGTTGAATCTTAAGAACTGACTCATTTTAACAACAGCTGAATCTCTAGATAAAACTCGTTATAACAACAGTTGAATCTTAAGGTAAAATTCGTTTTAACAACAGTTCAACCTTAAGCACTGACTCGTTTTAACAACAGTTGAATCTTCAAATAAAACTCGTTTTAACAACAGTTGAATCTTAAGAACTGATTCGTTTTAACAACAGCTGAATCGTAAGATAAAACTCGTTTTAACAACAGTTGAATCTTAAGATAAAATTCGTTTTAACAACAGTTGAATCTTAAGAACTGACTCGTTTTAACAACAGCTGAATCTTAAGATAAAACTCGTTTTATCAACAGTTCAACCTTAAGAACTGACTCGTTTTAACAACAGTTGAATCCTCAAATATAACTCGTTTTAACAACAGTTGAATCTTAAGAACTGACTCGTTTTAACAATAGTTGAATCTTAAGATAAAACTCGTTTTAACAACAGTTGAATCTTAAGAACTGACTCATTTTAACAACAGTTCAACCTTAAGAACTGACTCGTTTTAACAACAGTTGAATCTTTAAATAAAACTCGTTTTAACTACAGTTGAATCTTAAGAACTGACTCGTTTTATCAACAGTTGCATCTTAAGATAAAACTCGTTTTAACAACAGTTGAATCTTAAGAACTGACTCATTTTAACAACAGTTGAATCTTAAGAACTGATTCGTTTTAACAACAGTTGAATCTTCAGATAAAACTCGTTTTAACTACAGTTGAATCTTAAGAACTGACTCGTTTTAACAACAGTTGAATCTTAAGATAGAACTCGTTTTAACAACAGTTGAATCTTAAGAACTGACTCATTTTAACAACAGTTGAATCTTAAGAACTGATTCGTTTTAACAACAGTTGAATCTTAAGATAAAACTCGTTTTAACAACAGTTGAATCTTAAGAACAGACTCGTTTTAACAACAGCTGAATCTTAAGATAAAACTCGTTTTACAACAGTTCAATCTTAAGAACTGACTCGTTTTATCAACAGTTCAACCTTAAGAACTGACTCATTTTAACAACAGTTGAATCTTCAAATAAAACTCGTTTTAACAACAGTTGATTCTTCAGAACTGACTCGTTTTAACAACAGTTGAATCTTAAGAACTGACTCATTTTAACAACAGCTGAATCTTTAGATAAAACTCGTTTTAACAACAGTTGAATCTTAAGAACTGACACGTTTTAACAACAGTTGAATCCTCAAATAAAACTCGTTTTAACAACAGTTGAATCTTAATAACTGACTCGTTTTAACAACAGTTGAATCTTAAGATAAAACTCGTTTTAACAACAGTTGAATCTTAAGAACTGACTCATTTTAACAACAGTTGAATCTTAAGAACTGACTCGTTTTAACAACAGTTGAATCTTAAGATAAAACTCGTTTTAACAACAGTTGAATCTTAAGAACTGACTCATTTTAACAACAGTTGAATCTTAAGAACTGATTCGTTTTAACAACAGTTGAATCTTAAGATAAAACTCGTTTTAACAACAGTTGAATCTTAAGAACTGACTCGTTTTAACAACAGCTGAATCTTAAGATAAAACTCGTTTTACAACAGTTGAATCTTAAGAACTGACTCGTTTTATCAACAGTTCAACCTTAAGAACTGACTCATCCTAACAACAGTTGAATCTTCAAATAAAACTCGTTTTAACAACAGTTGAATCTTAAGAACTGATTCGTTTTAACAACAGCTGAATCTTAAGATAAAACTCGTTTTAACAACAGTTGAATCTTAAGATAAAATTCGTTTTAACAACAGTTGAATCTTAAGAACTGACTCGTTTTAACAACAGCTGAATCTTAAGATAAAACTCTTTTTAACAACAGTTGAATCTTAAGAACTGACTCGTTTTATCAACAGTTCAACCTTAAGCACTGACTCGTTTTAACAACAGTTGAATCTTCAAATAAAATTCGTTTTAACAACAGTTGATTCTTCAGAACTGACTCGTTTTAACAACAGTTGAATCTTAAGATAAAACTCGTTTTAACAACAGTTGAATCTTAAGAACTGACTCGTTTTAATAACAGTTGAATCTTAAGATAAAACTCGTTTTAACAACAGTTGAATCTTAAGAACTGACTCGTTTTAACAACAGCTGAATCTTAAGATAAAACTCTTTTTAACAACAGTTGAATCTTAAGAACTGACTCGTTTTATCAACAGTTCAACATTAAGCACTGACTCGTTTTAACAACAGTTGAATCTTCAAATAAAACTCGTTTTAACAACAGTTGATTCTTCAGAACTGACTCGTTTTAACAACAGTTGAATCTTAAGATAAAACTCGTTTTAACAACAGTTGAATCTTAAGAACTGACTCATTTTAACAACAGCTGAATCTCTAGATAAAACTCGTTATAACAACAGTTGAATCTTAAGGTAAAATTCGTTTTAACAACAGTTCAACCTTAAGCACTGACTCGTTTTAACAACAGTTGAATCTTCAAATAAAACTCGTTTTAACAACAGTTGAATCTTAAGAACTGATTCGTTTTAACAACAGCTGAATCTTAAGATAAAACTCGTTTTAACAACAGTTGAATCTTAAGATAAAATTCGTTTTAACAACAGTTGAATCTTAAGAACTGACTCGTTTTAACAACAGCTGAATCTTAAGATAAAACTCTTTTTAACAACAGTTGAATCTTAAGAACTGACTCGTTTTATCAACAGTTCAACCTTAAGCACTGACTCGTTTTAACAACAGTTGAATCTTCAAATAAAACTCGTTTTAACAACAGTTGAATCTTAAGAACTGACTCGTTTTAACAACAGCTGAATCTTAAGATAAAACTCGTTTTACAACAGTTGAATCTTAAGAACTGACTCGTTTTATCAACAGTTCAACCTTAAGAACTGACTCATCCTAACAACAGTTGAATCTTCAAATAAAACTCGTTTTAACAACAGTTGAATCTTAAGAACTGATTCGTTTTAACAACAGCTGAATCTTAAGATAAAACTCGTTTTAACAACAGTTGAATCTTAAGATAAAATTCGTTTTAACAACAGTTGAATCTTAAGAACTGACTCGTTTTAACAACAGCTGAATCTTAAGATAAAACTCTTTTTAACAACAGTTGAATCTTAAGAACTGACTCGTTTTATCAACAGTTCAAGCTTAAGCACTGACTCGTTTTAACAACAGTTGAATCTTAAGATAAAACTCGTTTTAACAACAGTTGAATCTTAAGAACTGACTCGTTTTAACAACAGTTGAACCTTAAGAACTGACTCGTTTTAACAACAGTTGAATCTTAAGATAAAACTCGTTTTAACAACAGTTGAATCTTAAGAACTGACTCATTTTAACAACAGTTGAATCTTAAGAACTGATTCGTTTTAACAACAGTTGAATCTTAAGATAAAACTCGTTTTAACAACAGTTGAATCTTAAGAACTGACTCGTTTTAATAACAGCTGAATCTTAAGATAAAACTCGTTTTACAACAGTTGAATCTTAAGAACTGACTCGTTTTATCAACAGTTCAACCTTAAGAACTGACTCATCTTAACAACAGTTGAATCTTCAAATAAAACTCGTTTTAACAACAGTTGAATCTTAAGAACTGATTCGTTTTAACAACAGCTGAATCGTAAGATAAAACTCGTTTTAACAACAGTTGAATCTTAAGATAAAATTCGTTTTAACAACAGTTGAATCTTAAGAACTGACTCGTTTTAACAACAGCTGAATCTTAAGATAAAACTCGTTTTATCAACAGTTCAACCTTAAGAACTGACTCGTTTTAACAACAGTTGAATCCTCAAATATAACTCGTTTTAACAACAGTTGAATCTTAAGAACTGACTCGTTTTAACAATAGTTGAATCTTAAGATAAAACTCGTTTTAACAACAGTTGAATCTTAAGAACTGACTCATTTTAACAACAGTTCAACCTTAAGAACTGACTCGTTTTAACAACAGTTGAATCTTTAAATAAAACTCGTTTTAACTACAGTTGAATCTTAAGAACTGACTCGTTTTATCAACAGTTGCATCTTAAGATAAAACTCGTTTTAACAACAGTTGAATCTTAAGAACTGACTCATTTTAACAACAGTTGAATCTTAAGAACTGATTCGTTTTAACAACAGTTGAATCTTCAGATAAAACTCGTTTTAACTACAGTTGAATCTTAAGAACTGACTCGTTTTAACAACAGTTGAATCTTAAGATAGAACTCGTTTTAACAACAGTTGAATCTTAAGAACTGACTCATTTTAACAACAGTTGAATCTTAAGAACTGATTCGTTTTAACAACAGTTGAATCTTAAGATAAAACTCGTTTTAACAACAGTTGAATCTTAAGAACAGACTCGTTTTAACAACAGCTGAATCTTAAGATAAAACTCGTTTTACAACAGTTCAATCTTAAGAACTGACTCGTTTTATCAACAGTTCAACCTTAAGAACTGACTCATTTTAACAACAGTTGAATCTTCAAATAAAACTCGTTTTAACAACAGTTGATTCTTCAGAACTGACTCGTTTTAACAACAGTTGAATCTTAAGAACTGACTCATTTTAACAACAGCTGAATCTTTAGATAAAACTCGTTTTAACAACAGTTGAATCTTAAGAACTGACACGTTTTAACAACAGTTGAATCCTCAAATAAAACTCGTTTTAACAACAGTTGAATCTTAATAACTGACTCGTTTTAACAACAGTTGAATCTTAAGATAAAACTCGTTTTAACAACAGTTGAATCTTAAGAACTGACTCATTTTAACAACAGTTCAACCTTAAGAACTGACTCATCCTAACAACAGTTGAATCTTCAAATAAAACTCGTTTTAACAACAGTTGAATCTTAAGAACTGATTCGTTTTAACAACAGCAGAATCTTAAGATAAAACTCGTTTTAACAACAGTTGAATCTTAAGATAAAATTCGTTTTAACAACAGTTGAATCTTAAGAACTGACTCGTTTTAACAACAGCTGAATCTTAAGATAAAACTCTTTTTAACAACAGTTGAATCTTAAGAACTGACTCGTTTTATCAACAGTTCAACCTTAAGCACTGACTCGTTTTAACAACAGTTGAATCTTCAAATAAAATTCGTTTTAACAACAGTTGATTCTTCAGAACTGACTCGTTTTAACAACAGTTGAATCTTAAGATAAAACTCGTTTTAACAACAGTTGAATCTTAAGAACTGACTCGTTTTAATAACAGTTGAATCTTAAGATAAAACTCGTTTTAACAACAGTTGAATCTTAAGAACTGACTCGTTTTAACAACAGCTGAATCTTAAGATAAAACTCTTTTTAACAACAGTTGAATCTTAAGAACTGACTCGTTTTATCAACAGTTCAACATTAAGCACTGACTCGTTTTAACAACAGTTGAATCTTCAAATAAAACTCGTTTTAACAACAGTTGATTCTTCAGAACTGACTCGTTTTAACAACAGTTGAATCTTAAGATAAAACTCGTTTTAACAACAGTTGAATCTTAAGAACTGACTCATTTTAACAACAGCTGAATCTCTAGATAAAACTCGTTATAACAACAGTTGAATCTTAAGGTAAAATTCGTTTTAACAACAGTTCAACCTTAAGCACTGACTCGTTTTAACAACAGTTGAATCTTCAAATAAAACTCGTTTTAACAACAGTTGAATCTTAAGAACTGATTCGTTTTAACAACAGCTGAATCTTAAGATAAAACTCGTTTTAACAACAGTTGAATCTTAAGATAAAATTCGTTTTAACAACAGTTGAATCTTAAGAACTGACTCGTTTTAACAACAGCTGAATCTTAAGATAAAACTCTTTTTAACAACAGTTGAATCTTAAGAACTGACTCGTTTTATCAACAGTTCAACCTTAAGCACTGACTCGTTTTAACAACAGTTGAATCTTCAAATAAAACTCGTTTTAACAACAGTTGAATCTTAAGAACTGACTCGTTTTAACAACAGCTGAATCTTAAGATAAAACTCGTTTTACAACAGTTGAATCTTAAGAACTGACTCGTTTTATCAACAGTTCAACCTTAAGAACTGACTCATCCTAACAACAGTTGAATCTTCAAATAAAACTCGTTTTAACAACAGTTGAATCTTAAGAACTGATTCGTTTTAACAACAGCTGAATCTTAAGATAAAACTCGTTTTAACAACAGTTGAATCTTAAGATAAAATTCGTTTTAACAACAGTTGAATCTTAAGAACTGACTCGTTTTAACAACAGCTGAATCTTAAGATAAAACTCTTTTTAACAACAGTTGAATCTTAAGAACTGACTCGTTTTATCAACAGTTCAAGCTTAAGCACTGACTCGTTTTAACAACAGTTGAATCTTCAAATAAAACTCGTTTTAACAACAGTTGATTCTTCAGAACTGACTCGTTTTAATAACAGTTGAATCTTAAGATAAAACTCGTTTTAACAACAGTTGAATCTTAAGAACTGACTCGTTTTAATAACAGTTGAATCTTAAGATAAAACTCGTTTTAACAACAGTTGAATCTTAAGAACTGACTCGTTTTAACAACAGCTGAATCTTAAGATAAAACTCTTTTTAACAACAGTTGAATCTTAAGAACTGACTCGTTTTATCAACAGTTCAACCTTAAGCACTGACTCGTTTTAACAACAGTTGAATCTTCAAATAAAACTCGTTTTAACAACAGTTGATTCTTCAGAACTGACTCGTTTTAACAACAGTTGAATCTTAAGATAAAACTCGTTTTAACAACAGTTGAATCTTAAGAACTGACTCATTTTAACAACAGCTGAATCTCTAGATAAAACTCGTTATAACAACAGTTGAATCTTAAGGTAAAATTCGTTTTAACAACAGTTGAATCTTAAGAACTGACTCGTTTTAACAACAGCTGAATCTTAAGATAAAACTCGTTTTAACAACAGTTGAATCTTAAGAACTGACTCGTTTTATCAACAGTTCAACCTTAAGCACTGACTCGTTTTAACAACAGTTGAATCTTCAAATAAAACTCGTTTTAACAAGAGTTAAATCTTAAGAACTGACTCATTTTAACAACAGTTGAATCTTAAGATAAAACTCGTTTTAACAACAGTTGAATCTTAAGAACTGACTCGTTTTAATAACAGTTGAATCTTAAGATAAAACTCGTTTTAACAACAGTTGAATCTTAAGAACTGACTCGTTTTAACAACAGCTGAATCTTAAGATAAAACTCTTTTTAACAACAGTTGAATCTTAAGAACTGACTCGTTTTATCAACAGTTCAACATTAAGGACTGACTCGTTTTAACAACAGTTGAATCTTCAAATAAAACTCGTTTTAACAACAGTTGATTCTTCAGAACTGACTCGTTTTAACAACAGTTGAATCTTAAGATAAAACTCGTTTTAACAACAGTTGAATCTTAAGAACTGACTCATTTTAACAACAGCTGAATCTCTAGATAAAACTCGTTATAACAACAGTTGAATCTTAAGGTAAAATTCGTTTTAACAACAGTTCAACCTTAAGCACTGACTCGTTTTAACAACAGTTGAATCTTCAAATAAAACTCGTTTTAACAACAGTTGAATCTTAAGAACTGATTCGTTTTAACAACAGCTGAATCTTAAGATAAAACTCGTTTTAACAACAGTTGAATCTTAAGATAAAATTCGTTTTAACAACAGTTGAATCTTAAGAACTGACTCGTTTTAACAACAGCTGAATCTTAAGATAAAACTCTTTTTAACAACAGTTGAATCTTAAGAACTGACTCGTTTTATCAACAGTTCAACCTTAAGCACTGACTCGTTTTAACAACAGTTGAATCTTCAAATAAAACTCGTTTTAACAACAGTTGAATCTTAAGAACTGACTCGTTTTAACAACAGCTGAATCTTAAGATAAAACTCGTTTTACAACAGTTGAATCTTAAGAACTGACTCGTTTTATCAACAGTTCAACCTTAAGAACTGACTCATCCTAACAACAGTTGAATCTTCAAATAAAACTCGTTTTAACAACAGTTGAATCTTAAGAACTGATTCGTTTTAACAACAGCTGAATCTTAAGATAAAACTCGTTTTAACAACAGTTGAATCTTAAGATAAAATTCGTTTTAACAACAGTTGAATCTTAAGAACTGACTCGTTTTAACAACAGCTGAATCTTAAGATAAAACTCTTTTTAACAACAGTTGAATCTTAAGAACTGACTCGTTTTATCAACAGTTCAACCTTAAGCACTGACTCGTTTTAACAACAGTTGAATCTTCAAATAAAACTCGTTTTAACAACAGTTGATTCTTCAGAACTGACTCGTTTTAATAACAGTTGAATCTTAAGATAAAACTCGTTTTAACAACAGTTGAATCTTAAGAACTGACTCGTTTTAATAACAGTTGAATCTTAAGATAAAACTCGTTTTAACAACAGTTGAATCTTAAGAACTGACTCGTTTTAACAACAGCTGAATCTTAAGATAAAACTCTTTTTAACAACAGTTGAATCTTAAGAACTGACTCGTTTTATCAACAGTTCAACCTTAAGCACTGACTCGTTTTAACAACAGTTGAATCTTCAAATAAAACTCGTTTTAACAACAGTTGATTCTTCAGAACTGACTCGTTTTAACAACAGTTGAATCTTAAGATAAAACTCGTTTTAACAACAGTTGAATCTTAAGAACTGACTCATTTTAACAACAGCTGAATCTCTAGATAAAACTCGTTATAACAACAGTTGAATCTTAAGGTAAAATTCGTTTTAACAACAGTTGAATCTTAAGAACTGACTCGTTTTAACAACAGCTGAATCTTAAGATAAAACTCGTTTTAACAACAGTTGAATCTTAAGAACTGACTCGTTTTATCAACAGTTCAACCTTAAGCACTGACTCGTTTTAACAACAGTTGAATCTTCAAATAAAACTCGTTTTAACAAGAGTTAAATCTTAAGAACTGACTCATTTTAACAACAGTTGAATCTTAAGATAAAACCCGTTTTAACAACAGTTGAATCTTAAGAACTGACTCGTTTTAACAACAGTTCAACCTTAAGAACTGACTCGTTTTAACAAGAGTTGAATCTTAAGATGAAACTCGTTTTAACAACAGTTGAATCTTAAGAACTGACTCATTTTAACAACAGTTGAATCTTAAGAACTGATTCGTTTTAACAACAGTTGACTCTTAAGAACTGATTCGTTTTAACAACAGCTGAATCTTAAGATAAAACTCGTTTTAACAACAGTTGAATCTTAAGATAAAATTCGTTTTATCAACAGTTCAACCTTAAGAACTGACTCATTTTAACAACAGTTGAATCCTCAAATATAACTCGTTTTAACAACAGTTGAATCTTAAGAACTGACTCGTTTTAACAATAGTTGAATCTTAAGATAAAACTCGTTTTAACAACAGTTGAATCTTAAGAACTGACTCATTTTAACAACAGTTGAATCTTAAGATAAAACTCGTTTTAACAACAGTTGAATCTTAAGAACTGACTCGTTTTAACAACAGTTCAACCTTAAGAACTGACTCGTTTTAACAACAGTTGAATCTTTAAATAAAACTCGTTTTAACTACAGTTGAATCTTAAGAACTGACTCGTTTTATCAACAGTTGCATCTTAAGATAAAACTCGTTTTAACAACAGTTGAATCTTAAGAACTGACTCATTTTAACAACAGTTGAATCTTAAGAACTGATTCGTTTTAACAACAGTTGGATCTTCAGATAAAACTCGTTTTAACTACAGTTGAATCTTAAGAACTGACTCGTTTTAACAACAGTTGAATCTTAAGATAGAACTCGTTTTAACAACAGTTGAATCTTAAGAACTGACTCATTTTAACAACAGTTGAATCTTAAGAACTGATTCGTTTTAACAACAGTTGAATCTTAAGATAAAACTCGTTTTAACAACAGTTGAATCTTAAGAACTGACTCGTTTTAACAACAGCTGAATCTTAAGATAAAACTCGTTTTACAACAGTTCAATCTTA
The DNA here is from genome assembly GCA_964016885.1 of Eledone cirrhosa. Lineage (NCBI taxonomy): Eukaryota > Metazoa > Mollusca > Cephalopoda > Octopoda > Eledonidae > Eledone > Eledone cirrhosa. The sequence continues at coordinate 23,587,404 of OZ024744.1, forward strand.
AGAACTGACTCGTTTTATCAACAGTTCAACCTTAAGAACTGACTCATTTTAACAACAGTTGAATCTTCAAATAAAACTCGTTTTAACAACAGTTGATTCTTCAGAACTGACTCGTTTTAACAACAGTTGAATCTTAAGAACTGACTCATTTTAACAACAGCTGAATCTTTAGATAAAACTCGTTTTAACAACAGTTGAATCTTAAGAACTGACTCGTTTTAACAACAGTTGAATCCTCAAATAAAACTCGTTTTAACAACAGTTGAATCTTAATAACTGACTCGTTTTAACAACAGTTGAATCTTAAGATAAAACTCGTTTTAACAACAGTTGAATCTTAAGAACTGACTCATTTTAACAACAGTTGAATCTTAAGAACTGACTCGTTTTAACAACAGTTGAATCTTAAGATAAAACTCGTTTTAACAACAGTTGAATCTTAAGAACTGACTCATTTTAACAACAGTTGAATCTTAAGAACTGATTCGTTTTAACAACAGTTGAATCTTAAGATAAAACTCGTTTTAACAACAGTTGAATCTTAAGAACTGACTCGTTTTAACAACAGCTGAATCTTAAGATAAAACTCGTTTTAACAACAGTTGAATCTTAAGAACTGACTCGTTTTATCAACAGTTCAACCTTAAGAACTGACTCATCCTAACAACAGTTGAATCTTCAAATAAAACTCGTTTTAACAACAGTTGAATCTTAAGAACTGATTCGTTTTAACAACAGCTGAATCTTAAGATAAAACTCGTTTTAACAACAGTTGAATCTTAAGATAAAATTCGTTTTAACAACAGTTGAATCTTAAGAACTGACTCGTTTTAACAACAGCTGAATCTTAAGATAAAACTCTTTTTAACAACAGTTGAATCTTAAGAACTGACTCGTTTTATCAACAGTTCAACCTTAAGCACTGACTCGTTTTAACAACAGTTGAATCTTCAAATAAAATTCGTTTTAACAACAGTTGATTCTTCAGAACTGACTCGTTTTAACAACAGTTGAATCTTAAGATAAAACTTGTTTTAACAACAGTTGAATCTTAAGAACTGACTCGTTTTAATAACAGTTGAATCTTAAGATAAAACTCGTTTTAACAACAGTTGAATCTTAAGAACTGACTCGTTTTAACAACAGCTGAATCTTAAGATAAAACTCTTTTTAACAACAGTTGAATCTTAAGAACTGACTCGTTTTATCAACAGTTCAACATTAAGCACTGACTCGTTTTAACAACAGTTGAATCTTCAAATAAAACTCGTTTTAACAACAGTTGATTCTTCAGAACTGACTCGTTTTAACAACAGTTGAATCTTAAGATAAAACTCGTTTTAACAACAGTTGAATCTTAAGAACTGACTCATTTTAACAACAGCTGAATCTCTAGATAAAACTCGTTATAACAACAGTTGAATCTTAAGGTAAAATTCGTTTTAACAACAGTTGAATCTTAAGAACTGACTCGTTTTAACAACAGCTGAATCTTAAGATAAAACTCGTTTTAACAACAGTTGAATCTTAAGAACTGACTCGTTTTATCAACAGTTCAACCTTAAGCACTGACTCGTTTTAACAACAGTTGAATCTTCAAATAAAACTCGTTTTAACAACAGTTGAATCTTAAGAACTGATTCGTTTTAACAACAGCTGAATCTTAAGATAAAACTCGTTTTAACAACAGTTGAATCTTAAGATAAAATTCGTTTTAACAACAGTTGAATCTTAAGAACTGACTCGTTTTAACAACAGCTGAATCTTAAGATAAAACTCTTTTTAACAACAGTTGAATCTTAAGAACTGACTCGTTTTATCAACAGTTCAACCTTAAGCACTGACTCGTTTTAACAACAGTTGAATCTTCAAATAAAACTCGTTTTAACAACAGTTGAATCTTAAGAACTGACTCGTTTTAACAACAGCTGAATCTTAAGATAAAACTCGTTTTACAACAGTTGAATCTTAAGAACTGACTCGTTTTATCAACAGTTCAACCTTAAGAACTGACTCATCCTAACAACAGTTGAATCTTCAAATAAAACTCGTTTTAACAACAGTTGAATCTTAAGAACTGATTCGTTTTAACAACAGCTGAATCTTAAGATAAAACTCGTTTTAACAACAGTTGAATCTTAAGATAAAATTCGTTTTAACAACAGTTGAATCTTAAGAACTGACTCGTTTTAACAACAGCTGAATCTTAAGATAAAACTCTTTTTAACAACAGTTGAATCTTAAGAACTGACTCGTTTTATCAACAGTTCAACCTTAAGCACTGACTCGTTTTAACAACAGTTGAATCTTCAAATAAAACTCGTTTTAACAACAGTTGATTCTTCAGAACTGACTCGTTTTAATAACAGTTGAATCTTAAGATAAAACTCGTTTTAACAACAGTTGAATCTTAAGAACTGACACGTTTTAATAACAGTTGAATCTTAAGATAAAACTCGTTTTAACAACAGTTGAATCTTAAGAACTGACTCGTTTTAACAACAGCTGAATCTTAAGATAAAACTCTTTTTAACAACAGTTGAATCTTAAGAACTGACTCGTTTTATCAACAGTTCAACCTTAAGCACTGACTCGTTTTAACAACAGTTGAATCTTCAAATAAAACTCGTTTTAACAACAGTTGATTCTTCAGAACTGACTCGTTTTAACAACAGTTGAATCTTAAGATAAAACTCGTTTTAACAACAGTTGAATCTTAAGAACTGACTCATTTTAACAACAGCTGAATCTCTAGATAAAACTCGTTATAACAACAGTTGAATCTTAAGGTAAAATTCGTTTTAACAACAGTTGAATCTTAAGAACTGACTCGTTTTAACAACAGCTGAATCTTAAGATAAAACTCGTTTTAACAACAGTTGAATCTTAAGAACTGACTCGTTTTATCAACAGTTCAACCTTAAGCACTGACTCGTTTTAACAACAGTTGAATCTTCAAATAAAACTCGTTTTAACAAGAGTTGAATCTTAAGAACTGACTCATTTTAACAACAGTTGAATCTTAAGAACTGATTCGTTTTAACAACAGTTGAATCTTAAGATAAAACTCGTTTTAACAACAGTTGAATCTTAAGAACTGACTCGTTTTAACAACAGCTGAATCTTAAGATAAAACTCGTTTTAACAACAGTTGAATCTTAAGAACTGACTCGTTTTATCAACAGTTCAACCTTAAGAACTGACTCATCCTAACAACAGTTGAATCTTCAAATAAAACTCGTTTTAACAACAGTTGAATCTTAAGAACTGATTCGTTTTAACAACAGCTGAATCTTAAGATAAAACTCGTTTTAACAACAGTTGAATCTTAAGATAAAATTCGTTTTAACAACAGTTGAATCTTAAGAACTGACTCGTTTTAACAACAGCTGAATCTTAAGATAAAACTCTTTTTAACAACAGTTGAATCTTAAGAACTGACTCGTTTTATCAACAGTTCAACCTTAAGCACTGACTCGTTTTAACAACAGTTGAATCTTCAAATAAAATTCGTTTTAACAACAGTTGATTCTTCAGAACTGACTCGTTTTAACAACAGTTGAATCTTAAGATAAAACTCGTTTTAACAACAGTTGAATCTTAAGAACTGACTCGTTTTAATAACAGTTGAATCTTAAGATAAAACTCGTTTTAACAACAGTTGAATCTTAAGAACTGACTCGTTTTAACAACAGCTGAATCTTAAGATAAAACTCTTTTTAACAACAGTTGAATCTTAAGAACTGACTCGTTTTATCAACAGTTCAACATTAAGCACTGACTCGTTTTAACAACAGTTGAATCTTCAAATAAAACTCGTTTTAACAACAGTTGATTCTTCAGAACTGACTCGTTTTAACAACAGTTGAATCTTAAGATAAAACTCGTTTTAACAACAGTTGAATCTTAAGAACTGACTCATTTTAACAACAGCTGAATCTCTAGATAAAACTCGTTATAACAACAGTTGAATCCTAAGGTAAAATTCGTTTTAACAACAGTTGAATCTTAAGAACTGACTCGTTTTAACAACAGCTGAATCTTAAGATAAAACTCGTTTTAACAACAGTTGAATCTTAAGAACTGACTCGTTTTATCAACAGTTCAACCTTAAGCACTGACTCGTTTTAACAACAGTTGAATCTTCAAATAAAACTCGTTTTAACAACAGTTGAATCTTAAGAACTGATTCGTTTTAACAACAGCTGAATCTTAAGATAAAACTCGTTTTAACAACAGTTGAATCTTAAGATAAAATTCGTTTTAACAACAGTTGAATCTTAAGAACTGACTCGTTTTAACAACAGCTGAATCTTAAGATAAAACTCTTTTTAACAACAGTTGAATCTTAAGAACTGACTCGTTTTATCAACAGTTCAACCTTAAGCACTGACTCGTTTTAACAACAGTTGAATCTTCAAATAAAACTCGTTTTAACAACAGTTGAATCTTAAGAACTGACTCGTTTTAACAACAGCTGAATCTTAAGATAAAACTCGTTTTACAACAGTTGAATCTTAAGAACTGACTCGTTTTATCAACAGTTCAACCTTAAGAACTGACTCATCCTAACAACAGTTGAATCTTCAAATAAAACTCGTTTTAACAACAGTTGAATCTTAAGAACTGATTCGTTTTAACAACAGCTGAATCTTAAGATAAAACTCGTTTTAACAACAGTTGAATCTTAAGATAAAATTCGTTTTAACAACAGTTGAATCTTAAGAACTGACTCGTTTTAACAACAGCTGAATCTTAAGATAAAACTCTTTTTAACAACAGTTGAATCTTAAGAACTGACTCGTTTTATCAACAGTTCAACCTTAAGCACTGACTCGTTTTAACAACAGTTGAATCTTCAAATAAAACTCGTTTTAACAACAGTTGATTCTTCAGAACTGACTCGTTTTAATAACAGTTGAATCTTAAGATAAAACTCGTTTTAACAACAGTTGAATCTTAAGAACTGACTCGTTTTAATAACAGTTGAATCTTAAGATAAAACTCGTTTTAACAACAGTTGAATCTTAAGAACTGACTCGTTTTAACAACAGCTGAATCTTAAGATAAAACTCTTTTTAACAACAGTTGAATCTTAAGAACTGACTCGTTTTATCAACAGTTCAACCTTAAGCACTGACTCGTTTTAACAACAGTTGAATCTTCAAATAAAACTCGTTTTAACAACAGTTGATTCTTCAGAACTGACTCGTTTTAACAACAGTTGAATCTTAAGATAAAACTCGTTTTAACAACAGTTGAATCTTAAGAACTGACTCATTTTAACAACAGCTGAATCTCTAGATAAAACTCGTTATAACAACAGTTGAATCTTAAGGTAAAATTTTTTTTAACAACAGTTGAATCTTAAGAACTGACTCGTTTTAACAACAACTGAATCTTAAGATAAAACTCGTTTTAACAACAGTTGAATCTTAAGAACTGACTCGTTTTATCAACAGTTCAACCTTAAGCACTGACTCGTTTTAACAACAGTTGAATCTTCAAATAAAACTCGTTTTAACAAGAGTTGAATCTTAAGAACTGACTCATTTTAACAACAGTTGAATCTTAAGATAAAACCCGTTTTAACAACAGTTGAATCTTAAGAACTGACTCGTTTTAACAACAGTTCAACCTTAAGAACTGACTCGTTTTAACAACAGTTGAATCTTAAGATGAAACTCGTTTTAACAACAGTTGAATCTTAAGAACTGACTCATTTTAACAACAGTTGAATCTTAAGAACTGATTCGTTTTAACAACAGTTGACTCTTAAGAACTGATTCGTTTTAACAACAGCTGAATCTTAAGATAAAACTCGTTTTAACAACAGTTGAATCTTAAGATAAAATTCGTTTTAACAACAGTTGAATCTTAAGAACTGACTCGTTTTAACAACAGCTGAATCTTAAGATAAAACTCGTTTTAACAACAGTTGAATCTTAAGAACTGATTCGTTTTAACAACAGTTGACTCTTAAGAACTGATTCGTTTTAACAACAGCTGAATCTTAAGATAAAACTCGTTTTAACAACAGTTGAATCTTAAGATAAAATTCGTTTTAACAACAATTGAATCTTAAGAACTGACTCGTTTTAACAACAGTTCAGCCTTAAGAACTGACTCGTTTTAAAAACAGTTGAATCTTAAGAACTGACTCGTTTTAACAACAGTTCAACCTTAAGAACTGACTCGTTTGAACAACAGTTGAATCTTAAGAAGTGACTCGTTTTAACAACAGTTCAACCTTAAGAACTGACTCGTTTTAACAACAGTTGAATCTTCAAATAAAACTCGTTTTAACTACAGTTGAATCTTAAGAAATGACTCGTTTTAACAACAGTTGAATCTTAAGATAAAACTCGTTTTAACAACAGTTGAATCTTAAGAACTGACTCATTTTAACAACAGTTGAATCTTAAGAACTGATTCGTTTTAACAACAGTTGAATCTTCAGATAAAACTCGTTTTAACTACAGTTGAATCTTAAGAACTGACTCGTTTTAACAACAGTTGAATCTTAAGATAAAACTCGTTTTAACAGCAGTTGAATCTTAAGAACTGACTCATTTTAACAACAGTTGAATCTTAAGAACTGATTCGTTTTAACAACAGTTGAATCTTAAGATAAAACTCGTTTTAACAACAGTTGAATCTTAAGAACTGACTCGTTTTATCAACAGTTCAACCTTAAGAACTGACTCATTTTAACAACAGTTGAATATTAAAATAAAACTCGTTTTAACAACAGTTGAATCTTAAGATAAAACTCGTTTTAACAACAGTTGAATCTTAAGAACTGATTCGTTTTAACAACAGCTGAATCTTAAGATAAACTCGTTTTAACAACAGCTGAATCTTAAGATAAACCTGGTTTTAACAACATTTGAATCTTAAGAACTGAATTCGTTTTAACAACAGCTGAATCTTAAGATAAAACTCGTTTTAACAACAGTTGATTCTTAAGAACTGACTCATTTTATCAACAGTTCAACCTTAAGAACTGACTCGTTTTAACAACAGTTGAATCTTCAAATAAAACTCGTTTTAACAACAGTTGAATATTATGATAAAACTCATTTTAACAACAGTTGATTCTTAAGATAAAACTCGTTTTAACAACAGTTGATTCTTAAAAACTGACTCGTTTTAACAACAGCTGAATCTTAAGATAAAACTCGTTTTAACAACAGTTGAATCTTAAGATAAAATTCGTTTTAACAATAGTTGAACGTTAAGAACTGGTTCGTTTTAACAACAGTTGGATCTTAAGATAAAACTCGTTTTAACAACAGTTGAATCTTAAGAACTGACTCGTTTTAACAACTGTTGAATCTTAAGAACTGACTCGTTTTATCAACAGTTCAACCTTAAGAACTGACTCGTTTTAACAACAGTTGAATCTTCAAATAAAACTCGTTTTAACAACAGTTGAATCTTAAGAACTGACTCGTTTTAACAACAGTTGAATCTTAAGATAAAACTCGTTTTAACAACAGTTGAATCTTAAGAACTGACTCGTTTTATCAACAGTTCAACCTTAAGAACTGACTCATCTTAACAACAGTTGAATCTTCAAATAAAACTCGTTTTAACAACAGTTGAATCTTAAGAACTGACTCGTTTTAACAACAGTTGAATCTTAAGAATTGATTCGTTTTAACAACAGCTGAATCTTAAGATAAAACTCGTTTTAACAACAGTTGAATCTTAAGATAAAATTCGTTTTAACAACAGTTGAATCTTAAGAACTGACTCGTTTTAACAACAGCTGAATCTTCAAATTAAACTCGTTTTAACAACAGTTGAATCATAAGAACTGATTCGTTTTAACAACAGTTGAATCTTAAGATAAAACTCGTTTTAACAACAGTTGAATCTTAAGATAAAACTCGTTTTAACAACAGTGGAATCTTAAGAACTGACTCGTTTTAACAACAGCTGAATCTTAAGATAAAACTCGTTTTAACGACAGTTGAATCTTAAGAACTGACTCGTTTTATCAACAGTTCAACCTTAAGAACTGACTCATTTTAACAACAGTTGAATCTTCAAATAAAACTCGTTTTAACAACAGTTGAATCTTAAGAACTGACTCGTTTTAACAACAGCTGAATCTTAAGATAAACTCGTTTTAACAACAGTTGAATCTTAAGATAAACCTCGTTTTAACAACATTTGAATCTTAAGAACTGATTCGTTTTAACAACAGCTGAATCTTAAGATAAACTCGTTTTAACAACAGTTGAATCTTAAGATAAACCTCGTTTTAACAACAGTTGAATCTTAAGAACTGACTCGTTTTATCAACAGTTCAACCTTAAGAACTGACTCATCTTAACAACAGTTGAATCTTCAAATAAAATTCGTTTTAACAACAGTTGAATCTTAAGAACTGACTCGTTTTAACAACAGTTGAATCTTAAGAACTGACTCATTTTAACAACAGCTGAATCTTAAGATAAAACTCGTTTTAACAACAGTTGAATCTTAAGATAAAATTCGTTTTAACAACAGTTGAATCTTAAGAACTGACTCGTTTTAACAACAGCTGAATCTTAAGATAAAACTCGTTTTAACAACAGTTGAATCTTAAGAACTGACTCGTTTTATCAACAGTTCAACCTTAAGCACTGACTCGTTTTAACAACAGTTGAATCTTCAAATAAAACTCGTTTTAACAACAGTTGATTCTTCAGAACTGACTCGTTTTAACAACAGTTGAATCTTAAGATAAAACTCGTTTTAACAACAGTTGAATCTTAAGAACTGACTCATTTTAACAACAGCTGAATCTCTAGATAAAACTCGTTTTAACAACAGTTGAATCTTAAGAACTGACTCGTTTTATCAACAGTTGAATCTTAAGAACTGACTCGTTTTATCAACAGTTCAACCTTAAGAACTGACTCGTTTTAACAACAGTTGAATCCTCAAATAAAACTCGTTTTAACAACAGTTGAATCTTAAGAACTGACTCATTTTAACAACAGTTGAATCTTAAGATAAAACTCGTTTTAACAACAGTTGAATCTTAAGAACTGACTCGTTTTAACAACGGCTGAATTTTAAGATAAACTCGTTTTAACAACAGTTGAATCTTAAGAACTGACTCGTTTTATCAGCAGTTCAACCTTAAGAACTGACTTATCTTAACAACAGTTGAATCTTCAAATAAAATTCGTTTTAACAACAGTTGAATCTTAAGAACTGATTCGTTTTAACAACAGCTGAATCTTAAGATAAACTCGTTTTAACAACAGCTGAATCTTAAGATAAACCTGGTTTTAACAACATTTGAATCTTAAGAACTGAATTCGTTTTAACAACAGCTGAATCTTAAGATAAAACTCGTTTTAACAACAGTTGATTCTTAAGAACTGACTCATTTTATCAACAGTTCAACCTTAAGAACTGACTCGTTTTAACAACAGTTGAATCTTCAAATAAAACTCGTTTTAACAACAGTTGAATATTATGATAAAACTCATTTTAACAACAGTTGATTCTTAAGATAAAACTCGTTTTAACAACAGTTGATTCTTAAGATAAAACTCGTTTTAACAACAGTTGATTCTTAAAAACTGACTCGTTTTAACAACAGCTGAATCTTAAGATAAAACTCGTTTTAACAACAGTTGAATCTTAAGATAAAATTCGTTTTAACAATAGTTGAACGTTAAGAACTGGTTCGTTTTAACAACAGTTGGATCTTAAGATAAAACTCGTTTTAACAACAGTTGAATCTTAAGAACTGACTCGTTTTAACAACTGTTGAATCTTAAGAACTGACTCGTTTTATCAACAGTTCAACCTTAAGAACTGACTCGTTTTAACAACAGTTGAATCTTCAAATAAAACTCGTTTTAACAACAGTTGAATCTTAAGAACTGACTCGTTTTAACAACAGTTGAATCTTAAGATAAAACTCGTTTTAACAACAGTTGAATCTTAAGAACTGACTCGTTTTATCAACAGTTCAACCTTAAGAACTGACTCATCTTAACAACAGTTGAATCTTCAAATAAAACTCGTTTTAACAACAGTTGAATCTTAAGAACTGACTCGTTTTAACAACAGTTGAATCTTAAGAATTGATTCGTTTTAACAACAGCTGAATCTTAAGATAAAACTCGTTTTAACAACAGTTGAATCTTAAGATAAAATTCGTTTTAACAACAGTTGAATCTTAAGAACTGACTCGTTTTAACAACAGCTGAATCTTCAAATTAAACTCGTTTTAACAACAGTTGAATCATAAGAACTGATTCGTTTTAACAACAGTTGAATCTTAAGATAAAACTCGTTTTAACAACAGTTGAATCTTAAGATAAAACTCGTTTTAACAACAGTGGAATCTTAAGAACTGACTCGTTTTAACAACAGCTGAATCTTAAGATAAAACTCGTTTTAACGACAGTTGAATCTTAAGAACTGACTCGTTTTATCAACAGTTCAACCTTAAGAACTGACTCATTTTAACAACAGTTGAATCTTCAAATAAAACTCGTTTTAACAACAGTTGAATCTTAAGAACTGACTCGTTTTAACAACAGCTGAATCTTAAGATAAACTCGTTTTAACAACAGTTGAATCTTAAGATAAACCTCGTTTTAACAACATTTGAATCTTAAGAACTGATTCGTTTTAACAACAGCTGAATCTTAAGATAAACTCGTTTTAACAACAGTTGAATCTTAAGATAAACCTCGTTTTAACAACAGTTTAATCTTAAGAACTGTCTCGTTTTATCAACAGTTCAACCTTAAGAACTGACTCATCTTAACAACAGTTGAATCTTCAAATAAAATTCGTTTTAACAACAGTTGAATCTTAAGAACTGACTCGTTTTAACAACAGTTGAATCTTAAGAACTGACTCATTTTAACAACAGCTGAATCTTAAGATAAAACTCGTTTTAACAACAGTTGAATCTTAAGATAAAATTCGTTTTAACAACAGTTGAATCTTAAGAACTGACTCGTTTTAACAACAGCTGAATCTTAAGATAAAACTCGTTTTAACAACAGTTGAATCTTAAGAACTGACTCGTTTTATCAACAGTTCAACCTTAAGCACTGACTCGTTTTAACAACAGTTGAATCTTCAAATAAAACTCGTTTTAACAACAGTTGATTCTTCAGAACTGACTCGTTTTAACAACAGTTGAATCTTAAGATAAAACTCGTTTTAACAACAGTTGAATCTTAAGAACTGACTCATTTTAACAACAGCTGAATCTCTAGATAAAACTCGTTTTAACAACAGTTGAATCTTAAGAACTGACTCGTTTTATCAACAGTTGAATCTTAAGAACTGACTCGTTTTATCAACAGTTCAACCTTAAGAACTGACTCGTTTTAACAACAGTTGAATCCTCAAATAAAACTCGTTTTAACAACAGTTGAATCTTAAGAACTGACTCATTTTAACAACAGTTGAATCTTAAGATAAAACTCGTTTTAACAACAGTTGAATCTTAAGAACTGACTCGTTTTAACAACGGCTGAATTTTAAGATAAACTCGTTTTAACAACAGTTGAATCTTAAGAACTGACTCGTTTTATCAGCAGTTCAACCTTAAGAACTGACTCATCTTAACAACAGTTGAATCTTCAAATAAAATTCGTTTTAACAACAGTTGAATCTTAAGGTAAAATTCGTTTTAACAACAGTTGAATCTTAAGAACTGACTCGTTTTAACAACAGCTGAATCTTAAGATAAAACTCGTTTTAACAACAGTTGAATCTTAAGAACTGACTCGTTTTATCAACAGTTCAACCTTAAGCACTGACTCGTTTTAACAACAGTTGAATCTTCAAATAAAACTCGTTTTAACAACAGTTGAATCTTAAGAACTGACTCATCTTAACAACAGTTGAATCTTAAGATAAAACTCGTTTTAACAACAGTTGAATCTTAAGAACTGACTCGTTTTAACAACAGTTGAACCTTAAGAACTGGCTCGTTTTAACAACAGTTGAATCTTAAGATAAAACTCGTTTTAACAACAGTTGAATCTTAAGAACTGACTCATTTTAACAACAGTTGAATCTTAAGAACTGATTCGTTTTAACAACAGTTGAATCTTCAGATAAAACTCGTTTTAACTACAGTTGAATCTTAAGAACTGACTCGTTTTAACAACAGTTGAATCTTAAGATAAAACTCGTTTTAACAACAGTTGAATCTTAAGAACTGACTCATTTTAACAACAGTTGAATCTTAAGAACTGATTCGTTTTAACAACAGTTGAATCTTAAGATAAAACTCGTTTTAACAACAGTTGAATCTTAAGAAGTGACTCGTTTTAATAACAGCTGAATCTTAAGATAAAACTCGTTTTACAACAGTTGAATCTTAAGAACTGACTCGTTTTATCAACAGTTCAACCTTAAGAACTGACTCATCTTAACAACAGTTGAATCTTCAAATAAAACTCGTTTTAACAACAGTTGAATCTTAAGAACTGATTCGTTTTAACAACAGCTGAATCGTAAGATAAAACTCGTTTTAACAACAGTTGAATCTTAAGATAAAACTCGTTTTATCAACAGTTCAACCTTAAGAACTGACTCGTTTTAACAACAGTTGAATCCTCAAATAAAACTCGTTTTAACAACAGTTGAATCTTAAGAACTGACTCATTTTAACAACAGTTGAATCTTAAGATAAAACTCGTTTTAACAACAGTTGAATCTTAAGAACTGACTCGTTTTAACAACAGTTCAACCTTAAGAACTGACTCGTTTTAACAACAGTTGAATCTTTAAATAAAACTCGTTTTAACTGCAGTTGAATCTTAAGAACTGACTCGTTTTAACAACAGTTGAATCTTAAGATAAAACTCGTTTTAACAACAGTTGAATCTTAAGAACTGACTCATTTTAACAACAGTTGAATCTTAAGAACTGATTCGTTTTAACAACAGTTGAATCTTCAGATAAAACTCGTTTTAACTACAGTTGAATCTTAAGAACTGACTCGTTTTAACAACAGTTGAATCTTAAGATGGAACTCGTTTTAACAACAGTTGAATCTTAAGAACTGACTCATTTTAACAACAGTTGAATCTTAAGAACTGATTCGTTTTAACAACAGTTGAATCTTAAGATAAAACTCGTTTTAACAACAGTTGAATCTTAAGAACTGACTCGTTTTAACAACAGCTGAATCTTAAGATAAAACTCGTTTTACAACAGTTGAATCTTAAGAACTGACTCGTTTTATCAACAGTTCAACCTTAAGAACTGACTCATTTTAACAACAGTTGAATCTTCAAATAAAACTCGTTTTAACAACAGTTGATTCTTCAGAACTGACTCGTTTTAACAACAGTTGAATCTTAAGATAAAACTCGTTTTAACAACAGTTGAATCTTAAGAACTGACTCATTTTAACAACAGCTGAATCTTTAGATAAAACTCGTTTTAACAACAGTTGAATCTTAAGAACTGACTCGTTTTAACAACAGTTGAATCCTCAAATAAAACTCGTTTTAACAACAGTTGAATCTTAATAACTGACTCGTTTTAACAACAGTTGAATCTTAAGATAAAACTCGTTTTAACAACAGTTGAATCTTAAGAACTGACTCATTTTAACAACAGTTGAATCTTAAGAACTGATTCGTTTTAACAACAGTTGAATCTTCAGATAAAACTCGTTTTAACTACAGTTGAATCTTAAGAACTGACTAGTTTTAACAACAGTTGAATCTTAAGATAAAACTCGTTTTAACAACAGTTGAATCTTAAGAACTGGCTCATTTTAACAACAGTTGAATCTTAAGAACTGATTCGTTTTAACAACAGTTGAATCTTAAGATAAAACTCGTTTTAACAACAGTTGAATCTTAAGAACTGACTCGTTTTAATAACAGTTGAATCTTAAGATAAAACTCGTTTTAACAACAGTTGAATCTTAAGAACTGACTCGTTTTAACAACAGCTGAATCTTAAGATAAAACTCGTTTTACAACAGTTGAATCTTAAGAACTTACTCGTTTTATCAACAGTTCAACCTTAAGAACTGACTCATCCTAACAACAGTTGAATCTTCAAATAAAACTCGTTTTAACAACAGTTGAATCTTAAGAACTCATTCGTTTTAACAACAGCTGAATCTTAAGATAAAACTCGTTTTAACAACAGTTGAATCTTAAGATAAAATTCGTTTTAACAACAGTTGAATCTTAAGAACTGACTCGTTTTAACAACAGCTGAATCTTAAGATAAAACTCTTTTTAACAACAGTTGAATCTTAAGATAAAACTCGTTTTATCAACAGTTCAACCTTAAGCACTGACTCGTTTTAACAACAGTTGAATCTTCAAATAAAACTCGTTTTAACAACAGTTGATTCTTCAGAACTGACTCGTTTTAACAACAGTTGAATCTTAAGATAAAACTCGTTTTAACAACAGTTGAATCTTAAGAACTGACTCATTTTAACAACAGCTGAATCTCTAGATAAAACTCGTTATAACAACAGTTGAATCTTAAGGTAAAATTCGTTTTAACAACAGTTGAATCTTAAGAACTGACTCGTTTTAACAACAGCTGAATCTTAAGATAAAACTCGTTTTAACAACAGTTGAATCTTAAGAACTGACTCGTTTTATCAACAGTTCAACCTTAAGCACTGACTCGTTTTAACAACAGATGAATCTTCAAATAAAACTCGTTTTAACAACAGTTGAATCTTAAGAACTGACTCATTTTAACAACAGTTGAATCTTAAGAACTGATTCGTTTTAACAACAGTTGAATCTTAAGATAAAACTCGTTTTAACAACAGTTGAATCTTAAGAACTGACTCGTTTTAATAACAGCTGAATCTTAAGATAAAACTCGTTTTACAACAGTTGAATCTTAAGAACTGACTCGTTTTATCAACAGTTCAACCTTAAGAACTGACTCATCTTAACAACAGTTGAATCTTCAAATAAAACTCGTTTTAACAACAGTTGAATCTTAAGAACTGATTCGTTTTAACAACAGCTGAATCGGAAGATAAAACTCGTTTTAACAACAGTTGAATCTTAAGATAAAATTCGTTTTAACAACAGTTGAATCTTAAGAACTGACTCGTTTTAACAACAGCTGAATCTTAAGATAAAACTCGTTTTATCAACAGTTCAACCTTAAGAACTGACTCGTTTTAACAACAGTTGAATCCTCAAATAAAACTCGTTTTAACAACAGTTGAATCTTAAGAACTGACTCGTTTTAACAATAGTTGAATCTTAAAATAAAACTCGTTTTAACAACAATTGAATCTTAAGAACTGACTCATTTTAACAACAGTTGAATCTTAAGATAAAACTCGTTTTAACAACAGTTGAATCTTAAGAACTGACTCGTTTTAACAACAGTTCAACCTTAAGAACTGACTCGTTTTAACAACAGTTGAATCTTTAAATAAAACTCGTTTTAACTACAGTTGAATCTTAAGAACTGACTCGTTTTAACAACAGTTGAATCTTAAGATAAAACTCGTTTTAACAACAGTTGAATCTTAAGAACTGACTCATTTTAACAACAGTTGAATCTTAAGAACTGATTCGTTTTAACAACAGTTGAATCTTCAGATAAAACTCGTTTTAACTACAGTTGAATCTTAAGAACTGACTCGTTTTAACAACAGTTGAATCTTAAGATAGAACTCGTTTTAACAACAGTTGAATCTTAAGAACTGACTCATTTTAACAACAGTTGAATCTTAAGAACTGATTCGTTTTAACAACAGTTGAATCTTAAGATAAAACTCGTTTTAACAACAGTTGAATCTTAAGAACTGACTCGTTTTAACAACAGCTGAATCTTAAGATAAAACTCGTTTTACAACAGTTGAATCTTAAGAACTGACTCGTTTTATCAACAGTTCAACCTTAAGAACTGACTCATTTTAACAACAGTTGAATCTTCAAATAAAACTCGTTTTAACAACAGTTGATTCTTCAGAACTGACTCGTTTTAACAACAGTTGAATCTTAAGATAAAACTCGTTTTAACAACAGTTGAATCTTAAGAACTGACTCATTTTAACAACAGCTGAATCTTTAGATAAAACTCGTTTTAACAACAGTTGAATCTTAATAACTGACTCGTTTTAACAACAGTTGCATCTTAAGATAAAACTCGTTTTAACAACAGTTGAATCTTAAGAACTGACTCATTTTAACAACAGTTGAATCTTAAGAACTGATTCGTTTTAACAACAGTTGAATCTTCAGATAAAACTCGTTTTAACTACAGTTGAATCTTAAGAACTGACTCGTTTTAACAACAGCTGAATCTTAAGATAAAACTCGTTTTACAACAGTTGAATCTTAAGAACTGACTCGTTTTATCAACAGTTCAACCTTAAGAACTGACTCATCCTAACAACAGTTGAATCTTCAAATAAAACTCGTTTTAACAACAGTTGAATCTTAAGAACTCATTCGTTTTAACAACAGCTGAATCTTAAGATAAAACTCGTTTTAACAACAGTTGAATCTTAAGATAAAATTCGTTTTAACAACAGTTGAATCTTAAGAACTGACTCGTTTTAACAACAGCTGAATCTTAAGATAAAACTCTTTTTAACAACAGTTGAATCTTAAGAACTGACTCGTTTTATCAACAGTTCAACCTTAAGCACTGACTCGTTTTAACAACAGTTGAATCTTCAAATAAAACTCGTTTTAACAACAGTTGATTCTTCAGAACTGACTCGTTTTAACAACAGTTGAAT
This sequence comes from Eledone cirrhosa, assembly GCA_964016885.1. Classification (NCBI taxonomy): domain Eukaryota; kingdom Metazoa; phylum Mollusca; class Cephalopoda; order Octopoda; family Eledonidae; genus Eledone; species Eledone cirrhosa. Next base: position 23,604,148 of record OZ024744.1, read on the forward strand.
CTTAAGATAAAACTCGTTTTAACAACAGTTGAATCTTAAGAACTGACTCATTTTAACAACAGCTGAATCTTAAGAACTGATTCGTTTTAACAACAGTTGAATCTTCAGATAAAACTCGTTTTAACTACAGTTGAATCTTAAGAACTGACTAGTTTTAACAACAGTTGAATCTTAAGATAAAACTCGTTTTAACAACAGTTGAATCTTAAGAACTGGCTCATTTTAACAACAGTTGAATCTTAAGAACTGATTCGTTTTAACAACAGTTGAATCTTAAGATAAAACTCGTTTTAACAACAGTTGAATCTTAAGAACTGACTCGTTTTAATAACAGTTGAATCTTAAGATAAAACTCGTTTTAACAACAGTTGAATCTTAAGAACTGACTCGTTTTAACAACAGCTGAATCTTAAGATAAAACTCGTTTTACAACAGTTGAATCTTAAGAACTGACTCGTTTTATCAACAGTTCAACCTTAAGAACTGACTCATCCTAACAACAGTTGAATCTTCAAATAAAACTCGTTTTAACAACAGTTGAATCTTAAGAACTCATTCGTTTTAACAACAGCTGAATCTTAAGATAAAACTCGTTTTAACAACAGTTGAATCTTAAGATAAAATTCGTTTTAACAACAGTTGAATCTTAAGAACTGACTCGTTTTAACAACAGCTGAATCTTAAGATAAAACTCTTTTTAACTACAGTTGAATCTTAAGAACTGACTCGTTTTATCAACAGTTCAACCTTAAGCACTGACTCGTTTTAACAACAGTTGAATCTTCAAATAAAACTCGTTTTAACAACAGTTGATTCTTCAGAACTGACTCGTTTTAACAACAGTTGAATCTTAAGATAAAACTCGTTTTAACAACAGTTGAATCTTAAGAACTGACTCATTTTAACAACAGCTGAATCTCTAGATAAAACTCGTTATAACAACAGTTGAATCTTAAGGTAAAATTCGTTTTAACAACAGTTGAATCTTAAGAACTGACTCGTTTTAACAACAGCTGAATCTTAAGATAAAACTCGTTTTAACAACAGTTGAATCTTAAGAACTGGCTCGTTTTATCAACAGTTCAACCTTAAGCACTGACTCGTTTTAACAACAGTTGAATCTTAAGATGAAACTCGTTTTAACAACAGTTGAATATTAAGAACTGACTCATTTTAACAACAGTTGAATCTTAAGATAAAACTCGTTTTAACAACAGTTGAATCTTAAGAACTGACTCGTTTTAACAACAGTTCAACCTTAAGAACTGACTCGTTTTAACAACAGTTGAATCTTAAGATGAAACTCGTTTTAACAACAGTTGAATCTTAAGAACTGACTCATTTTAACAACAGTTGAATCTTAAGAACTGATTCGTTTTAACAACAGTTGACTCTGAAGAACTGATTCGTTTTAACAACAGCTGAATCTTAAGATAAAACTCGTTTTAACAACAGTTGAATCTTAAGATAAAATTCTTTTTAACAACAGTTGAATCTTAAGAACTGACTCGTTTTAACAACAGCTGAATCTTAAGATAAAACTCGTTTTAACAACAGTTGAATCTTAAGAACTGACTCGTTTTATCAACAGTTCAACCTTAAGAACTGACTCGTTTTAACAACAGTTGAATCCTCAAATAAAACTCGTTTTAACAACAGTTGAATCTTAAGAACTGACTCGTTTTAACAACAGTTGAATCTTAAGAACTGACTCGTTTTAACAACAGTTCAACCTTAAGAACTGACTCGTTTTAACAACAGTTGAATCTTAAGAACTGACTCGTTTTAACAACAGTTCAACCTTAAGAACTGACTCGTTTTAACAACAGTTGAATCTTCAAATAAAACTCGTTTTAACTACAGTTGAATCTTAAGAACTGACTCGTTTTAACAACAGTTGAATCTTAAGATAAAACTCGTTTTACCAACAGTTGAATCTTAAGAACTGACTCATTTTAACAACAGTTGAATCTTAAGAACTGATTCGTTTTAACAACAGTTGAATCTTCAGATAAAACTCGTTTTAACTACAGTTGAATCTTAAGAACTGACTCGTTTTAACAACAGTTGAATCTTAAGATAAAACTCGTTTTAACAACAGTTGAATCTTAAGAACTGACTCATTTTAACAACAGTCGAATCTTAAGATCTGATTCGTTTTAACAACAGTTGAATCTTAAGATAAAACTCGTTTTAACAACAGTTGAATCTTAAGAACTGACTCGTTTTAACAACAGCTGAATCTTAAGATAAAACTCGTTTTACAACAGTTGAATCTTAAGAACTGACTCGTTTTATCAACAGTTAAACCTTAAGAACTGACTCATTTTAACAACAGTTGAATATTCAAATAAAACTCGTTTTAACAACAGTTGAATCTTAATAAATGATTCGTTTTAACAACAGCTGAATCTTAAGATAAACTCGTTTTAACAACAGCTGAATCTTAAGATAAACCTGGTTTTAACAACATTTGAATCTTAAGAACTGAATTCGTTTTAACAACAGCTGAATCTTAAGATAAAACTCGTTTTAACAACAGTTGATTCTTAAGAACTGACTCGTTTTATCAACAGTTCAACCTTAAGAACTGACTCGTTTTAACAAAAGTTGAATCTTCAAATAAAACTCGTTTTAACAACAGTTGAATATTATGATAAAACTCATTTTAACAACAGTTGATTCTTAAGATAAAACTCGTTTTAACAACAGTTGAATCTTATGCACTGACTCGTTTTAACAACAGCTGAATCTTAAGATAAAACTCGTTTTAACAACAGTTGAATCTTAAGATAAAATTCGTTTTAACAATAGTTGAATGTTAAGAACTGGTTCGTTTTAACAACAGTTGGATCTTAAGATAAAACTCGTTTTAACAACAGTTGAATCTTAAGAACTGACTCGTTTTAACAACTGTTGAATCTTAAGAACTGACTCGTTTTATCAACAGTTCAACCTTAAGAACTGACTCGTTTTAACAACAGTTGAATCTTCAAATAAAACTCGTTTTAACAACAGTTGAATCTTAAGAACTGACTCGTTTTAACAACAGTTGAATCTTAAGATAAAACTCGTTTTAACAACAGTTGAATCTTAAGAACTGACTCGTGTTATCAACAGTTCAACCTTAATAACTGAATCGTTTTAACAACAGTTGAATCTTCAAATTAAACTCGCTTTAACAACAGTTGAATCATAAGAACTGATTCGTTTTAACAACAGTTTAATCTTAAGATAAAACTCGTTTTAACAACAGTTGAATCTTAAGATAAAACTCGTTTTAACAACAGTGAAATCTTAAGAACTGACTCGTTTTAATAACAGTTGAATCTTAAGTTAAAACTCGTTTTAACAACAGTTGAATCTTAAGAACTGACTCGTTTTAACAACAGTTGAATCTTAAGATAAAACTCGTTTTAACAACAGTTGAATCTTCAAATAAAACTCGTTTTAACAACAGTTGAATATTATGATAAAACTCATTTTAACAACAGTTGATTCTTAAGATAAAACTCGTTTTAACAACAGTTGAATCTTAAGAACTGACTCGTTTTAACAACAGTTGAATCTTAAGAACTGACTCGTTTTATCAACAGTTCAACCTTAAGAACTGACTCGTTTTAACAACAGTTGAATCTTCAAATAAAACTCGTTTTAACAACAGTTGAATCTTAAGAACTCACTCGTTTTAACAACAGTTGAATTTTAAGATAAAACTCGTTTTAACAACAGTGGAATCTTAAGAACTGACTCGTTTTAATAACAGTTGAATCTTAAGATAAAACTCGTTTTAACAACAGTTGAATCTTAAGAACTGACTCGTTTTAACAACAGCTGAATCTTAAGATAAAACTCGTTTTAACGACAGTTGAATCTTAAGAACTGACTCGTTTTAACAACAGTTGAATCTTAAGATAAAACTCGTTTTAACAACAGCTGAATCTTAAGATAAAACTCGTTTTAACAACAGTTGAATCTTAAGATAAAACTCGTTTTAACAACAGTTGAATCTTAAGAACTGACTCATTTTAACAACAGTTGAATCTTAAGAACTGATTCGTTTTAACAACAGCTGAATCTTAAGATAAACTCGTTTTAACAACAGTTGAATCTTAAGATAAACCTCGTTTTAACAACATTTGAATCTTAAGAACTGACTCGTTTTAACAACAGCTGCATCTTAAGATAAAACTCGTTTTAACAACAGTTGAATCCTAAGAACTGACTCGTTTTATCAACAGTTCAACCTGAAGAACTGACTCGTTTTAACAACAGTTGAATCTTCAAATAAAACTCGTTTTAACAACAGTTGAATCTTAAGAACTGACTCGTTTTAACAACAGTTGAATCTTAAGATAAAACTCGTTTTAACAACAGCTGAATCTTAAGATAAAACTCGTTTTAACAACAGTTGAATCTTAAGATAAAACTCGTTTTAACAACAGTTGAATCTTAAGAACTGACTCATTTTAACAACAGTTGAATCTTAAGAACTGATTCGTTTTAACAACAGTTGAATCTTCAAATAAAACTCGTTTTAACAACAGTTGAATATTATGATAAAACTCATTTTAACAACAGTTGATTCTTAAGATAAAACTCGTTTTAACGACAGTTGAATCTTAAGAACTGACTCGTTTTAACAACAGCTGACTCTCAAGATAAAATTCGTTTTAACAATAGTTGAATGTTAAGAACTGGTTCGTTTTAACAACAGTTGGATCTTAAGATAAAACTCGTTTTAACAACAGTTGAATCTTAAGAACTGACTCGTTTTAACAACAGTTGAATCTTAAGAAGTGACTCGTTTTATCAACAGTTCAACCTTAAGAACTGACTCGTTTTAACAACAGTTGAATCTTCAAATAAAACTCGTTTTAACAACAGTTGAATCTTAAGAACTGATTCGTTTTAACAACAGCTGAATCTTAAGATAAACTCGTATTAACAACAGTTGAATCTTAAGATAAACCTCGTTTTAACAACATTTGAATCTTAAGAACTGACTCGTTTTAACAACAGCTGAATCTTAAGATAAAACTCGTTTTAACAACAGTTGAATCTTAAGAACTGACTCGTTTTATCAACAGTTCAACCTTAAGAACTGACTCGTTTTAACAACAGTTGAATCTTCAAATAAAACTCGTTTTAACAACAGTTGAATCTTAAGAACTCATTCGTTTTAACAACAGCTGAATCTTAAGATAAAACTCGTTTTAACAACAGTTGAATCTTAAGATAAAATTCGTTTTAACAACAGTTGAATCTTAAGAACTGACTCGTTTTAACAACAGCTGAATCTTAAGATAAAACTCTTTTTAACAACAGTTGAATCTTAAGAACTGACTCGTTTTATCAACAGTTCAACCTTAAGCACTGACTCGTTTTAACAACAGTTGAATCTTCAAATAAAACTCGTTTTAACAACAGTTGATTCTTCAGAACTGACTCGTTTTAACAACAGTTGAATCTTAAGATAAAACTCGTTTTAACAACAGTTGAATCTTAAGAACTGACTCATTTTAACAACAGCTGAATCTTAAGAACTGATTCGTTTTAACAACAGTTGAATCTTCAGATAAAACTCGTTTTAACTACAGTTGAATCTTAAGAACTGACTAGTTTTAACAACAGTTGAATCTTAAGATAAAACTCGTTTTAACAACAGTTGAATCTTAAGAACTGGCTCATTTTAACAACAGTTGAATCTTAAGAACTGATTCGTTTTAACAACAGTTGAATCTTAAGATAAAACTCGTTTTAACAACAGTTGAATCTTAAGAACTGACTCGTTTTAATAACAGTTGAATCTTAAGATAAAACTCGTTTTAACAACAGTTGAATCTTAAGAACTGACTCGTTTTAACAACAGCTGAATCTTAAGATAAAACTCGTTTTACAACAGTTGAATCTTAAGAACTGACTCGTTTTATCAACAGTTCAACCTTAAGAACTGACTCATCCTAACAACAGTTGAATCTTCAAATAAAACTCGTTTTAACAACAGTTGAATCTTAAGAACTCATTCGTTTTAACAACAGCTGAATCTTAAGATAAAACTCGTTTTAACAACAGTTGAATCTTAAGATAAAATTCGTTTTAACAACAGTTGAATCTTAAGAACTGACTCGTTTTAACAACAGCTGAATCTTAAGATAAAACTCTTTTTAACTACAGTTGAATCTTAAGAACTGACTCGTTTTATCAACAGTTCAACCTTAAGCACTGACTCGTTTTAACAACAGTTGAATCTTCAAATAAAACTCGTTTTAACAACAGTTGATTCTTCAGAACTGACTCGTTTTAACAACAGTTGAATCTTAAGATAAAACTCGTTTTAACAACAGTTGAATCTTAAGAACTGACTCATTTTAACAACAGCTGAATCTCTAGATAAAACTCGTTATAACAACAGTTGAATCTTAAGGTAAAATTCGTTTTAACAACAGTTGAATCTTAAGAACTGACTCGTTTTAACAACAGCTGAATCTTAAGATAAAACTCGTTTTAACAACAGTTGAATCTTAAGAACTGGCTCGTTTTATCAACAGTTCAACCTTAAGCACTGACTCGTTTTAACAACAGTTGAATCTTAAGATGAAACTCGTTTTAACAACAGTTGAATCTTAAGAACTGACTCGTTTTAACAACAGTTCAACCTTAAGAACTGACTCGTTTTAACAACAGTTGAATCTTAAGATGAAACTCGTTTTAACAACAGTTGAATATTAAGAACTGACTCATTTTAACAACAGTTGAATCTTAAGATAAAACTCGTTTTAACAACAGTTGAATCTTAAGAACTGACTCGTTTTAACAACAGTTCAACCTTAAGAACTGACTCGTTTTAACAACAGTTGAATCTTAAGATGAAACTCGTTTTAACAACAGTTGAATCTTAAGAACTGACTCATTTTAACAACAGTTGAATCTTAAGAACTGATTCGTTTTAACAACAGTTGACTCTGAAGAACTGATTCGTTTTAACAACAGCTGAATCTTAAGATAAAACTCGTTTTAACAACAGTTGAATCTTAAGATAAAATTCTTTTTAACAACAGTTGAATCTTAAGAACTGACTCGTTTTAACAACAGCTGAATCTTAAGATAAAACTCGTTTTAACAACAGTTGAATCTTAAGAACTGACTCGTTTTATCAACAGTTCAACCTTAAGAACTGACTCGTTTTAACAACAGTTGAATCCTCAAATAAAACTCGTTTTAACAACAGTTGAATCTTAAGAACTGACTCGTTTTAACAACAGTTGAATCTTAAGAACTGACTCGTTTTAACAACAGTTCAACCTTAAGAACTGACTCGTTTTAACAACAGTTGAATCTTAAGAACTGACTCGTTTTAACAACAGTTCAACCTTAAGAACTGACTCGTTTTAACAACAGTTGAATCTTCAAATAAAACTCGTTTTAACTACAGTTGAATCTTAAGAACTGACTCGTTTTAACAACAGTTGAATCTTAAGATAAAACTCGTTTTACCAACAGTTGAATCTTAAGAACTGACTCATTTTAACAACAGTTGAATCTTAAGAACTGATTCGTTTTAACAACAGTTGAATCTTCAGATAAAACTCGTTTTAACTACAGTTGAATCTTAAGAACTGACTCGTTTTAACAACAGTTGAATCTTAAGATAAAACTCGTTTTAACAACAGTTGAATCTTAAGAACTGACTCATTTTAACAACAGTCGAATCTTAAGATCTGATTCGTTTTAACAACAGTTGAATCTTAAGATAAAACTCGTTTTAACAACAGTTGAATCTTAAGAACTGACTCGTTTTAACAACAGCTGAATCTTAAGATAAAACTCGTTTTACAACAGTTGAATCTTAAGAACTGACTCGTTTTATCAACAGTTAAACCTTAAGAACTGACTCATTTTAACAACAGTTGAATATTCAAATAAAACTCGTTTTAACAACAGTTGAATCTTAATAAATGATTCGTTTTAACAACAGCTGAATCTTAAGATAAACTCGTTTTAACAACAGCTGAATCTTAAGATAAACCTGGTTTTAACAACATTTGAATCTTAAGAACTGAATTCGTTTTAACAACAGCTGAATCTTAAGATAAAACTCGTTTTAACAACAGTTGATTCTTAAGAACTGACTCGTTTTATCAACAGTTCAACCTTAAGAACTGACTCGTTTTAACAAAAGTTGAATCTTCAAATAAAACTCGTTTTAACAACAGTTGAATATTATGATAAAACTCATTTTAACAACAGTTGATTCTTAAGATAAAACTCGTTTTAACAACAGTTGAATCTTATGCACTGACTCGTTTTAACAACAGCTGAATCTTAAGATAAAACTCGTTTTAACAACAGTTGAATCTTAAGATAAAATTCGTTTTAACAATAGTTGAATGTTAAGAACTGGTTCGTTTTAACAACAGTTGGATCTTAAGATAAAACTCGTTTTAACAACAGTTGAATCTTAAGAACTGACTCGTTTTAACAACTGTTGAATCTTAAGAACTGACTCGTTTTATCAACAGTTCAACCTTAAGAACTGACTCGTTTTAACAACAGTTGAATCTTCAAATAAAACTCGTTTTAACAACAGTTGAATCTTAAGAACTGACTCGTTTTAACAACAGTTGAATCTTAAGATAAAACTCGTTTTAACAACAGTTGAATCTTAAGAACTGACTCGTGTTATCAACAGTTCAACCTTAATAACTGAATCGTTTTAACAACAGTTGAATCTTCAAATTAAACTCGCTTTAACAACAGTTGAATCATAAGAACTGATTCGTTTTAACAACAGTTTAATCTTAAGATAAAACTCGTTTTAACAACAGTTGAATCTTAAGATAAAACTCGTTTTAACAACAGTGAAATCTTAAGAACTGACTCGTTTTAATAACAGTTGAATCTTAAGTTAAAACTCGTTTTAACAACAGTTGAATCTTAAGAACTGACTCGTTTTAACAACAGTTGAATCTTAAGATAAAACTCGTTTTAACAACAGTTGAATCTTCAAATAAAACTCGTTTTAACAACAGTTGAATATTATGATAAAACTCATTTTAACAACAGTTGATTCTTAAGATAAAACTCGTTTTAACAACAGTTGAATCTTAAGAACTGACTCGTTTTAACAACAGTTGAATCTTAAGAACTGACTCGTTTTATCAACAGTTCAACCTTAAGAACTGACTCGTTTTAACAACAGTTGAATCTTCAAATAAAACTCGTTTTAACAACAGTTGAATCTTAAGAACTCACTCGTTTTAACAACAGTTGAATTTTAAGATAAAACTCGTTTTAACAACAGTGGAATCTTAAGAACTGACTCGTTTTAATAACAGTTGAATCTTAAGATAAAACTCGTTTTAACAACAGTTGAATCTTAAGAACTGACTCGTTTTAACAACAGCTGAATCTTAAGATAAAACTCGTTTTAACGACAGTTGAATCTTAAGAACTGACTCGTTTTAACAACAGTTGAATCTTAAGATAAAACTCGTTTTAACAACAGCTGAATCTTAAGATAAAACTCGTTTTAACAACAGTTGAATCTTAAGATAAAACTCGTTTTAACAACAGTTGAATCTTAAGAACTGACTCATTTTAACAACAGTTGAATCTTAAGAACTGATTCGTTTTAACAACAGCTGAATCTTAAGATAAACTCGTTTTAACAACAGTTGAATCTTAAGATAAACCTCGTTTTAACAACATTTGAATCTTAAGAACTGACTCGTTTTAACAACAGCTGCATCTTAAGATAAAACTCGTTTTAACAACAGTTGAATCCTAAGAACTGACTCGTTTTATCAACAGTTCAACCTGAAGAACTGACTCGTTTTAACAACAGTTGAATCTTCAAATAAAACTCGTTTTAACAACAGTTGAATCTTAAGAACTGACTCGTTTTAACAACAGTTGAATCTTAAGATAAAACTCGTTTTAACAACAGCTGAATCTTAAGATAAAACTCGTTTTAACAACAGTTGAATCTTAAGATAAAACTCGTTTTAACAACAGTTGAATCTTAAGAACTGACTCATTTTAACAACAGTTGAATCTTAAGAACTGATTCGTTTTAACAACAGTTGAATCTTCAAATAAAACTCGTTTTAACAACAGTTGAATATTATGATAAAACTCATTTTAACAACAGTTGATTCTTAAGATAAAACTCGTTTTAACGACAGTTGAATCTTAAGAACTGACTCGTTTTAACAACAGCTGACTCTCAAGATAAAATTCGTTTTAACAATAGTTGAATGTTAAGAACTGGTTCGTTTTAACAACAGTTGGATCTTAAGATAAAACTCGTTTTAACAACAGTTGAATCTTAAGAACTGACTCGTTTTAACAACAGTTGAATCTTAAGAAGTGACTCGTTTTATCAACAGTTCAACCTTAAGAACTGACTCGTTTTAACAACAGTTGAATCTTCAAATAAAACTCGTTTTAACAACAGTTGAATCTTAAGAACTGATTCGTTTTAACAACAGCTGAATCTTAAGATAAACTCGTATTAACAACAGTTGAATCTTAAGATAAACCTCGTTTTAACAACATTTGAATCTTAAGAACTGACTCGTTTTAACAACAGCTGAATCTTAAGATAAAACTCGTTTTAACAACAGTTGAATCTTAAGAACTGACTCGTTTTATCAACAGTTCAACCTTAAGAACTGACTCGTTTTAACAACAGTTGAATCTTCAAATAAAACTCGTTTTAACAACAGTTGAATCTTCAAATAAAACTCGTTTTAACAACAGTTGAATATTATGATAAACCTCATTTTAACGACAGCTGATTCTTAAGATAAAACTCGTTTTAACAACAGTTGAATCTTAAGAACTGACTCGTTTTAACAACAGCTGAATCTTAAGATAAAACTCGTTTTAACAACAGTTGAATCTTAAGATAAAATTCGTTTTAACAATAGTTGAATGTTAAGAACTGGTTCGTTTTAACAACAGTTGGATCTTAAGATAAAACTCGTTTTAACAACAGTTGAATCTTAAGAACTGACTCGTTTTAACAACAGTTGAATCTTAAGAACTGACTCGTTTTAACAACAGTTGAATCTTAAGATAAAACTCGTTTTAACAACAGCTGAATCTTAAGATAAAACTCGTTTTAACAACAGTTGAATCTTAAGATAAAACTCGTTTTAACAACAGTTGAATCTTAAGAACTGACTCATTTTAACAACAGTTGAATCTTAATAACTGATTCGTTTTAACAACAGATGAATCTTAAGATAAAACTCGTTTTAACAACAGTTGAATCTTAAGAACTGACTCGTTTTAACAACAGCTGAATCTTAAGATAAAACTCGTTTTACAACAGTTGAATCTTAAGAACTGATTCGTTTTAACAACAGCTGAATATTAAGATAAACTCGTTTTAACAACAGTTGAATCTTAACATAAACCTCGTTTTAACAACATTTGAATCTTAAAAACTGACTCGTTTTAACAACAGCTGAATCTTAAGATAAAACTCGTTTTAACAACAGTTGAATCTTCAAATAAAACTCATTTTAACAACAGTTGAATATTATGATAAAACTCATTTTAACAACAGTTGATTCTTAAGATAAAACTCGTTTTAACAACAGTTGAATCTTAAGAACTGACTCGTTTTAACAACAGTTGAATCTTAAGAACTGACTCGTTTTATCAACAGTTCAACCTTAAGAACTGACTCGTTTTAACAACAGTTGAATCTTCAAATAAAACTCGTTTTAACAACAGTTGAATCTTAAGAACTCACTCGTTTTAACAACAGTTGAATCTTAAGATAAAACTCGTTTTAACAACAGTTGAATCTTAAGATAAAACTCGTTTTAACAACAGTGGAATCTTAAGAACTGACTCGTTTTAATAACAGTTGAATCTTAAGATAAAACTCGTTTTAACAACAGTTGAATCTTAAGAACTGACTCGTTTTAACAATAGCTGAATCTTAAGATAAAACTCGTTTTACAACAGTTGAATCTTAAGAACTGATTCGTTTTAACAACAGCTGAATATTAAGATAAACTCGTTTTAACAACAGTTGAATCTTAACATAAACCTCGTTTTAACAACATTTGAATCTTAAAAAGTTACTCGTTTTAACAACAGCTGAATCTTAAGATAAAACTCGTTTTAACAACAGTTGAATCTTCAAATAAAACTCGTTTTAACAACAGTTGAATATTATGATAAAACTCATTTTAACAACAGTTGATTCTTAAGAGAAAACTCGTTTTAACAACAGTTGAATCTTAAGAACTGACTCGTTTTAACAACAGTTGAATCTTAAGAACTGACTCGTTTTATCAACAGTTCAACCTTAAGAACTGACTCGTTTTAACAACAGTTGAATCTTCAAATAAAACTCGTTTTAACAACAGTTGAATCTTAAGAACTCACTCGTTTAAACAACAGTTGAATCTTAAGATAAAACTCGTTTTAACAACAGTTGAATCTTAAGATAAAACTCGTTTTAACAACAGTGGAATCTTAAGAACTGACTCGTTTTAATAACAGTTGAATCTTAAGATAAAACTCGTTTTAACAACAGTTGAATCTTAAGAACTGACTCGTTTTAACAACAGCTGAATCTTAAGATAAAACTCGTTTTAACAAAAGCTGAATCTTAAGATAAACTCGTTTTAACAACAGTTGAATCTTAAGATAAACCTCGTTTTAAGATCATTTGAATCTTAAGAACTGACTCGTTTTAACAACAGCTGAATCTTAAGATAAAACTCGTTTTAACAACAGTTGAATCTTAAGAACTGACTCATTTTAACAACAGTTGAATCTTAAGAACTGACTTGTTTTATCAACAGTTCAACCTTAAGAACTGACTCGTTTTAACAACAGTTGAATCTTCAAATAAAACTCGTTTTAACAACAGTTGAATCTTAAGAACTCACTCGTTTTAACAACAGTTGAATCTTAAGATAAAACTCGTTTTAACAACAGTGGAATCTTAAGAACTGACTCGTTTTAATAACAGTTGAATCTTAAGATAAAACTCGTTTTAACAACAGTTGAATCTTAAGAACTGACTCGTTTTAACAACAGCTGAATCTTAAGATAAAACTCGTTTTAACGACAGTTGAATCTTAAGAACTGACTCGTTTTATCAACAGTTCAACCTTAAGAACTGACTCATTTTAACAACAGTTGAATCTTCAAATAAAACTCGTTTTAACAACAGTTGAATCTTAAGAACTGACTCGTTTTAACAACAGTTGAATCTTAAGATAAAACTCGTTTTAACAACAGCTGAATCTTAAGATAAAACTCGTTTTAACAACAGTTGAATCTTAAGATAAAACTCGTTTTAACAACAGTTGAATCTTAAGAACTGACTCATTTTAACAACAGTTGAATCTTAAGAACTGATTCGTTTTAACAACAGCTGAATCTTAAGATAAACTCGTTTTAACAACAGTTGAATCTTAAGATAAACCTCGTTTTAACAACATTTGAATCTTAAGAACTGACTCGTTTTAACAACAGCTGCATCTTAAGATAAAACTCGTTTTAACAACAGTTGAATCCTAAGAACTGACTCGTTTTATCAACAGTTCAACCTGAAGAACTGACTCGTTTTAACAACAGTTGAATCTTCAAATAAAACTCGTTTTAACTACAGTTGAATCTTAAGAACTGACTCGTTTTAACAACAGTTGAATCTTAAGATAAAACTCGTTTTAACAACAGCTGAATCTTAAGATAAAACTCGTTTTAACAACAGTTGAATCTTAAGAACTGACTCATTTTAACAACAGTTGAATCTTAAGAACTGATTCGTTTTAACAACAGTTGAATCTTCAAATAAAACTCGTTTTAACAACAGTTGAATATTATGATAAAACTCATTTTAACAACAGTTGATTCTTAAGATAAAACTCGTTTTAACGACAGTTGAATCTTAAGAACTGACTCGTTTTAACAACAGCTGAATCTTAAGATAAAACTCGTTTTAACAACAGTTGAATCTTAAGATAAAATTCGTTTTAACAATAGTTGAATGTTAAGAACTGGTTCGTTTTAACAACAGTTGGATCTAAAGATAAAACTCGTTTTAACAACAGTTGAATCTTAAGAACTGACTCGTTTTAACAACAGTTGAATCTTAAGAACTGACTCGTTTTATCAACAGTTCAACCTTAAGAACTGACTCGTTTTAACAACAGTTGAATCTTCAAATAAAACTCGTTTTAACAACAGTTGAATCTTAGGAACTGATTCGTTTTAACAACAGCTGAATCTTAAGATAAACTCGTATTAACAACAGTTGAATCTTAAGATAAACCTCGTTTTAACAACATTTGAATCTTAAGAACTGACTCGTTTTAACAACAGCTGAATCTTAAGATAAAACTCGTTTTAACAACAGTTGAATCTTAAGAACTGACTCGTTTTATCAACAGTTCAACCTTAAGAACTGACTCGTTTTAACAACAGTTGAATCTTCAAATAAAACTCGTTTTAACAACAGTTGAATCTTCAAATAAAACTCGTTTTAACAACAGTTGAATATTATGATAAACCTCATTTTAACAACAGCTGATTCTTAAGATAAAACTCGTTTTAACAACAGTTGAATCTTAAGAACTGACTCGTTTTAACAACAGCTGAATCTTAAGATAAAACTCGTTTTAACAACAGTTGAATCTTAAGATAAAATTCGTATTAACAATAGTTGAATGTTAAGAACTGGTTCGTTTTAACAACAGTTGGATCTTAAGATAAAACTCGTTTTAACAACAGTTGAATCTTAAGAACTGACTCTTTTTAACAACAGTTGAATCTTAAGAACTGACTCGTTTTAACAACAGTTGAATCTTAAGATAAAACTCGTTTTAACAACAGCTGAATCTTAAGATAAAACTCGTTTTAACAACAGTTGAATCTTAAGATAAAACTCGTTTTAACAACAGTTGAATCTTAAGAACTGACTCATTTTAACAACAGTTGAATCTTAATAACTGATTCGTTTTAACAACAGATGAATCTTAAGATAAAACTCGTTTTAACAACAGTTGAATCTTAAGAACTGACTCGTTTTAACAACGGCTGAATCTTAAGATAAAACTCGTTTTACAACAGTTGAATCTTAAGAACTGATTCGTTTTAACAACAGCTGAATATTAAGATAAACTCGTTTTAACAACAGTTGAATCTTAACATAAACCTCGTTTTAACAACATTTGAATCTTAAAAACTGACTCGTTTTAACAACAGCTGAATCTTAAGATAAAACTCGTTTTAACAACAGTTGAATCTTCAAATAAAACTCGTTTTAACAACAGTTGAATATTATGATAAAACTCATTTTAACAACAGTTGATTCTTAAGATAAAACTCGTTTTAACAACAGTTGAATCTTAAGAACTGACTCGTTTTAACAACAGTTGAATCTTAAGAACTGACTCGTTTTATCAACAGTTCAACCTTAAGAACTGACTCGTTTTAACAACAGTTGAATCTTCAAATAAAACTCGTTTTAACAACAGTTGAATCTTAAGAACTCACTCGTTTTAACAACAGTTGAATCTTAAGATAAAACTCGTTTTAACAACAGTTGAATCTTAAGATAAAACTCGTTTTAACAACAGCTGAATCTTAAGATAAAACTCGTTTTAACAACAGTTGAATCTTAAGATAAAACTCGTTTTAACAACAGTTGAATCTTAAGAACTGACTCATTTTAACAACAGTTGAATCTTAAGAACTGATTCGTTTTAACAACAGCTGAATCTTAAGATAAACTCGTTTTAACAACAGTTGAATCTTAAGATAAACCTCGTTTTAACAACATTTGAATCTTAAGAACTGACTCGTTTTAACAACAGCTGCATCTTAAGATAAAACTCGTTTTAACAACAGTTGAATCCTAAGAACTGACTCGTTTTATCAACAGTTCAACCTGAAGAACTGACTCGTTTTAACAACAGTTGAATCTTCAAATAAAACTCGTTTTAACTACAGTTGAATCTTAAGAACTGACTCGTTTTAACAACAGTTGAATCTTAAGATAAAACTCGTTTTAACAACAGCTGAATCTTAAGATAAAACTCGTTTTAACAACAGTTGAATCTTAAGAACTGACTCATTTTAACAACAGTTGAATCTTAAGAACTGATTCGTTTTAACAACAGTTGAATCTTCAAATAAAACTCGTTTTAACAACAGTTGAATATTATGATAAAACTCATTTTAACAACAGTTGATTCTTAAGATAAAACTCGTTTTAACGACAGTTGAATCTTAAGAACTGACTCGTTTTAACAACAGCTGAATCTTAAGATAAAACTCGTTTTAACAACAGTTGAATCTTAAGATAAAATTCGTTTTAACAATAGTTGAATGTTAAGAACTGGTTCGTTTTAACAACAGTTGGATCTAAAGATAAAACTCGTTTTAACAACAGTTGAATCTTAAGAACTGACTCGTTTTAACAACAGTTGAATCTTAAGAACTGACTCGTTTTATCAACAGTTCAACCTTAAGAACTGACTCGTTTTAACAACAGTTGAATCTTCAAATAAAACTCGTTTTAACAACAGTTGAATCTTAGGAACTGATTCGTTTTAACAACAGCTGAATCTTAAGATAAACTCGTATTAACAACAGTTGAATCTTAAGATAAACCTCGTTTTAACAACATTTGAATCTTAAGAACTGACTCGTTTTAACAACAGCTGAATCTTAAGATAAAACTCGTTTTAACAACAGTTGAATCTTAAGAACTGACTCGTTTTATCAACAGTTCAACCTTAAGAACTGACTCGTTTTAACAACAGTTGAATCTTCAAATAAAACTCGTTTTAACAACAGTTGAATCTTCAAATAAAACTCGTTTTAACAACAGTTGAATATTATGATAAACCTCATTTTAACAACAGCTGATTCTTAAGATAAAACTCGTTTTAACAACAGTTGAATCTTAAGAACTGACTCGTTTTAACAACAGCTGAATCTTAAGATAAAACTCGTTTTAACAACAGTTGAATCTTAAGATAAAATTCGTATTAACAATAGTTGAATGTTAAGAACTGGTTCGTTTTAACAACAGTTGGATCTTAAGATAAAACTCGTTTTAACAACAGTTGAATCTTAAGAACTGACTCTTTTTAACAACAGTTGAATCTTAAGAACTGACTCGTTTTAACAACAGTTGAATCTTAAGATAAAACTCGTTTTAACAACAGCTGAATCTTAAGATAAAACTCGTTTTAACAACAGTTGAATCTTAAGATAAAACTCGTTTTAACAACAGTTGAATCTTAAGAACTGACTCATTTTAACAACAGTTGAATCTTAATAACTGATTCGTTTTAACAACAGATGAATCTTAAGATAAAACTCGTTTTAACAACAGTTGAATCTTAAGAACTGACTCGTTTTAACAACGGCTGAATCTTAAGATAAAACTCGTTTTACAACAGTTGAATCTTAAGAACTGATTCGTTTTAACAACAGCTGAATATTAAGATAAACTCGTTTTAACAACAGTTGAATCTTAACATAAACCTCGTTTTAACAACATTTGAATCTTAAAAACTGACTCGTTTTAACAACAGCTGAATCTTAAGAACTGACTCTTTTTAACAACAGTTGAATCTTAAGAACTGACTCGTTTTAACAACAGTTGAATCTTAAGATAAAACTCGTTTTAACAACAGCTGAATCTTAAGATAAAACTCGTTTTAACAACAGTTGAATCTTAAGATAAAACTCGTTTTAACAACAGTTGAATCTTAAGAACTGACTCATTTTAACAACAGTTGAATCTTAATAACTGATTCGTTTTAACAACAGATGAATCTTAAGATAAAACTCGTTTTAACAACAGTTGAATCTTAAGAACTGACTCGTTTTAACAACGGCTGAATCTTAAGATAAAACTCGTTTTACAACAGTTGAATCTTAAGAACTGATTCGTTTTAACAACAGCTGAATATTAAGATAAACTCGTTTTAACAACAGTTGAATCTTAACATAAACCTCGTTTTAACAACATTTGAATCTTAAAAACTGACTCGTTTTAACAACAGCTGAATCTTAAGATAAAACTCGTTTTAACAACAGTTGAATCTTCAAATAAAACTCGTTTTAACAACAGTTGAATATTATGATAAAACTCATTTTAACAACAGTTGATTCTTAAGATAAAACTCGTTTTAACAACAGTTGAATCTTAAGAACTGACTCGTTTTAACAACAGTTGAATCTTAAGAACTGACTCGTTTTATCAACAGTTCAACCTTAAGAACTGACTCGTTTTAACAACAGTTGAATCTTCAAATAAAACTCGTTTTAACAACAGTTGAATCTTAAGAACTCACTCGTTTTAACAACAGTTGAATCTTAAGATAAAACTCGTTTTAACAACAGTTGAATCTTAAGATAAAACTCGTTTTAACAACAGCTGAATCTTAAGATAAAACTCGTTTTAACAACAGTTGAATCTTAAGATAAAACTCGTTTTAACAACAGTTGAATCTTAAGAACTGACTCATTTTAACAACAGTTGAATCTTAAGAACTGATTCGTTTTAACAACAGCTGAATCTTAAGATAAACTCGTTTTAACAACAGTTGAATCTTAAGATAAACCTCGTTTTAACAACATTTGAATCTTAAGAACTGACTCGTTTTAACAACAGCTGCATCTTAAGATAAAACTCGTTTTAACAACAGTTGAATCCTAAGAACTGACTCGTTTTATCAACAGTTCAACCTGAAGAACTGACTCGTTTTAACAACAGTTGAATCTTCAAATAAAACTCGTTTTAACTACAGTTGAATCTTAAGAACTGACTCGTTTTAACAACAGTTGAATCTTAAGATAAAACTCGTTTTAACAACAGCTGAATCTTAAGATAAAACTCGTTTTAACAACAGTTGAATCTTAAGAACTGACTCATTTTAACAACAGTTGAATCTTAAGAACTGATTCGTTTTAACAACAGTTGAATCTTCAAATAAAACTCGTTTTAACAACAGTTGAATATTATGATAAAACTCATTTTAACAACAGTTGATTCTTAAGATAAAACTCGTTTTAACGACAGTTGAATCTTAAGAACTGACTCGTTTTAACAACAGCTGAATCTTAAGATAAAACTCGTTTTAACAACAGTTGAATCTTAAGATAAAATTCGTTTTAACAATAGTTGAATGTTAAGAACTGGTTCGTTTTAACAACAGTTGGATCTAAAGATAAAACTCGTTTTAACAACAGTTGAATCTTAAGAACTGACTCGTTTTAACAACAGTTGAATCTTAAGAACTGACTCGTTTTATCAACAGTTCAACCTTAAGAACTGACTCGTTTTAACAACAGTTGAATCTTCAAATAAAACTCGTTTTAACAACAGTTGAATCTTAGGAACTGATTCGTTTTAACAACAGCTGAATCTTAAGATAAACTCGTATTAACAACAGTTGAATCTTAAGATAAACCTCGTTTTAACAACATTTGAATCTTAAGAACTGACTCGTTTTAACAACAGCTGAATCTTAAGATAAAACTCGTTTTAACAACAGTTGAATCTTAAGAACTGACTCGTTTTATCAACAGTTCAACCTTAAGAACTGACTCGTTTTAACAACAGTTGAATCTTCAAATAAAACTCGTTTTAACAACAGTTGAATCTTCAAATAAAACTCGTTTTAACAACAGTTGAATATTATGATAAACCTCATTTTAACAACAGCTGATTCTTAAGATAAAACTCGTTTTAACAACAGTTGAATCTTAAGAACTGACTCGTTTTAACAACAGCTGAATCTTAAGATAAAACTCGTTTTAACAACAGTTGAATCTTAAGATAAAATTCGTATTAACAATAGTTGAATGTTAAGAACTGGTTCGTTTTAACAACAGTTGGATCTTAAGATAAAACTCGTTTTAACAACAGTTGAATCTTAAGAACTGACTCTTTTTAACAACAGTTGAATCTTAAGAACTGACTCGTTTTAACAACAGTTGAATCTTAAGATAAAACTCGTTTTAACAACAGCTGAATCTTAAGATAAAACTCGTTTTAACAACAGTTGAATCTTAAGATAAAACTCGTTTTAACAACAGTTGAATCTTAAGAACTGACTCATTTTAACAACAGTTGAATCTTAATAACTGATTCGTTTTAACAACAGATGAATCTTAAGATAAAACTCGTTTTAACAACAGTTGAATCTTAAGAACTGACTCGTTTTAACAACGGCTGAATCTTAAGATAAAACTCGTTTTACAACAGTTGAATCTTAAGAACTGATTCGTTTTAACAACAGCTGAATATTAAGATAAACTCGTTTTAACAACAGTTGAATCTTAACATAAACCTCGTTTTAACAACATTTGAATCTTAAAAACTGACTCGTTTTAACAACAGCTGAATCTTAAGATAAAACTCGTTTTAACAACAGTTGAATCTTCAAATAAAACTCGTTTTAACAACAGTTGAATATTATGATAAAACTCATTTTAACAACAGTTGATTCTTAAGATAAAACTCGTTTTAACAACAGTTGAATCTTAAGAACTGACTCGTTTTAACAACAGTTGAATCTTAAGAACTGACTCGTTTTATCAACAGTTCAACCTTAAGAACTGACTCGTTTTAACAACAGTTGAATCTTCAAATAAAACTCGTTTTAACAACAGTTGAATCTTAAGAACTCACTCGTTTTAACAACAGTTGAATCTTAAGATAAAACTCGTTTTAACAACAGTTGAATCTTAAGATAAAACTCGTTTTAACAACAGTGGAATCTTAAGAACTGACTCGTTTTAATAACAGTTGAATCTTAAGATAAAACTCGTTTTAACAACAGTTGAATCTTAAGAACTGACTCGTTTTAACAACAGCTGAATCTTAATATAAAACTCGTTTTACAACAGTTGAATCTTAAGAACTGATTCGTTTTAACAACAGCTGAATATTAAGATAAACTCGTTTTAACAACAGTTGAATCTTAACATAAACCTCGTTTTAACAACATTTGAATCTTAAAAAGTTACTCGTTTTAACAACAGCTGAATCTTAAGATAAAACTCGTTTTAACAACAGTTGAATCTTCAAATAAAACTCGTTTTAACAACAGTTGAATATTATGATAAAACTCATTTTAACAACAGTTGATTCTTAAGATAAAACTCGTTTTAACAACAGTTGAATCTTAAGAACTGACTCGTTTTAACAACAGTTGAATCTTAAGAACTGACTCGTTTTATCAACAGTTCAACCTTAAGAACTCACTCGTTTTAACAACAGTTGAATCTTAAGATAAAACTCGTTTTAACAACAGTTGAATCTTAAGATAAAACTCGTTTTAACAACAGTGGAATCTTAAGAACTGACTCGTTTTAATAACAGTTGAATCTTAAGATAAAACTCGTTTTAACAACAGTTGAATCTTAAGAACTGACTCGTTTTAACAACAGCTGAATCTTAAGATAAAACTCGTTTTAACAAAAGCTGAATCTTAAGATAAACTCGTTTTAACAACAGTTGAATCTTAAGATAAACCTGGTTTTAACATCATTTGAATCTTAAGAACTGACTCGTTTTAACAACAGCTGAATCTTAAGATAAAACTCGTTTTAACAACAGTTGAATCTTAAGAACTGACTCATTTTAACAACAGTTGAATCTTAAGAACTGACTCGTTTTATCAACAGTTCAACCTTAAGAACTGACTCGTTTTAACAACAGTTGAATCTTCAAATAAAACTCGTTTTAACAACAGTTGAATCTTCAAATAAAACTCGTTTTAACAACAGTTGAATCTTAAGAACTCACTCGTTTTAACAACAGTTGAATCTTAAGATAAAACTCGTTTTAACAACAGTGGAATCTTAAGAACTGACTCGTTTTAATAACAGTTGAATCTTAAGATAAAACTCGTTTTAACAACAGTTGAATCTTAAGAACTGACTCGTTTTAACAACAGCTGAATCTTAAGATAAAACTCGTTTTAACGACAGTTGAATCTTAAGAACTGACTCGTTTTATCAACAGTTCAACCTTAAGAACTGACTCATTTTAACAACAGTTGCATCTTCAAATAAAACTCGTTTTAACAACAGTTGAATCTTAAGAACTGACTCGTTTTAACAACAGTTGAATCTTAAGATAAAACTCGTTTTAACAACAGCTGAATCTTAAGATAAAACTCGTTTTAACAACAGTTGAATCTTAAGATAAAACTCGTTTTAACAACAGTTGAATCTTAAGAACTGACTCATTTTAACAACAGTTGAATCTTAAGAACTGACTCGTTTTAATAACAGTTGAATCTTAAGATAAAACTCGTTTTAACAACAGTTGAATCTTAAGAACTGACTCGTTTTAACAACAGCTGCATCTTAAGATAAAACTCGTTTTAACAACAGTTGATTCCTAAGAACTGACTCGTTTTATCAACAGTTCAACCTGAAGAACTGACTCGTTTTAACAACAGTTGAATCTTCAAATAAAACTCGTTTTAACAACAGTTGAATCTTAGGAACTGATTCGTTTTAACAACAGCTGAATCTTAAGATAAACTCGTATTAACAACAGTTGAATCTTAAGATAAACCTAGTTTTAACAACATTTGAATCTTAAGAACTGACTCGTTTTAACAACAGCTGAATCTTAAGATAAAACTCGTTTTAACAACAGTTGAATCTTAAGAACTGACTCGTTTTATCAACAGTTCAACCTTAAGAACTGACTCGTTTTAACAACAGTTGAATCTTCAAATAAAACTCGTTTTAACAACAGTTGAATATTATGATAAACCTCATTTTAACAACAGCTGATTCTTAAGATAAAACTCGTTTTAACAACAGTTGAATCTTAAGATAAAATTCGTTTTAACAATAGTTGAATGTTAAGAACTGGTTCGTTTTAACAACAGTTGGATCTTAAGATAAAACTCGTTTTAACAACAGTTGAATATTAAGAACTGACTCGTTTTAACAACAGTTGAATCTTAAGAACTGACTCGTTTTAACAACAGTTGAATCTTAAGATAAAACTCGTTTTAACAACAGCTGAATCTTAAGATAAAACTCGTTTTAACAACAGTTGAATCTTAAGATAAAACTCGTTTTAACAACAGTTGAATCTTAAGAACTGACTCATTTTAACAACAGTTGAATCTTAATAACTGATTCGTTTTAACAACAGATGAATCTTAAGATAAAACTCGTTTTAACAACAGTTGAATCTTAAGAACTGACTCGTTTTAACAACGGCTGAATCTTAAGATAAAACTCGTTTTACAACAGTTGAATCTTAAGAACTGATTCGTTTTAACAACAGCTGAATATTAAGATAAACTCGTTTTAACAACAGTTGAATCTTAACATAAACCTCGTTTTAACAACATTTGAATCTTAAAAACTGACTCGTTTTAACAACAGCTGAATCTTAAGATAAAACTCGTTTTAACAACAGTTGAATCTTCAAATAAAACTCGTTTTAACAACAGTTGAATATTATGATAAAACTCATTTTAACAACAGTTGATTCTTAAGATAAAACTCGTTTTAACAACAGTTGAATCTTAAGAACTGACTCGTTTTAACAACAGTTGAATCTTAAGAACTGACTCGTTTTATCAACAGTTCAACCTTAAGAACTGACTCGTTTTAACAACAGTTGAATCTTCAAATAAAACTCGTTTTAACAACAGTTGAATCTTAAGAACTCACTCGTTTTAACAACAGTTGAATCTTAAGATAAAACTCGTTTTAACAACAGTTGAATCTTAAGATAAAACTCGTTTTAACAACAGTGGAATCTTAAGAACTGACTCGTTTTAATAACAGTTGAATCTTAAGATAAAACTCGTTTTAACAACAGTTGAATCTTAAGAACTGACTCGTTTTAACAACAGCTGAATCTTAATATAAAACTCGTTTTACAACAGTTGAATCTTAAGAACTGATTCGTTTTAACAACAGCTGAATATTAAGATAAACTCGTTTTAACAACAGTTGAATCTTAAGAACTGACTCGTTTTAACAACAGTTGAATCTTAAGATAAAACTCGTTTTAACAACAGCTGAATCTTAAGATAAAACTCGTTTTAACAACAGTTGAATCTTAAGATAAAACTCGTTTTAACAACAGTTGAATCTTAAGAACTGACTCATTTTAACAACAGTTGAATCTTAATAACTGATTCGTTTTAACAACAGATGAATCTTAAGATAAAACTCGTTTTAACAACAGTTGAATCTTAAGAACTGACTCGTTTTAACAACGGCTGAATCTTAAGATAAAACTCGTTTTACAACAGTTGAATCTTAAGAACTGATTCGTTTTAACAACAGCTGAATATTAAGATAAACTCGTTTTAACAACAGTTGAATCTTAACATAAACCTCGTTTTAACAACATTTGAATCTTAAAAACTGACTCGTTTTAACAACAGCTGAATCTTAAGATAAAACTCGTTTTAACAACAGTTGAATCTTCAAATAAAACTCGTTTTAACAACAGTTGAATATTATGATAAAACTCATTTTAACAACAGTTGATTCTTAAGATAAAACTCGTTTTAACAACAGTTGAATCTTAAGAACTGACTCGTTTTAACAACAGTTGAATCTTAAGAACTGACTCGTTTTATCAACAGTTCAACCTTAAGAACTGACTCGTTTTAACAACAGTTGAATCTTCAAATAAAACTCGTTTTAACAACAGTTGAATCTTAAGAACTCACTCGTTTTAACAACAGTTGAATCTTAAGATAAAACTCGTTTTAACAACAGTTGAATCTTAAGATAAAACTCGTTTTAACAACAGTGGAATCTTAAGAACTGACTCGTTTTAATAACAGTTGAATCTTAAGATAAAACTCGTTTTAACAACAGTTGAATCTTAAGAACTGACTCGTTTTAACAACAGCTGAATCTTAATATAAAACTCGTTTTACAACAGTTGAATCTTAAGAACTGATTCGTTTTAACAACAGCTGAATATTAAGATAAACTCGTTTTAACAACAGTTGAATCTTAACATAAACCTCGTTTTAACAACATTTGAATCTTAAAAAGTTACTCGTTTTAACAACAGCTGAATCTTAAGATAAAACTCGCTTTAACAACAGTTGAATCTTCAAATAAAACTCGTTTTAACAACAGTTGAATATTATGATAAAACTCATTTTAACAACAGTTGATTCTTAAGATAAAACTCGTTTTAACAACAGTTGAATCTTAAGAACTGACTCGTTTTAACAACAGTTGAATCTTAAGAACTGACTCGTTTTATCAACAGTTCAACCTTAAGAACTGACTCGTTTTAACAACAGTTGAATCTTCAAATAAAACTCGTTTTAACAACAGTTGAATCTTAAGAACTCACTCGTTTTAACAACAGTTGAATCTTAAGATAAAACTCGTTTTAACAACAGTTGAATCTTAAGATAAAACTCGTTTTAACAACAGTGGAATCTTAAGAACTGACTCGTTTTAATAACAGTTGAATCTTAAGATAAAACTCGTTTTAACAACAGTTGAATCTTAAGAACTGACTCGTTTTAACAACAGCTGAATCTTAAGATAAAACTCGTTTTAACAAAAGCTGAATCTTAAGATAAACACGTTTTAACAACAGTTGAATCTTAAGATAAACCTCGTTTTAACAACATTTGAATCTTAAGAACTGACTCGTTTTAACAACAGCTGAATCTTAAGATAAACCTCGTTTTAACAACAGTTGAATCTTAAGAACTGACTCGTCTTATCAACAGTTCAACCTTAAGAACTGACTCGTTTTAACAACAGTTGAATCTTCAAATAAAACTCGTTTTAACAACAGTTGAATCTGCAAATAAAACTCGTTTTAACAACAGTTGAATCTTCAAATAAAACTCGTTTTAACAACAGTTGAATCTTAAGAACTGACTCGTTTTAACAGCAGCTGAATCTTAAGATAAAACTCGTTTTAACAACAGTTGAATCTTAAGATAAAATTCGTTTTAACAATAGTTGAATGTTAAGAACTGGTTCGTTTTAACAACAGTTGGATCTTAAGATAAAACTCGTTTTAACAACAGTTGAATCTTAAGAACTGACTCGTTTTAACAACAGTTGAATCTTAAGAACTGACTCGTTTTAACAACAGTTGAATCTTAAGATAAAACTCGTTTTAACAACAGCTGAATCTTAAGATAAAACTCGTTTTAACAACAGTTGAATCTTAAGATAAAACTCGTTTTAACAACAGTTGAATCTTAAGAACTGACTCATTTTAACAACAGTTGAATCTTAATAACTGATTCGTTTTAACAACAGATGAATCTTAAGATAAAACTCGTTTTAACAACAGTTGAATCTTAAGAACTGACTCGTTTTAACAACGGCTGAATCTTAAGATAAAACTCGTTTTAACAACAGTTGAATCTTAAGAACTGACTCGTTTTAACAACGGCTGAATCTTAAGATAAAACTCGTTTTACAACAGTTGAATCTTAAGAACTGATTCGTTTTAACAACAGCTGAATATTAAGATAAACTCGTTTTAACAACAGTTGAATCTTAACATAAACCTCGTTTTAACAACATTTGAATCTTAAAAACTGACTCGTTTTAACAACAGCTGAATCTTAAGATAAAACTCGTTTTAACAACAGTTGAATCTTCAAATAAAACTCGTTTTAACAACAGTTGAATATTATGATAAAACTCATTTTAACAACAGTTGATTCTTAACATAAAACTCGTTTTAACAACAGTTGAATCTTAAGAACTGACTCGTTTTAACAACAGTTGAATCTTAAGAACTGACTCGTTTTATCAACAGTTCAACCTTAAGAACTGACTCGTTTTAACAACAGTTGAATCTTCAAATAAAACTCGTTTTAACAACAGTTGAATCTTAAGAACTCACTCGTTTTAACAACAGTTGAATCTTAAGATAAAACTCGTTTTAACAACAGTTGAATCTTAAGATAAAACTCGTTTTAACAACAGTGGAATCTTAAGAACTGACTCGTTTTAATAACAGTTGAATCTTAAGATAAAACTCGTTTTAACAACAGTTGAATCTTAAGAACTGACTCGTTTTAACAACAGCTGAATCTTAATATAAAACTCGTTTTACAACAGTTGAATCTTAAGAACTGATTCGTTTTAACAACAGCTGAATATTAAGATAAACTCGTTTTAACAACAGTTGAATCTTAACATAAACCTCGTTTTAACAACATTTGAATCTTAAAAAGTTACTCGTTTTAACAACAGCTGAATCTTAAGATAAAACTCGTTTTAACAACAGTTGAATCTTCAAATAAAACTCGTTTTAACAACAGTTGAATATTATGATAAAACTCATTTTAACAACAGTTGATTCTTAAGATAAAACTCGTTTTAACAACAGTTGAATCTTAAGAACTGACTCGTTTTAACAACAGTTGAATCTTAAGAACTGACTCGTTTTATCAACAGTTCAACCTTAAGAACTGACTCGTTTTAACAACAGTTGAATCTTCAAATAAAACTCGTTTTAACAACAGTTGAATCTTAAGAACTCACTCGTTTTAACAACAGTTGGATCTTAAGATAAAACTCGTTTTAACAACAGTTGAATCTTAAGATAAAACTCGTTTTAACAACAGTGGAATCTTAAGAACTGACTCGTTTTAACAACAGCTGAATCTTAAGATAAAACTCGTTTTAACAAAAGCTGAATCTTAAGATAAACTCGTTTTAACAACAGTTGAATCTTAAGATAAACCTCGTTTTAACAACATTTGAATCTTAAGAACTGACTCGTTTTAACAACAGCTGAATCTTAAGATAAACCTCGTTTTAACAACAGTTGAATCTTAAGAACTGACTCGTCTTATCAACAGTTCAACCTTAAGAACTGACTCGTTTTAACAACAGTTGAATCTTCAAATAAAACTCGTTTTAACAACAGTTGAATCTGCAAATAAAACTCGTTTTAACAACAGTTGAATCTTCAAATAAAACTCGTTTTAACAACAGTTGAATATTATGATAAAACTCATTTTAACAACAGTTGATTCTTAAGATAAAACTCGTTTTAACGACAGTTGAATCTTAAGAACTGACTCGTTTTAACAACAGCTGAATCTTAAGATAAAACTCGTTTTAACAACAGTTGAATCTTAAGATAAAATTCGTTTTAACAATAGTTGAATGTTAAGAACTGGTTCGTTTTAACAACAGTTGGATCTTAAGATAAAACTCGTTTTAACAACAGTTGAATCTTAAGAACTGACTCGTTTTAACAACAGTTGAATCTTAAGAACTGACTCGTTTTATCAACAGTTCAACCTTAAGAACTGACTCGTTTTAACAACAGTTGAATCTTCAAATAAAACTCGTTTTAACAACAGTTGAATCTTAGGAACTGATTCGTTTTAACAACAGCTGAATCTTAAGATAAACTCGTATTAACAACAGTTGAATCTTAACATAAAGCTCGTTTTAACAACATTTGAATCTTAAGAACTGACTCGTTTTAACAACAGCTGAATCTTAAGATAAAACTCGTTTTAACAACAGTTGAATCTTAAGAACTGACTCGTTTTATCAACAGTTCAACCTTAAGAACTGACTCGTTTTAACAACAGTTGAATCTTCAAATAAAACTCGTTTTAACAACAGTAGAATCTTCAAATAAAACTCGTTTTAACAACAGTTGAATATTATGATAAACCTCATTTTAACAACAGCTGATTCTTAAGATAAAACTCGTTTTAACAACAGTTGAATCTTAAGAACTGACTCGTTTTAACAACAGCTGAATCTTAAGATAAAACTCGTTTTAACAACAGTTGAATCTTAAGATAAAATTCGTTTTAACAATAGTTGAATGTTAAGAACTGGTTCGTTTTAACAACAGTTGGATCTTAAGATAAAACTCGTTTTAACAACAGTTGAATATTAAGAACTGACTCGTTTTAACAACAGTTGAATCTTAAGAACTGACTCGTTTTAACAACAGTTGAATCTTAAGATAAAACTCGTTTTAACAACAGCTGAATCTTAAGATAAAACTCGTTTTAACAACAGTTGAATCTTAAGATAAAACTCGTTTTAACAACAGTTGAATCTTAAGAACTGACTCATTTTAACAACAGTTGAATCTTAATAACTGATTCGTTTTAACAACAGATGAATCTTAAGATAAAACTCGTTTTAACAACAGTTGAATCTTAAGAACTGACTCGTTTTAACAACGGCTGAATCTTAAGATAAAACTCGTTTTACAACAGTTGAATCTTAAGAACTGATTCGTTTTAACAACAGCTGAATATTAAGATAAACTCGTTTTAACAACAGTTGAATCTTAACATAAACCTCGTTTTAACAACATTTGAATCTTAAGAACTGACTCATTTTAACAACAGTTGAATCTTAATAACTGACTCGTTTTAACAACAGTTGAATCTTCAAATAAAACTCGTTTTAACAACAGTTGAATCTTAAGAACTCACTCGTTTTAACAACAGTTGAATCTTAAGATAAAACTCGTTTTAACAACAGTTGAATCTTAAGATAAAACTCGTTTTAACAACAGTGGAATCTTAAGAACTGACTCGTTTTAATAACAGTTGAATCTTAAGATAAAACTCGTTTTAACAACAGTTGAATCTTAAGAACTGACTCGTTTTAACAACAGCTGAATCTTAATATAAAACTCGTTTTACAACAGTTGAATCTTAAGAACTGATTCGTTTTAACAACAGCTGAATATTAAGATAAACTCGTTTTAACAACAGTTGAATCTTAACATAAACCTCGTTTTAACAACATTTGAATCTTAAAAAGTTACTCGTTTTAACAACAGCTGAATCTTAAGATAAAACTCGCTTTAACAACAGTTGAATCTTCAAATAAAACTCGTTTTAACAACAGTTGAATATTATGATAAAACTCATTTTAACAACAGTTGATTCTTAAGATAAAACTCGTTTTAACAACAGTTGAATCTTAAGAACTGACTCGTTTTAACAACAGTTGAATCTTAAGAACTGACTCGTTTTATCAACAGTTCAACCTTAAGAACTGACTCGTTTTAACAACAGTTGAATCTTCAAATAAAACTCGTTTTAACAACAGTTGAATCTTAAGAACTCACTCGTTTTAACAACAGTTGAATCTTAAGATAAAACTCGTTTTAACAACAGTTGAATCTTAAGATAAAACTCGTTTTAACAACAGTGGAATCTTAAGAACTGACTCGTTTTAATAACAGTTGAATCTTAAGATAAAACTCGTTTTAACAACAGTTGAATCTTAAGAACTGACTCGTTTTAACAACAGCTGAATCTTAAGATAAAACTCGTTTTAACAAAAGCTGAATCTTAAGATAAACTCGTTTTAACAACAGTTGAATCTTAAGATAAACCTCGTTTTAACAACATTTGAATCTTAAGAACTGACTCGTTTTAACGACAGCTGAATCTTAAGATAAACCTCGTTTTAACAACAGTTGAATCTTAAGAACTGACTCGTCTTATCAACAGTTCAACCTTAAGAACTGACTCGTTTTAACAACAGTTGAATCTTCAAATAAAACTCGTTTTAACAACAGTTGAATCTGCAAATAAAACTCGTTTTAACAACAGTTGAATCTTCAAATAAAACTCGTTTTAACAACAGTTGAATCTTAAGAACTGACTCGTTTTAACAACAGCTGAATCTTAAGATAAAACTCGTTTTAACAACAGTTGAATCTTAAGATAAAATTCGTTTTAACAATAGTTGAATGTTAAGAACTGGTTCGTTTTAACAACAGTTGGATCTTAAGATAAAACTCGTTTTAACAACAGTTGAATATTAAGAACTGACTCGTTTTAACAACAGTTGAATCTTAAGAACTGACTCGTTTTAACAACAGTTGAATCTTAAGATAAAACTCGTTTTAACAACAGCTGAATCTTAAGATAAAACTCGTTTTAACAACAGTTGAATCTTAAGATAAAACTCGTTTTAACAACAGTTGAATCTTAAGAACTGACTCATTTTAACAACAGTTGAATCTTAATAACTGATTCGTTTTAACAACAGATGAATCTTAAGATAAAACTCGTTTTAACAACAGTTGAATCTTAAGAACTGACTCGTTTTAACAACGGCTGAATCTTAAGATAAAACTCGTTTTACAACAGTTGAATCTTAAGAACTGATTCGTTTTAACAACAGCTGAATATTAAGATAAACTCGTTTTAACAACAGTTGAATCTTAACATAAACCTCGTTTTAACAACATTTGAATCTTAAAAACTGACTCGTTTTAACAACAGCTGAATCTTAAGATAAAACTCGTTTTAACAACAGTTGAATCTTCAAATAAAACTCGTTTTAACAACAGTTGAATATTATGATAAAACTCATTTTAACAACAGTTGATTCTTAAGATAAAACTCGTTTTAACAACAGTTGAATCTTAAGAACTGACTCGTTTTAACAACAGTTGAATCTTAAGAACTGACTCGTTTTATCAACAGTTCAACCTTAAGAACTGACTCGTTTTAACAACAGTTGAATCTTCAAATAAAACTCGTTTTAACAACAGTTGAATCTTAAGAACTCACTCGTTTTAACAACAGTTGAATCTTAAGATAAAACTCGTTTTAACAACAGTTGAATCTTAAGATAAAACTCGTTTTAACAACAGTGGAATCTTAAGAACTGACTCGTTTTAATAACAGTTGAATCTTAAGATAAAACTCGTTTTAACAACAGTTGAATCTTAAGAACTGACTCGTTTTAACAACAGCTGAATCTTAATATAAAACTCGTTTTACAACAGTTGAATCTTAAGAACTGATTCGTTTTAACAACAGCTGAATATTAAGATAAACTCGTTTTAACAACAGTTGAATCTTAACATAAACCTCGTTTTAACAACATTTGAATCTTAAAAAGTTACTCGTTTTAACAACAGCTGAATCTTAAGATAAAACTCGCTTTAACAACAGTTGAATCTTCAAATAAAACTCGTTTTAACAACAGTTGAATATTATGATAAAACTCATTTTAACAACAGTTGATTCTTAAGATAAAACTCGTTTTAACAACAGTTGAATCTTAAGAACTGACTCGTTTTAACAACAGTTGAATCTTAAGAACTGACTCGTTTTATCAACAGTTCAACCTTAAGAACTGACTCGTTTTAACAACAGTTGAATCTTCAAATAAAACTCGTTTTAACAACAGTTGAATCTTAAGAACTCACTCGTTTTAACAACAGTTGAATCTTAAGATAAAACTCGTTTTAACAACAGTTGAATCTTAAGAACTGACTCGTTTTAACAACAGCTGAATCTTAAGATAAAACTCGTTTTAACAAAAGCTGAATCTTAAGATAAACTCGTTTTAACAACAGTTGAATCTTAAGATAAACCTCGTTTTAACAACATTTGAATCTTAAGAACTGACTCGTTTTAACGACAGCTGAATCTTAAGATAAACCTCGTTTTAACAACAGTTGAATCTTAAGAACTGACTCGTCTTATCAACAGTTCAACCTTAAGAACTGACTCGTTTTAACAACAGTTGAATCTTCAAATAAAACTCGTTTTAACAACAGTTGAATCTGCAAATAAAACTCGTTTTAACAACAGTTGAATCTTCAAATAAAACTCGTTTTAACAACAGTTGAATCTTAAGAACTGACTCGTTTTAACAACAGCTGAATCTTAAGATAAAACTCGTTTTAACAACAGTTGAATCTTAAGATAATATTCGTTTTAACAATAGTTGAATGTTAAGAACTGGTTCGTTTTAACAACAGTTGGATCTTAAGATAAAACTCGTTTTAACAACAGTTGAATCTTAAGAACTGACTCGTTTTAACAACAGTTGAATCTTAAGAACTGACTCGTTTTAACAACAGTTGAATCTTAAGATAAAACTCGTTTTAACAACAGCTGAATCTTAAGATAAAACTCGTTTTAACAACAGTTGAATCTTAAGATAAAACTCGTTTTAACAACAGTTGATTCTTAAGAACTGACTCATTTTAACAACAGTTGAATCTTAATAACTGATTCGTTTTAACAACAGATGAATCTTAAGATAAAACTCGTTTTAACAACAGTTGAATCTTAAGAACTGACTCGTTTTAACAACGGCTGAATCTTAAGATAAAACTCGTTTTACAACAGTTGAATCTTAAGAACTGATTCGTTTTAACAACAGCTGAATATTAAGATAAACTCGTTTTAACAACAGTTGAATCTTAACATAAACCTCGTTTTAACAACATTTGAATCTTAAAAACTGACTCGTTTTAACAACAGCTGAATCTTAAGATAAAACTCGTTTTAACAACAGTTGAATCTTCAAATAAAACTCGTTTTAACAACAGTTGAATATTATGATAAAACTCATTTTAACAACAGTTGATTCTTAAGATAAAACTCGTTTTAACAACAGTTGAATCTTAAGAACTGACTCGTTTTAACAACAGTTGAATCTTAAGAACTGACTCGTTTTATCAACAGTTCAACCTTAAGAACTGACTCGTTTTAACAACAGTTGAATCTTCAAATAAAACTCGTTTTAACAACAGTTGAATCTTAAGAACTCACTCGTTTTAACAACAGTTGAATCTTAAGATAAAACTCGTTTTAACAACAGTTGAATCTTAAGATAAAACTCGTTTTAACAACAGTGGAATCTTAAGAACTGACTCGTTTTAATAACAGTTGAATCTTAAGATAAAACTCGTTTTAACAACAGTTGAATTTTAAGAACTGACTCGTTTTAACAACAGCTGAATCTTAATATAAAACTCGTTTTACAACAGTTGAATCTTAAGAACTGACTCGTTTTAACAACAGCTGAATCTTAAGATAAAACTCGTTTTAACAAAAGCTGAATCTTAAGATAAACTCGTTTTAACAACAGTTGAATCTTAAGATAAACCTCGTTTTAACAACATTTGAATCTTAAGAACTGACTCGTTTTAACAACAGCTGAATCTTAAGATAAACCTCGTTTTAACAACAGTTGAATCTTAAGAACTGACTCGTCTTATCAACAGTTCAACCTTAAGAACTGACTCGTTTTAACAACAGTTGAATCTTCAAATAAAACTCGTTTTAACAACAGTTGAATCTGCAAATAAAACTCGTTTTAACAACAGTTGAATCTTCAAATAAAACTCGTTTTAACAACAGTTGAATATTATGATAAAACTCATTTAACAACAGTTGATTCTTAAGATAAAACTCGTTTTAACAACAGTTGAATCTTAAGAACTGACTCGTTTTAACAACAGCTGAATCTTAAGATAAAACTCGTTTTAACAACAGTTGAATCTTAAGATAAAATTCGTTTTAACAATAGTTGAATGTTAAGAACTGGTTCGTTTTAACAACAGTTGGATCTTAAGATAAAACTCGTTTTAACAACAGTTGAATCTTAAGAACTGACTCGTTTTAACAACAGTTGAATCTTAAGAACTGACTCGTTTTATCAACAGTTCAACCTTAAGAACTGAGTCGTTTTAACAACAGTTGAATCTTCAAATAAAACTCGTTTTAACAACAGTTGAATCTTAAGAACTGATTCGTTTTAACAACAGCTGAATCTTAAGATAACTCGTATTAACAACAGTTGAATCTTAAGATAAACCTCGTTTTAACAACATTTGAATCTTAAGAACTGACTCGTTTTAACAACAGCTGAATCTTAAGATAAAACTCGTTTTAACAACAGTTGATTCTTAAGAACTGACTCGTTTTATCAACAGTTCAACCTTAAGAACTGACTCGTTTTAACAACAGTTGAATCTTCAAATAAAACTCGTTTTAACAACAGTTGAATCTTCAAATAAAACTAGTTTTAACAACAGTTGAATATTATGATGAAACTCATTTTAACAACAGCTGATTCTTAAGATAAAACTCGTTTTAACAACAGTTGAATCTTAAGAACTGACTCGTTTTAACAACAGCTGAATCTTAAGATAAAACTCGTTTTAACAACAGTTGAATCTTAAGATAAAATTCGTTTTAACAATAGTTGAATGTTAAGAACTGGTTCGTTTTAACAACAGTTGGATCTTAAGATAAAACTGGTTTTAACAACAGTTGAATCTTAAGAACTGACTCGTTTTAACAACAGTTGAATCTTAAGAACTGACTCGTTTTAACAACAGTTGAATCTTAAGATAAAACTCGTTTTAACAACAGTTGAATCTTAAAAACTGACTCATTTTAACGACAGTTGAATCTTAAGAACTGATTCGTTTTAACAACAGATGAATCTTAAGATAAAACTCGTTTTAACAACAGTTGAATCTTAAGAACTGACTCGTTTTAACAACAGCTGAATCTTAAGATAAAACTCGTTTTACAACAGTTGAATCTTAAGAACTGATTCGTTTTAACAACAGCTGAATCTTAAGATAAACTCGTTTTAACAACAGTTGAATCTTAACATAAACCTCGTTTTAACAACATTTGAATCTTAAAAACTGACTCGTTTTAAGAACAGCTGAATCTTAAGATAAAACTCGTTTTAACAACAGTTGAATCTTAAGAACTGACTCGTTTTATCAACAGTTCAACCTTAAGAACTGACTCGTTTTAACAACAGTTGAATCTTCAAATAAAACTCGTTTTAACAACAGTTGAATATTATGATAAAACTCATTTTAACAACAGTTGATTCTTAAGATAAAACTCGTTTTAACAACAGTTGAATCTTAAGAACTGACTCGTTTTAACAACAGTTGAATCTTAAGAACTAACTCGTTTTATCAACAGTTCAACCTTAAGAACTGACTCGTTTTAACAACAGTTGAATCTTCAAATAAAACTCGTTTTAACAACAGTTGAATCTTAAGAACTGACTCGTTTTAACAACAGCTGAATCTTAAGATAAAACTCGTTTTAACAACAGTTGAATCTTACGAACTGACTCGTTTTATCAACAGTTCAACCTTAAGAACTGACTCATTTTAACAACAGTTGAATCTTCAAATAAAACTCGTTTTAACAACAGTTGAATCTTAAGAACTGATTCGTTTTAACAACAGCTGAATCTTAAGATAAACTCGTTTTAACAACAGTTGAATCTTAAGATAAACCTCGTTTTAACAACATTTGAATCTTAAGAACTGACTCGTTTTAACAACAGCTGCATCTTAAGATAAAACTCGTTTTAACAACAGTTGAATCCTAAGAACTGACTCGTTTTATCAACAGTTCAACCTGAAGAACTGACTCGTTTTAACAACAGTTGAATCTTCAAATAAAACTCGTTTTAACAACAGTTGAATCTTAAGAACTGACTCGTTTTAACAACAGTTGAATCTTAAGATAAAACTCGTTTTAACAACAGCTGAATCTTAAGATAAAACTCGTTTTAACAACAGTTGAATCTTAAGATAAAACTCGTTTTAACAACAGTTGAATCTTAAGAACTGACTCATTTTAACAACAGTTGAATCTTAAGAACTGATTCGTTTTAACAACAGTTGAATCTTAAGATAAAACTCGTTTTAACAACAGTTGAATCTTAAGAACTGACTCGTTTTAACAACAGCTGAATCTTAAGATAAAACTCGTTTTACAACAGTTGAATCTTAAGAACTGACTCGTTTTATAAACAGTTCAACCTTAAGAACTGACTCGTTTTAACAACAGTTGAATCTTCA
This sequence comes from Eledone cirrhosa, assembly GCA_964016885.1. Lineage (NCBI taxonomy): Eukaryota > Metazoa > Mollusca > Cephalopoda > Octopoda > Eledonidae > Eledone > Eledone cirrhosa. Next base: position 23,640,806 of record OZ024744.1, read on the forward strand.
AATAAAAATCGTTTTAACAACAGTTGAATCTTCAAATAAAACTCGTTTTAACAACAGTTGAATCTTAAGAACTGATTCGTTTTAACAACAGCTGAATCGTAAGATAAACTCGTTTTAACAACAGCTGAATCTTAAGATAAAACTCGTTTTAACAACAGTTGAATCTTAAGAACTTACTCGTCTTATCAACAGTTCAACCTTAAGAACTGACTCGTTTTAACAACAGTTGAATCTTCAAATAAAACTCGTTTTAACAACAGTTGAATCTTCAAATAAAACTCGTTTTAACAACAGTTGAATATTATGATAAAACTCATTTTAACAACAGTTGATTCTTAAGATAAAACTCGTTTTAACAACAGTTGAATCTTAAGAACTGACTCGTTTTAACAACAGCTGAATCTTAAGATAAAATTCGTTTTAACAATAGTTGAATGTTAAGAACTGGTTCGTTTTAACAACAGTTGGATCTTAAGATAAAACTCGTTTTAACAACAGTTGAATCTTAAGAACTGACTCGTTTTAACAACAGTTGAATCTTAAGAACTGACTCGTTTTATCAACAGTTCAACCTTAAGAACTGACTCGTTTTAACAACAGTTGAATCTTCAAATAAAACTCGTGTTAACAACAGTTGAATCTTAAGAACTGATTCGTTTTAACAACAGCTGAATCTTAAGATAAACCCGTATTAACAACAGTTGAATCGTAAGATAAACCTCGTTTTAACAACATTTGAATCTTAAGAACTAACTCGTTTTAACAACAGCTGAATCTTAAGATAAAACTCGTTTTAACAACAGTTGAATCTTAAGAACTGACTCGTTTTATCAACAGTTCAACCTTAAGAACTGACTCGTTTTAACAACAGTTGAATCTTCAAATAAAACTCGTTTTAACAACAGTTGAATCTTAAGATAAAACTCGTTTTAACAACAGTTGAATCTTAAGATAAAACTCGTTTTAACAACAGTGGAATCTTAAGAACTGACTCGTTTTAATAACAGTTGAATCTTAAGATAAAACTCGTTTTAACAACAGTTGAATCTTAAGAACTGACTCGTTTTAACAACAGCTGAATCTTAAGATAAAACTCGTTTTAACAAAAGCTGAATCTTAAGATAAACTCGTTTTAACAACAGTTGAATCTTAAGATAAACCTCGTTTTAACAACATTTGAATCTTAAGAACTGACTCGTTTTAACAACAGCTGAATCTTAAGATAAAACTCGTTTTAACAACAGTTGAATCTTAAGAACTGACTCGTCTTATCAACAGTTCAACCTTAAGAACTGACTCGTTTTAACAACAGTTGAATCTTCAAATAAAACTCGTTTTAACAACAGTTGAATCTGCAAATAAAACTCGTTTTAACAACAGTTGAATCTTCAAATAAAACTCGTTTTAACAACAGTTGAATATTATGATAAAACTCATTTAACAACAGTTGATTCTTAAGATAAAACTCGTTTTAACAACAGTTGAATCTTAAGAACTGACTCGTTTTAACAACAGCTGAATCTTAAGATAAAACTCGTTTTAACAACAGTTGAATCTTAAGATAAAATTCGTTTTAACAATAGTTGAATGTTAAGAACTGGTTCGTTTTAACAACAGTTGGATCTTAAGATAAAACTCGTTTTAACAACAGTTGAATCTTAAGAACTGACTCGTTTTAACAACAGTTGAATCTTAAGAACTGACTCGTTTTATCAACAGTTCAACCTTAAGAACTGAGTCGTTTTAACAACAGTTGAATCTTCAAATAAAACTCGTTTTAACAACAGTTGAATCTTAAGAACTGATTCGTTTTAACAACAGCTGAATCTTAAGATAAACTCGTATTAACAACAGTTGAATCTTAAGATAAACCTCGTTTTAACAACATTTGAATCTTAAGAACTGACTCGTTTTAACAACAGCTGAATCTTAAGATAAAACTCGTTTTAACAACAGTTGAATCTTAAGATAAAACTCGTTTTAACAACAGTTGAATCTTAAGAACTGACTCATTTTAACAACAGTTGAATCTTAAGAACTGATTCGTTTTAACAACAGTTGAATCTTAAGATAAAACTCGTTTTAACAACAGTTGAATCTTAAGAACTGACTCGTTTTAACAACAGCTGAATCTTAAGATAAAACTCGTTTTACAACAGTTGAATCTTAAGAACTGACTCGTTTTATAAACAGTTCAACCTTAAGAACTGACTCGTTTTAACAACAGTTGAATCTTCAAATAAAAATCGTTTTAACAACAGTTGAATCTTCAAATAAAACTCGTTTTAACAACAGTTGAATCTTAAGAACTGATTCGTTTTAACAACAGCTGAATCGTAAGATAAACTCGTTTTAACAACAGCTGAATCTTAAGATAAAACTCGTTTTAACAACAGTTGAATCTTAAGAACTTACTCGTCTTATCAACAGTTCAACCTTAAGAACTGACTCGTTTTAACAACAGTTGAATCTTCAAATAAAACTCGTTTTAACAACAGTTGAATCTTCAAATAAAACTCGTTTTAACAACAGTTGAATATTATGATAAAACTCATTTTAACAACAGTTGATTCTTAAGATAAAACTCGTTTTAACAACAGTTGAATCTTAAGAACTGACTCGTTTTAACAACAGCTGAATCTTAAGATAAAATTCGTTTTAACAATAGTTGAATGTTAAGAACTGGTTCGTTTTAACAACAGTTGGATCTTAAGATAAAACTCGTTTTAACAACAGTTGAATCTTAAGAACTGACTCGTTTTAACAACAGTTGAATCTTAAGAACTGACTCGTTTTATCAACAGTTCAACCTTAAGAACTGACTCGTTTTAACAACAGTTGAATCTTCAAATAAAACTCGTGTTAACAACAGTTGAATCTTAAGAACTGATTCGTTTTAACAACAGCTGAATCTTAAGATAAACCCGTATTAACAACAGTTGAATCGTAAGATAAACCTCGTTTTAACAACATTTGAATCTTAAGAACTAACTCGTTTTAACAACAGCTGAATCTTAAGATAAAACTCGTTTTAACAACAGTTGAATCTTAAGAACTGACTCGTTTTATCAACAGTTCAACCTTAAGAACTGACTCGTTTTAACAACAGTTGAATCTTCAAATAAAACTCGTTTTAACAACAGTTGAATCTTAAGATAAAACTCGTTTTAACAACAGTTGAATCTTAAGATAAAACTCGTTTTAACAACAGTGGAATCTTAAGAACTGACTCGTTTTAATAACAGTTGAATCTTAAGATAAAACTCGTTTTAACAACAGTTGAATCTTAAGAACTGACTCGTTTTAACAACAGCTGAATCTTAAGATAAAACTCGTTTTAACAAAAGCTGAATCTTAAGATAAACTCGTTTTAACAACAGTTGAATCTTAAGATAAACCTCGTTTTAACAACATTTGAATCTTAAGAACTGACTCGTTTTAACAACAGCTGAATCTTAAGATAAAACTCGTTTTAACAACAGTTGAATCTTAAGAACTGACTCGTCTTATCAACAGTTCAACCTTAAGAACTGACTCGTTTTAACAACAGTTGAATCTTCAAATAAAACTCGTTTTAACAACAGTTGAATCTGCAAATAAAACTCGTTTTAACAACAGTTGAATCTTCAAATAAAACTCGTTTTAACAACAGTTGAATATTATGATAAAACTCATTTAACAACAGTTGATTCTTAAGATAAAACTCGTTTTAACAACAGTTGAATCTTAAGAACTGACTCGTTTTAACAACAGCTGAATCTTAAGATAAAACTCGTTTTAACAACAGTTGAATCTTAAGATAAAATTCGTTTTAACAATAGTTGAATGTTAAGAACTGGTTCGTTTTAACAACAGTTGGATCTTAAGATAAAACTCGTTTTAACAACAGTTGAATCTTAAGAACTGACTCGTTTTAACAACAGTTGAATCTTAAGAACTGACTCGTTTTATCAACAGTTCAACCTTAAGAACTGAGTCGTTTTAACAACAGTTGAATCTTCAAATAAAACTCGTTTTAACAACAGTTGAATCTTAAGAACTGATTCGTTTTAACAACAGCTGAATCTTAAGATAAACTCGTATTAACAACAGTTGAATCTTAAGATAAACCTCGTTTTAACAACATTTGAATCTTAAGAACTGACTCGTTTTAACAACAGCTGAATCTTAAGATAAAACTCGTTTTAACAACAGTTGATTCTTAAGAACTGACTCGTTTTATCAACAGTTCAACCTTAAGAACTGACTCGTTTTAACAACAGTTGAATCTTCAAATAAAACTCGTTTTAACAACAGTTGAATCTTCAAATAAAACTCGTTTTAACAACAGTTGAATATTATGATGAAACTCATTTTAACAACAGCTGATTCTTAAGATAAAACTCGTTTTAACAACAGTTGAATCTTAAGAACTGACTCGTTTTAACAACAGCTGAATCTTAACATAAAACTCGTTTTAACAACAGTTGAATCTTAAGATAAAATTCGTTTTAACAATAGTTGAATGTTAAGAACTGGTTCGTTTTAACAACAGTTGGATCTTAAGATAAAACTGGTTTTAACAACAGTTGAATCTTAAGAACTGACTCGTTTTAACAACAGTTGAAGCTTAAGAACTGACTCGTTTTAACAACAGTTGAATCTTAAGATAAAACTCGTTTTAACAACAGCTGAATCTTAAGATAAAACTCGTTTTAACAACAGTTGAATCTTAAAAACTGACTCATTTTAACAACAGTTGAATCTTAAGAACTGATTCGTTTTAACAACAGATGAATCTTAAGATAAGACTCGTTTTAACAACAGTTGAATCTTAAGAACTGACTCGTTTTAACAACAGCTGAATCTTAAGATAAAACTCGTTTTACAACAGTTGAATCTTAAGAACTGATTCGTTTTAACAACAGCTGAATCTTAAAATAAACTCGTTTTAACAACAGTTGAATCTTAACATAAACCTCGTTTTAACAACATTTGAATCTTAAAAACTGACTCGGTTTAACAACAGCTGAATCTTAAGATAAAACTCGTTTTAACAACAGTTGAATCTTAAGAACTGACTCGTTTTATCAACAGTTCAACCTTAAGAACTGACTCGTTTTAACAACAGTTGAATCTTCAAATAAAACTCGTTTTAACAACAGTTGAATATTATGATAAAACTCATTTTAACAACAGTTGATTCTTAAGATAAAACTCGTTTTAACAACAGTTGAATCTTAAGAACTGACTCGTTTTAACAACAGTTGAATCTTAAGAACTAACTCGTTTTATCAACAGTTCAACCTTAAGAACTGACTCGTTTTAACAACAGTTGAATCTTCAAATAAAACTCGTTTTAACAACAGTTGAATCTTAAGAACTGACTCGTTTTAACAACAGCTGAATCTTAAGATAAAACTCGTTTTAACGACAGTTGAATCTTACGAACTGACTCGTTTTATCAACAGTTCAACCTTAAAAACTGACTCATTTTAACAACAGTTGAATCTTCAAATAAAACTCGTTTTAACAACAGTTGAATCTTAAGAACTGATTCGTTTTAACAACAGCTGAATCTTAAGATAAACTCGTTTTAACAACAGTTGAATCTTAAGATAAACCTCGTTTTAACAACATTTGAATCTTAAGAACTGACTCGTTTTAACAACAGCTGCATCTTAAGATAAAACTCGTTTTAACAACAGTTGAATCCTAAGAACTGACTCGTTTTATCAACAGTTCAACCTGAAGAACTGACTGGTTTTAACAACAGTTGAATCTTCAAATAAAACTCGTTTTAACAACAGTTGAATCTTAAGAACTGACTCGTTTTAACAACAGTTGAATCTTAAGATAAAACTCGTTTTAACAACAGCTGAATCTTAAGATAAAACTCGTTTTAACAACAATTGAATCTTAAGATAAAACTCGTTTTAACAACAGTTGAATCTTAAGAACTGACTCATTTTAACAACAGTTGAATCTTAAGAACTGATTCGTTTTAACAACAGTTGAATCTTAAGATAAAACTCGTTTTAACAACAGTTGAATCTTAAGAACTGACTTGTTTTAACAACAGCTGAATCTTAAGAGAAAACTCGTTTTACAACAGTTGATTCTTAAGATAAAACTCGTTTTAACAACAGTTGAATCTTAAGAACTGACTCGTGTTAACAACAGTTGAATCTTAAGAACTGACTCGTTTTATCAACAGTTCAACCTTAAGAACTCACTCGTTTTAACAACAGTTGAATCTTAAGATAAAACTCGTTTTAACAACAGTTGAATCTTAAGATAAAACTCGTTTTAACAACAGTGGAATCTTAAGAACTGACTCGTTATAATAACAGTTGAATCTTAAGATAAAACTCGTTTTAACAACAGTTGAATCTTAAGAACTGACTCGTTTTAACAACAGCTGAATCTTAAGATAAAACTCGTTTTAACAAAAGCTGAATCTTAAGATAAACTCGTTTTAACAACAGTTGAATCTTAAGATAAACCTGGTTTTAACATCATTTGAATCTTAAGAACTGACTCGTTTTAACAACAGCTGAATCTTAAGATAAAACTCGTTTTAACAACAGTTGAATCTTAAGAACTGACTCATTTTAACAACAGTTGAATCTTAAGAACTGACTCGTTTTATCAACAGTTCAACCTTAAGAACTGACTCGTTTTAACAACAGTTGAATCTTCAAATAAAACTCGTTTTAACAACAGTTGAATCTTAAGAACTCACTCGTTTTAACAACAGTTGAATCTTAAGATAAAACTCGTTTTAACAACAGTGGAATCTTAAGAACTGACTCGTTTTAATAACAGTTGAATCTTAAGATAAAACTCGTTTTAACAACAGTTGAATCTTAAGAACTGACTCGTTTTAACAACAGCTGAATCTTAAGATAAAACTCGTTTTAACGACAGTTGAATCTTAAGAACTGACTCGTTTTATCAACAGTTCAACCTTAAGAACTGACTCATTTTAACAACAGTTCCATCTTCAAATAAAACTCGTTTTAACAACAGTTGAATCTTAAGAACTGACTCGTTTTAACAACAGTTGAATCTTAAGATAAAACTCGTTTTAACAACAGCTGAATCTTAAGATAAAACTCGTTTTAACAACAGTTGAATCTTAAGATAAAACTCGTTTTAACAACAGTTGAATCTTAAGAACTGACTCATTTTAACAACAGTTGAATCTTAAGAACTGACTCGTTTTAATAACAGTTGAATCTTAAGATAAAACTCGTTTTAACAACAGTTGAATCTTAAGAACTGACTCGTTTTAACAACAGCTGCATCTTAAGATAAAATTCGTTTTAACAACAGTTGAATCCTAAGAACTGACTCGTTTTATCAACAGTTCAACCTGAAGAACTGACTCGTTTTAACAACAGTTGAATCTTCAAATAAAACTCGTTTTAACAACAGTTGAATCTTAAGAACTGACTCGTTTTAACAACAGTTGAATCTTAAGATAAAACTCGTTTTAACAACAGCTGAATCTTAAGATAAAACTCGTTTTAACAACAGTTGAATCTTAAGAACTGACTCATTTTAACAACAGTTGAATCTTAAGAACTGATTCGTTTTAACAACAGTTGAATCTTCAAATAAAACTCGTTTTAACAACAGTTGAATCTTAAGATAAAACTCGTTTTAACAACAGCTGAATCTTAAGATAAAACTCGTTTTAACAACAGTTGAATCTTAAGAACTGACTCGTCTTATCAACAGTTGAACCTTAAGAACTGACTCGTTTTAACAACAGTTGAATCTTCAAATAAAACTCGTTTTAACAACAGTTGAATCTGCAAATAAAACTCGTTTTAACAACAGTTGAATCTTCAAATAAAACTCGTTTTAACAACAGTTGAATATTATGATAAAACTCATTTAACAACAGTTGATTCTTAAGATAAAACTCGTTTTAACAACAGTTGAATCTTAAGAACTGACTCGTTTTAACAACAGCTGAATCTTAAGATAAAACTCGTTTTAACAACAGTTGAATCTTAAGATAAAATTCGTTTTAACAATAGTTGAATGTTAAGAACTGGTTCGTTTTAACAACAGTTGGATCTTAAGATAAAACTCGTTTTAACAACAGTTGAATCTTAAGAACTGACTCGTTTTAACAACAGTTGAATCTTAAGAACTGACTCGTTTTATCAACAGTTCAACCTTAAGAACTGAGTCGTTTTAACAACAGTTGAATCTTCAAATAAAACTCGTTTTAACAACAGTTGAATCTTAAGAACTGATTCGTTTTAACAACAGCTGAATCTTAGGATAAACTCGTATTAACAACAGTTGAATCTTAAGATAAACCTCGTTTTAACAACATTTGAATCTTAAGAACTGACTCGTTTTAACAACAGCTGAATCTTAAGATAAAACTCGTTTTAACAACAGTTGATTCTTAAGAACTGACTCGTTTTATCAACAGTTCAACCTTAAGAACTGACTCGTTTTAACAACAGTTGAATCTTCAAATAAAACTCGTTTTAACAACAGTTGAATCTTCAAATAAAACTCGTTTTAACAACAGTTGAATATTATGATGAAACTCATTTTAACAACAGCTGATTCTTAAGATAAAACTCGTTTTAACAACAGTTGAATCTTAAGAACTGACTCGTTTTAACAACAGCTGAATCTTAACATAAAACTCGTTTTAACAACAGTTGAATCTTAAGATAAAATTCGTTTTAACAATAGTTGAATGTTAAGAACTGGTTCGTTTTAACAACAGTTGGATCTTAAGATAAAACTGGTTTTAACAACAGTTGAATCTTAAGAACTGACTCGTTTTAACAACAGTTGAAGCTTAAGAACTGACTCGTTTTAACAACAGTTGAATCTTAAGATAAAACTCGTTTTAACAACAGCTGAATCTTAAGATAAAACTCGTTTTAACAACAGTTGAATCTTAAAAACTGACTCATTTTAACAACAGTTGAATCTTAAGAACTGATTCGTTTTAACAACAGATGAATCTTAAGATAAGACTCGTTTTAACAACAGTTGAATCTTAAGAACTGACTCGTTTTAACAACAGCTGAATCTTAAGATAAAACTCGTTTTACAACAGTTGAATCTTAAGAACTGATTCGTTTTAACAACAGCTGAATCTTAAAATAAACTCGTTTTAACAACAGTTGAATCTTAACATAAACCTCGTTTTAACAACATTTGAATCTTAAAAACTGACTCGGTTTAACAACAGCTGAATCTTAAGATAAAACTCGTTTTAACAACAGTTGAATCTTAAGAACTGACTCGTTTTATCAACAGTTCAACCTTAAGAACTGACTCGTTTTAACAACAGTTGAATCTTCAAATAAAACTCGTTTTAACAACAGTTGAATATTATGATAAAACTCATTTTAACAACAGTTGATTCTTAAGATAAAACTCGTTTTAACAACAGTTGAATCTTAAGAACTGACTCGTTTTAACAACAGCTGAATCTTAAGATAAAACTCGTTTTAACAAAAGCTGAATCTTAAGATAAACTCGTTTTAACAACAGTTGAATCTTAAGATAAACCTGGTTTTAACATCATTTGAATCTTAAGAACTGACTCGTTTTAACAACAGCTGAATCTTAAGATAAAACTCGTTTTAACAACAGTTGAATCTTAAGAACTGACTCATTTTAACAACAGTTGAATCTTAAGAACTGACTCGTTTTATCAACAGTTCAACCTTAAGAACTGACTCGTTTTAACAACAGTTGAATCTTCAAATAAAACTCGTTTTAACAACAGTTGAATCTTAAGAACTCACTCGTTTTAACAACAGTTGAATCTTAAGATAAAACTCGTTTTAACAACAGTGGAATCTTAAGAACTGACTCGTTTTAATAACAGTTGAATCTTAAGATAAAACTCGTTTTAACAACAGTTGAATCTTAAGAACTGACTCGTTTTAACAACAGCTGAATCTTAAGATAAAACTCGTTTTAACGACAGTTGAATCTTAAGAACTGACTCGTTTTATCAACAGTTCAACCTTAAGAACTGACTCATTTTAACAACAGTTCCATCTTCAAATAAAACTCGTTTTAACAACAGTTGAATCTTAAGAACTGACTCGTTTTAACAACAGTTGAATCTTAAGATAAAACTCGTTTTAACAACAGCTGAATCTTAAGATAAAACTCGTTTTAACAACAGTTGAATCTTAAGATAAAACTCGTTTTAACAACAGTTGAATCTTAAGAACTGACTCATTTTAACAACAGTTGAATCTTAAGAACTGACTCGTTTTAATAACAGTTGAATCTTAAGATAAAACTCGTTTTAACAACAGTTGAATCTTAAGAACTGACTCGTTTTAACAACAGCTGCATCTTAAGATAAAATTCGTTTTAACAACAGTTGAATCCTAAGAACTGACTCGTTTTATCAACAGTTCAACCTGAAGAACTGACTCGTTTTAACAACAGTTGAATCTTCAAATAAAACTCGTTTTAACAACAGTTGAATCTTAAGAACTGACTCGTTTTAACAACAGTTGAATCTTAAGATAAAACTCGTTTTAACAACAGCTGAATCTTAAGATAAAACTCGTTTTAACAACAGTTGAATCTTAAGAACTGACTCATTTTAACAACAGTTGAATCTTAAGAACTGATTCGTTTTAACAACAGTTGAATCTTCAAATAAAACTCGTTTTAACAACAGTTGAATCTTAAGATAAAACTCGTTTTAACAACAGCTGAATCTTAAGATAAAACTCGTTTTAACAACAGTTGAATCTTAAGAACTGACTCGTCTTATCAACAGTTGAACCTTAAGAACTGACTCGTTTTAACAACAGTTGAATCTTCAAATAAAACTCGTTTTAACAACAGTTGAATCTGCAAATAAAACTCGTTTTAACAACAGTTGAATCTTCAAATAAAACTCGTTTTAACAACAGTTGAATATTATGATAAAACTCATTTAACAACAGTTGATTCTTAAGATAAAACTCGTTTTAACAACAGTTGAATCTTAAGAACTGACTCGTTTTAACAACAGCTGAATCTTAAGATAAAACTCGTTTTAACAACAGTTGAATCTTAAGATAAAATTCGTTTTAACAATAGTTGAATGTTAAGAACTGGTTCGTTTTAACAACAGTTGGATCTTAAGATAAAACTCGTTTTAACAACAGTTGAATCTTAAGAACTGACTCGTTTTAACAACAGTTGAATCTTAAGAACTGACTCGTTTTATCAACAGTTCAACCTTAAGAACTGAGTCGTTTTAACAACAGTTGAATCTTCAAATAAAACTCGTTTTAACAACAGTTGAATCTTAAGAACTGATTCGTTTTAACAACAGCTGAATCTTAGGATAAACTCGTATTAACAACAGTTGAATCTTAAGATAAACCTCGTTTTAACAACATTTGAATCTTAAGAACTGACTCGTTTTAACAACAGCTGAATCTTAAGATAAAACTCGTTTTAACAACAGTTGATTCTTAAGAACTGACTCGTTTTATCAACAGTTCAACCTTAAGAACTGACTCGTTTTAACAACAGTTGAATCTTCAAATAAAACTCGTTTTAACAACAGTTGAATCTTCAAATAAAACTCGTTTTAACAACAGTTGAATATTATGATGAAACTCATTTTAACAACAGCTGATTCTTAAGATAAAACTCGTTTTAACAACAGTTGAATCTTAAGAACTGACTCGTTTTAACAACAGCTGAATCTTAACATAAAACTCGTTTTAACAACAGTTGAATCTTAAGATAAAATTCGTTTTAACAATAGTTGAATGTTAAGAACTGGTTCGTTTTAACAACAGTTGGATCTTAAGATAAAACTGGTTTTAACAACAGTTGAATCTTAAGAACTGACTCGTTTTAACAACAGTTGAAGCTTAAGAACTGACTCGTTTTAACAACAGTTGAATCTTAAGATAAAACTCGTTTTAACAACAGCTGAATCTTAAGATAAAACTCGTTTTAACAACAGTTGAATCTTAAAAACTGACTCATTTTAACAACAGTTGAATCTTAAGAACTGATTCGTTTTAACAACAGATGAATCTTAAGATAAGACTCGTTTTAACAACAGTTGAATCTTAAGAACTGACTCGTTTTAACAACAGCTGAATCTTAAGATAAAACTCGTTTTACAACAGTTGAATCTTAAGAACTGATTCGTTTTAACAACAGCTGAATCTTAAAATAAACTCGTTTTAACAACAGTTGAATCTTAACATAAACCTCGTTTTAACAACATTTGAATCTTAAAAACTGACTCGGTTTAACAACAGCTGAATCTTAAGATAAAACTCGTTTTAACAACAGTTGAATCTTAAGAACTGACTCGTTTTATCAACAGTTCAACCTTAAGAACTGACTCGTTTTAACAACAGTTGAATCTTCAAATAAAACTCGTTTTAACAACAGTTGAATATTATGATAAAACTCATTTTAACAACAGTTGATTCTTAAGATAAAACTCGTTTTAACAACAGTTGAATCTTAAGAACTGACTCGTTTTAACAACAGTTGAATCTTAAGAACTAACTCGTTTTATCAACAGTTCAACCTTAAGAACTGACTCGTTTTAACAACAGTTGAATCTTCAAATAAAACTCGTTTTAACAACAGTTGAATCTTAAGAACTGACTCGTTTTAACAACAGCTGAATCTTAAGATAAAACTCGTTTTAACGACAGTTGAATCTTACGAACTGACTCGTTTTATCAACAGTTCAACCTTAAAAACTGACTCATTTTAACAACAGTTGAATCTTCAAATAAAACTCGTTTTAACAACAGTTGAATCTTAAGAACTGATTCGTTTTAACAACAGCTGAATCTTAAGATAAACTCGTTTTAACAACAGTTGAATCTTAAGATAAACCTCGTTTTAACAACATTTGAATCTTAAGAACTGACTCGTTTTAACAACAGCTGCATCTTAAGATAAAACTCGTTTTAACAACAGTTGAATCCTAAGAACTGACTCGTTTTATCAACAGTTCAACCTGAAGAACTGACTGGTTTTAACAACAGTTGAATCTTCAAATAAAACTCGTTTTAACAACAGTTGAATCTTAAGAACTGACTCGTTTTAACAACAGTTGAATCTTAAGATAAAACTCGTTTTAACAACAGCTGAATCTTAAGATAAAACTCGTTTTAACAACAATTGAATCTTAAGATAAAACTCGTTTTAACAACAGTTGAATCTTAAGAACTGACTCATTTTAACAACAGTTGAATCTTAAGAACTGATTCGTTTTAACAACAGTTGAATCTTAAGATAAAACTCGTTTTAACAACAGTTGAATCTTAAGAACTGACTTGTTTTAACAACAGCTGAATCTTAAGAGAAAACTCGTTTTACAACAGTTGATTCTTAAGATAAAACTCGTTTTAACAACAGTTGAATCTTAAGAACTGACTCGTGTTAACAACAGTTGAATCTTAAGAACTGACTCGTTTTATCAACAGTTCAACCTTAAGAACTCACTCGTTTTAACAACAGTTGAATCTTAAGATAAAACTCGTTTTAACAACAGTTGAATCTTAAGATAAAACTCGTTTTAACAACAGTGGAATCTTAAGAACTGACTCGTTATAATAACAGTTGAATCTTAAGATAAAACTCGTTTTAACAACAGTTGAATCTTAAGAACTGACTCGTTTTAACAACAGCTGAATCTTAAGATAAAACTCGTTTTAACAAAAGCTGAATCTTAAGATAAACTCGTTTTAACAACAGTTGAATCTTAAGATAAACCTGGTTTTAACATCATTTGAATCTTAAGAACTGACTCGTTTTAACAACAGCTGAATCTTAAGATAAAACTCGTTTTAACAACAGTTGAATCTTAAGAACTGACTCATTTTAACAACAGTTGAATCTTAAGAACTGACTCGTTTTATCAACAGTTCAACCTTAAGAACTGACTCGTTTTAACAACAGTTGAATCTTCAAATAAAACTCGTTTTAACAACAGTTGAATCTTAAGAACTCACTCGTTTTAACAACAGTTGAATCTTAAGATAAAACTCGTTTTAACAACAGTGGAATCTTAAGAACTGACTCGTTTTAATAACAGTTGAATCTTAAGATAAAACTCGTTTTAACAACAGTTGAATCTTAAGAACTGACTCGTTTTAACAACAGCTGAATCTTAAGATAAAACTCGTTTTAACGACAGTTGAATCTTAAGAACTGACTCGTTTTATCAACAGTTCAACCTTAAGAACTGACTCATTTTAACAACAGTTCCATCTTCAAATAAAACTCGTTTTAACAACAGTTGAATCTTAAGAACTGACTCGTTTTAACAACAGTTGAATCTTAAGATAAAACTCGTTTTAACAACAGCTGAATCTTAAGATAAAACTCGTTTTAACAACAGTTGAATCTTAAGATAAAACTCGTTTTAACAACAGTTGAATCTTAAGAACTGACTCATTTTAACAACAGTTGAATCTTAAGAACTGACTCGTTTTAATAACAGTTGAATCTTAAGATAAAACTCGTTTTAACAACAGTTGAATCTTAAGAACTGACTCGTTTTAACAACAGCTGCATCTTAAGATAAAACTCGTTTTAACAACAGTTGAATCCTAAGAACTGACTCGTTTTATCAACAGTTCAACCTGAAGAACTGACTCGTTTTAACAACAGTTGAATCTTCAAATAAAACTCGTTTTAACAACAGTTGAATCTTAAGAACTGACTCGTTTTAACAACAGTTGAATCTTAAGATAAAACTCGTTTTAACAACAGCTGAATCTTAAGATAAAACTCGTTTTAACAACAGTTGAATCTTAAGAACTGACTCATTTTAACAACAGTTGAATCTTAAGAGAAAACTCGTTTTACAACAGTTGATTCTTAAGATAAAACTCGTTTTAACAACAGTTGAATCTTAAGAACTGACTCGTGTTAACAACAGTTGAATCTTAAGAACTGACTCGTTTTATCAACAGTTCAACCTTAAGAACTCACTCGTTTTAACAACAGTTGAATCTTAAGATAAAACTCGTTTTAACAACAGTTGAATCTTAAGATAAAACTCGTTTTAACAACAGTGGAATCTTAAGAACTGACTCGTTATAATAACAGTTGAATCTTAAGATAAAACTCGTTTTAACAACAGTTGAATCTTAAGAACTGACTCGTTTTAACAACAGCTGAATCTTAAGATAAAACTCGTTTTAACAAAAGCTGAATCTTAAGATAAACTCGTTTTAACAACAGTTGAATCTTAAGATAAACCTGGTTTTAACATCATTTGAATCTTAAGAACTGACTCGTTTTAACAACAGCTGAATCTTAAGATAAAACTCGTTTTAACAACAGTTGAATCTTAAGAACTGACTCATTTTAACAACAGTTGAATCTTAAGAACTGACTCGTTTTATCAACAGTTCAACCTTAAGAACTGACTCGTTTTAACAACAGTTGAATCTTCAAATAAAACTCGTTTTAACAACAGTTGAATCTTAAGAACTCACTCGTTTTAACAACAGTTGAATCTTAAGATAAAACTCGTTTTAACAACAGTGGAATCTTAAGAACTGACTCGTTTTAATAACAGTTGAATCTTAAGATAAAACTCGTTTTAACAACAGTTGAATCTTAAGAACTGACTCGTTTTAACAACAGCTGAATCTTAAGATAAAACTCGTTTTAACGACAGTTGAATCTTAAGAACTGACTCGTTTTATCAACAGTTCAACCTTAAGAACTGACTCATTATAACAACAGTTCCATCTTCAAATAAAACTCGTTTTAACAACAGTTGAATCTTAAGAACTGACTCGTTTTAACAACAGTTGAATCTTAAGATAAAACTCGTTTTAACAACAGCTGAATCTTAAGATAAAACTCGTTTTAACAACAGTTGAATCTTAAGATAAAACTCGTTTTAACAACAGTTGAATCTTAAGAACTGACTCATTTTAACAACAGTTGAATCTTAAGAACTGACTCGTTTTAATAACAGTTGAATCTTAAGATAAAACTCGTTTTAACAACAGTTGAATCTTAAGAACTGACTCGTTTTAACAACAGCTGCATCTTAAGATAAAACTCGTTTTAACAACAGTTGAATCCTAAGAACTGACTCGTTTTATCAACAGTTCAACCTGAAGAACTGACTCGTTTTAACAACAGTTGAATCTTCAAATAAAACTCGTTTTAACAACAGTTGAATCTTAAGAACTGACTCGTTTTAACAACAGTTGAATCTTAAGATAAAACTCGTTTTAACAACAGCTGAATCTTAAGATAAAACTCGTTTTAACAACAGTTGAATCTTAAGAACTGACTCATTTTAACAACAGTTGAATCTTAAGAACTGATTCGTTTTAACAACAGTTGAATCTTCAAATAAAACTCGTTTTAACAACAGTTGAATATTATGATAAAACTCATTTTAACAACAGTTGATTCTTAAGATAAAACTCGTTTTAACG
Organism: Eledone cirrhosa; assembly: GCA_964016885.1. Classification (NCBI taxonomy): domain Eukaryota; kingdom Metazoa; phylum Mollusca; class Cephalopoda; order Octopoda; family Eledonidae; genus Eledone; species Eledone cirrhosa. Next base: position 23,657,251 of record OZ024744.1, read on the forward strand.
ACAGTGAATCTTAAGAACTGACTCGTTTTAACAACAGCTGAATCTTAAGATAAAACTCGTTTTAACAACAGTTGAATCTTAAGAACTGACTCGTTTTAACAACAGTTGAATCTTAAGAACTGACTCGTTTTATCAACAGTTCAACCTTAAGAACTGACTCGTTTTAACAACAGTTGAATCTTCAAATAAAACTCGTTTTAACAACAGTTGAATCTTAGGAACTGATTCGTTTTAACAACAGCTGAATCTTAAGATAAACTCGTATTAACAACAGTTGAATCTTAAGATAAACCTCGTTTTAACAACATTTGAATCTTAAGAACTGACTCGTTTTAACAACAGCTGAATCTTAAGATAAAACTCGTTTTAACAACAGTTGAATCTTAAGAACTGACTCGTTTTATCAACAGTTCAACCTTAAGAACTGACTCGTTTTAACAACAGTTGAATCTTGAAATAAAACTCGTTTTAACAACAGTTGAATCTTCAAATAAAACTCGTTTTAACAACAGTTGAATATTATGATAAACCTCATTTTAACAACAGCTGATTCTTAAGATAAAACTCGTTTTAACAACAGTTGAATCTTAAGAACTGATTCGTTTTAACAACAGCTGAATCTTAAGATAAAACTCGTTTTAACAACAGTTGAATCTTAAGATAAAATTCGTTTTAACAATAGTTGAATGTTAAGAACTGGTTCGTTTTAACAACAGTTGGATCTTAAGATAAAACTCGTTTTAACAACAGTTGAATATTAAGAACTGACTCGTTTTAACAACAGTTGAATCTTAAGAACTGACTCGTTTTAACAACAGTTGAATCTTAAGATAAAACTCGTTTTAACAACAGCTGAATCTTAAGATAAAACTCGTTTTAACAACAGTTGAATCTTAAGATAAAACTCGTTTTAACAACAGTTGAATCTTAAGAACTGACTCATTTTAACAACAGTTGAATCTTAATAACTGATTCGTTTTAACAACAGATGAATCTTAAGATAAAACTCGTTTTAACAACAGTTGAATCTTAAGAACTGACTCGTTTTAACAACGGCTGAATCTTAAGATAAAACTCGTTTTACAACAGTTGAATCTTAAGAACTGATTCGTTTTAACAACAGCTGAATATTAAGATAAACTCGTTTTAACAACAGTTGAATCTTAACATAAACCTCGTTTTAACAACATTTGAATCTTAAAAACTGACTCGTTTTAACAACAGCTGAATCTTAAGATAAAACTCGTTTTAACAACAGTTGAATCTTCAAATAAAACTCGTTTTAACAACAGTTGAATATTATGATAAAACTCATTTTAACAACAGTTGATTCTTAAGATAAAACTCGTTTTAACAACAGTTGAATCTTAAGAACTGACTCGTTTTAACAACAGTTGAATCTTAAGAACTGACTCGTTTTATCAACAGTTCAACCTTAAGAACTGACTCGTTTTAACAACAGTTGAATCTTCAAATAAAACTCGTTTTAACAACAGTTGAATCTTAAGAACTCACTCGTTTTAACAACAGTTGAATCTTAAGATAAAACTCGTTTTAACAACAGTTGAATCTTAAGATAAAACTCGTTTTAACAACAGTGGAATCTTAAGAACTGACTCGTTTTAATAACAGTTGAATCTTAAGATAAAACTCGTTTTAACAACAGTTGAATCTTAAGAACTGACTCGTTTTAACAACAGCTGAATCTTAATATAAAACTCGTTTTACAACAGTTGAATCTTAAGAACTGATTCGTTTTAACAACAGCTGAATATTAAGATAAACTCGTTTTAACAACAGTTTAATCTTAACATAAACCTCGTTTTAACAACATTTGAATCTTAAAAAGTTACTCGTTTTAACAACATTTGAATCTTAAGAACTGACTCGTTTTAACAACAGCTGAATCTTAAGATAAACCTCGTTTTAACAACAGTTGAATCTTAAGAACTGACTCGTCTTATCAACAGTTCAACCTTAAGAACTGACTCGTTTTAACAACAGTTGAATCTTCAAATAAAACTCGTTTTAACAACAGTTGAATCTTAAGAACTGACTCGTTTTAACAACAGCTGAATCTTAAGATAAAACTCGTTTTAACAACAGTTGAATCTTAAGATAAAATTCGTTTTAACAATAGTTGAATGTTAAGAACTGGTTCGTTTTAACAACAGTTGGATCTTAAGATAAAACTCGTTTTAACAACTGTTGAATCTTAAGAACTGACTCGTTTTAACAACAGTTGAATCTTAAGAACTGACTCGTTTTAACAACAGTTGAATCTTAAGATAAAACTCGTTTTAACAACAGCTGAATCTTAAGATAAAACTCGTTTTAACAACAGTTGAATCTTAAGATAAAACTCGTTTTAACAACAGTTGAATCTTAAGAACTGACTCATTTTAACAACAGTTGAATCTTAATAACTGATTCGTTTTAACAACAGATGAATCTTAAGATAAAACTCGTTTTAACAACAGTTGAATCTTAAGAACTGACTCGTTTTAACAACGGCTGAATCTTAAGATAAAACTCGTTTTACAACAGTTGAATCTTAAGAACTGATTCGTTTTAACAACAGCTGAATATTAAGATAAACTCGTTTTAACAACAGTTGAATCTTAACATAAACCTCGTTTTAACAACATTTGAATCTTAAAAACTGACTCGTTTTAACAACAGCTGAATCTTAAGATAAAACTCGTTTTAACAACAGTTGAATCTTCAAATAAAACTCGTTTTAACAACAGTTGAATATTATGATAAAACTCATTTTAACAACAGTTGATTCTTAAGATAAAACTCGTTTTAACAACAGTTGAATCTTAAGAACTGACTAGTTTTAACAACAGTTGAATCTTAAGAACTGACTCGTTTTATCAACAGTTCAACCTTAAGAACTGACTCGTTTTAACAACAGTTGAATCTTCAAATAAAACTCGTTTTAACAACAGTTGAATCTTAAGAACTCACTCGTTTTAACAACAGTTGAATCTTAAGATAAAACTCGTTTTAACAACAGTTGAATCTTAAGATAAAACTCGTTTTAACAACAGTGGAATCTTAAGAACTGACTCGTTTTAATAACAGTTGAATCTTAAGATAAAACTCGTTTTAACAACAGTTGAATCTTAAGAACTGACTCGTTTTAACAACAGCTGAATCTTAATATAAAACTCGTTTTACAACAGTTGAATCTTAAGAACTGATTCGTTTTAACAACAGCTGAATATTAAGATAAACTCGTTTTAACAACAGTTGAATCTTAACATAAACGTCGTTTTAACAACATTTGAATCTTAAAAAGTTACTCGTTTTAACAACAGCTGAATCTTAAGATAAAACTCGTTTTAACAACAGTTGAATCTTCAAATAAAACTCGTTTTAACAACAGTTGAATATTATGATAAAACTCATTTTAACAACAGTTGATTCTTAAGATAAAACTCGTTTTAACAACAGTTGAATCTTAAGAACTGACTCGTTTTAACAACAGTTGAATCTTAAGAACTGACTCGTTTTATGAACAGTTCAACCTTAAGAACTGACTCGTTTTAACAACAGTTGAATCTTCAAATAAAACTCGTTTTAACAACAGTTGAATCTTAAGAACTCACTCGTTTTAACAACAGTTGAATCTTAAGATAAAACTCGTTTTAACAACAGTTGAATCTTAAGATAAAACTCGTTTTAACAACAGTGGAATCTTAAGAACTGACTCGTTTTAATAACAGTTGAATCTTAAGATAAAACTCGTTTTAACAACAGTTGAATCTTAAGAACTGACTCGCTTTAACAACAGCTGAATCTTAAGATAAAACTCGTTTTAACAAAAGCTGAATCTTAAGATAAACTCGTTTTAACAACAGTTGAATCTTAAGATAAACCTCGTTTTAACAACATTTGAATCTTAAGAACTGACTCGTTTTAACAACAGCTGAATCTTAAGATAAACCTCGTTTTAACAACAGTTGAATCTTAAGAACTGACTCGTCTTATCAACAGTTCAACCTTAAGAACTGACTCGTTTTAACAACAGTTGAATCTTCAAATAAAACTCGTTTTAACAACAGTTGAATCTGCAAATAAAACTCGTTTTAACAACAGTTGAATCTTCAAATAAAACTCGTTTTAACAACAGTTGAATATTATGATAAAACTCATTTAACAACAGTTGATTCTTAAGATAAAACTCGTTTTAACAACAGTTGAATCTTAAGAACTGACTCGTTTTAACAACAGCTGAATCTTAAGATAAAACTCGTTTTAACAACAGTTGAATCTTAAGATAAAATTCGTTTTAACAATAGTTGAATGTTAAGAACTGGTTCGTTTTAACAACAGTTGGATCTTAAGATAAAACTCGTTTTAACAACAGTTGAATCTTAAGAACTGACTCGTTTTAACAACAGTTGAATCTTAAGAACTGACTCGTTTTATCAACAGTTGAACCTTAAGAACTGAGTCGTTTTAACAACAGTTGAATCTTCAAATAAAACTCGTTTTAACAACAGTTGAATCTTAAGAACTGATTCGTTTTAACAACAGCTGAATCTTAAGATAAACTCGTATTAACAACAGTTGAATCTTAAGATAAACCTCGTTTTAACAACATTTGAATCTTAAGAACTGACTCGTTTTAACAACAGATGAATCTTAAGATAAAACTCGTTTTAACAACAGTTGATTCTTAAGAACTGACTCGTTTTATCAACAGTTCAACCTTAAGAACTGACTCGTTTTAACAACAGTTGAATCTTCAAATAAAACTCGTTTTAACAACAGTTGAATCTTCAAATAAAACTCGTTTTAACAACAGTTGAATATTATGATGAAACTCATTTTAACAACAGCTGATTCTTAAGATAAAACTCGTTTTAACAACAGTTGAATCTTAAGAACTGACTCGTTTTAACAACAGCTGAATCTTAAGATAAAACTCGTTTTAACAACAGTTGAATCTTAAGATACAATTCGTTTTAACAATAGTTGAATGTTAAGAACTGGTTCGTTTTAACAACAGTTGGATCTTAAGATAAAACTGGTTTTAACAACAGTTGAATCTTAAGAACTGACTCGTTTTAACAACAGTTGAATCTTAAGAACTGACTCGTTTTAACAACAGTTGAATCTTAAGATAAAACTCGTTTTAACAACAGTTGAATCTTAAAAACTGACTCATTTTAACAACAGTTGAATCTTAAGAACTGATTCGTTTTAACAACAGATGAATCTTAAGATAAAACTCGTTTTAACAACAGTTGAATCTTAAGAACTGACTCGTTTTAACAACAGCTGAATCTTAAGATAAAACTCGTTTTACAACAGTTGAATCTTAAGAACTGATTCGTTTTAACAACAGCTGAATCTTAAGATAAACTCGTTTTAACAACAGTTGAATCTTAACATAAACCTCGTTTTAACAACATTTGAATCTTAAAAACTGACTCGTTTTAACAACAGCTGAATCTTAAGATAAAACTCGTTTTAACAACAGTTGAATCTTCAAATAAAACTCGTTTTAACAACAGTTGAATATTATGATAAAACTCATTTTAACAACAGTTGATTCTTAAGATAAAACTCGTTTTAACAACAGTTGAATCTTAAGAACTGACTCGTTTTAACAACAGTTGAATCTTAAGAACTGACTCGTTTTATCAACAGTTCAACCTTAAGAACTGACTCGTTTTAACAACAGTTGAACCTTCAAATAAAACTCGTTTTAACAACAGTTGAATCTTAAGAACTCACTCGTTTTAACAACAGTTGAATCTTAAGATAAAACTCGTTTTAACAACAGTTGAATCTTAAGATAAAACTCGTTTTAACAACAGTGGAATCTTAAGAACTGACTCGTTTTAATAACAGTTGAATCTTAAGATAAAACTCGTTTTAACAACAGTTGAATCTTAAGAACTGACTCGTTTTAACAACAGCTGAATCTTAATATAAAACTCGTTTTACAACAGTTGAATCTTAAGAACTGATTCGTTTTAACAACAGCTGAATATTAAGATAAACTCGTTTTAACAACAGTTGAATCTTAACATAAACCTCGTTTTAACAACATTTGAATCTTAAAAAGTTACTCGTTTTAACAACAGCTGAATCTTAAGATAAAACTCGTTTTAACAACAGTTGAATCTTCAAATAAAACTCGTTTTAACAACAGTTGAATATTATGATAAAACTCATTTTAACAACAGTTGATTCTTAAGATAAAACTCGTTTTAACAACAGTTGAATCTTAAGAACTGACTCGTTTTAACAACAGTTGAATCTTAAGAACTGACTCGTTTTATCAACAGTTCAACCTTAAGAACTGACTCGTTTTAACAACAGTTGAATCTTCAAATAAAACTCGTTTTAACAACAGTTGAATCTTAAGAACTCACTCGTTTTAACAACAGTTGAATCTTAAGATAAAACTCGTTTTAACAACAGTTGAATCTTAAGATAAAACTCGTTTTAACAACAGTGGAATCTTAAGAACTGACTCGTTTTAATAACAGTTGAATCTTAAGATAAAACTCGTTTTAACAACAGTTGAATCTTAAGAACTGACTCGCTTTAACAACAGCTGAATCTTAAGATAAAACTCGTTTTAACAAAAGCTGAATCTTAAGATAAATTCGTTTTAACAACAGTTGAATCTTAAGATAAACCTCGTTTTAACAACATTTGAATCTTAAGAACTGACTCGTTTTAACAACAGCTGAATCTTAAGATAAACCTCGTTTTAACAACAGTTGAATCTTAAGAACTGACTCGTCTTATCAACAGTTCAACCTTAAGAACTGACTCGTTTTAACAACAGTTGAATCTTCAAATAAAACTCGTTTTAACAACAGTTGAATCTGCAAATAAAACTCGTTTTAACAACAGTTGAATCTTCAAATAAAACTCGTTTTAACAACAGTTGAATATTATGATAAAACTCATTTAACAACAGTTGATTCTTAAGATTATACTCGTTTTAACAACAGTTGAATCTTAAGAACTGACTCGTTTTAACAACAGCTGAATCTTAAGATAAAACTCGTTTTAACAACAGTTGAATCTTAAGATAAAATTCGTTTTAACAATAGTTGAATGTTAAGAACTGGTTCGTTTTAACAACAGTTGGATCTTAAGATAAAACTCGTTTTAACAACAGTTGAATCTTAAGAACTGACTCGTTTTAACAACAGTTGAATCTTAAGAACTGACTCGTTTTATCAACAGTTCAACCTTAAGAACTGAGTCGTTTTAACAACAGTTGAATCTTCAAATAAAACTCGTTTTAACAACAGTTGAATCTTAAGAACTGATTCGTTTTAACAACAGCTGAATCTTAAGATAAACTCGTATTAACAACAGTTGAATCTTAAGATAAACCTCGTTTTAACAACATTTGAATCTTAAGAACTGACTCGTTTTAACAACAGCTGAATCTTAAGATAAAACTCGTTTTAACAACAGTTGATTCTTAAGAACTGACTCGTTTTATCAACAGTTCAACCTTAAGAACTGACTCGTTTTAACAACAGTTGAATCTTCAAATAAAACTCGTTTTAACAACAGTTGAATCTTCAAATAAAACTCGTTTTAACAACAGTTGAATATTATGATGAAACTCATTTTAACAACAGCTGATTCTTAAGATAAAACTCGTTTTAACAACAGTTGAATCTTAAGAACTGACTCGTTTTAACAACAGCTGAATCTTAAGATAAAACTCGTTTTAACAACAGTTGAATCTTAAGATAAAATTCGTTTTAACAATAGTTGAATGTTAAGAACTGGTTCGTTTTAACAACAGTTGGATCTTAAGATAAAACTGGTTTTAACAACAGTTGAATCTTAAGAACTGACTCGTTTTAACAACAGTTGAATCTTAAGAACTGACTCGTTTTAACAACAGTTGAATCTTAAGATAAAACTCGTTTTAACAACAGTTGAATCTTAAAAACTGACTCATTTTAACAACAGTTGAATCTTAAGAACTGATTCGTTTTAACAACAGATGAATCTTAAGATAAAACTCGTTTTAACAACAGTTGAATCTTAAGAACTGACTCGTTTTAACAACAGCTGAATCTTAAGATAAAACTCGTTTTACAACAGTTGAATCTTAAGAACTGATTCGTTTTAACAACAGCTGAATCTTAAGATAAACTCGTTTTAACAACAGTTGAATCTTAACATAAACCTCGTTTTAACAACATTTGAATCTTAAAAACTGACTCGTTTTAACAACAGCTTAATCTTAAGATAAAACTCGTTTTAACAACAGTTGAATCTTAAGAACTGACTCGTTTTATCAACAGTTCAACCTTAAGAACTGACTCGTTTTAACAACAGTTGAATCTTCAAATAAAACTCGTTTTAACAACAGTTGAATATTATGATAAAACTCATTTTAACAACAGTTGATTCTTAAGATAAAACTCGTTTTAACAACAGTTGAATCTTAAGAACTGACTCGTTTTAACAACAGTTGAATCTTAAGAACTAACTCGTTTTATCAACAGTTCAACCTTAAGAACTGACTCGTTTTAACAACAGTTGAATCTTCAAATAAAACTCGTTTTAACAACAGTTGAATCTTAAGAACTGACTCGTTTTAACAACAGCTGAATCTTAAGATAAAACTCGTTTTAACGACAGTTGAATCTAACGAACTGACTCGTTTTATCAACAGTTCAACATTAAGAACTGACTCATTTTAACAACAGTTGAATCTTCAAATAAAACTCGTTTTAACAACAGTTGAATCTTAAGAACTGATTCGTTTTAACAACAGCTGAATCTTAAGATAAACTCGTTTTAACAACAGTTGAATCTTAAGATAAACCTCGTTTTAACAACATTTGAATCTTAAGAACTGACTCGTTTTAACAACAGCTGCATCTTAAGATAAAACTCGTTTTAACAACAGTTGAATCCTAAGAACTGACTCGTTTTATCAACAGTTCAACCTGAAGAACTGACTCGTTTTAACAACAGTTGAATCTTCAAATAAAACTCGTTTTAACAACAGTTGAATCTTAAGAACTGACTCGTTTTAACAACAGTTGAATCTTAAGATAAAACTCGTTTTAACAACAGCTGAATCTTAAGATAAAACTCGTTTTAACAACAGTTGAATCTTAAGATAAAACTCGTTTTAACAACAGTTGAATCTTAAGAACTGACTCATTTTAACAACAGTTGAATCTTAAGAACTGATTCGTTTTAACAACAGTTGAATCTTCAAATAAAACTCGTTTTAACAACAGCTGAATCTTAAGATAAAACTCGTTTTACAACAGTTGAATCTTAAGAACTGACTCGTTTTATAAACAGTTCAACCTTAAGAACTGACTCGTTTTAACAACAGTTGAATCTTCAAATAAAATTCGTTTTAACAACAGTTGAATCTTCAAATAAAACTCGTTTTAACAACAGTTGAATCTGCAAATAAAACTCGTTTTAACAACAGTTGAATCTTCAAATAAAACTCGTTTTAACAACAGTTGAATATTATGATAAAACTCATTTAACAACAGTTGATTCTTAAGATAAAACTCGTTTTAACAACAGTTGAATCTTAAGAACTGACTCGTTTTAACAACAGCTGAATCTTAAGATAAAACTCGTTTTAACAACAGTTGAATCTTAAGATAAAATTCGTTTTAACAATAGTTGAATGTTAAGAACTGGTTCGTTTTAACAACAGTTGGATCTTAAGATAAAACTCGTTTTAACAACAGTTGAATCTTAAGAACTGACTCGTTTTAACAACAGTTGAATCTTAAGAACTGACTCGTTTTATCAACAGTTCAACCTTAAGAACTGAGTCGTTTTAACAACAGTTGAATCTTCAAATAAAACTCGTTTTAACAACAGTTGAATCTTAAGAACTGATTCGTTTTAACAACAGCTGAATCTTAAGATAAACTCGTATTAACAACAGTTGAATCTTAAGATAAACCTCGTTTTAACAACATTTGAATCTTAAGAACTGACTCGTTTTAACAACAGCTGAATCTTAAGATAAAACTCGTTTTAACAACAGTTGATTCTTAAGAACTGACTCGTTTTATCAACAGTTCAACCTTAAGAACTGACTCGTTTTAACAACAGTTGAATCTTCAAATAAAACTCGTTTTAACAACAGTTGAATCTTCAAATAAAACTCGTTTTAACAACAGTTGAATATTATGATGAAACTCATTTTAACAACAGCTGATTCTTAAGATAAAACTCGTTTTAACAACAGTTGAATCTTAAGAACTGACTCGTTTTAACAACAGCTGAATCTTAAGATAAAACTCGTTTTAACAACAGTTGAATCTTAAGATAAAATTCGTTTTAACAATAGTTGAATGTTAAGAACTGGTTCGTTTTAACAACAGTTGGATCTTAAGATAAAACTGGTTTTAACAACAGTTGAATCTTAAGAACTGACTCGTTTCAACAACAGTTGAATCTTAAGAACTGACTCGTTTTAACAACAGTTGAATCTTAAGATAAAACTCGTTTTAACAACAGTTGAATCTTAAAAACTGACTCATTTTAACAACAGTTGAATCTTAAGAACTGATTCGTTTTAACAACAGATGAATCTTAAGATAAAACTCGTTTTAACAACAGTTGAATCTTAAGAACTGACTCGTTTTAACAACAGCTGAATCTTAAGATAAAACTCGTTTTACAACAGTTGAATCTTAAGAACTGATTCGTTTTAACAACAGCTGAATCTTAAGATAAACTCGTTTTAACAACAGTTGAATCTTAACATAAACCTCGTTTTAACAACATTTGAATCTTAAAAACTGACTCGTTTTAACAACAGCTGAATCTTAAGATAAAACTCGTTTTAACAACAGTTGAATCTTAAGAACTGACTCGTTTTATCAACAGTTCAACCTTAAGAACTGACTCGTTTTAACAACAGTTGAATCTTCAAATAAAACTCGTTTTAACAACAGTTGAATATTATGATAAAACTCATTTTAACAACAGTTGATTCTTAAGATAAAACTCGTTTTAACAACAGTTGAATCTTAAGAACTGACTCGTTTTAACAACAGTTGAATCTTAAGAACTAACTCGTTTTATCAACAGTTCAACCTTAAGAACTGACTCGTTTTAACAACAGTTGAATCTTCAAATAAAACTCGTTTTAACAACAGTTGAATCTTAAGAACTGACTCGTTTTAACAACAGCTGAATCTTAAGATAAAACTCGTTTTAACGACAGTTGAATCTAACGAACTGACTCGTTTTATCAACAGTTCAACCTTAAGAACTGACTCATTTTAACAACAGTTGAATCTTCAAATAAAACTCGTTTTAACAACAGTTGAATCTTAAGAACTGATTCGTTTTAACAACAGCTGAATCTTAAGATAAACTCGTTTTAACAACAGTTGAATCTTAAGATAAACCTCGTTTTAACAACATTTGAATCTTAAGAACTGACTCGTTTTAACAACAGCTGCATCTTAAGATAAAACTCGTTTTAACAACAGTTGAATCCTAAGAACTGACTCGTTTTATCAACAGTTCAACCTGAAGAACTGACTCGTTTTAACAACAGTTGAATCTTCAAATAAAACTCGTTTTAACAACAGTTGAATCTTAAGAACTGACTCGTTTTAACAACAGCTGAATCTTAAGATAAAACTCGTTTTAACAACAGTTGAATCTTAAGATAAAACTCGTTTTAACAACAGTTGAATCTTAAGAACTGACTCATTTTAACAACAGTTGAATCTTAAGAACTGATTCGTTTTAACAACAGTTGAATCTTAAGATAAAACTCGTTTTAACAACAGTTGAATCTTAAGAACTGACTCGTTTTAACAACAGCTGAATCTTAAGATAAAACTCGTTTTACAACAGTTGAATCTTAAGAACTGACTCGTTTTATAAACAGTTCAACCTTAAGAACTGACTCGTTTTAACAACAGTTGAATCTTCAAACAAAACTCGTTTTAACAACAGTTGAATCTTCAAATAAAACTCGTTTTAACAACAGTTGAATCTTAAGAACTGATTCGTTTTAACAACAGCTGAATCGTAAGATAAACTCGTTTTAACAACAGTTGAATCTTAAGATAAACCTCGTTTTAACAACATTTGAATCTTAAGAACTGACTCGTTTTAACAACAGCTGAATCTTAAGATAAAACTCGTTTTAACAACAGTTGAATCTTAAGAACTTACTCGTCTTATCAACAGTTCAACCTTAAGAACTGACTCGTTTTAACAACAGTTGAATCTTCAAATAAAACTCGTTTTAACAACAGTTGAATCTTCAAATAAAACTCGTTTTAACAACAGTTGAATATTATGATAAAACTCATTTTAACAACAGTTGATTCTTAAGATAAAACTCGTTTTAACAATAGTTGAATGTTAAGAACTGGTTCGTTTTAACAACAGTTGGATCTTAAGAACTGACTCGTTTTAACAACAGCTGAATCTTAAGATAAAATTCGTTTTAACAATAGTTGAATGTTAAGAACTGGTTCGTTTTAACAACAGTTGGATCTTAAGATAAAACTCGTTTTAACAACAGTTGAATCTTAAGAACTGACTCGTTTTAACAACAGTTGAATCTTAAGAACTGACTCGTTTTATCAACAGTTCAACCTTAAGAACTGACTCGTTTTAACAACAGTTGAATCTTCAAATAAAACTCGTTTTAACAACAGTTGAATCTTAAGAACTGATTCGTTTTAACAACTGCTGAATCTTAAGATAAACCCGTATTAACAACAGTTGAATCGTAAGATAAACCTCGTTTTAACAACATTTGAATCTTAAGAACTAACTCGTTTTAACAACAGCTGAATCTTAAGATAAAACTCGTTTTAACAACAGTTGAATCTTAAGAACTGACTCGTTTTATCAACAGTTCAACCTTAAGAACTGACTCGTTTTAACAACAGTTGAATCTTCAAATAAAACTCGTTTTAACAACAGTTGAATCTTAAGATAACACTCGTTTTAACAACAGTTGAATCTTAAGATAAAACTCGTTTTAACAACAGTGGAATCTTAAGAACTGACTCGTTTTAATAACAGTTGAATCTTAAGATAAAACTCGTTTTAACAACAGTTGAATCTTAAGAACTGACTCGTTTTAACAACAGCTGAATCTTAAGATAAAACTCGTTTTAACAAAAGCTGAATCTTAAGATAAACTCGTTTTAACAACAGTTGAATCTTAAGATAAACCTCGTTTTAACAACATTTGAATCTTAAGAACTGACTCGTTTTAACAACAGCTGAATCTTAAGATAAAACTCGTTTTAACAACAGTTGAATCTTAAGAACTGACTCGTCTTATCAACAGTTCAACCTTAAGAACTGACTCGTTTTAACAACAGTTGAATCTTCAAATAAAACTCGTTTTAACAACAGTTGAATCTGCAAATAAAACTCGTTTTAACAACAGTTGAATCTTCAAATAAAACTCGTTTTAACAACAGTTGAATATTATGATAAAACTCATTTAACAACAGTTGATTCTTAAGATAAAACTCGTTTTAACAACAGTTGAATCTTAAGAACTGACTCGTTTTAACAACAGCTGAATCTTAAGATAAAACTCGTTTTAACAACAGTTGAATCTTAAGATAAAATTCGTTTTAACAATAGTTGAATGTTAAGAACTGGTTCGTTTTAACAACAGTTGGATCTTAAGATAAAACTCGTTTTAACAACAGTTGAATCTTAAGAACTGACTCGTTTTAACAACAGTTGAATCTTAAGAACTGACTCGTTTTATCAACAGTTCAACCTTAAGAACTGAGTCGTTTTAACAACAGTTGAATCTTCAAATAAAACTCGTTTTAACAACAGTTGAATCTTAAGAACTGATTCGTTTTAACAACAGCTGAATCTTAAGATAAACTCGTATTAACAACAGTTGAATCTTAAGATAAACTCGTTTTAACAACAGCTGAATCTTAAGATAAACTCGTTTTAACAACAGTTGAATCTTAACATAAACCTCGTTTTAACAACATTTGAATCTTAAAAACTGACTCGTTTTAACAACAGCTTAATCTTAAGATAAAACTCGTTTTAACAACAGTTGAATCTTAAGAACTGACTCGTTTTATCAACAGTTCAACCTTAAGAACTGACTCGTTTTAACAACAGTTGAATCTTCAAATAAAACTCGTTTTAACAACAGTTGAATATTATGATAAAACTCATTTTAACAACAGTTGATTCTTAAGAACTGACTCGTTTTAACAACAGTTGAATCTTAAGAACTAACTCGTTTTATCAACAGTTCAACCTTAAGAACTGACTCGTTTTAACAACAGTTGAATCTTCAAATAAAACTCGTTTTAACAACAGTTGAATCTTAAGAACTGACTCGTTTTAACAACAGCTGAATCTTAAGATAAAACTCGTTTTAACGACAGTTGAATCTAACGAACTGACTCGTTTTATGAACAGTTCAACATTAAGAACTGACTCATTTTAACAACAGTTGAATCTTCAAATAAAACTCGTTTTAACAACAGTTGAATCTTAAGAACTGATTCGTTTTAACAACAGCTGAATCTTAAGATAAACTCGTTTTAACAACAGTTGAATCTTAAGATAAACCTCGTTTTAACAACATTTGAATCTTAAGAACTGACTCGTTTTAACAACAGCTGCATCTTAAGATAAAACTCGTTTTAACAACAGTTGAATCCTAAGAACTGACTCGTTTTATCAACAGTTCAACCTGAAGAACTGACTCGTTTTAACAACAGTTGAATCTTCAAATAAAACTCGTTTTAACAACAGTTGAATCTTAAGAACTGACTCGTTTTAACAACAGTTGAATCTTAAGATAAAACTCGTTTTAACAACAGCTGAATCTTAAGATAAAACTCGTTTTAACAACAGTTGAATCTTAAGATAAAACTCGTTTTAACAACAGTTGAATCTTAAGAACTGACTCATTTTAACAACAGTTGAATCTTAAGAACTGATTCGTTTTAACAACAGTTGAATCTTCAAATAAAACTCGTTTTAACAACAGCTGAATCTTAAGATAAAACTCGTTTTACAACAGTTGAATCTTAAGAACTGACTCGTTTTATAAACAGTTCAACCTTAAGAACTGACTCGTTTTAACAACAGTTGAATCTTCAAATAAAACTCGTTTTAACAACAGTTGAATCTTCAAATAAAACTCGTTTTAACAACAGTTGAATCTGCAAATAAAACTCGTTTTAACAACAGTTGAATCTTCAAATAAAACTCGTTTTAACAACAGTTGAATATTATGATAAAACTCATTTAACAACAGTTGATTCTTAAGATAAAACTCGTTTTAACAACAGTTGAATCTTAAGAACTGACTCGTTTTAACAACAGCTGAATCTTAAGATAAAACTCGTTTTAACAACAGTTGAATCTTAAGATAAAATTCGTTTTAACAATAGTTGAATGTTAAGAACTGGTTCGTTTTAACAACAGTTGGATCTTAAGATAAAACTCGTTTTAACAACAGTTGAATCTTAAGAACTGACTCGTTTTAACAACAGTTGAATCTTAAGAACTGACTCGTTTTATCAACAGTTCAACCTTAAGAACTGAGTCGTTTTAACAACAGTTGAATCTTCAAATAAAACTCGTTTTAACAACAGTTGAATCTTAAGAACTGATTCGTTTTAACAACAGCTGAATCTTAAGATAAACTCGTATTAACAACAGTTGAATCTTAAGATAAACCTCGTTTTAACAACATTTGAATCTTAAGAACTGACTCGTTTTAACAACAGCTGAATCTTAAGATAAAACTCGTTTTAACAACAGTTGATTCTTAAGAACTGACTCGTTTTATCAACAGTTCAACCTTAAGAACTGACTCGTTTTAACAACAGTTGAATCTTCAAATAAAACTCGTTTTAACAACAGTTGAATCTTCAAATAAAACTCGTTTTAACAACAGTTGAATATTATGATGAAACTCATTTTAACAACAGCTGATTCTTAAGATAAAACTCGTTTTAACAACAGTTGAATCTTAAGAACTGACTCGTTTTAACAACAGCTGAATCTTAAGATAAAACTCGTTTTAACAACAGTTGAATCTTAAGATAAAATTCGTTTTAACAATAGTTGAATGTTAAGAACTGGTTCGTTTTAACAACAGTTGGATCTTAAGATAAAACTGGTTTTAACAACAGTTGAATCTTAAGAACTGACTCGTTTTAACAACAGTTGAATCTTAAGAACTGACTCGTTTTAACAACAGTTGAATCTTAAGATAAAACTCGTTTTAACAACAGTTGAATCTTAAAAACTGACTCATTTTAACAACAGTTGAATCTTAAGAACTGATTCGTTTTAACAACAGATGAATCTTAAGATAAAACTCGTTTTAACAACAGTTGAATCTTAAGAACTGACTCGTTTTAACAACAGCTGAATCTTAAGATAAAACTCGTTTTACAACAGTTGAATCTTAAGAACTGATTCGTTTTAACAACAGCTGAATCTTAAGATAAACTCGTTTTAACAACAGTTGAATCTTAACATAAACCTCGTTTTAACAACATTTGAATCTTAAAAACTGACTCGTTTTAACAACAGCTGAATCTTAAGATAAAACTCGTTTTAACAACAGTTGAATCTTAAGAACTGACTCGTTTTATCAACAGTTCAACCTTAAGAACTGACTCGTTTTAACAACAGTTGAATCTTCAAATAAAACTCGTTTTAACAACAGTTGAATATTATGATAAAACTCATTTTAACAACAGTTGATTCTTAAGATAAAACTCGTTTTAACAACAGTTGAATCTTAAGAACTGACTCGTTTTAACAACAGTTGAATCTTAAGAACTAACTCGTTTTATCAACAGTTCAACCTTAAGAACTGACTCGTTTTAACAACAGTTGAATCTTCAAATAAAACTCGTTTTAACAACAGTTGAATCTTAAGAACTGACTCGTTTTAACAACAGCTGAATCTTAAGATAAAACTCGTTTTAACGACAGTTGAATCTAACGAACTGACTCGTTTTATCAACAGTTCAACCTTAAGAACTGACTCATTTTAACAACAGTTGAATCTTCAAATAAAACTCGTTTTAACAACAGTTGAATCTTAAGAACTGATTCGTTTTAACAACAGCTGAATCTTAAGATAAACTCGTTTTAACAACAGTTGAATCTTAAGATAAACCTCGTTTTAACAACATTTGAATCTTAAGAACTGACTCGTTTTAACAACAGCTGCATCTTAAGATAAAACTCGTTTTAACAACAGTTGAATCCTAAGAACTGACTCGTTTTATCAACAGTTCAACCTGAAGAACTGACTCGTTTTAACAACAGTTGAATCTTCAAATAAAACTCGTTTTAACAACAGTTGAATCTTAAGAACTGACTCGTTTTAACAACAGCTGAATCTTAAGATAAAACTCGTTTTAACAACAGTTGAATCTTAAGATAAAACTCGTTTTAACAACAGTTGAATCTTAAGAACTGACTCATTTTAACAACAGTTGAATCTTAAGAACTGATTCGTTTTAACAACAGTTGAATCTTAAGATAAAACTCGTTTTAACAACAGTTGAATCTTAAGAACTGACTCGTTTTAACAACAGCTGAATCTTAAGATAAAACTCGTTTTACAACAGTTGAATCTTAAGAACTGACTCGTTTTATAAACAGTTCAACCTTAAGAACTGACTCGTTTTAACAACAGTTGAATCTTCAAACAAAACTCGTTTTAACAACAGTTGAATCTTCAAATAAAACTCGTTTTAACAACAGTTGAATCTTAAGAACTGATTCGTTTTAACAACAGCTGAATCGTAAGATAAACTCGTTTTAACAACAGTTGAATCTTAAGATAAACCTCGTTTTAACAACATTTGAATCTTAAGAACTGACTCGTTTTAACAACAGCTGAATCTTAAGATAAAACTCGTTTTAACAACAGTTGAATCTTAAGAACTTACTCGTCTTATCAACAGTTCAACCTTAAGAACTGACTCGTTTTAACAACAGTTGAATCTTCAAATAAAACTCGTTTTAACAACAGTTGAATCTTCAAATAAAACTCGTTTTAACAACAGTTGAATATTATGATAAAACTCATTTTAACAACAGTTGATTCTTAAGATAAAACTCGTTTTAACAATAGTTGAATGTTAAGAACTGGTTCGTTTTAACAACAGTTGGATCTTAAGAACTGACTCGTTTTAACAACAGCTGAATCTTAAGATAAAATTCGTTTTAACAATAGTTGAATGTTAAGAACTGGTTCGTTTTAACAACAGTTGGATCTTAAGATAAAACTCGTTTTAACAACAGTTGAATCTTAAGAACTGACTCGTTTTAACAACAGTTGAATCTTAAGAACTGACTCGTTTTATCAACAGTTCAACCTTAAGAACTGACTCGTTTTAACAACAGTTGAATCTTCAAATAAAACTCGTTTTAACAACAGTTGAATCTTCAAATAAAACTCGTTTTAACAACAGTTGAATATTATGATGAAACTCATTTTAACAACAGCTGATTCTTAAGATAAAACTCGTTTTAACAACAGTTGAATCTTAAGAACTGACTCGTTTTAACAACAGCTGAATCTTAAGATAAAACTCGTTTTAACAACAGTTGAATCTTAAGATAAAATTCGTTTTAACAATAGTTGAATGTTAAGAACTGGTTCGTTTTAACAACAGTTGGATCTTAAGATAAAACTGGTTTTAACAACAGTTGAATCTTAAGAACTGACTCGTTTTAACAACAGTTGAATCTTAAGAACTGACTCGTTTTAACAACAGTTGAATCTTAAGATAAAACTCGTTTTAACAACAGTTGAATCTTAAAAACTGACTCATTTTAACAACAGTTGAATCTTAAGAACTGATTCGTTTTAACAACAGATGAATCTTAAGATAAAACTCGTTTTAACAACAGTTGAATCTTAAGAACTGACTCGTTTTAACAACAGCTGAATCTTAAGATAAAACTCGTTTTACAACAGTTGAATCTTAAGAACTGATTCGTTTTAACAACAGCTGAATCTTAAGATAAACTCGTTTTAACAACAGTTGAATCTTAACATAAACCTCGTTTTAACAACATTTGAATCTTAAAAACTGACTCGTTTTAACAACAGCTGAATCTTAAGATAAAACTCGTTTTAACAACAGTTGAATCTTAAGAACTGACTCGTTTTATCAACAGTTCAACCTTAAGAACTGACTCGTTTTAACAACAGTTGAATCTTCAAATAAAACTCGTTTTAACAACAGTTGAATATTATGATAAAACTCATTTTAACAACAGTTGATTCTTAAGATAAAACTCGTTTTAACAACAGTTGAATCTTAAGAACTGACTCGTTTTAACAACAGTTGAATCTTAAGAACTAACTCGTTTTATCAACAGTTCAACCTTAAGAACTGACTCGTTTTAACAACAGTTGAATCTTCAAATAAAACTCGTTTTAACAACAGTTGAATCTTAAGAACTGACTCGTTTTAACAACAGCTGAATCTTAAGATAAAACTCGTTTTAACGACAGTTGAATCTAACGAACTGACTCGTTTTATCAACAGTTCAACCTTAAGAACTGACTCATTTTAACAACAGTTGAATCTTCAAATAAAACTCGTTTTAACAACAGTTGAATCTTAAGAACTGATTCGTTTTAACAACAGCTGAATCTTAAGATAAACTCGTTTTAACAACAGTTGAATCTTAAGATAAACCTCGTTTTAACAACATTTGAATCTTAAGAACTGACTCGTTTTAACAACAGCTCCATCTTAAGATAAAACTCGTTTTAACAACAGTTGAATCCTAAGAACTGACTCGTTTTATCAACAGTTCAACCTGAAGAACTGACTCGTTTTAACAACAGTTGAATCTTCAAATAAAACTCGTTTTAACAACAGTTGAATCTTAAGAACTGACTCGTTTTAACAACAGCTGAATCTTAAGATAAAACTCGTTTTAACAACAGTTGAATCTTAAGATAAAACTCGTTTTAACAACAGTTGAATCTTAAGAACTGACTCATTTTAACAACAGTTGAATCTTAAGAACTGATTCGTTTTAACAACAGTTGAATCTTAAGATAAAACTCGTTTTAACAACAGTTGAATCTTAAGAACTGACTCGTTTTAACAACAGCTGAATCTTAAGATAAAACTCGTTTTACAACAGTTGAATCTTAAGAACTGACTCGTTTTATAAACAGTTCAACCTTAAGAACTGACTCGTTTTAACAACAGTTGAATCTTCAAACAAAACTCGTTTTAACAACAGTTGAATCTTCAAATAAAACTCGTTTTAACAACAGTTGAATCTTAAGAACTGATTCGTTTTAACAACAGCTGAATCGTAAGATAAACTCGTTTTAACAACAGTTGAATCTTAAGATAAACCTCGTTTTAACAACATTTGAATCTTAAGAACTGACTCGTTTTAACAACAGCTGAATCTTAAGATAAAACTCGTTTTAACAACAGTTGAATCTTAAGAACTTACTCGTCTTATCAACAGTTCAACCTTAAGAACTGACTCGTTTTAACAACAGTTGAATCTTCAAATAAAACTCGTTTTAACAACAGTTGAATCTTCAAATAAAACTCGTTTTAACAACAGTTGAATATTATGATAAAACTCATTTTAACAACAGTTGATTCTTAAGATAAAACTCGTTTTAACAATAGTTGAATGTTAAGAACTGGTTCGTTTTAACAACAGTTGGATCTTAAGAACTGACTCGTTTTAACAACAGCTGAATCTTAAGATAAAATTCGTTTTAACAATAGTTGAATGTTAAGAACTGGTTCGTTTTAACAACAGTTGGATCTTAAGATAAAACTCGTTTTAACAACAGTTGAATCTTAAGAACTGACTCGTTTTAACAACAGTTGAATCTTAAGAACTGACTCGTTTTATCAACAGTTCAACCTTAAGAACTGACTCGTTTTAACAACAGTTGAATCTTCAAATAAAACTCGTTTTAACAACAGTTGAATCTTAAGAACTGATTCGTTTTAACAACTGCTGAATCTTAAGATAAACCCGTATTAACAACAGTTGAATCGTAAGATAAACCTCGTTTTAACAACATTTGAATCTTAAGAACTAACTCGTTTTAACAACAGCTGAATCTTAAGATAAAACTCGTTTTAACAACAGTTGAATCTTAAGAACTGACTCGTTTTATCAACAGTTCAACCTTAAGAACTGACTCGTTTTAACAACAGTTGAATCTTCAAATAAAACTCGTTTTAACAACAGTTGAATCTTAAGATAAAACTCGTTTTAACAACAGTTGAATCTTAAGATAAAACTCGTTTTAACAACAGTGGAATCTTAAGAACTGACTCGTTTTAATAACAGTTGAATCTTAAGATAAAACTCGTTTTAACAACAGTTGAATCTTAAGAACTGACTCGTTTTAACAACAGCTGAATCTTAAGATAAAACTCGTTTTAACAAAAGCTGAATCTTAAGATAAACTCGTTTTAACAACAGTTGAATCTTAAGATAAACCTCGTTTTAACAACATTTGAATCTTAAGAACTGACTCGTTTTAACAACAGCTGAATCTTAAGATAAAACTCGTTTTAACAACAGTTGAATCTTAAGAACTGACTCGTCTTATCAACAGTTCAACCTTAAGAACTGACTCGTTTTAACAACAGTTGAATCTTCAAATAAAACTCGTTTTAACAACAGTTGAATCTGCAAATAAAACTCGTTTTAACAACAGTTGAATCTTCAAATAAAACTCGTTTTAACAACAGTTGAATATTATGATAAAACTCATTTAACAACAGTTGATTCTTAAGATAAAACTCGTTTTAACAACAGTTGAATCTTAAGAACTGACTCGTTTTAACAACAGCTGAATCTTAAGATAAAACTCGTTTTAACAACAGTTGAATCTTAAGATAAAATTCGTTTTAACAATAGTTGAATGTTAAGAACTGGTTCGTTTTAACAACAGTTGGATCTTAAGATAAAACTCGTTTTAACAACAGTTGAATCTTAAGAACTGACTCGTTTTAACAACAGTTGAATCTTAAGAACTGACTCGTTTTATCAACAGTTCAACCTTAAGAACTGAGTCGTTTTAACAACAGTTGAATCTTCAAATAAAACTCGTTTTAACAACAGTTGAATCTTAAGAACTGATTCGTTTTAACAACAGCTGAATCTTAAGATAAACTCGTATTAACAACAGTTGAATCTTAAGATAAACCTCGTTTTAACAACATTTGAATCTTAAGAACTGACTCGTTTTAACAACAGCTGAATCTTAAGATAAAACTCGTTTTAACAACAGTTGATTCTTAAGAACTGACTCGTTTTATCAACAGTTCAACCTTAAGAACTGACTCGTTTTAACAACAGTTGAATCTTCAAATAAAACTCGTTTTAACAACAGTTGAATCTTCAAATAAAACTCGTTTTAACAACAGTTGAATATTATGATGAAACTCATTTTAACAACAGCTGATTCTTAAGATAAAACTCGTTTTAACAACAGTTGAATCTTAAGAACTGACTCGTTTTAACAACAGCTGAATCTTAACATAAAACTCGTTTTAACAACAGTTGAAACTTAAGATAAAATTCGTTTTAACAATAGTTGAATGTTAAGAACTGGTTCGTTTTAACAACAGTTGGATCTTAAGATAAAACTGGTTTTAACAACAGTTGAATCTTAAGAACTGACTCGTTTTAACAACAGTTGAAGCTTAAGAACTGACTCGTTTTAACAACAGTTGAATCTTAAGATAAAACTCGTTTTAACAACAGCTGAATCTTAAGATAAAACTCGTTTTAACAACAGTTGAATCTTAAAAACTGACTCATTTTAACAACAGTTGAATCTTAAGAACTGATTCGTTTTAACAACAGATGAATCTTAAGATAAGACTCGTTTTAACAACAGTTGAATCTTAAGAACTGACTCGTTTTAACAACAGCTGAATCTTAAGATAAAACTCGTTTTACAACAGTTGAATCTTAAGAACTGATTCGTTTTAACAACAGCTGAATCATAAGATAAACTCGTTTTAACAACAGTTGAATCTTAACATAAACCTCGTTTTAACAACATTTGAATCTTAAAAACTGACTCGGTTTAACAACAGCTGAATCTTAAGATAAAACTCGTTTTAACAACAGTTGAATCTTAAGAACTGACTCGTTTTATCAACAGTTCAACCTTAAGAACTGACTCGTTTTAACAACAGTTGAATCTTCAAATAAAACTCGTTTTAACAACAGTTGAATATTATGATAAAACTCATTTTAACAACAGTTGATTCTTAAGATAAAACTCGTTTTAACAACAGTTGAATCTTAAGAACTGACTCGTTTTAACAACAGTTGAATCTTAAGAACTAACTCGTTTTATCAACAGTTCAACCTTAAGAACTGACTCGTTTTAACAACAGTTGAATCTTCAAATAAAACTCGTTTTAACAACAGTTGAATCTTAAGAACTGACTCGTTTTAACAACAGCTGAATCTTAAGATAAAACTCGTTTTAACGACAGTTGAATCTTACGAACTGACTCGTTTTATCAACAGTTCAACCTTAAGAACTGACTCATTTTAACAACAGTTGAATCTTAAGAACTAACTCGTTTTATCAACAGTTCAACCTTAAGAACTGACTCGTTTTAACAACAGTTGAATCTTCAAATAAAACTCGTTTTAACAACAGTTGAATCTTAAGAACTGATTCGTTTTAACAACAGTTGAATCTTAAGATAAAACTCGTTTTAACAACAGTTGAATCTTAAGAACTGACTCGTTTTAACAACAGCTGAATCTTAAGATAAAACTCGTTTTACAACAGTTGAATCTTAAGAACTGACTCGTTTTATAAACAGTTCAACCTTAAGAACTGACTCGTTTTAACAACAGTTGAATCTTCAAACAAAACTCGTTTTAACAACAGTTGAATCTTCAAATAAAACTCGTTTTAACAACAGTTGAATCTTAAGAACTGATTCGTTTTAACAACAGCTGAATCGTAAGATAAACTCGTTTTAACAACAGTTGAATCTTAAGATAAACCTCGTTTTAACAACATTTGAATCTTAAGAACTGACTCGTTTTAACAACAGCTGAATCTTAAGATAAAACTCGTTTTAACAACAGTTGAATCTTAAGAACTTACTCGTCTTATCAACAGTTCAACCTTAAGAACTGACTCGTTTTAACAACAGTTGAATCTTCAAATAAAACTCGTTTTAACAACAGTTGAATCTTCAAATAAAACTCGTTTTAACAACAGTTGAATATTATGATAAAACTCATTTTAACAACAGTTGATTCTTAAGATAAAACTCGTTTTAACAATAGTTGAATGTTAAGAACTGGTTCGTTTTAACAACAGTTGGATCTTAAGAACTGACTCGTTTTAACAACAGCTGAATCTTAAGATAAAATTCGTTTTAACAATAGTTGAATGTTAAGAACTGGTTCGTTTTAACAACAGTTGGATCTTAAGATAAAACTCGTTTTAACAACAGTTGAATCTTAAGAACTGACTCGTTTTAACAACAGTTGAATCTTAAGAACTGACTCGTTTTATCAACAGTTCAACCTTAAGAACTGACTCGTTTTAACAACAGTTGAATCTTCAAATAAAACTCGTTTTAACAACAGTTGAATCTTAAGAACTGATTCGTTTTAACAACTGCTGAATCTTAAGATAAACCCGTATTAACAACAGTTGAATCGTAAGATAAACCTCGTTTTAACAACATTTGAATCTTAAGAACTAACTCGTTTTAACAACAGCTGAATCTTAAGATAAAACTCGTTTTAACAACAGTTGAATCTTAAGAACTGACTCGTTTTATCAACAGTTCAACCTTAAGAACTGACTCGTTTTAACAACAGTTGAATCTTCAAATAAAACTCGTTTTAACAACAGTTGAATCTTAAGATAAAACTCGTTTTAACAACAGTTGAATCTTAAGATAAAACTCGTTTTAACAACAGTGGAATCTTAAGAACTGACTCGTTTTAATAACAGTTGAATCTTAAGATAAAACTCGTTTTAACAACAGTTGAATCTTAAGAACTGACTCGTTTTAACAACAGCTGAATCTTAAGATAAAACTCGTTTTAACAAAAGCTGAATCTTAAGATAAACTCGTTTTAACAACAGTTGAATCTTAAGATAAACCTCGTTTTAACAACATTTGAATCTTAAGAACTGACTCGTTTTAACAACAGCTGAATCTTAAGATAAAACTCGTTTTAACAACAGTTGAATCTTAAGAACTGACTCGTCTTATCAACAGTTCAACCTTAAGAACTGACTCGTTTTAACAACAGTTGAATCTTCAAATAAAACTCGTTTTAACAACAGTTGAATCTGCAAATAAAACTCGTTTTAACAACAGTTGAATCTTCAAATAAAACTCGTTTTAACAACAGTTGAATATTATGATAAAACTCATTTAACAACAGTTGATTCTTAAGATAAAACTCGTTTTAACAACAGTTGAATCTTAAGAACTGACTCGTTTTAACAACAGCTGAATCTTAAGATAAAACTCGTTTTAACAACAGTTGAATCTTAAGATAAAATTCGTTTTAACAATAGTTGAATGTTAAGAACTGGTTCGTTTTAACAACAGTTGGATCTTAAGATAAAACTCGTTTTAACAACAGTTGAATCTTAAGAACTGACTCGTTTTAACAACAGTTGAATCTTAAGAACTGACTCGTTTTATCAACAGTTCAACCTTAAGAACTGAGTCGTTTTAACAACAGTTGAATCTTCAAATAAAACTCGTTTTAACAACAGTTGAATCTTAAGAACTGATTCGTTTTAACAACAGCTGAATCTTAAGATAAACTCGTATTAACAACAGTTGAATCTTAAGATAAACCTCGTTTTAACAACATTTGAATCTTAAGAACTGACTCGTTTTAACAACAGCTGAATCTTAAGATAAAACTCGTTTTAACAACAGTTGATTCTTAAGAACTGACTCGTTTTATCAACAGTTCAACCTTAAGAACTGACTCGTTTTAACAACAGTTGAATCTTCAAATAAAACTCGTTTTAACAACAGTTGAATCTTCAAATAAAACTCGTTTTAACAACAGTTGAATATTATGATGAAACTCATTTTAACAACAGCTGATTCTTAAGATAAAACTCGTTTTAACAACAGTTGAATCTTAAGAACTGACTCGTTTTAACAACAGCTGAATCTTAACATAAAACTCGTTTTAACAACAGTTGAAACTTAAGATAAAATTCGTTTTAACAATAGTTGAATGTTAAGAACTGGTTCGTTTTAACAACAGTTGGATCTTAAGATAAAACTGGTTTTAACAACAGTTGAATCTTAAGAACTGACTCGTTTTAACAACAGTTGAAGCTTAAGAACTGACTCGTTTTAACAACAGTTGAATCTTAAGATAAAACTCGTTTTAACAAC
Source organism: Eledone cirrhosa (assembly GCA_964016885.1). Taxonomy (NCBI): domain Eukaryota; kingdom Metazoa; phylum Mollusca; class Cephalopoda; order Octopoda; family Eledonidae; genus Eledone; species Eledone cirrhosa. The sequence goes on from OZ024744.1 coordinate 23,683,710, forward strand.
AGCTGAATCTTAAGATAAAACTCGTTTTAACAACAGTTGAATCTTAAAAACTGACTCATTTTAACAACAGTTGAATCTTAAGAACTGATTCGTTTTAACAACAGATGAATCTTAAGATAAGACTCGTTTTAACAACAGTTGAATCTTAAGAACTGACTCGTTTTAACAACAGCTGAATCTTAAGATAAAACTCGTTTTACAACAGTTGAATCTTAAGAACTGATTCGTTTTAACAACAGCTGAATCTTAAGATAAACTCGTTTTAACAACAGTTGAATCTTAACATAAACCTCGTTTTAACAACATTTGAATCTTAAAAACTGACTCGGTTTAACAACAGCTGAATCTTAAGATAAAACTCGTTTTAACAACAGTTGAATCTTAAGAACTGACTCGTTTTATCAACAGTTCAACCTTAAGAACTGACTCGTTTTAACAACAGTTGAATCTTCAAATAAAACTCGTTTTAACAACAGTTGAATATTATGATAAAACTCATTTTAACAACAGTTGATTCTTAAGATAAAACTCGTTTTAACAACAGTTGAATCTTAAGAACTGACTCGTTTTAACAACAGTTGAATCTTAAGAACTAACTCGTTTTATCAACAGTTCAACCTTAAGAACTGACTCGTTTTAACAACAGTTGAATCTTCAAATAAAACTCGTTTTAACAACAGTTGAATCTTAAGAACTGACTCGTTTTAACAACAGCTGAATCTTAAGATAAAACTCGTTTTAACGACAGTTGAATCTTACGAACTGACTCGTTTTATCAACAGTTCAACCTTAAGAACTGACTCATTTTAACAACAGTTGAATCTTCAAATAAAACTCGTTTTAACAACAGTTGAATCTTAAGAACTGATTCGTTTTAACAACAGCTGAATCTTAAGATAAACTCGTTTTAACAACAGTTGAATCTTAAGATAAACCTCGTTTTAACAACATTTGAATCTTAAGAACTGACTCGTTTTAACAACAGCTGCATCTTAAGATAAAACTCGTTTTAACAACAGTTGAATCCTAAGAACTGACTCGTTTTATCAACAGTTCAACCTGAAGAACTGACTCGTTTTAACAACAGTTGAATCTTCAAATAAAACTCGTTTTAACAACAGTTGAATCTTAAGAACTGACTCGTTTTAACAACAGTTGAATCTTAAGATAAAACTCGTTTTAACAACAGCTGAATCTTAAGATAAAACTCGTTTTAACAACAGTTGAATCTTAAGATAAAACTCGTTTTAACAACAGTTGAATCTTAAGAACTGACTCATTTTAACAACAGTTGAATCTTAAGAACTGATTCGTTTTAACAACAGTTGAATCTTAAGATAAAACTCGTTTTAACAACAGTTGAATCTTAAGAACTGACTTGTTTTAACAACAGCTGAATCTTAAGAGAAAACTCGCTTTACAACAGTTGAATCTTAAGAACTGATTCGTTTTATAAACAGTTCAACCTTAAGAACTGACTCGTTTTAACAACAGTTGAATCTTCAAATAAAACTCGTTTTAACAACAGTTGAATCTGCAAATAAAACTCGTTTTAACAACAGTTGAATCTTCAAATAAAACTCGTTTTAACAACAGTTGAATATTATGATAAAACTCATTTAATAACAGTTGATTCTTAAGATAAAACTCGTTTTAACAACAGTTGAATCTTAAGAACTGACTCGTTTTAACAACAGCTGAATCTTAAGATAAAACTCGTTTTAACAACAGTTGAATCTTAAGATAAAATTCGTTTTAACAATAGTTGAATGTTAAGAACTGGTTCGTTTTAACAACAGTTGGATCTTAAGATAAAACTCGTTTTAACAACAGTTGAATCTTAAGAACTGACTCGTTTTAACAACAGTTGAATCTTAAGAACTGACTCGTTTTATCAACAGTTCAACCTTAAGAACTGAGTCGTTTTAACAACAGTTGAATCTTCAAATAAAACTCGTTTTAACAACAGTTGAATCTTAAGAACTGATTCGTTTTAACAACAGCTGAATCTTAAGATAAACTCGTATTAACAACAGTTGAATCTTAAGATAAACCTCGTTTTAACAACATTTGAATCTTAAGAACTGACTCGTTTTAACAACAGCTGAATCTTAAGATAAAACTCGTTTTAACAACAGTTGATTCTTAAGAACTGACTCGTTTTATCAACAGTTCAACCTTAAGAACTGACTCGTTTTAACAACAGTTGAATCTTCAAATAAAACTCGTTTTAACAACAGTTGAATCTTCAAATAAAACTCGTTTTAACAACAGTTGAATATTATGATGAAACTCATTTTAACAACAGCTGATTCTTAAGATAAAACTCGTTTTAACAACAGTTGAATCTTAAGAACTGACTCGTTTTAACAACAGCTGAATCTTAACATAAAACTCGTTTTAACAACAGTTGAATCTTAAGATAAAATTCGTTTTAACAATAGTTGAATGTTAAGAACTGGTTCGTTTTAACAACAGTTGGATCTTAAGATAAAACTGGTTTTAACAACAGTTGCATCTTAAGAACTGACTCGTTTTAACAACAGTTGAAGCTTAAGAACTGACTCGTTTTAACAACAGTTGAATCTAAAGATAAAACTCGTTTTAACAACAGCTGAATCTTAAGATAAAACTCGTTTTAACAACAGTTGAATCTTAAAAACTGACTCATTTTAACAACAGTTGAATCTTAAGAACTGATTCGTTTTAACAACAGATGAATCTTAAGATAAGACTCGTTTTAACAACAGTTGAATCTTAAGAACTGACTCGTTTTAACAACAGCTGAATCTTAAGATAAAACTCGTTTTACAACAGTTGAATCTTAAGAACTGATTCGTTTTAACAACAGCTGAATCTTAAGATAAACTCGTTTTAACAACAGTTGAATCTTAACATAAACCTCGTTTTAACAACATTTGAATCTTAAAAACCGACTCGGTTTAACAACAGCTGAATCTTAAGATAAAACTCGTTTTAACAACAGTTGAATCTTAAGAACTGACTCGTTTTATCAACAGTTCAACCTTAAGAACTGACTCGTTTTAACAACAGTTGAATCTTCAAATAAAACTCGTTTTAACAACAGTTGAATATTATGATAAAACTCATTTTAACAACAGTTGATTCTTAAGATAAAACTCGTTTTAACAACAGTTGAATCTTAAGAACTGACTCGTTTTAACAACAGTTGAATCTTAAGAACTAACTCGTTTTATCAACAGTTCAACCTTAAGAACTGACTCGTTTTAACAACAGTTGAATCTTCAAATAAAACTCGTTTTAACAACAGTTGAATCTTAAGAACTGACTCGTTTTAACAACAGCTGAATCTTAAGATAAAACTCGTTTTAACGACAGTTGAATCTTACGAACTGACTCGTTTTATCAACAGTTCAACCTTAAGAACTGACTCATTTTAACAACAGTTGAATCTTCAAATAAAACTCGTTTTAACAACAGTTGAATCTTAAGAACTGATTCGTTTTAACAACAGCTGAATCTTAAGATAAACTCGTTTTAACAACAGTTGAATCTTAAGATAAACCTCGTTTTAACAACATTTGAATCTTAAGAACTGACTCGTTTTAACAACAGCTGCATCTTAAGATAAAACTCGTTTTAACAACAGTTGAATCCTAAGAACTGACTCGTTTTATCAACAGTTCAACCTGAAGATCTGACTCGTTTTAACAACAGTTGAATCTTCAAATAAAACTCGTTTTAACAACAGTTGAATCTTAAGAACTGACTCGTTTTAACAACAGTTGAATCTTAAGATAAAACTCGTTTTAACAACAGCTGAATCTTAAGATAAAACCCGTTTTAACAACAGTTGAATCTTAAGATAAAACTCGTTTTAACAACAGTTGAATCTTAAGAACTGACTCATTTTAACAACAGTTGAATCTTAAGAACTGATTCGTTTTAACAACAGTTGAATCTTAAGATAAAACTCGTTTTAACAACAGTTGAATCTTAAGAACTGACTTGTTTTAACAACAGCTGAATCTTAAGAGAAAACTCGTTTTACAACAGTTGAATCTTAAGAACTGATTCGTTTTATAAACAGTTCAACCTTAAGAACTGACTCGTTTTAACAACAGTTGAATCTTCAAATAAAACTCGTTTTAACAACAGTTGAATCTTCAAATAAAACTCGTTTTAACAACAGTTGAATCTTAAGAACTGATTCGTTTTAACAACAGCTGAATCGTAAGATAAACTCGTTTTAACAACAGTTGAATCTTAAGATAAACCTCGTTTTAACAACATTTGAATCTTAAGAACTCACTCGACTCGTTTTAACAACAGCTGAATCTTAAGATAAAACTCGTTTTAACAACAGTTGAATCTTAAGAACTTACTCGTCTTATCAACAGTTCAACCTTAAGAACTGACTCGTTTTAACAACAGTTGAATCTTCAAATAAAACTCGTTTTAACAACAGTTGAATCTTCAAATAAAACTCGTTTTAACAACAGTTGAATATTATGATAAAACTCATTTTAACAACAGTTGAATCTTAAGATAAAATTCGTTTTAACAATAGTTGAATGTTAAGAACTGGTTCGTTTTAACAACAGTTGGATCTTAAGATAAAACTCGTTTTAACAACAGTTGAATCTTAAGAACTGACTCGTTTTAACAACAGTTGAATCTTAAGAACTGACTCGTTTTATCAACAGTTCAACCTTAAGAACTGACTCGTTTTAACAACAGTTGAATCTTCAAATAAAACTCGTTTTAACAACAGTTGAATCTTCAAATAAAACTCGTTTTAACAACAGTTGAATATTATGATAAAACTCATTTTAACAACAGCTGATTCTTAAGATAAAACTCGTTTTAACAACAGTTGAATCTTAAGATAAAATTCGTTTTAACGATAGTTGAATGTTAAGAACTGGTTCGTTTTAACAACAGTTGGATCTTAAGATAAAACTCGTTTTAACAACAGTTGAATCTTAAGAACTGACTCGTTTTAACAACAGTTGAATCTTAAGAACTGACTCGTTTTAACAACAGTTGAATCTTAAGATAAAACTCGTTTTAACAACAGCTGAATCTTAAGATAAAACTCGTTTTAACAACAGTTGAATCTTAAGAACTGACTCATTTTAACAACAGTTGAATCTTAAGAACTGATTCGTTTTAACAACAGATGAATCTTAAGATAAAACTCTTTTTAACAACAGTTGAATCTTAAGAACTGACTCGTTTTAACAACAGCTGAATCTTAAGATAAAACTCGTTTTACAACAGTTGAATCTTAAGAACTGATTCGTTTTAACAAAAGCTGAATCTTAACATAAAACTCGTTTTAACAACAGTTGAATCTTAAGAACTGACTCGTTTTATCAACAGTTCAACCTTAAGAACTCACTCGTTTTAACAACAGTTGAATCTTCAAATAAAACTCGTTTTAACAACAGTTGAATCTTCAAATAAAACTCGTTTTAACAACAGTTGAATATTATGATAAAACTCATTTTAACAACAGTTGATTCTTAATATAAAACTCGTTTTAACAACAGTTGAATCTTAAGAACTGACTCGTTTTAACAACAGTTGAATCTTAAGAACTAACTCGTTTTATCAACAGTTCAACCTTAAGAACTGACTCGTTTTAACAACAGTTGAATCTTCAAATAAAACTCGTTTTAACAACAGTTGAATCTTAAGATAAAACTCGTTTTAACAACAGTTGAATCTTAAGATAAAACTCGTTTTAACAACAGTGGAATCTTAAGAACTGACTCGTTTTAATAACAGTTGAATCTTAAGATAAAACTCGTTTTAACAACAGTTGAATCTTAAGAACTGACTCGTTTTAACAACAGCTGAATCTTAAGATAAAACTCGTTTTAACGACAGTTGAATCTTAAGAACTGACTCGTTTTTTCAACAGTTCAACCTTAAGATCTGACTCATTTTAACAACAGTTGAATCTTCAAATAAAACTCGTTTTAACAACAGTTGAATCTTAAGAACTGACTCGTTTTAACAACAGTTGAATCTTAAGATAAAACTCGTTTTAACAACAGCTGAATCTTAAGATAAAACTCGTTTTAACAACAGTTGAATCTTAAGATAAAACTCGTTTTAACAACAGTTGAATCTTAAGAACTGACTCATTTTAACAACAGTTGAATCTTAAGAACTGACTCGTTTTAACAACAGCTGAATCTTAAGATAAAACTCGTTTTAACAACAGTTGAATCTTAAGAACTGACTCGTCTTATCAACAGTTCAACCTTAAGAACTGACTCGTTTTAACAACAGTTGAATCTTCAAATAAAACTCGTTTTAACAACAGTTGAATCTACAAATAAAACTCGTTTTAACAACAGCTGAATATTATGATAAAACTCATTTTAACAACAGTTGATTCTTAAGATAAAACTCGTTCTAACAACAGTTGAATCTTAAGAACTGACTCGTTTTAACAACAGCTGAATCTTAAGATAAAACTCGTTTTAACAACAGTTGAATCTTAAGATAAAATTCGTTTTAACAATAGTTGAATGTTAAGAACTGGTTCGTTTTAACAACAGTTTGATCTTAAGATAAAACTCGTTTTAACAACAGTTGAATCTTAAGAACTGACTCGTTTTAACAACAGTTGAATCTTAAGAACTGACTCGTTTTATCAACAGTTCAACCTTAAGAACTGACTCGTTTTAACAACAGTTGAATCTTCAAATAAAACTCGTTTTAACAACAGTTGAATCTTAAGAACTGATTCGTTTTAACAACAGCTGAATCTAAAGATAAACTCGTTTTAACAACAGTTGAATATTAAGATAAACCTCGTTTTAACAACATTTGAATCTTAAGAACTGACTCGTTTTAACAACAGCTGAATCTTAAGATAAAACTCGTTTTAACAACAGTTGAATCTTAAGAACTGACTCGTTTTATCAACAGTTCAACCTTAAGAACTGACTCGTTTTAACAACAGTTGAATCTTCAAATAAAACTCGTTTTAACAACAGTTGAATCTTCAAATAAAACTCGTTTTAACAACAGTTGAATATTATGATAAAACTCATTTTAACAACAGCTGATTCTTAAGGTAAAACTCGTTTTAACAACAGTTGAATCTTAAGAACTGACTCGTTTTAACAACAGCTGAATCTTAAGATAAAACTCGTTTTAACAACAGTTGAATCTTAAGATAAAATTCGTTTTAACAACAGCTGAATCTTAAGATAAAACTCGTTTTACAACAGTTGAATCTTAAGTACTGACTCGTTTTATCAACAGTTCAACCTTACGAACTGACTCATTTTAACAACAGTTGAATCTTCAAATAAAACTCGTTTTAACAGCAGTTGAATCTTCAAATAAAACTCGTTTTAACAACAGTTGAATTTTCAAATAAAACTCGTTTTAACAACAGTTGAATATTATGATAAAACTCATTTTAACAACAGTTGATTCTTAAGATAAAACTCGTTTTAACAACAGTTGAATCTTAAGAACTGACTCGTTTTAACAACAGTTGAATCTTAAGAACTGACCCGTTTTATCAACAGTTCAACCTTAAGAACTGACTCGTTTTAACAACAGTTGAATCTTCAAATAAAACTCGTTTTAACAACAGTTGAATCTTAAGAACTGATTCGTTTTAACAACAGCTGAATCTTAAGATAAACTCGTTTTAACAACAGTTGAATCTTAAGAACTGACTCATTTTAACAACAGTTGAATCTTCAAATAAAACTCGTTTTAACAACAGTTGAATCTTAAGAACTGACTCGTTTTATCAACAGTTCAACCTTAATAACTGACTCGTTTTAACTACAGTTGAATCTTCAAATTAAACTCGTTTTAACAACAGTTGAATCATCAGAACTGATTCGTTTTAACAACAGTTGAATCTTAAGATAAAACTCGTTTTAACAACAGTTGAATCTTAAGAACTGACTCGTTTTAATAACAGTTGAATCTTAAGATAAAACTCGTTTTAACGACAGTTGAATCTTAAGAACTGACTCGTTTTATCAACAGTTCAACCTTAAGAACTGACTCATTTTAACAACAGTTGAATCTTCAAATAAAACTCGTTTTAACAACAGTTGAATCTTAAGAACTGACTCGTTTTAACAACAGTTGAATCTTAAGATAAAACTCGTTTTAACAACAGCTGAATCTTAAGATAAAACTCGTTTTAACAACAGTTGAATCTTAAGATAAAACTCGTTTTAACAACAGTTGAATCTTAAGAACTGATTCGTTTTAACAACAGCTGAATCTTAAGATAAACTCGTTTTAACAACAGTTGAATCTTAAGAACTGACTCATTTTAACAACAGTTGAATCTTCAAATAAAACTCGTTTTAACAACAGTTGAATCTTAAGAACTGATTCGTTTTAACAACAGCTGAATCTTAAGATAAACTCGTTTTAACAACAGTTGAATCTTAAGAACTGACTCGTTTTATCAACAGTTCAACCTTAATAACTGACTCGTTTTAACTACAGTTGAATCTTCAAATTAAACTCGTTTTAACAACAGTTGAATCATCAGAACTGATTCGTTTTAACAACAGTTGAATCTTAAGATAAAACTCGTTTTAACAACAGTTGAATCTTAAGAACTGACTCGTTTTAATAACAGTTGAATCTTAAGATAAAACTCGTTTTAACGACAGTTGAATCTTAAGAACTGACTCGTTTTATCAACAGTTCAACCTTAAGAACTGACTCATTTTAACAACAGTTGAATCTTCAAATAAAACTCGTTTTAACAACAGTTGAATCTTAAGAACTGACTCGTTTTAACAACAGTTGAATCTTAAGATAAAACTCGTTTTAACAACAGCTGAATCTTAAGATAAAACTCGTTTTAACAACAGTTGAATCTTAAGATAAAACTCGTTTTAACAACAGTTGAATCTTAAGAAATGACTCATTTTAACAACAGTTGAATCTTAAGAACTGTTTCGTTTTAACAACAGCTGAATCTTAAGATAAACTCGTTTTAACAACAGTTGAATCTTAAGATAAACCTCGTTTTAACAACATTTGAATCTTAAGAACTGACTCGTTTTAACAACAGCTGCATCTTAAGATAAAACTCGTTTTAACAACAGTTGAATCCTAAGAACTGACTCGTTTTGTCAACAGTTCAAGCTGAAGAACTGACTCGTTTTAACAACAGTTGAATCTTCAAATAAAACTCGTTTTAACAACAGTTGAATCTTAAGAACTGACTCGTTTTAACAACAGTTGAATCTTAAGATAAAACTCGTTTTAACAACAGCTGAATCTTAAGATAAAACTCGTTTTAACAACAGTTGAATCTTAAGATAAAACTCGTTTTAACAACAGTTGAATCTTAAGAACTGACTCATTTTAACAACAGTTGAATCTTAAGAACTGATTCGTTTTAACAACAGTTGAATCTTCAAATAAAACTCGTTTTAACAACAGTTGAATATTATGATAAAACTCATTTTAACAACAGTTGATTCTTAATATAAAACTCGTTTTAACGACAGTTGAATCTTAAGAACTGACTCGTTTTAACAACAGTTGAATCTTAAGATAAAACTCGTTTTAACAACAGTTGAATCTTAAGATAAAATTCGTTTTAACAATAGTTGAATGTTAAGAACTGGTTCGTTTTAACAACAGTTGGATCTTAAGATAAAACTCGTTTTAACAACAGTTGAATCTTAAGAACTGACTCGTTTTAACAACAGTTGAATCTTAAGAACTGACTCGTTTTATCAACAGTTCAACCTTAAGAACTGAATCGTTTTAACAACAGTTGAATCTTCAAATAAAACTCGTTTTAACAACAGTTGAATCTTAAGAACCGATTCGTTTTAACAACAGCTGAATCTTAAGATAAACTCGTATTAACAACAGTTGAATCTTAAGATAAACCTCGTTTTAACAACATTTGAATCTTAAGAACTGAGTCGTTTTAACAACAGCTGAATCTTAAGATAAAACTCGTTTTAACAACAGTTGAATCTTAAGAACTGACTCGTTTTATCAACAGTTCAACCTTAAGAACTGACTCGTTTTAACAACAGTTGAATCTTCAAATAAAACTCGTTTTAACAACAGTTGAATCTTCAAATAAAACTCGTTTTAACAACAGTTGAATATTATGATAAACCTCATTTTAACAACAGCTGATTCTTAAGATAAAACTCGTTTTAACAACAGTTGAATCTTAAGAACTGACTCGTTTTAACAACAGCTGAATCTTAAGATAAAACTCGTTTTAACAACAGTTGAATCTTAAGATAAAATTCGTTTTAACAATAGTTGAATGTTAAGAACTGGTTCGTTTTAACAACAGTTGGATCTTAAGATAAAACTCGTTTTAACAACAGTTGAATCTTAAGAACTGACTCGTTTTAACAACAGTTGAATCTTAAGAACTGACTCATTTTAACAACAGTTGAATCTTAATAACTGATTCGTTTTAACAACAGATGAATCTTAAGATAAAACTCGTTTTAACAACAGTTGAATCTTAAGAACTGACTCGTTTTAACAACAGCTGAATCTTAAGATAAAACTCGTTTTAACAACAGTTGAATCTTAAGAACTGACTCGTTTTAACAACAGCTGAATCTTAAGATAAAACTCGTTTTACAACAGTTGAATCTTAAGAACTGATTCGTTTTAACAACAGCTGAATATTAAGATAAACTCGTTTTAACAACAGTTGAATCTTAACATAAACCTCGTTTTAACAACATTTGAATCTTAAAAAGTTACTCGTTTTAACAACAGCTGAATCTTAAGATAAAACTCGTTTTAACAACAGTTGAATCTTCAAATAAAACTCGTTTTAACAACAGTTGAATATTATGATAAAACTCATTTTAACAACAGTTGATTCTTAAGATAAAACTCGTTTTAACAACAGTTGAATCTTAAGAACTGACTCGTTTTAACAACAGTTGAATCTTAAGAACTGACTCGTTTTATCAACAGTTCAACCTTAAGAACTGACTCGTTTTAACAACAGTTGAATCTTCAAATAAAACTCGTTTTAACAACAGTTGAATCTTAAGAACTCACTCGTTTTAACAACAGTTGAATCTTAAGATAAAACTCGTTTTAACAACAGTTGAATCTTAAGATAAAACTCGTTTTAACAACAGTGGAATCTTAAGAACTGACTCGTTTTAATAACAGTTGAATCTTAAGATAAAACTCGTTTTAACAACAGTTGAATCTTAAGAACTGACTCGTTTTAACAACAGCTGAATCTTAAGATAAAACTCGTTTTAACAAAAGCTGAATCTTAAGATAAACTCGTTTTAACAACAGTTGAATCTTAAGATAAACCTCGTTTTAACAACATTTGAATCTTAAGAACTGACTCGTTTTAACAACAGCTGAATCTTAAGATAAAACTCGTTTTAACAACAGTTGAATCTTAAGAACTGACTCGTTTTAACAACAGTTGAATCTTCAAATAAAACTCGTTTTAACAACAGTTGAATCTGCAAATAAAACTCGTTTTAACAACAGTTGAATCTTCAAATAAAACTCGTTTTAACAACAGTTGAATATTATGATAAAACTCATTTAACAACAGTTGATTCTTAAGATAAAACTCGTTTTAACAACAGTTGAATCTTAAGAACTGACTCGTTTTAACAACAGCTGAATCTTAAGATAAAATTCGTTTTAACAATAGTTGAATGTTAAGAACTGGTTCGTTTTAACAACAGTTGGATCTTAAGATAAAACTCGTTTTAACAACAGTTGAATCTTAAGAACTGACTCGTTTTAACAACAGTTGAATCTTAAGAACTGACTCGTTTTATCAACAGTTCAACCTTAAGAACTGAGTCGTTTTAACAACAGTTGAATCTTCAAATAAAACTCGTTTTAACAACAGTTGAATCTTAAGAACTGATTCGTTTTAACAACAGCTGAATCTTAAGATAAACTCGTATTAACAACAGTTGAATCTTAAGATAAACCTCGTTTTAACAACATTTGAATCTTAAGAACTGACTCGTTTTAACAACAGCTGAATCTTAAGATAAAACTCGTTTTAACAACAGTTGATTCTTAAGAACTGACTCGTTTTATCAACAGTTCAACCTTAAGAACTGACTCGTTTTAACAACAGTTGAATCTTCAAATAAAACTCGTTTTAACAACAGTTGAATCTTCAAATAAAACTCGTTTTAACAACAGTTGAATATTATGATGAAACTCATTTTAACAACAGCTGATTCTTAAGATAAAACTCGTTTTAACAACAGTTGAATCTTAAGAACTGACTCGTTTTAACAACAGCTGAATCTTAAGATAAAACTCGTTTTAACAACAGTTGAATCTTAAGATAAAATTCGTTTTAACAATAGTTGAATGTTAAGAACTGGTTCGTTTTAACAACAGTTGGATCTTAAGATAAAACTGGTTTTAACAACAGTTGAATCTTAAGAACTGACTCGTTTTAACAACAGTTGAATCTTAAGAACTGACTCGTTTTAACAACAGTTGAATCTTAAGATAAAACTCGTTTTAACAACAGCTGAATCTTAAGATAAAACTCGTTTTAACAACAGTTGAATCTTAAAAACTGACTCATTTTAACAACAGTTGAATCTTAAGAACTGATTCGTTTTAACAACAGATGAATCTTAAGATAAAACTCGTTTTAACAACAGTTGAATCTTAAGAACTGACTCGTTTTAACAACAGCTGAATCTTAAGATAAAACTCGTTTTACAACAGTTGAATCTTAAGAACTGATTCGTTTTAACAACAGCTGAATCTTAAGATAAACTCGTTTTAACAACAGTTGAATCTTAACATAAACCTCGTTTTAACAACATTTGAATCTTAAAAACTGACTCGTTTTAACAACAGCTGAATCTTAAGATAAAACTCGTTTTAACAACAGTTGAATCTTAAGAACTGACTCGTTTTATCAACAGTTCAACCTTAAGAACTGACTCGTTTTAACAACAGTTGAATCTTCAAATAAAACTCGTTTTAACAACAGTTGAATATTATGATAAAACTCATTTTAACAACAGTTGATTCTTAAGATAAAACTCGTTTTAACAACAGTTGAATCTTAAGAACTGACTCGTTTTAACAACAGTTGAATCTTAAGAACTAACTCGTTTTATCAACAGTTCAACCTTAAGAACTGACTCGTTTTAACAACAGTTGAATCTTCAAATAAAACTCGTTTTAACAACAGTTGAATCTTAAGAACTGACTCGTTTTAACAACAGCTGAATCTTAAGATAAAACTCGTTTTAACGACAGTTGAATCTTACGAACTGACTCGTTTTATCAACAGTTCAACCTTAAGAACTGACTCATTTTAACAACAGTTGAATCTTCAAATAAAACTCGTTTTAACAACAGTTGAATCTTAAGAACTGATTCGTTTTAACAACAGCTGAATCTTAAGATAAACTCGTTTTAACAACAGTTGAATCTTAAGATAAACCTCGTTTTAACAACATTTGAATCTTAAGAACTGACTCGTTTTAACAACAGCTGCATCTTAAGATAAAACTCGTTTTAACAACAGTTGAATCCTAAGAACTGACTCGTTTTATCAACAGTTCAACCTTAATAACTGACTCGTTTTAACTACAGTTGAATCTTCAAATTAAACTCGTTTTAACAACAGTTGAATCTTAAGAACTGACTCGTTTTAACAACAGTTGAATCTTAAGATAAAACTCGTTTTAACAACAGCTGAATCTTAAGATAAAACTCGTTTTAACAACAGTTGAATCTTAAGATAAAACTCGTTTTAACAACAGTTGAATCTTAAGAACTGACTCATTTTAACAGCAGTTGAATCTTAAGAACTGATTCGTTTTAACAACAGCTGAATCTTAAGATAAACTCGTTTTAACAACAGTTGAATCTTAAGATAAACCTCGTTTTAACAACATTTGAATCTTAAGAACTGACTCGTTTTAACAACAGCTGCATCTTAAGATAAAACTCGTTTTAACAACAGTTGAATCCTAAGAACTGACTCGTTTTATCAACAGTTCAACCTGAAGAACTGACTCGTTTTAACAACAGTTGAATCTTCAAATAAAACTCGTTTTAACAACAGTTGAATCTTAAGAACTGACTCGTTTTAACAACAGTTGAATCTTAAGATAAAACTCGTTTCAACAACAGCTGAATCTTAAGATAAAACTCGTTTTAACAACAGTTGAATCTTAAGATAAAACTCGTTTTAACAACAGTTGAATCTTAAGAACTGACTCATTTTAACAACAGTTGAATCTTAAGAAATGATTCGTTTTAACAACAGTTGAATCTTCAAATAAAACTCGTTTTAACAACAGTTGAATATTATGATAAAATTCATTTTAACAACAGTTGATTCTTAAGATAAAACTCGTTTTAACGACAGTTGAATCTTAAGAACTGACTCGTTTTAACAACAGCTGAATCTTAAGATAAAACTCGTTTTAACAACAGTTGAATCTTAAGATAAAATTCGTTTTAACAATAGTTGAATGTTAAGAACTGGTTCGTTTTAACAACAGTTGGATCTTAAGATAAAACTCGTTTTAACAACAGTTGAATCTTAAGAACTGACTCGTTTTAACAACAGTTGAATCTTAAGAAGTGACTCGTTTTATCAACAGTTCAACCTTAAGAACTGACTCGTTTTAACAACAGTTGAATCTTCAAATAAAACTCGTTTTAACAACAGTTGAATCTTAAGAACTGATTCGTTTTAACAACAGCTGAATCTTAAGATAAACTCGTATTAACAACAGTTGAATCTTAAGATAAACCTCGTTTTAACAACATTTGAATCTTAAGAACTGACTCGTTTTAACAACAGCTGAATCTTAAGATAAAACTCGTTTTAACAACAGTTGAATCTTAAGAACTGACTCGTTTTATCAACAGTTCAACCTTAAGAACTGACTCGTTTTAACAACAGTTGAATCTTAAGAACTGACTCGTTTTAACAACAGCTGAATCTTAAGATAAAACTCGTTTTAACAACAATTGAATCTTAAGATAAAATTCGTTTTAACAATAGTTGAATGTTAAGAACTGGTTCGTTTTAACAACAGTTGGATCTTAAGATAAAACTCGTTTTAACAACAGTTGAATCTTAAGAACTGACTCGTTTTAACAACAGTTGAATCTTAAGAACTGACTCGTTTTAACAACAGTTGAATCTTAAGATAAAACTCGTTTTAACAACAGCTGAATCTTAAGATAAAACTCGTTTTAACAACAGTTGAATCTTAAGATAAAACTCGTTTTAACAACAGTTGAATCTTAAGAACTGACTCATTTTAACAACAGTTGAATCTTAATAACTGATTCGTTTTAACAACAGATGAATCTTAAGATAAAACTCGTTTTACAACAGTTGAATCTTAAGAACTGATTCGTTTTAACAACAGCTGAATATTAAGATAAACTCGTTTTAACAACAGTTGAATCTTAACATAAACCTCGTTTTAACAACATTTGAATCTTAAAAACTGACTCGTTTTAACAACAGCTGAATCTTAAGATAAAACTCGTTTTAACAACAGTTGAATCTTCAAATAAAACTCGTTTTAACAACAGTTGAATATTATGATAAAACTCATTTTAACAACAGTTGATTCTTAAGATAAAACTCGTTTTAACAACAGTTGAATCTTAAGAACTGACTCGTTTTAACAACAGTTGAATCTTAAGAACTGACTCGTTTTATCAACAGTTCAACCTTAAGAACTGACTCGTTTTAACAACAGTTGAATCTTCAAATAAAACTCGTTTTAACAACAGTTGAATCTTAAGAACTCACTCGTTTTAACAACAGTTGAATCTTAAGATAAAACTCGTTTTAACAACAGTTGAATCTTAAGATAAAACTCGTTTTAACAACAGTTGAATCTTAAGAACCGACTCGTTTTAACAACAGCTGAATCTTAAGATAAAACTCGTTTTACAACAGTTGAATCTTAAGAACTGATTCGTTTTAACAACAGCTGAATATTAAGATAAACTCGTTTTAACAACAGTTGAATCTTAACATAAACCTCGTTTTAACAACATTTGAATCTTAAAAATTTACTCGTTTTAACAACAGCTGGATCTTAAGATAAAACTCGTTTTAACAACAGTTGAATATTATGATAAAACTCATTTTAACAACAGTTGATTCTTAAGATAAAACTCGTTTTAACAACAGATGAATCTTAAGAACTGACTCGTTTTAACAACAGTTGAATCTTAAGAACTGACTCGTTTTATCAACAGTTCAACCTTAAGAACTGACTCGTTTTAACAACAGTTGAATCTTAAGAACTCACTCGTTTTAACAATAGTTTAATCTTAAGATAAAACTCGTTTTAACAACAGTTGAATCTTAAGATAAAACTCGTTTTAACAACAGTGGAATCTTAAGAACTGACTCGTTTTAATAACAGTTGAATCTTAAGATAGAACTCGTTTTAACAACAGTTGAATCTTAAGAACTGACTCGTTTTAACAACAGCTGAATCTTAAGATAAAACTCGTTTTAACAAAAGCTGAATCTTAAGATAAACTCGTTTTAACAACAGTTGAATCTTAAGATAAACCTCGTTTTAACAACATTTGAATCTTAAGAACTGACTCGTTTTAACAACAGCTGAATCTTAAGATAAAACTCGTTTTAACAACAGTTGAATCTTAAGAACTGACTCGTTTTATCAACAGTTCAACCTTAAGAACTGACTCGTTTTAACAACAGTTGAATCTTCAAATAAAACTCGTTTTAACAACAGTTGAATCTGCAAATAAAACTCGTTTTAACAACAGTTGAATCTTCAAATAAAACTCGTTTTAACAACAGTTGAATATTATGATAAAACTCATTTAACAACAGTTGATTCTTAAGATAAAACTCGTTTTAACAACAGTTGAATCTTAAGAACTGACTCGTTTTAACAACAGCTGAATCTTAAGATAAAACTCGTATTAACAACAGTTGAATCTTAAGATAAAATTCGTTTTAACAATAGTTGAATGTTAAGAACTGGTTCGTTTTAACAACAGTTGGATCTTAAGATAAAACTCGTTTTAACAACAGTTGAATCTTAAGAACTGACTCGTTTTAACAACAGTTGAATCTTAAGAACTGACTCGTTTTATCAACAGTTCAACCTTAAGAACTGAGTCGTTTTAACAACAGTTGAATCTTCAAATAAAACTCGTTTTAACAACAGTTGAATCTTAAGAACTGATTCGTTTTAACAACAGCTGAATCTTAAGATAAACTCGTATTAACAACAGTTGAATCTTAAGATAAACCTCGTTTTAACAACATTTGAATCTTAAGAACTGACTCGTTTTAACAACAGCTGAATCTTAAGATAAAACTCGTTTTAACAACAGTTGATTCTTAAGAACTGACTCGTTTTATCAACAGTTCAACCTTAAGAACTGACTCGTTTTAACAACAGTTGAATCTTCAAATAAAACTCGTTTTAACAACAGTTGAATCTTCAAATAAAACTCGTTTTAACAACAGTTGAATATTATGATGAAACTCATTTTAACAACAGCTGATTCTTAAGATAAACTCGTTTTAACAACAGTTGAATCTTAAGAACTGACTCGTTTTAACAACAGCTGAATCTTAAGATAAAACTCGTTTTAACAACAGTTGGATCTTAAGATAAAACTGGTTTTAACAACAGTTGAATCTTAAGAACTGACTCGTTTTAACAACAGTTGAATCTTAAGAACTGACTCGTTTTAACAACAGTTGAATCTTAAGATAAAACTCGTTTTAACAACAGCTGAATCTTAAGATATAACTCGTTTTAACAACAGTTGAATCTTAAAAACTGACTCATTTTAACAACAGTTGAATCTTAAGAACTGATTCGTTTTAACAACAGCTGAATCTTAAGATAAAACTCGTTTTACAACAGTTGAATCTTAAGAACTGATTCGTTTTAACAACAGCTGAATCTTAAGATAAACTCGTTTTAACAACAGTTGAATCTTAACATAAACCTCGTTTTAACAACATTTGAATCTTAAAAACTGACTCGTTTTAACAACAGCTGAATCTTAAGATAAAACTCGTTTTAACAACAGTTGAATCTTAAGAACTGACTCGTTTTATCAACAGTTCAACCTTAAGAACTGACTCGTTTTAACAACAGTTGAATCTTCAAATAAAACTCGTTTTAACAACAGTTGAATATTATGATAAAACTCATTTTAACAACAGTTGATTCTTAAGATAAAACTCGTTTTAACAACAGTTGAATCTTAAGAACTGACTCGTTTTAACAACAGTTGAATCTTAAGAACTAACTCGTTTTATCAACAGTTCAACCTTAAGAACTGACTCGTTTTAACAACAGTTGAATCTTCAAATAAAACTCGTTTTAACAACAGTTGAATCTTAAGAACTGACTCGTTTTAACAACAGCTGAATCTTAAGATAAAACTCGTTTTAACGACAGTTGAATCTTACGAACTGACTCGTTTTATCAACAGTTCAACCTTAAGAACTGACTCATTTTAACAACAGTTGAATCTTCAAATAAAACTCGTTTTAACAACAGTTGAATCTTAAGAACTGATTCGTTTTAACAACAGCTGAATCTTAAGATAAACTCGTTTTAACAACAGTTGAATCTTAAGATAAACCTCGTTTTAACAACATTTGAATCTTAAGAACTGACTCGTTTTAACAACAGCTGCATCTTAAGATAAAACTCGTTTTAACAACAGTTGAATCCTAAGAACTGACTCGTTTTATCAACAGTTCAACCTGAAGAACTGACTCGTTTTAACAACAGTTGAATCTTCAAATAAAACTCGTTTTAACAACAGTTGAATCTTAAGAACTGACTCGTTTTAACAACAGTTGAATCTTAAGATAAAACTCGTTTTAACAACAGCTGAATCTTAAGATAAAACTCGTTTTAACAACAGTTGAATCTTAAGATAAAACTCGTTTTAACAACAGTTGAATCTTAAGAACTGACTCATTTTAACAACAGTTGAATCTTAAGAACTGATTCGTTTTAACAACAGTTGAATCTTCAAATAAAACTCGTTTTAACAACAGTTGAATATTATGATAAAACTCATTTTAACAACAGTTGATTCTTAAGATAAAACTCGTTTTAACGACAGTTGAATCTTAAGAACTGACTCGTTTTAACAACAGCTGAATCTTAAGATAAAACTCGTTTTATCAACAGTTGAATCTTAAGATAAAATTCGTTTTAACAATAGTTGAATGTTAAGAACTGGTTCGTTTTAACAACAGTTGGATCTTAAGATAAAACTCGTTTTAACAACAGTTGAATCTTAAGAACTGACTCGTTTTAACAACAGTTGAATCTTAAGAAGTGACTCGTTTTATCAACAGTTCAACCTTAAGAACTGACTCGTTTTAACAACAGTTGAATCTTCAAATAAAACTCGTTTTAACAACAGTTGAATCTTAAGAACTGATTCGTTTTAACAACAGCTGAATCTTAAGATAAACTCGTATTAACAACAGTTGAATCTTAAGATAAACCTCGTTTTAACAACATTTGAATCTTAAGAACTGACTCGTTTTAACAACAGCTGAATCTTAAGATAAAACTCGTTTTAACAACAGTTGAATCTTAAGAACTGACTCGTTTTATCAACAGTTCAACCTTAAGAACTGACTCGTTTTAACAACAGTTGAATCTTCAAATAAAACTCGTTTTAACAACAGTTGAATCTTCAAATAAAACTCGTTTTAACAACAGTTGAATATTATGATAAACCTCATTTTAACAACAGCTGATTCTTAAGATAAAACTCGTTTTAACAACAGTTGAATCTTAAGAACTGACTCGTTTTAACAACAGCTGAATCTTAAGATAAAACTCGTTTTAACAACAGTTGAATCTTAAGATAAAATTCGTTTTAACAATAGTTGAATGTTAAGAACTGGTTCGTTTTAACAACAGTTGGATCTTAAGATAAAACTCGTTTTAACAACAGTTGAATCTTAAGAACTGACTCGTTTTAACAACAGTTGAATCTTAAGAACTGACTCGTTTTAACAACAGTTGAATCTTAAGATAAAACTCGTTTTAACAACAGCTGAATCTTAAGATAAAACTCGTTTTAACAACAGTTGAATCTTAAGATAAAACTCGTTTTAACAACAGTTGAATCTTAAGAACTGACTCATTTTAACAACAGTTGAATCTTAATAACTGATTCGTTTTAACAACAGATGAATCTTAAGATAAAACTCGTTTTAACAACAGTTGAATCTTAAGAACTGACTCGTTTTAACAACAGCTGAATCTTAAGATAAAACTCGTTTTACAACAGTTGAATCTTAAGAACTGATTCGTTTTAACAACAGCTGAATATTAAGATAAACTCGTTTTAACAACAGTTGAATCTTAACATAAACCTCGTTTTAACAACATTTGAATCTTAAAAACTGACTCGTTTTAACAACAGCTGAATCTTAAGATAAAACTCGTTTTAACAACAGTTGAATCTTCAAATAAAACTCGTTTTAACAACAGTTGAATATTATGATAAAACTCATTTTAACAACAGTTGATTCTTAAGAACTGACTCGTTTTAACAACAGTTGAATCTTAAGAACTGACTCGTTTTATCAACAGTTCAACCTTAAGAACTGACTCGTTTTAACAACAGTTGAATCTTCAAATAAAACTCGTTTTAACAACAGTTGAATCTTAAGAACTCACTCGTTTTAACAACAGTTGAATCTTAAGATAAAACTCGTTTTAACAACAGTGGAATCTTAAGAACTGACTCGTTTTAATAACAGTTGAATCTTAAGATAAAACTCGTTTTAACAACAGTTGAATCTTAAGAACTGACTCGTTTTAACAACAGCTGAATCTTAAGATAAAACTCGTTTTACAACAGTTGAATCTTAAGAACTGATTCGTTTTAACAACAGCTGAATATTAAGATAAACTCGTTTTAACAACAGTTGAATCTTAACATAAACCTCGTTTTAACAACATTTGAATCTTAAAAATTTACTCGTTTTAACAACAGCTGGATCTTAAGATAAAACTCGTTTTAACAACAGTTGAATCTTCAAATAAAACTCGTTTTAACAACAGTTGAATATTATGATAAAACTCATTTTAACAACAGTTGATTCTTAAGATAAAACTCGTTTTAACAACAGTTGAATCTTAAGAACTGACTCGTTTTAACAACAGTTGAATCTTAAGAACTGACTCGTTTTATCAACAGTTCAACCTTAAGAACTGACTCGTTTTAACAACAGTTGAATCTTCAAATAAAACTCGTTTTAACAACAGTTGAATCTTAAGAACTCACTCGTTTTAACAACAGTTGAATCTTAAGATAAAACTCGTTTTAACAACAGTTGAAACTTAAGATAAAACTCGTTTTAACAACAGTGGAATCTTAAGAACTGACTCGTTTTAATAACAGTTGAATCTTAAGATAGAACTCGTTTTAACAACAGTTGAATCTTAAGAACTGACTCGTTTTAACAACAGCTGAATCTTAAGATAAAACTCGTTTTAACAAAAGCTGAATCTTAAGATAAACTCGTTTTAACAACAGTTGAATCTTAAGATAAACCTCGTTTTAACAACATTTGAATCTTAAGAACTGACTCGTTTTAACAACAGCTGAATCTTAAGATAAAACTCGTTTTAACAACAGTTGAATCTTAAGAACTGACTCGTTTTATCAACAGTTCAACCTTAAGAACTGACTCGTTTTAACAACAGTTGAATCTTCAAATAAAACTCGTTTTAACAACAGTTGAATCTGCAAATAAAACTCGTTTTAACAACATTTGAATCTTCAAATAAAACTCGTTTTAACAACAGTTGAATATTATGATAAAACTCATTTTAACAACAGTTGATTCTTAAGATAAAACTCGTTTTAACGACAGTTGAATCTTAAGAACTGACTCGTTTTAACAACAGCTGAATCTTAAGATAAAACTCGTTTTAACAACAGTTGAATCTTAAGATAAAATTCGTTTTAACAATAGTTGAATGTTAAGAACTGGTTCGTTTTAACAACAGTTGGATCTTAAGATAAAACTCGTTTTAACAACAGTTGAATCTTAAGAACTGACTCGTTTTAACAACAGTTGAATCTTAAGAAGTGACTCGTTTTATCAACAGTTCAACCTTAAGAACTGACTCGTTTTAACAACAGTTGAATCTTCAAATAAAACTCGTTTTAACAACAGTTGAATCTTAAGAACTGATTCGTTTTAACAACAGCTGAATCTTAAGATAAACTCGTATTAACAACAGTTGAATCTTAAGATAAACCTCGTTTTAACAACATTTGAATCTTAAGAACTGACTCGTTTTAACAACAGCTGAATCTTAAGATAAAACTCGTTTTAACAACAGTTGAATCTTAAGAACTGACTCGTTTTATCAACAGTTCAACCTTAAGAACTGACTCGTTTTAACAACAGTTGAATCTTCAAATAAAACTCGTTTTAACAACAGTTGAATCTTCAAATAAAACTCGTTTTAACAACAGTTGAATATTATGATAAACCTCATTTTAACAACAGCTGATTCTTAAGATAAAACTCGTTTTAACAACAGTTGAATCTTAAGAACTGACTCGTTTTAACAACAGCTGAATCTTAAGATAAAACTCGTTTTAACAACAGTTGAATCTTAAGATAACATTCGTTTTAACAATAGTTGAATGTTAAGAACTGGTTCGTTTTAACAACAGTTGGATCTTAAGATAAAACTCGTTTTAACAACAGTTGAATCTTAAGAACTGATTCGTTTTAACAACAGTTGAATCTTAAGAACTGACTCGTTTTAACAACAGTTGAATCTTAAGATAAAACTCGTTTTACAACAGTTGAATCTTAAGATAAAACTCGTTTTAACAACAGTTGAATCTTAAGAACTGACTCATTTTAACAACAGTTGAATCTTAATAACGGATTCGTTTTAACAACAGATGAATCTTAAGATAAAACTCGTTTTAACAACAGTTGAATCTTAAGAACTGACTCGTTTTAACAACAGCTGAATCTTAAGATAAAACTCGTTTTACAACAGTTGAATCTTAAGAACTGATTCGTTTTAACAACAGCTGAATATTAAGATAAACTCGTTTTAACAACAGTTGAATCTTAACATAAACCTCGTTTTAACAACATTTGAATCTTAAAAACTGACTCGTTTTAACAACAGCTGAATCTTAAGATAAAACTCGTTTTAACAACAGTTGAATCTTCAAATAAAACTCGTTTTAACAACAGTTGAATATTATGATAAAACTCATTTTAACAACAGTTGATTCTTAAGAACTGACTCGTTTTAACAACAGTTGAATCTTAAGAACTGACTCGTTTTAACAACAGCTGAATCTTAAGATAAAACTCGTTTTAACAACAGTTGAATCTTAAGATAAAATTCGTTTTAACAATAGTTGAATGTTAAGAACTGGTTCGTTTTAACAACAGTTGGATCTTAAGATAAAACTCGTTTTAACAACAGTTGAATCTTAAGAACTGACTCGTTTTAACAACAGTTGAATCTTAAGAACTGACTCGTTTTAACAACAGTTGAATCTTAAGATAAAACTCGTTTTAACAACTGCTGAATCTTAAGATAAAACTCGTTTTAACAACAGTTGAATCTTAAGATAAAACTCGTTTTAACAACAGTTGAATCTTAAGAACTGACTCATTTTAACAACAGTTGAATCTTAATAACTGATTCGTTTTAACAACAGATGAATCTTAAGATAAAACTCGTTTTAACAACAGTTGAATCTTAAGAACTGACTCGTTTTAACAACAGCTGAATCTTAAGATAAAACTCGTTTTACAACAGTTGAATCTTAAGAACTGATTCGTTTTAACAACAGCTGAATATTAAGATAAACTCGTTTTAACAACAGTTGAATCTTAACATAAACCTCGTTTTAACAACATTTGAATCTTAAAAACTGACTCGTTTTAACAACAGCTGAATCTTAAGATAAAACTCGTTTTAACAACAGTTGAATCTTCAAATAAAACTCGTTTTAACAACAGTTGAATATTATGATAAAACTCATTTTAACAACAGTTGATTCTTAAGAACTGACTCGTTTTAACAACAGTTGAATCTTAAGAACTGACTCGTTTTATCAACAGTTCAACCTTAAGAACTGACTCGTTTTAACAACAGTTGAATCTTCAAATAAAACTCGTTTTAACAACAGTTGAATCTTAAGAACTCACTCGTTTTAACAACAGTTGAATCTTAAGATAAAACTCGTTTTAACAACAGTTGAATCTTAAGATAAAACTCGTTTTAACAACAGTGGAATCTTAAGAACTGACTCGTTTTAATAACAGTTGAATCTTAAGATAAAACTCGTTATAACAACAGTTGAATCTTAAGAACTGACTCGTTTTAACAACAGCTGAATCTTAAGATAAAACTCGTTTTACAACAGTTGAATCTTAAGAACTGATTCGTTTTAACAACAGCTGAATATTAAGATAAACTCGTTTTAACAACAGTTGAATCTTAACATAAACCTCGTTTTAACAACATTTGAATCTTAAAAATTTACTCGTTTTAACAACAGCTGGATCTTAAGATAAAACTCGTTTTAACAACAGTTGAATCTTCAAATAAAACTCGTTTTAACAACAGTTGAATATTATGATAAAACTCATTTTAACAACAGTTGATTCTTAAGATAAAACTCGTTTTAACAACAGTTGAATCTTAAGAACTGACTCGTTTTAACAACAGTTGAATCTTAAGAACTGACTCGTTTTATCAACAGTTCAACCTTAAGAACTGACTCGTTTTAACAACAGTTGAATCTTCAAATAAAACTCGTTTTAACAACAGTTGAATCTTAAGAACTCACTCGTTTTAACAACAGTTGAATCTTAAGATAAAACTCGTTTTAACAACAGTTGAAACTTAAGATAAAACTCGTTTTAACAACAGTGGAATCTTAAGAACTGACTCGTTTTAATAACAGTTGAATCTTAAGATAGAACTCGTTTTAACAACAGTTGAATCTTAAGAACTGACTCGTTTTAACAACAGCTGAATCTTAAGATAAAACTCGTTTTAACAAAAGCTGAATCTTAAGATAAACTCGTTTTAACAACAGTTGAATCTTAAGATAAACCTCGTTTTAACAACATTTGAATCTTAAGAACTGACTCGTTTTAACAACAGCTGAATCTTAAGATAAAACTCGTTTTAACAACAGTTGAATCTTAAGAACTGACTCGTTTTATCAACAGTTCAACCTTAAGAACTGACTCGTTTTAACAACAGTTGAATCTTCAAATAAAACTCGTTTTAACAACAGTTGAATCTTCAAATAAAACTCGTTTTAACAACAGTTGAATATTATGATAAACCTCATTTTAACAACAGCTGATTCTTAAGATAAAACTCGTTTTAACAACAGTTGAATCTTAAGAACTGACTCGTTTTAACAACAGCTGAATCTTAAGATAAAACTCGTTTTAACAACAGTTGAATCTTAAGATAACATTCGTTTTAACAATAGTTGAATGTTAAGAACTGGTTCGTTTTAACAACAGTTGGATCTTAAGATAAAACTCGTTTTAACAACAGTTGAATCTTAAGAACTGACTCGTTTTAACAACAGTTGAATCTTAAGAACTGACTCGTTTTAACAACAGTTGAATCTTAAGATAAAACTCGTTTTACAACAGCTGAATCTTAAGATAAAACTCGTTTTAACAACAGTTGAATCTTAAGATAAAACTCGTTTTAACAACAGTTGAATCTTAAGAACTGACTCATTTTAACAACAGTTGAATCTTAAGAACTGATTCGTTTTAACAACAGATGAATATTAAGATAAACTCGTTTTAACAACAGTTGAATCTTAACATAAACCTCGTTTTAACAACATTTGAATCTTAAAAATTTACTCGTTTTAACAACAGCTGGATCTTAAGATAAAACTCGTTTTAACAACAGTTGAATCTTCAAATAAAACTCGTTTTAACAACAGTTGAATATTATGATAAAACTCATTTTAACAACAGTTGATTCTTAAGATAAAACTCGTTTTAACAACAGTTGAATCTTAAGAACTGACTCGTTTTAACAACAGTTGAATCTTAAGAACTGACTCGTTTTATCAACAGTTCAACCTTAAGAACTGACTCGTTTTAACAACAGTTGAATCTTCAAATAAAACTCGTTTTAACAACAGTTGAATCTTAAGAACTCACTCGTTTTAACAACAGTTGAATCTTAAGATAAAACTCGTTTTAACAACAGTTGAAACTTAAGATAAAACTCGTTTTAACAACAGTGGAATCTTAAGAACTGACTCATTTTAACAACAGCTGAATCTTAAGATAAAACTCGTTTTAACAAAAGCTGAATCTTAAGATAAACTCGTTTTAACAACAGTTGAATCTTAAGATAAACCTCGTTTTAACAACATTTGAATCTTAAGAACTGACTCGTTTTAACAACAGCTGAATCTTAAGATAAAACTCGTTTTAACAACAGTTGAATCTTAAGAACTGACTCGTTTTATCAACAGTTCAACCTTAAGAACTGACTCGTTTTAACAACAGTTGAATCTTCAAATAAAACTCGTTTTAACAACAGTTGAATCTGCAAATAAAACTCGTTTTAACAACATTTGAATCTTCAAATAAAACTCGTTTTAACAACAGTTGAATATTATGATAAAACTCATTTTAACAACAGTTGATTCTTAAGATAAAACTCGTTTTAACGACAGTTGAATCTTAAGAACTGACTCGTTTTAACAACAGCTGAATCTTAAGATAAAACTCGTTTTAACAACAGTTGAATCTTAAGATAAAATTCGTTTTAACAATAGTTGAATGTTAAGAACTGGTTCGTTTTAACAACAGTTGGATCTTAAGATAAAACTCGTTTTAACAACAGTTGAATCTTAAGAACTGACTCGTTTTAACAACAGTTGAATCTTAAGAAGTGACTCGTTTTATCAACAGTTCAACCTTAAGAACTGACTCGTTTTAACAACAGTTGAATCTTCAAATAAAACTCGTTTTAACAACAGTTGAATCTTAAGAACTGATTCGTTTTAACAACAGCTGAATCTTAAGATAAACTCGTATTAACAACAGTTGAATCTTAAGATAAACCTCGTTTTAACAACATTTGAATCTTAAGAACTGACTCGTTTTAACAACAGCTGAATCTTAAGATAAAACTCGTTTTAACAACAGTTGAATCTTAAGAACTGACTCGTTTTATCAACAGTTCAACCTTAAGAACTGACTCGTTTTAACAACAGTTGAATCTTCAAATAAAACTCGTTTTAACAACAGTTGAATCTTCAAATAAAACTCGTTTTAACAACAGTTGAATATTATGATAAACCTCATTTTAACAACAGCTGATTCTTAAGATAAAACTCGTTTTAACAACAGTTGAATCTTAAGAACTGACTCGTTTTAACAACAGCTGAATCTTAAGATAAAACTCGTTTTAACAACAGTTGAATCTTAAGATAACATTCGTTTTAACAATAGTTGAATGTTAAGAACTGGTTCGTTTTAACAACAGTTGGATCTTAAGATAAAACTCGTTTTAACAACAGTTGAATCTTAAGAACTGACTCGTTTTAACAACAGTTGAATCTTAAGAACTGACTCGTTTTAACAACAGTTGAATCTTAAGATAAAACTCGTTTTACAACAGCTGAATCTTAAGATAAAACTCGTTTTAACAACAGTTGAATCTTAAGATAAAACTCGTTTTAACAACAGTTGAATCTTAAGAACTGACTCATTTTAACAACAGTTGAATCTTAATAACGGATTCGTTTTAACAACAGATGAATCTTAAGATAAAACTCGTTTTAACAACAGTTGAATCTTAAGAACTGACTCGTTTTAACAACAGCTGAATCTTAAGATAAAACTCGTTTTACAACAGTTGAATCTTAAGAACTGATTCGTTTTAACAACAGCTGAATATTAAGATAAACTCGTTTTAACAACAGTTGAATCTTAACATAAACCTCGTTTTAACAACATTTGAATCTTAAAAACTGACTCGTTTTAACAACAGCTGAATCTTAAGATAAAACTCGTTTTAACAACAGTTGAATCTTCAAATAAAACTCGTTTTAACAACAGTTGAATATTATGATAAAACTCATTTTAACAACAGTTGATTCTTAAGAACTGACTCGTTTTAACAACAGTTGAATCTTAAGAACTGACTCGTTTTAACAACAGCTGAATCTTAAGATAAAACTCGTTTTAACAACAGTTGAATCTTAAGATAAAATTCGTTTTAACAATAGTTGAATGTTAAGAACTGGTTCGTTTTAACAACAGTTGGATCTTAAGATAAAACTCGTTTTAACAACAGTTGAATCTTAAGAACTGACTCGTTTTAACAACAGTTGAATCTTAAGAACTGACTCGTTTTAACAACAGTTGAATCTTAAGATAAAACTCGTTTTAACAACAGCTGAATCTTAAGATAAAACTCGTTTTAACAACAGTTGAATCTTAAGATAAAACTCGTTTTAACAACAGTTGAATCTTAAGAACTGACTCATTTTAACAACAGTTGAATCTTAATAACTGATTCGTTTTAACAACAGATGAATCTTAAGATAAAACTCGTTTTAACAACAGTTGAATCTTAAGAACTGACTCGTTTTAACAACAGCTGAATCTTAAGATAAAACTCGTTTTACAACAGTTGAATCTTAAGAACTGATTCGTTTTAACAACAGCTGAATATTAAGATAAACTCGTTTTAACAACAGTTGAATCTTAACATAAACCTCGTTTTAACAACATTTGAATCTTAAAAACTGACTCGTTTTAACAACAGCTGAATCTTAAGATAAAACTCGTTTTAACAACAGTTGAATCTTCAAATAAAACTCGTTTTAACAACAGTTGAATATTATGATAAAACTCATTTTAACAACAGTTGATTCTTAAGAACTGACTCGTTTTAACAACAGTTGAATCTTAAGAACTGACTCGTTTTATCAACAGTTCAACCTTAAGAACTGACTCGTTTTAACAACAGTTGAATCTTCAAATAAAACTCGTTTTAACAACAGTTGAATCTTAAGAACTCACTCGTTTTAACAACAGTTGAATCTTAAGATAAAACTCGTTTTAACAACAGTTGAATCTTAAGATAAAACTCGTTTTAACAACAGTGGAATCTTAAGAACTGACTCGTTTTAATAACAGTTGAATCTTAAGATAAAACTCGTTTTAACAACAGTTGAATCTTAAGAACTGACTCGTTTTAACAACAGCTGAATCTTAAGATAAAACTCGTTTTACAACAGTTGAATCTTAAGAACTGATTCGTTTTAACAACAGCTGAATATTAAGATAAACTCGTTTTAACAACAGTTGAATCTTAACATAAACCTCGTTTTAACAACATTTGAATCTTAAAAATTTACTCGTTTTAACAACAGCTGGATCTTAAGATAAAACTCGTTTTAACAACAGTTGAATCTTCAAATAAAACTCGTTTTAACAACAGTTGAATCTTAAGAACTGACTCGTTTTAACAACAGTTGAATCTTAAGAACTGACTCGTTTTATCAACAGTTCAACCTTAAGAACTGACTCGTTTTAACAACAGTTGAATCTTCAAATAAAACTCGTTTTAACAACAGTTGAATCTTAAGAACTCACTCGTTTTAACAACAGTTGAATCTTAAGATAAAACTCGTTTTAACAACAGTTGAAACTTAAGATAAAACTCGTTTTAACAACAGTGGAATCTTAAGAACTGACTCGTTTTAATAACAGTTGAATCTTAAGATAGAACTCGTTTTAACAACAGTTGAATCTTAAGAACTGACTCGTTTTAACAACAGCTGAATCTTAAGATAAAACTCGCTTTAACAAAAGCTGAATCTTAAGATAAACTCGTTTTAACAACAGTTGAATCTTAAGATAAACCTCGTTTTAACAACATTTGAATCTTAAGAACTGACTCGTTTTAACAACAGCTGAATCTTAAGATAAAACTCGTTTTAACAACAGTTGAATCTTAAGAACTGACTCGTTTTATCAACAGTTCAACCTTAAGAACTGACTCGTTTTAACAACAGTTGAATCTTCAAATAAAACTCGTTTTAACAACAGTTGAATCTGCAAATAAAACTCGTTTTAACAACATTTGAATCTTCAAATAAAACTCGTTTTAACAACAGTTGAATATTATGATAAAACTCATTTTAACAACAGTTGATTCTTAAGATAAAACTCGTTTTAACGACAGTTGAATCTTAAGAACTGACTCGTTTTAACAACAGCTGAATCTTAAGATAAAACTCGTTTTAACGACAGTTGAATCTTAAGATAAAATTCGTTTTAACAATAGTTGAATGTTAAGAACTGGTTCGTTTTAACAACAGTTGGATCTTAAGATAAAACTCGTTTTAACAACAGTTGAATCTTAAGAACTGACTCGTTTTAACAACAGTTGAATCTTAAGAAGTGACTCGTTTTATCAACAGTTCAACCTTAAGAACTGACTCGTTTTAACAACAGTTGAATCTTCAAATAAAACTCGTTTTAACAACAGTTGAATCTTAAGAACTGATTCGTTTTAACAACAGCTGAATCTTAAGATAAACTCGTATTAACAACAGTTGAATCTTAAGATAAACCTCGTTTTAACAACATTTGAATCTTAAGAACTGACTCGTTTTAACAACAGCTGAATCTTAAGATAAAACTCGTTTTAACAACAGTTGAATCTTAAGAACTGACTCGTTTTATCAACAGTTCAACCTTAAGAACTGACTCGTTTTAACAACAGTTGAATCTTCAAATAAAACTCGTTTTAACAACAGTTGAATCTTCAAATAAAACTCGTTTTAACAACAGTTGAATATTATGATAAACCTCATTTTAACAACAGCTGATTCTTAAGATAAAACTCGTTTTAACAACAGTTGAATCTTAAGAACTGACTCGTTTTAACAACAGCTGAATCTTAAGATAAAACTCGTTTTAACAACAGTTGAATCTTAAGATAAAATTCGTTTTAACAATAGTTGAATGTTAAGAACTGGTTCGTTTTAACAACAGTTGGATCTTAAGATAAAACTCGTTTTAACAACAGTTGAATCTTAAGAACTGACTCGTTTTAACAACAGTTGAATCTTAAGAACTGACTCGTTTTAACAACAGTTGAATCTTAAGATAAAACTCGTTTTAACAACAGCTGAATCTTAAGATAAAACTCGTTTTAACAACAGTTGAATCTTAAGATAAAACTCGTTTTAACAACAGTTGAATCTTAAGAACTGACTCATTTTAACAACAGTTGAATCTTAATAACTGATTCGTTTTAACAACAGATGAATCTTAAGATAAAACTCGTTTTAACAACAGTTGAATCTTAAGAACTGACTCGTTTTAACAACAGCTGAATCTTAAGATAAAACTCGTTTTACAACAGTTGAATCTTAAGAACTGATTCGTTTTAACAACAGCTGAATATTAAGATAAACTCGTTTTAACAACAGTTGAATCTTAACATAAACCTCGTTTTAACAACATTTGAATCTTAAAAACTGACTCGTTTTAACAACAGCTGAATCTTAAGATAAAACTCGTTTTAACAACAGTTGAATCTTCAAATAAAACTCGTTTTAACAACAGTTGAATATTATGATAAAACTCATTTTAACAACAGTTGATTCTTAAGAACTGACTCGTTTTAACAACAGTTGAATCTTAAGAACTGACTCGTTTTATCAACAGTTCAACATTAAGAACTGACTCGTTTTAACAACAGTTGAATCTTCAAATAAAACTCGTTTTAACAACAGTTGAATCTTAAGAACTCACTCGTTTTAACAACAGTTGAATCTTAAGATAAAACTCGTTTTAACAACAGTTGAATCTTAAGATAAAACTCGTTTTAACAACAGTGGAATCTTAAGAACTGACTCGTTTTAATAACAGTTGAATCTTAAGATAAAACTCGTTTTAACAACAGTTGAATCTTAAGAACTGACTCGTTTTAACAACAGCTGAATCTTAAGATAAAACTCGTTTTACAACAGTTGAATCTTAAGAACTGATTCGTTTTAACAACAGCTGAATATTAAGATAAACTCGTTTTAACAACAGTTGAATCTTAACATAAACCTCGTTTTAACAACATTTGAATCTTAAAAATTTACTCGTTTTAACAACAGCTGGATCTTAAGATAAAACTCGTTTTAACAACAGTTGAATCTTCAAATAAAACTCGTTTTAACAACAGTTGAATATTATGATAAAACTCATTTTAACAACAGTTGATTCTTAAGATAAAACTCGTTTTAACAACAGTTGAATCTTAAGAACTGACTCGTTTTAACAACAGTTGAATCTTAAGAACTGACTCGTTTTATCAACAGTTCAACCTTAAGAACTGACTCGTTTTAACAACAGTTGAATCTTCAAATAAAACTCGTTTTAACAACAGTTGAATCTTAAGAACTCACTCGTTTTAACAACAGTTGAATCTTAAGATAAAACTCGTTTTAACAACAGTTGAAACTTAAGATAAAACTCGTTTTAACAACAGTGGAATCTTAAGAACTGACTCGTTTTAATAACAGTTGAATCTTAAGATAGAACTCGTTTTAACAACAGTTGAATCTTAAGAACTGACTCGTTTTAACAACAGCTGAATCTTAAGATAAAACTCGTTTTAACAAAAGCTGAATCTTAAGATAAACTCGTTTTAACAACAGTTGAATCTTAAGATAAACCTCGTTTTAACAACATTTGAATCTTAAGAACTGACTCGTTTTAACAACAGCTGAATCTTAAGATAAAACTCGTTTTAACAACAGTTGAATCTTAAGAACTGACTCGTTTTATCAACAGTTCAACCTTAAGAACTGACTCGTTTTAACAACAGTTGAATCTTCAAATAAAACTCGTTTTAACAACAGTTGAATCTGCAAATAAAACTCGTTTTAACAACAGTTGAATCTTCAAATAAAACTCGTTTTAACAACAGTTGAATATTATGATAAAACTCATTTAACAACAGTTGATTCTTAAGATAAAACTCGTTTTAACAACAGTTGAATCTTAAGAACTGACTCGTTTTAACAACAGCTGAATCTTAAGATAAAACTCGTTTTAACAACAGTTGAATCTTAAGATAAAATTCGTTTTAACAATAGTTGAATGTTAAGAACTGGTTCGTTTTAACAACAGTTGGATCTTAAGATAAAACTCGTTTTAACAACAGTTGAATCTTAAGAACTGACTCGTTTTAACAACAGTTGAATCTTAAGAACTGACTCGTTTTATCAACAGTTCAACCTTAAGAACTGAGTCGTTTTAACAACAGTTGAATCTTCAAATAAAACTCGTTTTAACAACAGTTGAATCTTAAGAACTGATTCGTTTTAACAACAGCTGAATCTTAAGATAAACTCGTATTAACAACAGTTGAATCTTAAGATAAACTTCGTTTTAACAACATTTGAATCTTAAGAACTGACTCGTTTTAACAACAGCTGAATCTTAAGATAAAACTCGTTTTAACAACAGTTGATTCTTAAGAACTGACTCGTTTTATCAACAGTTCAACCTTAAGAACTGACTCGTTTTAACAACAGTTGAATCTTCAAATAAAACTCGTTTTAACAACAGTTGAATCTTCAAATAAAACTCGTTTTAACAACAGTTGAATATTATGATGAAACTCATTTTAACAACAGCTGATTCTTAAGATAAAACTCGTTTTAACAACAGTTGAATCTTAAGAACTGACTCGTTTTAACAACAGCTGAATCTTAAGATAAAACTCGTTTTAACAACAGTTGGATCTTAAGATAAAACTGGTTTTAACAACAGTTGAATCTTAAGAACTGACTCGTTTTAACAACAGTTGAATCTTAAGAACTGACTCGTTTTAACAACAGTTGAATCTGAAGATAAAACTCGTTTTAACAACAGCTGAATCTTAAGATATAACTCGTTTTAACAACAGTTGAATCTTAAAAACTGACTCATTTTAACAACAGTTGAATCTTAAGAACTGATTCGTTTTAACAACAGATGAATCTTAAGATAAAACTCGTTTTAACAACAGTTGAATCTTAAGAACTGACTCGTTTTAACAACAGCTGAATCTTAAGATAAAACTCGTTTTACAACAGTTGAATCTTAAGAACTGATTCGTTTTAACAACAGCTGAATCTTAAGATAAACTCGTTTTAACAACAGTTGAATCTTAACATAAACCTCGTTTTAACAACATTTGAATCTTAAAAACTGACTCGTTTTAACAACAGCTGAATCTTAAGATAAAACTCGTTTTAACAACAGTTGAATCTTAAGAACTGACTCGTTTTATCAACAGTTCAACCTTAAGAACTGACTCGTTTTAACAACAGTTGAATCTTCAAATAAAACTCGTTTTAACAACAGTTGAATATTATGATAAAACTCATTTTAACAACAGTTGATTCTTAAGATAAAACTCGTTTTAACAACAGTTGAATCTTAAGAACTGACTCATTTTAACAACAGTTGAATCTTAAGAACTGATTCGTTTTAACAACAGTTGAATCTTCAAATAAAACTCGTTTTAACAACAGTTGAATATTATGATAAAACTCATTTTAACAACAGTTGATTCTTAAGATAAAACTCGTTTTAACGACAGTTGAATCGTAAGAACTGACTCGTTTTAACAACAGCTGAATCTTAAGATAAAACTCGTTTTAACAACAGTTGAATCTTAAGATAAAATTCGTTTTAACAATAGTTGAATGTTAAGAACTGGTTCGTTTTAACAACAGTTGGATCTTAAGATAAAACTCGTTTTAACAACAGTTGAATCTTAAGAACTGACTCGTTTTAACAACAGTTGAATCTTAAGAACTGACTCGTTTTATCAACAGTTCAACCTTAAGAACTGACTCGTTTTAACAACAGTTGAATCTTCAAATAAAACTCGTTTTAACAACAGTTGAATCTTAAGAACTGATTCGTTTTAACAACAGCTGAATCTTAAGATAAACTCGTATTAACAACAGTTGAATCTTAAGATAAACCTCGTTTTAACAACATTTGAATCTTAAGAACTGACTCGTTTTAACAACAGCTGAATCTTAAGATAAAACTCGTTTTAACAACAGTTGAATCTTAAGAACTGACTCGTTTTATCAACAGTTCAACCTTAAGAACTGACTCGTTTTAACAACAGTTGAATCTTCAAATAAAACTCGTTTTAACAACAGTTGAATCTTCAAATAAAACTCGTTTTAACAACAGTTGAATATTATGATAAACCTCATTTTAACAACAGCTGATTCTTAAGATAAAACTCGTTTTAACAACAGTTGAATCTTAAGAACTGACTCGTTTTAACAACAGCTGAATCTTAAGATAAAACTCGTTTTAACAACAGTTGAATCTTAAGATAAAATTCGTTTTAACAATAGTTGAATGTTAAGAACTGGTTCGTTTTAACAACAGTTGGATCTTAAGATAAAACTCGTTTTAACAACAGTTGAATCTTAAGAACTGACTCGTTTTAACAACAGTTGAATCTTAAGAACTGACTCGTTTTAACAACAGTTGAATCTTAAGATAAAACTCGTTTTAACAACAGCTGAATCTTAAGATAAAACTCGTTCTAACAACAGTTGAATCTTAAAATAAAACTCGTTTTAACAACAGTTGAATCTTAAGAACTGACTCATTTTAACAACAGTTGAATCTTAATAACTGATTCGTTTTAACAACAGATGAATCTTAAGATAAAACTCGTTTTAACAACAGTTGAATCTTAAGAACTGATTCGTTTTAACAACAGCTGAATATTAAGATAAACTCGTTTTAACAACAGTTGAATCTTAACATAAACCTCGTTTTAACAACATTTGAATCTTAAAAACTGACTCGTTTTAACAACAGCTGAATCTTAAGATAAAACTCGTTTTAACAACAGTTGAATCTTCAAATAAAACTCGTTTTAACAACAGTTGAATATTATGATTAAACTCATTTTAACAACAGTTGATTCTTAAGATAAAACTCGTTTTAACAACAGTTGAATCTTAAGAACTGACTCGTTTTAACAACAGTTGAATCTTAAGAACTGACTCGTTTTATCAACAGTTCAAACTTAAGAAATGACTCGTTTTAACAACAGTTGAATCTTCAAATAAAACTCGTTTTAACAACAGTTGAATCTTAAGAACTCACTCGTTTTAACAACAGTTGAATCTTAAGATAAAACTCGTTTTAACAACAGTTGAATCTTAAGATAAAACTCGTTTTAACAACAGTGGAATCTTAAGAACTGACTCGTTTTAATAACAGTTGAATCTTAAGATAAAACTCGTTTTAACAACAGTTGAATCTTAAGAACTGACTCGTTTTAACAACAGCTGAATCTTAAGATAAAACTCGTTTTACAACAGTTGAATCTTAAGAACTGATTCGTTTTAACAACAGCTGAATATTAAGATAAACTCGTTTTAACAACAGTTGAATCTTAACATAAACCTCGTTTTAACAACATTTGAATCTTAAAAAGTTACTCGTTTTAACAACAGCTGGATCTTAAGATAAA
Organism: Eledone cirrhosa; assembly: GCA_964016885.1. Taxonomy (NCBI): domain Eukaryota; kingdom Metazoa; phylum Mollusca; class Cephalopoda; order Octopoda; family Eledonidae; genus Eledone; species Eledone cirrhosa. Next base: position 23,720,339 of record OZ024744.1, read on the forward strand.
ACTCGTTTTAACAACAGTTGAATCTTCAAATAAAACTCGTTTTAACAACAGTTGAATATTATGATAAAACTCATTTTAACAACAGTTGATTCTTAAGATAAAACTCGTTTTAACAACAGTTGAATCTTAAGAACTGACTCGTTTTAACAACAGTTGAATCTTAAGAACTGACTCGTTTTATCAACAGTTCAACCTTAAGAACTGACTCGTTTTAACAACAGTTGAATCTTCAAATAAAACTCGTTTTAACAACAGTTGAATCTTAAGAACTCACTCGTTTTAACAACAGTTGAATCTTAAGATAAAACTCGTTTTAACAACAGTTGAATCTTAAGATAAAACTCGTTTTAACAACAGTGGAATCTTAAGAACTGACTCGTTTTAATAACAGTTGAATCTTAAGATAGAACTCGTGTTAACAACAGTTGAATCTTAAGAACTGACTCGTTTTAACAACAGCTGAATCTTAAGATAAAACTCGTTTTAACAAAAGCTGAATCTTAAGATAAACTCGTTTTAACAACAGTTGAATCTTAAGATAAACCTCGTTTTAACAACATTTGAATCTTAAGAACTGACTCGTTTTAACAACAGCTGAATCTTAAGATAAAACTCGTTTTAACAACAGTTGAATCTTAAGAACTGACTCGTTTTATCAACAGTTCAACCTTAAGAACTGACTCGTTTTAACAACAGTTGAATCTTCAAATAAAACTCGTTTTAACAACAGTTGAATCTGCAAATAAAACTCGTTTTAACAACAGTTGAATCTTCAAATAAAACTCGTTTTAACAACAGTTGAATCTTAAGAACTGACTCGTTTTAACAACAGCTGAATCTTAAGATAAAACTCGTTTTAACAACAGTTGAATCTTAAGATAAAATTCGTTTTAACAATAGTTGAATGTTAAGAACTGGTTCGTTTTAACAACAGTTGGATCTTAAGATAAAACTCGTTTTAACAACAGTTGAATCTTAAGAACTGACTCGTTTTAACAACAGTTGAATCTTAAGAACTGACTCGTTTTATCAACAGTTCAACCTTAAGAACTGAGTCGTTTTAACAACAGTTGAATCTTCAAATAAAACTCGTTTTAACAACAGTTGAATCTTAAGAACTGATTCGTTTTAACAACAGCTGAATCTTAAGATAAACTCGTATTAACAACAGTTGAATCTTAAGATAAACCTCGTTTTAACAACATTTGAATCTTAAGAACTGACTCGTTTTAACAACAGCTGAATCTTAAGATAAAACTCGTTTTAACAACAGTTGATTCTTAAGAACTGACTCGTTTTATCAACAGTTCAACCTTAAGAACTGACTCGTTTTAACAACAGTTGAATCTTCAAATAAAACTCGTTTTAACAACAGTTGAATCTTCAAATAAAACTCGTTTTAACAACAGTTGAATATTATGATGAAACTCATTTTAACAACAGCTGATTCTTAAGATAAAACTCGTTTTAACAACAGTTGAATCTTAAGAACTGACTCGTTTTAACAACAGCTGAATCTTAAGATAAAACTCGTTTTAACAACAGTTGGATCTTAAGATAAAACTGGTTTTAACAACAGTTGAATCTTAAGAACTGACTCGTTTTAACAACAGTTGAATCTTAAGAACTGACTCGTTTTAACAACAGTTGAATCTTAAGATAAAACTCGTTTTAACAACAGCTGAATCTTAAGATAAAACTCGTTTTAACAACAGTTGAATCTTAAAAACTGACTCATTTTAACAACAGTTGAATCTTAAGAACTGATTCGTTTTAACAACAGATGAATCTTAAGATAAAACTCGTTTTAACAACAGTTGAATCTTAAGAACTGACTCGTTTTAACAACAGCTGAATCTTAAGATAAAACTCGTTTTACAACAGTTGAATCTTAAGAACTGATTCGTTTTAACAACAGCTGAATCTTAAGATAAACTCGTTTTAACAACAGTTGAATCTTAACATAAACCTCGTTTTAACAACATTTGAATCTTAAAAACTGACTCGTTTTAACAACAGCTGAATCTTAAGATAAAACTCGTTTTAACAACAGTTGAATCTTAAGAACTGACTCGTTTTATCAACAGTTCAACCTTAAGAACTGACTCGTTTTAACAACAGTTGAATCTTCAAATAAAACTCGTTTTAACAACAGTTGAATATTATGATAAAACTCATTTTAACAACAGTTGATTCTTAAGATAAAACTCGTTTTAACAACAGTTGAATCTTAAGAACTGACTCGTTTTAACAACAGTTGAATCTTAAGAACTAACTCGTTTTATCAACAGTTCAACCTTAAGAACTGACTCGTTTTAACAACAGTTGAATCTTCAAATAAAACTCGTTTTAACAACAGTTGAATCTTAAGAACTGACTCGTTTTAACAACAGCTGAATCTTAAGATAAAACTCGTTTTAACGACAGTTGAATCTTACGAACTGACTCGTTTTATCAACAGTTCAACCTTAAGAATTGACTCATTTTAACAACAGTTGAATCTTCAAATAAAACTCGTATTAACAACAGTTGAATCTTAAGAACTGATTCGTTTTAACAACAGCTGAATCTTAAGATAAACTCGTTTTAACAACAGTTGAATCTTAAGATAAACCTCGTTTTAACAACATTTGAATCTTAAGAACTGACTCGTTTTAACAACAGCTGCATCTTAAGATAAAACTCGTTTTAACAACAGTTGAATCCTAAGAACTGACTCGTTTTATCAACAGTTCAACCTGAAGAACTGACTCGTTTTAACAACAGTTGAATCTTCAAATAAAACTCGTTTTAACAACAGTTGAATCTTAAGAACTGACTCGTTTTAACAACAGTTGAATCTTAAGATAAAACTCGTTTTAACAACAGCTGAATCTTAAGATAAAACTCGTTTTAACAACAGTTGAATCTTAAGATAAAACTCGTTTTAACAACAGTTGAATCTTAAGAACTGACTCATTTTAACAACAGTTGAATCTTAAGAACTGATTCGTTTTAACAACAGTTGAATCTTAAGATAAAACTCGTTTTAACAACAGTTGAATCTTAAGAACTGACTCGTTTTAACAACAGCTGAATCTTAAGATAAAACTCGTTTTACAACAGTTGAATCTTAAGAACTGACTCGTTTTATAAACAGTTCAACCTTAAGAACTGACTCGTTTTAACAACAGTTGAATCTTCAAATAAAACTCGTTTTAACAACAGTTGAATCTTCAAATAAAACTCGTTTTAACAACAGTTGAATCTTAAGAACTGATTCGTTTTAACAACAGCTGAATCGTAAGATAAACTCGTTTTAACAACAGTTGAATCTTAAGATAAACCTCGTTTTAACAACATTTGAATCTTAAGAACTGACTCGTTTTAACAACAGGCGAATCTTAAGATAAAACTCGTTTTAACAACAGTTGAATCTTAAGAACTTACTCGTCTTATCAACAGTTCAACCTTAAGAACTGACTCGTTTTAACAACAGTTGAATCTTCAAATAAAACTCGTTTTAACAACAGTTGAATCTTCAAATAAAACTCGTTTTAACAACAGTTGAATATTATGATAAAACTCATTTTAACAACAGTTGATTCTTAAGATAAAACTCGTTTTAACAACAGTTGAATCTTAAGAACTGACTCGTTTTAACAACAGCTGAATCTTAAGATAAAATTCGTTTTAACAATAGTTGAATGTTAAGAACTGGTTCGTTTTAACAACAGTTGGATCTTAAGATAAAACTCGTTTTAACAACAGTTGAATCTTAAGAACTGACTCGTTTTAACAACAGTTGAATCTTAAGAACTGACTCGTTTTATCAACAGTTCAACCTTAAGAACTGACTCGTTTTAACAACAGTTGAATCTTCAAATAAAACTCGTTTTAACAACAGTTGAATCTTAAGAACTGATTCGTTTTAACAACAGCTGAATCTTAAGATAAACTCGTATTAACAACAGTTGAATCGTAAGATAAACCTCGTTTTAACAACATTTGAATCTTAAGAACTAACTCGTTTTAACAACAGCTGAATCTTAAGATAAAACTCGTTTTAACAACAGTTGAATCTTAAGAACTGACTCGTTTTATCAACAGTTCAACCTTAAGAACTGACTCGTTTTAACAACAGTTGAATCTTCAAATAAAACTCGTTTTAACAACAGTTGAATCTTAAGATAAAACTCGTTTTAACAACAGTTGAATCTTAAGAACTGACTCGTTTTAACAACAGTTGAATCTTAAGAACTAACTCGTTTTATCAACAGTTCAACCTTAAGAACTGACTCGTTTTAACAACAGTTGAATCTTCAAATAAAACTCGTTTTAACAACAGTTGATTCTTCAGAACTGACTCGTTTTAACAACAGTTGAATCTTAAGATAAAACTCGTTTTAACAACAGTTGAATCTTAAGAACTGACTCGTTTTAACAACAGCTGAATCTTAAGATAAAACTCGTTTTACAACAGTTGAATCTTAAGAACTGATTCGTTTTAACAACAGCTGAATATTAAGATAAACTCGTTTTAACAACAGTTGAATCTTAACATAAACCTCGTTTTAACAACATTTGAATCTTAAAAAGTTACTCGTTTTAACAACAGCTGGATCTTAAGATAAAACTCGTTTTAACAACAGTTGAATCTTCAAATAAAACTCGTTTTAACAACAGTTGAATATTATGATAAAACTCATTTTAACAACAGTTGATTCTTAAGATAAAACTCGTTTTAACAACAGTTGAATCTTAAGAACTGACTCGTTTTAACAACAGTTGAATCTTAAGAACTGACTCGTTTTATCAACAGTTCAACCTTAAGAACTGACTCGTTTTAACAACAGTTGAATCTTCAAATAAAACTCGTTTTAACAACAGTTGAATCTTAAGAACTCACTCGTTTTAACAACAGTTGAATCTTAAGATAAAACTCGTTTTAACAACAGTTGAATCTTAAGATAAAACTCGTTTTAACAACAGTGGAATCTTAAGAACTGACTCGTTTTAATAACAGTTGAATCTTAAGATAGAACTCGTTTTAACAACAGTTGAATCTTAAGAACTGACTCGTTTTAACAACAGCTGAATCTTAAGATAAAACTCGTTTTAACAAAAGCTGAATCTTAAGATAAACTCGTTTTAACAACAGTTGAATCTTAAGATAAACCTCGTTTTAACAACATTTGAATCTTAAGAACTGACTCGTTTTAACAACAGCTGAATCTTAAGATAAAACTCGTTTTAACAACAGTTGAATCTTAAGAACTGACTCGTTTTATCAACAGTTCAACCTTAAGAACTGACTCGTTTTAACAACAGTTGAATCTTCAAATAAAACTTGTTTTAACAACAGTTGAATCTGCAAATAAAACTCGTTTTAACAACAGTTGAATATTATGATAAAACTCATTTAACAACAGTTGATTCTTAAGATAAAACTCGTTTTAACAACAGTTGAATCTTAAGAACTGACTCGTTTTAACAACAGCTGAATCTTAAGATAAAACTCGTTTTAACAACAGTTGAATCTTAAGATAAAATTCGTTTTAACAATAGTTGAATGTTAAGAACTGGTTCGTTTTAACAACAGTTGGATCTTAAGATAAAACTCGTTTTAACAACAGTTGAATCTTAAGAACTGACTCGTTTTAACAACAGTTGAATCTTAAGAACTGACTCGTTTTATCAACAGTTCAACCTTAAGAACTGAGTCGTTTTAACAACAGTTGAATCTTCAAATAAAACTCGTTTTAACAACAGTTGAATCTTAAGAACTGATTCGTTTTAACAACAGCTGAATCTTAAGATAAACTCGTATTAACAACAGTTGAATCTTAAGATAAACCTCGTTTTAACAACATTTGAATCTTAAGAACTGACTCGTTTTAACAACAGCTGAATCTTAAGATAAAACTCGTTTTATCAACAGTTGATTCTTAAGAACTGACTCGTTTTATCAACAGTTCAACCTTAAGAACTGACTCGTTTTAACAACAGTTGAATCTTCAAATAAAACTCGTTTTAACAACAGTTGAATCTTCAAATAAAACTCATTTTAACAACAGTTGAATATTATGATGAAACTCATTTTAACAACAGCTGATTCTTAAGATAAAACTCGTTTTAACAACAGTTGAATCTTAAGAACTGACTCGTTTTAACAACAGCTGAATCTTAAGATAAAACTCGTTTTAACAACAGTTGGATCTTAAGATAAAACTGGTTTTAACAACAGTTGAATCTTAAGAACTGACTCGTTTTAACAACAGTTGAATCTTAAGAACTGACTCGTTTTAACAACAGTTGAATCTTAAGATAAAACTCGTTTTAACAACAGCTGAATCTTAAGATAAAACTCGTTTTAACAACAGTTGAATCTTAAAAACTGACTCATTTTAACAACAGCTGAATCTTAAGATAAAACTCGTTTTACAACAGTTGAATCTTAAGAACTGATTCGTTTTAACAACAGCTGAATCTTAAGATAAACTCGTTTTAACAACAGTTGAATCTTAACATAAACCTCGTTTTAACAACATTTGAATCTTAAAAACTGACTCGTTTTAACAACAGCTGAATCTTAAGATAAAACTCGTTTTAACAACAGTTGAATCTTAAGAACTGACTCGTTTTAACAACAGCTGAATCTTAAGATAAAACTCGTTTTAACAACAGTTGAATCTTAAGATAAAATTCGTTTTAACAATAGTTGAATGTTAAGAACTGGTTCGTTTTAACAACAGTTGGATCTTAAGATAAAACTCGTTTTAACAACAGTTGAATCTTAAGAACTGACTCGTTTTAACAACAGTTGAATCTTAAGAACTGACTCGTTTTAACAACAGTTGAATCTTAAGATAAAACTCGTTTTAACAACAGCTGAATCTTAAGATAAAACTCGTTCTAACAACAGTTGAATCTTAAAATAAAACTCGTTTTAACAACAGTTGAATCTTAAGAACTGACTCATTTTAACAACAGTTGAATCTTAATAACTGATTCGTTTTAACAACAGATGAATCTTAAGATAAAACTCGTTTTAACAACAGTTGAATCTTAAGAACTGATTCGTTTTAACAACAGCTGAATATTAAGATAAACTCGTTTTAACAACAGTTGAATCTTAACATAAACCTCGTTTTAACAACATTTGAATCTTAAAAACTGACTCGTTTTAACAACAGCTGAATCTTAAGATAAAACTCGTTTTAACAACAGTTGAATCTTCAAATAAAACTCGTTTTAACAACAGTTGAATATTATGATAAAACTCATTTTAACAACAGTTGATTCTTAAGATAAAACTCGTTTTAACAACAGTTGAATCTTAAGAACTGACTCGTTTTAACAACAGTTGAATCTTAAGAACTGACTCGTTTTATCAACAGTTCAAACTTAAGAAATGACTCGTTTTAACAACAGTTGAATCTTCAAATAAAACTCGTTTTAACAACAGTTGAATCTTAAGAACTCACTCGTTTTAACAACAGTTGAATCTTAAGATAAAACTCGTTTTAACAACAGTTGAATCTTAAGATAAAACTCGTTTTAACAACAGTGGAATCTTAAGAACTGACTCGTTTTAATAACAGTTGAATCTTAAGATAAAACTCGTTTTACAACAGTTGAATCTTAAGAACTGATTCGTTTTAACAACAGCTGAATATTAAGATAAACTCGTTTTAACAACAGTTGAATCTTAACATAAACCTCGTTTTAACAACATTTGAATCTTAAAAAGTTACTCGTTTTAACAACAGCTGGATCTTAAGATAAAACTCGTTTTAACAACAGTTGAATCTTCAAATAAAACTCGTTTTAACAACAGTTGAATATTATGATAAAACTCATTTTAACAACAGTTGATTCTTAAGATAAAACTCGTTTTAACAACAGTTGAATCTTAAGAACTGACTCGTTTTAACAACAGTTGAATCTTAAGAACTGACTCGTTTTATCAACAGTTCAACCTTAAGAACTGACTCGTTTTAACAACAGTTGAATCTTCAAATAAAACTCGTTTTAACAACAGTTGAATCTTAAGAACTCACTCGTTTTAACAACAGTTGAATCTTAAGATAAAACTCGTTTTAACAACAGTTGAATCTTAAGATAAAACTCGTTTTAACAACAGTGGAATCTTAAGAACTGACTCGTTTTAATAACAGTTGAATCTTAAGATAGAACTCGTGTTAACAACAGTTGAATCTTAAGAACTGACTCGTTTTAACAACAGCTGAATCTTAAGATAAACTCGTTTTAACAACAGTTGAATCTTAAGATAAACCTCGTTTTAACAACATTTGAATCTTAAGAACTGACTCGTTTTAACAACAGCTGAATCTTAAGATAAAACTCGTTTTAACAACAGTTGAATCTTAAGAACTGACTCGTTTTATCAACAGTTCAACCTTAAGAACTGACTCGTTTTAACAACAGTTGAATCTTCAAATAAAACTCGTTTTAACAACAGTTGAATCTGCAAATAAAACTCGTTTTAACAACAGTTGAATCTTCAAATAAAACTCGTTTTAACAACAGTTGAATCTTAAGAACTGACTCGTTTTAACAACAGCTGAATCTTAAGATAAAACTCGTTTTAACAACAGTTGAATCTTAAGATAAAATTCGTTTTAACAATAGTTGAATGTTAAGAACTGGTTCGTTTTAACAACAGTTGGATCTTAAGATAAAACTCGTTTTAACAACAGTTGAATCTTAAGAACTGACTCGTTTTAACAACAGTTTAATCTTAAGAACTGACTCGTTTTATCAACAGTTCAACCTTAAGAACTGAGTCGTTTTAACAACAGTTGAATCTTCAAATAAAACTCGTTTTAACAACAGTTGAATCTTAAGAACTGATTCGTTTTAACAACAGCTGAATCTTAAGATAAACTCGTATTAACAACAGTTGAATCTTAAGATAAACCTCGTTTTAACAACATTTGAATCTTAAGAACTGACTCGTTTTAACAACAGCTGAATCTTAAGATAAAACTCGTTTTAACAACAGTTGATTCTTAAGAACTGACTCGTTTTATCAACAGTTCAACCTTAAGAACTGACTCGTTTTAACAACAGTTGAATCTTCAAATAAAACTCGTTTTAACAACAGTTGAATCTTCAAATAAAACTCGTTTTAACAACAGTTGAATATTATGATGAAACTCATTTTAACAACAGCTGATTCTTAAGATAAAACTCGTTTTAACAACAGTTGAATCTTAAGAACTGACTCGTTTTAACAACAGCTGAATCTTAAGATAAAACTCGTTTTAACAACAGTTGGATCTTAAGATAAAACTGGTTTTAACAACAGTTGAATCTTAAGAACTGACTCGTTTTAACAACAGTTGAATCTTAAGAACTGACTCGTTTTAACAACAGTTGAATCTTAAGATAAAACTCGTTTTAACAACAGCTGAATCTTAAGATAAAACTCGTTTTAACAACAGTTGAATCTTAAAAACTGACTCATTTTAACAACAGTTGAATCTTAAGAACTGATTCGTTTTAACAACAGATGAATCTTAAGATAAAACTCGTTTTAACAACAGTTGAATCTTAAGAACTGACTCGTTTTAACAACAGCTGAATCTTAAGATAAAACTCGTTTTACAACAGTTGAATCTTAAGAACTGATTCGTTTTAACAACAGCTGAATCTTAAGATAAACTCGTTTTAACAACAGTTGAATCTTAACATAAACCTCGTTTTAACAACATTTGAATCTTAAAAACTGACTCGTTTTAACAACAGCTGAATCTTAAGATAAAACTCGTTTTAACAACAGTTGAATCTTAAGAACTGACTCGTTTTATCAACAGTTCAACCTTAAGAACTGACTCGTTTTAACAACAGTTGAATCTTCAAATAAAACTCGTTTTAACAACAGTTGAATATTATGATAAAACTCATTTTAACAACAGTTGATTCTTAAGATAAAACTCGTTTTAACAACAGTTGAATCTTAAGAACTGACTCGTTTTAACAACAGTTGAATCTTAAGAACTAACTCGTTTTATCAACAGTTCAACCTTAAGAACTGACTCGTTTTAACAACAGTTGAATCTTCAAATAAAACTCGTTTTAACAACAGTTGAATCTTAAGAACTGACTCGTTTTAACAACAGCTGAATCTTAAGATAAAACTCGTTTTAACAACAGTTGAATCTTAAGAACTGACTCGTTTTAACAACAGTTGAATCTTACGAACTGACTCGTTTTATCAACAGTTCAACCTTAAGAATTGACTCATTTTAACAACAGTTGAATCTTCAAATAAAACTCGTATTAACAACAGTTGAATCTTAAGAACTGATTCGTTTTAACAACAGCTGAATCTTAAGATAAACTCGTTTTAACAACAGTTGAATCTTAAGATAAACCTCGTTTTAACAACATTTGAATCTTAAGAACTGACTCGTTTTAACAACAGCTGCATCTTAAGATAAAACTCGTTTTAACAACAGTTGAATCCTAAGAACTGACTCGTTTTATCAACAGTTCAACCTGAAGAACTGACTCGTTTTAACAACAGTTGAATCTTCAAATAAAACTCGTTTTAACAACAGTTGAATCTTAAGAACTGACTCGTTTTAACAACAGTTGAATCTTAAGATAAAACTCGTTTTAACAACAGCTGAATCTTAAGATAAAACTCGTTTTAACAACAGTTGAATCTTAAGATAAAACTCGTTTTAACAACAGTTGAATCTTAAGAACTGACTCATTTTAACAACAGTTGAATCTTAAGAACTGATTCGTTTTAACAACAGTTGAATCTTAAGATAAAACTCGTTTTAACAACAGTTGAATCTTAAGAACTGACTCGTTTTAACAACAGCTGAATCTTAAGATAAAACTCGTTTTACAACAGTTGAATCTTAAGAACTGACTCGTTTTATAAACAGTTCAACCTTAAGAACTGACTCGTTTTAACAACAGTTGAATCTTCAAATAAAACTCGTTTTAACAACAGTTGAATCTTCAAATAAAACTCGTTTTAACAACAGTTGAATCTTAAGAACTGATTCGTTTTAACAACAGCTGAATCGTAAGATAAACTCGTTTTAACAACAGTTGAATCTTAAGATAAACCTCGTTTTAACAACATTTGAATCTTAAGAACTGACTCGTTTTAACAACAGGCGAATCTTAAGATAAAACTCGTTTTAACAACAGTTGAATCTTAAGAACTTACTCGTCTTATCAACAGTTCAACCTTAAGAACTGACTCGTTTTAACAACAGTTGAATCTTCAAATAAAACTCGTTTTAACAACAGTTGAATCTTCAAATAAAACTCGTTTTAACAACAGTTGAATATTATGATAAAACTCATTTTAACAACAGTTGGATCTTAAGATAAAACTCGTTTTAACAACAGTTGAATCTTAAGAACTGACTCGTTTTAACAACAGTTGAATCTTAAGAACTGACTCGTTTTATCAACAGTTCAACCTTAAGAACTGACTCGTTTTAACAACAGTTGAATCTTCAAATAAAACTCGTTTTAACAACATTTGAATCTTAAGAACTAACTCGTTTTAACAACAGCTGAATCTTAAGATAAAACTCGTTTTAACAACAGTTGAATCTTAAGAACTGACTCGTTTTATCAACAGTTCAACCTTAAGAACTGACTCGTTTTAACAACAGTTGAATCTTCAAATAAAACTCGTTTTAACAACAGTTGAATCTTAAGATAAAACTCGTTTTAACAACAGTTGAATCTTAAGAACTGACTCGTTTTAACAACAGTTGAATCTTAAGAACTAACTCGTTTTATCAACAGTTCAACCTTAAGAACTGACTCGTTTTAACAACAGTTGAATCTTCAAATAAAACTCGTTTTAACAACAGTTGATTCTTCAGAACTGACTCGTTTTAACAACAGTTGAATCTTAAGATAAAACTCGTTTTAACAACAGTTGAATCTTAAGAACTGACTCGTTTTAACAACAGCTGAATCTTAAGATAAAACTCGTTTTACAACAGTTGAATCTTAAGAACTGATTCGTTTTAACAACAGCTGAATATTAAGATAAACTCGTTTTAACAACAGTTGAATCTTAACATAAACCTCGTTTTAACAACATTTGAATCTTAAAAAGTTACTCGTTTTAACAACAGCTGGATCTTAAGATAAAACTCGTTTTAACAACAGTTGAATCTTCAAATAAAACTCGTTTTAACAACAGTTGAATATTATGATAAAACTCATTTTAACAACAGTTGATTCTTAAGATAAAACTCGTTTTAACAACAGTTGAATCTTAAGAACTGACTCGTTTTAACAACAGTTGAATCTTAAGAACTGACTCGTTTTATCAACAGTTCAACCTTAAGAACTGACTCGTTTTAACAACAGATGAATCTTCAAATAAAACTCGTTTTAACAACAGTTGAATCTTAAGAACTCACTCGTTTTAACAACAGTTGAATCTTAAGATAAAACTCGTTTTAACAACAGTTGAATCTTAAGATAAAACTCGTTTTAACAACAGTGGAATCTTAAGAACTGACTCGTTTTAATAACAGTTGAATCTTAAGATAGAACTCGTTTTAACAACAGTTGAATCTTAAGAACTGACTCGTTTTAACAACAGCTGAATCTTAAGATAAAACTCGTTTTAACAAAAGCTGAATCTTAAGATAAACTCGTTTTAACAACAGTTGAATCTTAAGATAAACCTCGTTTTAACAACATTTGAATCTTAAGAACTGACTCGTTTTAACAACAGCTGAATCTTAAGATAAAACTCGTTTTAACAACAGTTGAATCTTAAGAACTGACTCGTTTTATCAACAGTTCAACCTTAAGAACTGACTCGTTTTAACAACAGTTGAATCTTCAAATAAAACTTGTTTTAACAACAGTTGAATCTGCAAATAAAACTCGTTTTAACAACAGTTGAATATTATGATAAAACTCATTTAACAACAGTTGATTCTTAAGATAAAACTCGTTTTAACAACAGTTGAATCTTAAGAACTGACTCGTTTTAACAACAGTTGAATCTTAAGAACTGACTCGTTTTATCAACAGTTCAACCTTAAGAACTGAGTCGTTTTAACAACAGTTGAATCTTCAAATAAAACTCGTTTTAACAACAGTTGAATCTTAAGAACTGATTCGTTTTAACAACAGCTGAATCTTAAGATAAACTCGTATTAACAACAGTTGAATCTTAAGATAAACCTCGTTTTAACAACATTTGAATCTTAAGAACTGACTCGTTTTAACAACAGCTGAATCTTAAGATAAAACTCGTTTTGTCAACAGTTGATTCTTAAGAACTGACTCGTTTTATCAACAGTTCAACCTTAAGAACTGACTCGTTTTAACAACAGTTGAATCTTCAAATAAAACTCGTTTTAACAACAGTTGAATCTTCAAATAAAACTCGTTTTAACAACAGTTGAATATTATGATGAAACTCATTTTAACAACAGCTGATTCTTAAGATAAAACTCGTTTTAACAACAGTTGAATCTTAAGAACTGGCTCGTTTTAACAACAGGTGAATCTTAAGATAAAACTCGTTTTAACAACAGTTGGATCTTAAGATAAAACTGGTTTTAACAACAGTTGAATCTTAAGAACTGACTCGTTTTAACAACAGTTGAATCTTAAGAACTGACTCGTTTTAACAACAGTTGAATCTTAAGATAAAACTCGTTTTAACAACAGCTGAATCTTAAGATAAAACTCGTTTTAACAACAGTTGAATCTTAAAAACTGACTCATTTTAACAACAGCTGAATCTTAAGATAAAACTCGTTTTACAACAGTTGAATCTTAAGAACTGATTCGTTTTAACAACAGCTGAATCTTAAGATAAACTCGTTTTAACAACAGTTGAATCTTAACATAAACCTCGTTTTAACAACATTTGAATCTTAAAAACTGACTCGTTTTAACAACAGCTGAATCTTAAGTTAAAACTCGTTTTAACAATAGTTGAATCTTAAGAACTGACTCGTTTTATCAACAGTTCAACCTTAAGAACTGACTCGTTTTAACAACAGTTGAATCTTCAAATAAAACTCGTTTTAACAACAGTTGAATATTATGATAAAACTCATTTTAACAACAGTTGATTCTTAAGATAAAACTCGTTTTAACAACAGTTGAATCTTAAGAACTGACTCGTTTTAACAACAGTTGAATCTTAAGAACGAACTCGTTTTATCAACAGTTCAACCTTAAGAACTGACTCGTTTTAACAACAGTTGAATCTTCAAATAAAACTCGTTTTAACAACAGTTGAATCTTAAGAACTGACTCGTTTTAACAACAGCTGAATCTTAAGATAAAACTCGTTTTAACGACAGTTGAATCTTACGAACTGACTCGTTTTATCAACAGTTCAACCTTAAGAACTGACTCATTTTAACAACAGTTGAATCTTCAAATAAAACTCGTTTTAACAACAGTTGAATCTTAAGAACTGATTCGTTTTAACAACAGCTGAATCTTAAGATAAACTCGTTTTAACAACAGTTGAATCTTAAGATAAACCTCGTTTTAACAACATTTGAATCTTAAGAACTGACTCGTTTTAACAACAGCTGCATCTTAAGATAAAACTCGTTTTAACAACAGTTGAATCCTAAGAACTGACTCGTTTTATCAACAGTTCAACCTGAAGAACTGACTCGTTTTAACAACAATTTAATCTTCAAATAAAACTCGTTTTAACAACAGTTGAATCTTAAGAACTGACTCGTTTTAACAACAGTTGAATCTTAAGATAAAACTCGTTTTAACAACAGCTGAATCTTAAGATAAAACTCGTTTTAACAACAGTTGAATCTTAAGATAAAACTCGTTTTAACAACAGTTGAATCTTAAGAACTGACTCATTTTAACAACAGTTGAATCTTAAGAACTGATTCGTTTTAACAACAGTTGAATCTTAAGATAAAACTCGTTTTAACAACAGTTGAATCTTAAGAACTGACTCGTTTTAACAACAGCTGAATCTTAAGATAAAACTCGTTTTACAACAGTTGAATCTTAAGAACTGACTCGTTTTATAAACAGTTCAACCTTAAGAACTGACTCGTTTTAACAACAGTTGAATCTTCAAATAAAACTCGTTTTAACAACAGTTGAATCTTCAAATAAAACTCGTTTTAACAACAGTTGAATCTTAAGAACTGATTCGTTTTAACAACAGCTGAATCGTAAGATAAACTCGTTTTAACAACAGTTGAATCTTAAGATAAACCTCGTTTTAACAACATTTGAATCTTAAGAACTGACTCGTTTGAACAACAGCTGAATCTTAAGATAAAACTCGTTTTAACAACAGTTGAATCTTAAGAACTTACTCGTCTTATCAACAGTTCAACCTTAAGAACTGACTCGTTTTAACAACAGTTGAATCTTCAAATAAAACTCGTTTTAACAACAGTTGAATCTTCAAATAAAACTCGTTTTAACAACAGTTGAATATTATGATAAAACTCATTTTAACAACAGTTGATTCTTAAGATAAAACTCGTTTTAACAACAGTTGAATCTTAAGAACTGACTCGTTTTAACAACAGCTGAATCTTAAGATAAAATTCGTTTTAACAATAGTTGAATGTTAAGAACTGGTTCGTTTTAACAACAGTTGGATCTTAAGATAAAACTCGTTTTAACAACAGTTGAATCTTAAGAACTGACTCGTTTTAACAACAGTTGAATCTTAAGAACTGACTCGTTTTATCAACAGTTCAACCTTAAGAACTGACTCGTTTTAACAACAGTTGAATCTTCAAATAAAACTCGTTTTAACAACAGTTGAATCTTAAGAACTGATTCGTTTTAACAACAGCTGAATCTTAAGATAAACTCGTATTAACAACAGTTGAATCGTAAGATAAACCTCGTTTTAACAACATTTGAATCTTAAGAACTAACTCGTTTTAACAACAGCTGAATCTTAAGATAAAACTCGTTTTAACAACAGTTGAATCTTAAGAACTGACTCGTTTTATCAACAGTTCAACCTTAAGAACTGACTCGTTTTAACAACAGTTGAATCTTCAAATAAAACTCGTTTTAACAACAGTTGAATCTTAAGATAAAACTCGTTTTAACAACAGATGAATCTTAAGATAAAACTCGTTTTAACAACAGTGGAATCTTAAGAACTGACTCGTTTTAATAACAGTTGAATCTTAAGATAAAACTCGTTTTAACAACAGTTGAATCTTAAGAACTGACTCGTTTTAACAACAGCTGAATCTTAAGATAAAACTCGTTTTAACAAAAGCTGAATCTTAAGATAAACTCGTTTTAACAACAGTTGAATCTTAAGATAAACCTCGTTTTAACAACATTTGAATCTTAAGAACTGACTCGTTTTAACAACAGCTGAATCTTAAGATATAACTCGTTTTAACAACAGTTGAATCTTAAGAACTGACTCGTCTTATCAACAGTTCAACCTTAAGAACTGACTCGTTTTAACAACAGTTGAATCTTCAAATAAAACTCGTTTTAACAACAGTTGAATCTGCAAATAAAACTCGTTTTAACAACAGTTGAATCTTCAAATAAAACTCGTTTTAACAACAGTTGAATATTATGATAAAACTCATTTAACAACAGTTGATTCTTAAGATAAAACTCGTTTTAACAACAGTTGAATCTTAAGAACTGACTCGTTTTAACAACAGCTGAATCTTAAGATAAAACTCGTTTTAACAACAGTTGAATCTTAAGATAAAATTCGTTTTAACAATAGTTGAATGTTAAGAACTGGTTCGTTTTAACAACAGATGGATCTTAAGATAAAACTCGTTTTAACAACAGTTGAATCTTAAGAACTGACTCGTTTTAACAACAGTTGAATCTTAAGAACTGACTCGTTTTATCAACAGTTCAACCTTAAGAACTGAGTCGTTTTAACAACAGTTGAATCTTCAAATAAAACTCGTTTTAACAACAGTTGAATCTTAAGAACTGATTCGTTTTAACAACAGCTGAATCTTAAGATAAACTCGTATTAACAACAGTTGAATCTTAAGATAAACCTCGTTTTAACAACATTTGAATCTTAAGAACTGACTCGTTTTAACACAGCTGAATCTTAACATAAAACTCGTTTTAACAACAGTTGATTCTTAAGAACTGACTCGTTTTATCAACAGTTCAACCTTAAGAACTGACTCGTTTTAACAACTGTTGAATCTTCAAATAAAACTCGTTTTAACAACAGTTGAATATTATGATGAAACTCATTTTAACAACAGCTGATTCTTAAGATAAAACTCGTTTTAACAACAGTTGAATCTTAAGAACTGACTCGTTTTAACAACAGCTGAATCTTAAGATAAAACTCGTTTTAACAACAGTTGAATCTTAAGATAAAATTCGTTTTAACAATAGTTGAATGTTAAGAACTGGTTCGTTTTAACAACAGTTGGATCTTAAGATAAAACTGGTTTTAACAACAGTTGAATCTTAAGAACTGACTCGTTTTAACAACAGTTGAATCTTAAGAACTGACTCGTTTTAACAACAGTTGAATCTTAAGATAAAACTCGTTTTAACAACAGCTGAATCTTAAGATAAAACTCGTTTTAACAACAGTTGAATCTTAAAAACTGACTCATTTTAACAACAGTTGAATCTTAAGAACTGATTCGTTTTAACAACAGATGAATCTTAAGATAAAACTCGTTTTAACAACAGTTGAATCTTAAGAACTGACTCGTTTTAACAACAGCTGAATCTTAAGATAAAACTCGTTTTACAACAGTTGAATCTTAAGAACTGATTCGTTTTAACAACAGCTGAATCTTAAGATAAACTCGTTTTAACAACAGTTGAATCTTAACATAAACCTCGTTTTAACAACATTTGAATCTTAAAAACTGACTCGTTTTAACAACAGCTGAATCTTAAGATAAAACTCGTTTTAACAACAGTTGAATCTTAAGAACTGACTCGTTTTATCAACAGTTCAACCTTAAGAACTGACTCGTTTTAACAACAGTTGAATCTTCAAATAAAACTCGTTTTAACAACAGTTGAATATTATGATAAAACTCATTTTAACAACAGTTGATTCTTAAGATAAAACTCGTTTTAACAACAGTTGAATCTTAAGAACTGACTCGTTTTAACAACAGTTGAATCTTAAGAACTAACTCGTTTTATCAACAGTTCAACCTTAAGAACTGACTCGTTTTAACAACAGTTGAATCTTCAAATAAAACTCGTTTTAACAACAGTTGAATCTTAAGAACTGACTCGTTTTAACAACAGCTGAATCTTAAGATAAAACTCGTTTTAACGACAGTTGAATCTTACGAACTGACTCGTTTTATCAACAGTTCAACCTTAAGAACTGACTCATTTTAACAACAGTTGAATCTTCAAATAAAACTCGTTTTAACAACAGTTGAATCTTAAGAACTGATTCGTTTTAACAACAGCTGAATCTTAAGATAAACTCGTTTTAACAACAGTTGAATCTTAAGATAAACCTCGTTTTAACAACATTTGAATCTTAAGAACTGACTCGTTTTAACAACAGCTGCATCTTAAGATAAAACTCGTTTTAACAACAGTTGAATCCTAAGAACTGACTCGTTTTATCAACAGTTCAACCTGAAGAACTGACTCGTTTTAACAACAGTTGAATCTTCAAATAAAACTCGTTTTAACAACAGTTGAATCTTAAGAACTGACTCGTTTTAACAACAGTTGAATCTTAAGATAAAACTCGTTTTAACAACAGCTGAATCTTAAGATAAAACTCGTTTTAACAACAGTTGAATCTTAAGATAAAACTCGTTTTAACAACAGTTGAATCTTAAGAACTGACTCATTTTAACAACAGTTGAATCTTAAGAACTGATTCGTTTTAACAACAGTTGAATCTTAAGATAAAACTCGTTTTAACAACAGTTGAATCTTAAGAACTGACTCGTTTTAACAACAGCTGAATCTTAAGATAAAACTCGTTTTACAACAGTTGAATCTTAAGAACTGACTCGTTTTATAAACAGTTGAATCTTCAAATAAAACTCGTTTTAACAACAGTTGAATCTTCAAATAAAACTCGTTTTAACAACAGTTGAATCTTCAAATAAAACTCGTTTTAACAACAGTTGAATCTTAAGAACTGATTCGTTTTAACAACAGCTGAATCGTAAGATAAACTCGTTTTAACAACAGTTGAATCTTAAGATAAATCTCGTTTTAACAACATTTGAATCTTAAGAACTGACTCGTTTTAACAACAGCTGAATCTTAAGATAAAACTCGTTTTAACAACAGTTGAATCTTAAGAACTTACTCGTCTTATCAACAGTTCAACCTTAAGAACTGACTCGTTTTAACAACAGTTGAATCTTCAAATAAAACTCGTTTTAACAACAGTTGAATCTTCAAATAAAACTCGTTTTAACAACAGTTGAATATTATGATAAAACTCATTTTAACAACAGTTGATTCTTAAGATAAAACTCGTTTTAACAACAGTTGAATCTTAAGAACTGACTCGTTTTAACAACAGCTGAATCTTAAGATAAAATTCGTTTTAACAATAGTTGAATGTTAAGAACTGGTTCGTTTTATCAACAGTTGGATCTTAAGATAAAACTCGTTTTAACAACAGTTGAATCTTAAGAACTGACTCGTTTTAACAACAGTTGAATCTTAAAACTGACTCGTTTTATCAACAGTTCAACCTTAAGAACTGACTCGTTTTAACAACAGTTGAATCTTCAAATAAAACTCGTTTTAACAACAGTTGAATCTTAAGAACTGATTCGTTTTAACAACAGCTGAATCTTAAGATAAACTCGTATTAACAACAGTTGAATCGTAAGATAAACCTCGTTTTAACAACATTTGAATCTTAAGAACTAATTCGTTTTAACAACAGCTGAATCTTAAGATAAAACTCGTTTTAACAACAGTTGAATCTTAAGAACTGACTCGTTTTATCAACAGTTCAACCTTAAGAACTGACTCGTTTTAACAACAGTTGAATCTTCAAATAAAACTCGTTTTAACAACAGTTGAATCTTCAAATAAAACTCGTTTTAACAACAGTTGAATATTATGATAAAACTCATTTTAACAACAGCTGATTCTTAAGATAAAACTCGTTTTAACAACAGTTGAATCTTAAGAACTGACTCGTTTTAACAACAGATGAATCTTAAGATAAAACTCGTTTTACCAACAGTTGAATCTTAAGATAAAATTCGTTTTAACGATAGTTGAATGTTAAGAACTGGTTCGTTTTAACAACAGTTGGATCTTAAGATAAAACTCGTTTTAACAACAGCTGAATCTTAAGAACTGACTCGTTTTAACAACAGTTGAATCTTAAGAACTGACTCGTTTTAACAACAGTTGAATCTTAAGATAAAACTCGTTTTAACAACAGCTGAATCTTAAGATAAAACTCGTTTTAACAACAGTTGAATCTTAAGAACTGACTCATTTTAACAACAGTTGAATCTTAAGAACTGATTCGTTTTAACAACAGATGAATCTTAAGATAAAACTCGTTTTAACAACAGTTGAATCTTAAGAACTGACTCGTTTTAACAACAGCTGAATCTTAAGATAAAACTCGTTTTACAACAGTTGAATCTTAAGAACTGATTCGTTTTAACAAAAGCTGAATCTTAACATAAAACTCGTTTTAACAACAGTTGAATCTTAAGAACTGACTCGTTTTATCAACAGTTCAACCTTAAGAACTGACTCGTTTTAACAACAGTTGAATCTTCAAATAAAACTCGTTTTAACAACAGTTTAATCTTCAAATAAAACTCGTTTTAACAACAGTTGAATATTATGATAAAACTCATTTTAACAACAGTTGATTCTTAATATAAAACTCGTTTTAACAACAGTTGAATCTTAAGAACTGACTCGTTTTAACAACAGTTGAATCTTAAGAACTAACTCGTTTTATCAACAGTTCAACCTTAAGAACTGACTCGTTTTAACAACAGTTGAATCTTCAAATATAACTCGTTTTAACAACAGTTGAATCTTAAGAACTCACTCGTTTTAACAACAGTTGAATCTTAAGATAAAACCCGTTTTAACAACAGTTGAATCTTAAGATAAAACTCGTTTTAACAACAGTGGAATCTTAAGAACTGACTCCTTTTAATAACAGTTGAATCTTAAGATAAAACTCGTTTTAACAACAGTTGAATCTTAAGAACTGACTCGTTTTAACAACAGCTGAATCTTAAGATAAAACTCGTTTTAACGACAGTTGAATCTTAAGAACTGACTCGTTTTATCAACAGTTCAACCTTAAGATCTGACTCATTTTAACAACAGTTGAATCTTCAAATAAAACTCGTTTTAACGACAGTTGTATCTTAAGAACTGATTCGTTTTAACAACAGCTGAATCTTAAGATAAACTCGTTTTAACAACAGTTGAATCTTAAGATAAACCTCGTTTTAACAACATTTGAATCTTAAGAACTGACTCGTTTTAACAACAGCTGCATCTTAAGATAAAACTCGTTTTAACAACAGATGAATCCTAAGAACTGACTCGTTTTATCAACAGTTCAACCTGAAGAACTGACTCGTTTTAACAACAGTTGAATCTTCAAATAAAACTCGTTTTAACAACAGTTGAATCTTAAGAACTGACTCGTTTTAACAACAGTTGAATCTTAAGATAAAACTCGTTTTAACAACAGCTGAATCTTAAGATAAAACTCGTTTTAACAACAGTTGAATCTTAAGATAAAACTCGTTTTAACAATAGTTGAATCTTAAGAACTGACTCATTTTAACAACAGTTGAATCTTAAGAACTGACTCGTTTTAACAACAGCTGAATCTTAAGATAAAACTCGTTTTAACAACAGTTGAATCTTAAGAACTGACTCGTCTTATCAACAGTTCAACCTTAAGAACTGACTCGTTTTAACAACAGTTGAATCTTCAAATAAAACTCGTTTTAACAACAGTTGAATCTTCAAATAAAACTCGTTTTAACAACAGCTGAATATTATGATAAAACTCATTTTAACAACAGTTGATTCTTAAGATACAACTCGTTCTAACAACAGTTGAATCTTAAGAACTGACTCGTTTTAACAACAGCTGAATCTTAAGATAAAACTCGTTTTAACAACAGTTGAATCTTAAGATAAAATTCGTTTTAACAATAGTTGAATGTTAAGAACTGGTTCGTTTTAACAACAGTTTGATCTTAAGATAAAACTCGTTTTAACAACTGTTGAATCTTAAGAACTGACTCGTTTTAACAACAGTTGAATCTTAAGAACTGACTCGTTTTATCAACAGTTCAACCTTAAGAACTGACTCGTTTTAACAACAGTTGAATCTTCAAATAAAACTCGTTTTAACAACAGTTGAATCTTAAGAACTGATTCGTTTTAACAACAGCTGAATCTTAAGATAAACTCGTTTTAACAACAGTTGAATCTTAAGATAAACCTCGTTTTAACAACATTTGAATCTTAAGAACTGACTCGTTTTAACAACAGTTGAATCTTAAGATAAAACTCGTTTTAACAACAGTTGAATCTTAAGAACTGACTCGTTTTATCAACAGTTCAACCTTAAGAACTGACTCGTTTTAACAACAGTTGAATCTTCAAATAAAACTCGTTTTAACAACAGTTGAATCTTCAAATAAAACTCGTTTTAACAACAGTTGAATATTATGATAAAACTCATTTTAACAACAGCTGATTCTTAAGATAAAACTCGTTTTAACAACAGTTGAATCTTAAGAACGTACTCGTTTTAACAACAGCTGAATCTTAAGATAAAACTCGTTTTAACAACAGTTGAATCTTAAGATAAAATTCGTTTTAACAACAGCTGAATCTTAAGATAAAACTCGTTTTACAACAGTTGAATCTTAAGAACTGACTCGTTTTAATAACAGTTGAATCTTAAGTACTGACTCGTTTTATCAACAGTTCAACCTTACGAACTGACTCATTTTAACAACAGTTGAATCTTCAAATAAAACTCGTTTTAACAGCTGTTGAATCTTCAAATAAAACTCGTTTTAACAACAGTTGAATCTTCAAATAAAACTCGTTTTAACAACAGTTGAATATTATGATAAAACTCATTTTAACAACAGTTGATTCTTAAGATAAAACTCGTTTTAACAACAGTTGAATCTTAAGAACTTACTCGTCTTATCAACAGTTCAACCTTAAGAACTGACTCGTTTTAACAACAGTTGAATCTTCAAATAAAACTCGTTTTAACAACAGTTGAATCTTCAAATAAAACTCGTTTTAACAACAGTTGAATATTATGATAAAACTCATTTTAACAACAGTTGATTCTTAAGATAAAACTCGTTTTAACAACAGTTGAATCTTAAGAACTGACTCGTTTTAACAACAGCTGAATCTTAAGATAAAATTCGTTTTAACAATAGTTGAATGTTAAGAACTGGTTCGTTTTAACAACAGTTGGATCTTAAGATAAAACTCGTTTTAACAACAGTTGAATCTTAAGAACTGACTCGTTTTAACAACAGTTGAATCTTAAGAACTGACTCGTTTTATCAACAGTTCAACCTTAAGAACTGACTCGTTTTAACAACAGTTGAATCTTCAAATAAAACTCGTTTTAACAACAGTTGAATCTTAAGAACTGATTCGTTTTAACAACAGCTGAATCTTAAGATAAACTCGTATTAACAACAGTTGAATCGTAAGATAAACCTCGTTTTAACAACATTTGAATCTTAAGAACTAACTCGTTTTAACAACAGCTGAATCTTAAGATAAAACTCGTTTTAACAACAGTTGAATCTTAAGAACTGACTCGTTTTATCAACAGTTCAACCTTAAGAACTGACTCGTTTTAACAACAGTTGAATCTTCAAATAAAACTCGTTTTAACAACAGTTGAATCTTAAGATAAAACTCGTTTTAACAACAGTTGAATCTTAAGATAAAACTCGTTTTAACAACAGTGGAATCTTAAGAACTGACTCGTTTTAATAACAGTTGAATCTTAAGATAAAACTCGTTTTAACAACAGTTGAATCTTAAGAACTGACTCGTTTTAACAACAGCTGAATCTTAAGATAAAACTCGTTTTAACAAAAGCTGAATCTTAAGATAAACTCGTTTTAACAACAGTTGAATCTTAAGATAAACCTCGTTTTAACAACATTTGAATCTTAAGAACTGACTCGTTTTAACAACAGCTGAATCTTAAGATAAAACTCGTTTTAACAACAGTTGAATCTTAAGAACTGACTGGTCTTATCAACAGTTCAACCTTAAGAACTGACTCGTTTTAACAACAGTTGAATCTTCAAATAAAACTCGTTTTAACAACAGTTGAATCTTCAAATAAAACTCGTTTTAACAACAGTTGAATATTATGATAAAACTCATTTAACAACAGTTGATTCTTAAGATAAAACTCGTTTTAACAACAGTTGAATCTTAAGAACTGACTCGTTTTAACAACAGCTGAATCTTAAGATAAAACTCGTTTTAACAACAGTTGAATCTTAAGATAAAATTCGTTTTAACAATAGTTGAATGTTAAGAACTGGTTCGTTTTAACAACAGATGGATCTTAAGATAAAACTCGTTTTAACAACAGTTGAATCTTAAGAACTGACTCGTTTTAACCACAGTTGAATCTTAAGAACTGACTCGTTTTATCAACAGTTCAACCTTAAGAACTGAGTCGTTTTAACAACAGTTGAATCTTCAAATAAAACTCGTTTTAACAACAGTTGAATCTTAAGAACTGATTCGTTTTAACAACAGCTGAATCTTAAGATAAACTCGTATTAACAACAGTTGAATCTTAAGATAAACCTCGTTTTAACAACATTTGAATCTTAAGAACTGACTCGTTTTAACACAGCTGAATCTTAAGATAAAACTCGTTTTAACAACAGTTGATTCTTAAGAACTGACTCGTTTTATCAACAGTTCAACCTTAAGAACTGACTCGTTTTAACAACAGTTGAATCTTCAAATAAAACTCGTTTTAACAACAGTTGAATATTATGATGAAACTCATTTTAACAACAGCTGATTCTTAAGATAAAACTCGTTTTAACAACAGTTGAATCTTAAGAACTGACTCGTTTTAACAACAGCTGAATCTTAAGATAAAACTCGTTTTAACAACAGTTGAATCTTAAGATAAAATTCGTTGTAACAATAGTTGAATGTTAAGAACTGGTTCGTTTTAACAACAGTTGGATCTTAAGATAAAACTGGTTTTAACAACAGTTGAATCTTAAGAACTGACTCGTTTTAACAACAGTTGAATCTTAAGAACTGACTCGTTTTAACAACAGTTGAATCTTAAGATAAAACTCGTTTTAACAACAGCTGAATCTTAAGATAAAACTCGTTTTAACAACAGTTGAATCTTAAAAACTGACTCATTTTAACAACAGTTGAATCTTAAGAACTGATTCGTTTTAACAACAGATGAATCTTAAGATAAAACTCGTTTTAACAACAGTTGAATCTTAAGAACTGACTCGTTTTAACAACAGCTGAATCTTAAGATAAAACTCGTTTTACAACAGTTGAATCTTAAGAACTGATTCGTTTTAACAACAGCTGAATCTTAAGATAAACTCGTTTTAACAACAGTTGAATCTTAACATAAACCTCGTTTTAACAACATTTGAATCTTAAAAACTGACTCGTTTTAACAACAGCTGAATCTTAAGATAAAACTCGTTTTAACAACAGTTGAATCTTAAGAACTGACTCGTTTTATCAACAGTTCAACCTTAAGAACTGACTCGTTTTAACAACAGTTGAATCTTCAAATAAAACTCGTTTTAACAACAGTTGAATATTATGATAAAACTCATTTTAACAACAGTTGATTCTTAAGATAAAACTCGTTTTAACAACAGTTGAATCTTAAGAACTGACTCGTTTTAACAACAGCTGAATCTTAAGATAAAATTCGTTTTAACAATAGTTGAATGTTAAGAACTGGTTCGTTTTAACAACAGTTGGATCTTAAGATAAAACTCGTTTTAACAACAGTTGAATCTTAAGAACTGACTCGTTTTAACAACAGTTGAATCTTAAGAACTGACTCGTTTTATCAACAGTTCAACCTTAAGAACTGACTCGTTTTAACAACAGTTGAATCTTCAAATAAAACTCGTTTTAACAACAGTTGAATCTTAAGAACTGATTCGTTTTAACAACAGCTGAATCTTAAGATAAACTCGTATTAACAACAGTTGAATCGTAAGATAAACCTCGTTTTAACAACATTTGAATCTTAAGAACTAACTCGTTTTAACAACAGCTGAATCTTAAGATAAAACTCGTTTTAACAACAGTTGAATCTTAAGAACTGACTCGTTTTATCAACAGTTCAACCTTAAGAACTGACTCGTTTTAACAACAGTTGAATCTTCAAATAAAACTCGTTTTAACAACAGTTGAATCTTAAGATAAAACTCGTTTTAACAACAGTTGAATCTTAAGATAAAACTCGTTTTAACAACAGTGGAATCTTAAGAACTGACTCGTTTTAATAACAGTTGAATCTTAAGATAAAACTCGTTTTAACAACAGTTGAATCTTAAGAACTGACTCGTTTTAACAACAGCTGAATCTTAAGATAAAACTCGTTTTAACAAAAGCTGAATCTTAAGATAAACTCGTTTTAACAACAGTTGAATCTTAAGATAAACCTCGTTTTAACAACATTTGAATCTTAAGAACTGACTCGTTTTAACAACAGCTGAATCTTAAGATAAAACTCGTTTTAACAACAGTTGAATCTTAAGAACTGACTCGTCTTATCAACAGTTCAACCTTAAGAACTGACTCGTTTTAACAACAGTTGAATCTTCAAATAAAACTCGTTTTAACAACAGTTGAATCTGCAAATAAAACTCGTTTTAACAACAGTTGAATCTTCAAATAAAACTCGTTTTAACAACAGTTGAATATTATGATAAAACTCATTTAACAACAGTTGATTCTTAAGATAAAACTCGTTTTAACAACAGTTGAATCTTAAGAACTGACTCGTTTTAACAACAGCTGAATCTTAAGATAAAACTCGTTTTAACAACAGTTGAATCTTAAGATAAAATTCGTTTTAACAATAGTTGAATGTTAAGAACTGGTTCGTTTTAACAACAGATGGATCTTAAGATAAAACTCGTTTTAACAACAGTTGAATCTTAAGAACTGACTCGTTTTAACCACAGTTGAATCTTAAGAACTGACTCGTTTTATCAACAGTTCAACCTTAAGAACTGAGTCGTTTTAACAACAGTTGAATCTTCAAATAAAACTCGTTTTAACAACAGTTGAATCTTAAGAACTGATTCGTTTTAACAACAGCTGAATCTTAAGATAAACTCGTATTAACAACAGTTGAATCTTAAGATAAACCTCGTTTTAACAACATTTGAATCTTAAGAACTGACTCGTTTTAACACAGCTGAATCTTAAGATAAAACTCGTTTTAACAACAGTTGATTCTTAAGAACTGACTCGTTTTATCAACAGTTCAACCTTAAGAACTGACTCGTTTTAACAACAGTTGAATCTTCAAATAAAACTCGTTTTAACAACAGTTGAATATTATGATGAAACTCATTTTAACAACAGCTGATTCTTAAGATAAAACTCGTTTTAACAACAGTTGAATCTTAAGAACTGACTCGTTTTAACAACAGCTGAATCTTAAGATAAAACTCGTTTTAACAACAGTTGAATCTTAAGATAAAATTCGTTGTAACAATAGTTGAATGTTAAGAACTGGTTCGTTTTAACAACAGTTGGATCTTAAGATAAAACTGGTTTTAACAACAGTTGAATCTTAAGAACTGACTCGTTTTAACAACAGTTGAATCTTAAGAACTGACTCGTTTTAACAACAGTTGAATCTTAAGATAAAACTCGTTTTAACAACAGCTGAATCTTAAGATAAAACTCGTTTTAACAACAGTTGAATCTTAAAAACTGACTCATTTTAACAACAGTTGAATCTTAAGAACTGATTCGTTTTAACAACAGATGAATCTTAAGATAAAACTCGTTTTAACAACAGTTGAATCTTAAGAACTGACTCGTTTTAACAACAGCTGAATCTTAAGATAAAACTCGTTTTACAACAGTTGAATCTTAAGAACTGATTCGTTTTAACAACAGCTGAATCTTAAGATAAACTCGTTTTAACAACAGTTGAATCTTAACATAAACCTCGTTTTAACAACATTTGAATCTTAAAAACTGACTCGTTTTAACAACAGCTGAATCTTAAGATAAAACTCGTTTTAACAACAGTTGAATCTTAAGAACTGACTCGTTTTATCAACAGTTCAACCTTAAGAACTGACTCGTTTTAACAACAGTTGAATCTTCAAATAAAACTCGTTTTAACAACAGTTGAATATTATGATAAAACTCATTTTAACAACAGTTGATTCTTAAGATAAAACTCGTTTTAACAACAGTTGAATCTTAAGAACTGACTCGTTTTAACAACAGTTGAATCTTAAGAACTAACTCGTTTTATCAACAGTTCAACCTTAAGAACTGACTCGTTTTAACAACAGTTGAATCTTCAAATAAAACTCGTTTTAACAACAGTTGAATCTTAAGAACTGACTCGTTTTAACAACAGCTGAATCTTAAGATAAAACTCGTTTTAACGACAGTTGAATCTTACGAACTGACTCGTTTTATCAACAGTTCAACCTTAAGAACTGACTCATTTTAACAACAGTTGAATCTTCAAATAAAACTCGTTTTAACAACAGTTGAATCTTAAGAACTGATTCGTTTTAACAACAGCTGAATCTTAAGATAAACTCGTTTTAACAACAGCTGAATCTTAAGATAAACCTCGTTTTAACAACATTTGAATCTTAAGAACTGACTCGTTTTAACAACAGCTGCATCTTAAGATAAAACTCGTTTTAACAACAGTTGAATCCTAAGAACTGACTCGTTTTATCAACAGTTCAACCTGAAGAACTGACTCGTTTTAACAACAGTTGAATCTTCAAATAAAACTCGTTTTAACAACAGTTGAATCTTAAGAACTGACTCGTTTTAACAACAGTTGAATCTTAAGATAAAACTCGTTTTAACAACAGCTGAATCTTAAGATAAAACTCGTTTTAACAACAGTTGAATCTTAAGATAAAACTCGTTTTAACAACAGTTGAATCTTAAGAACTGACTCATTTTAACAACAGTTGAATCTTAAGAACTGATTCGTTTTAACAACAGTTGAATCTTAAGATAAAACTCGTTTTAACAACAGTTGAATCTTAAGAACTGACTCGTTTTAACAACAGCTGAATCTTAAGATAAAACTCGTTTTACAACAGTTGAATCTTAAGAACTGACTCGTTTTATAAACAGTTCAACCTTAAGAACTGACTCGTTTTAACAACAGTTGAATCTTCAAATAAAACTCGTTTTAACAACAGTTGAATCTTCAAATAAAACTCGTTTTAACAACAGTTGAATCTTCAAATAAAACTCGTTTTAACAACAGTTGAATCTTAAGAACTGATTCGTTTTAACAACAGCTGAATCGTAAGATAAACTCGTTTTAACAACAGTTGAATCTTAAGATAAACCTCGTTTTAACAACATTTGAATCTTAAGAACTGACTCGTTTTAACAACAGCTGAATCTTAAGATAAAACTCGTTTTAACAACAGTTGAATCTTAAGAACTTACTCGTCTTATCAACAGTTCAACCTTAAGAACTGACTCGTTTTAACAACAGTTGAATCTTCAAATAAAACTCGTTTTAACAACAGTTGAATCTTCAAATAAAACTCGTTTTAACAACAGTTGAATATTATGATAAAACTCATTTTAACAACAGTTGATTCTTAAGATAAAACTCGTTTTAACAACAGTTGAATCTTAAGAACTGACTCGTTTTAACAACAGCTGAATCTTAAGATAAAATTCGTTTTAACAATAGTTGAATGTTAAGAACTGGTTCGTTTTAACAACAGTTGGATCTTAAGATAAAACTCGTTTTAACAACAGTTGAATCTTAAGAACTGACTCGTTTTAACAACAGTTGAATCTTAAGAACTGACTCGTTTTATCAACAGTTCAACCTTAAGAACTGACTCGTTTTAACAACAGTTGAATCTTCAAATAAAACTCGTTTTAACAACAGTTGAATCTTAAGAACTGATTCGTTTTAACAACAGCTGAATCTTAAGATAAACTCGTATTAACAACAGTTGAATCGTAAGATAAACCTCGTTTTAACAACATTTGAATCTTAAGAACTAATTCGTTTTAACAACAGCTGAATCTTAAGATAAAACTCGTTTTAACAACAGTTGAATCTTAAGAACTGACTCGTTTTATCAACAGTTCAACCTTAAGAACTGACTCGTTTTAACAACAGTTGAATCTTCAAATAAAACTCGTTTTAACAACAGTTGAATCTTCAAATAAAACTCGTTTTAACAACAGTTGAATATTATGATAAAACTCATTTTAACAACAGCTGATTCTTAAGATAAAACTCGTTTTAACAACAGTTGAATCTTAAGAACTGACTCGTTTTAACAACAGATGAATCTTAAGATAAAACTCGTTTTACCAACAGTTGAATCTTAAGATAAAATTCGTTTTAACGATAGTTGAATGTTAAGAACTGGTTCGTTTTAACAACAGTTGGATCTTAAGATAAAACTCGTTTTAACAACAGCTGAATCTTAAGAACTGACTCGTTTTAACAACAGTTGAATCTTAAGAACTGACTCGTTTTAACAACAGTTGAATCTTAAGATAAAACTCGTTTTAACAACAGCTGAATCTTAAGATAAAACTCGTTTTAACAACAGTTGAATCTTAAGAACTGACTCATTTTAACAACAGTTGAATCTTAAGAACTGATTCGTTTTAACAACA
The DNA here is from genome assembly GCA_964016885.1 of Eledone cirrhosa. Classification (NCBI taxonomy): domain Eukaryota; kingdom Metazoa; phylum Mollusca; class Cephalopoda; order Octopoda; family Eledonidae; genus Eledone; species Eledone cirrhosa. The sequence continues at coordinate 23,751,260 of OZ024744.1, forward strand.
GATGAATCTTAAGATAAAACTCGTTTTAACAACAGTTGAATCTTAAGAACTGACTCGTTTTAACAACAGCTGAATCTTAAGATAAAACTCGTTTTACAACAGTTGAATCTTAAGAACTGATTCGTTTTAACAAAAGCTGAATCTTAACATAAAACTCGTTTTAACAACAGTTGAATCTTAAGAACTGACTCGTTTTATCAACAGTTCAACCTTAAGAACTGACTCGTTTTAACAACAGTTGAATCTTCAAATAAAACTCGTTTTAACAACAGTTGAATCTTCAAATAAAACTCGTTTTAACAACAGTTGAATATTATGATAAAACTCATTTTAACAACAGTTGATTCTTAATATAAAACTCGTTTTAACAACAGTTGAATCTTAAGAACTGACTCGTTTTAACAACAGTTGAATCTTAAGAACTAACTCGTTTTATCAACAGTTCAACCTTAAGAACTGACTCGTTTTAACAACAGTTGAATCTTCAAATAAAACTCGTTTTAACAACAGTTGAATCTTAAGAACTCACTCGTTTTAACAACAGTTGAATCTTAAGATAAAACCCGTTTTAACAACAGTTGAATCTTAAGATAAAACTCGTTTTAACAACAGTGGAATCTTAAGAACTGACTCGTTTTAATAACAGTTGAATCTTAAGATAAAACTCGTTTTAACAACAGTTGAATCTTAAGAACTGACTCGTTTTAACAACAGCTGAATCTTAAGATAAAACTCGTTTTAACGACAGTTGAATCTTAAGAACTGACTCGTTTTATCAACAGTTCAACCTTAAGATCTGACTCATTTTAACAACAGTTGAATCTTCAAATAAAACTCGTTTTAACGACAGTTGTATCTTAAGAACTGATTCGTTTTAACAACAGCTGAATCTTAAGATAAACTCGTTTTAACAACAGTTGAATCTTAAGATAAACCTCGTTTTAACAACATTTGAATCTTAAGAACTGACTCGTTTTAACAACAGCTGCATCTTAAGATAAAACTCGTTTTAACAACAGATGAATCCTAAGAACTGACTCGTTTTATCAACAGTTCAACCTGAAGAACTGACTCGTTTTAACAACAGTTGAATCTTCAAATAAAACTCGTTTTAACAACAGTTGAATCTTAAGAACTGACTCGTTTTAACAACAGTTGAATCTTAAGATAAAACTCGTTTTAACAACAGCTGAATCTTAAGATAAAACTCGTTTTAACAACAGTTGAATCTTAAGATAAAACTCGTTTTAACAACAGTTGAATCTTAAGAACTGACTCATTTTAACAACAGTTGAATCTTAAGAACTGACTCGTTTTAACAACAGCTGAATCTTAAGATAAAACTCGTTTTAACAACAGTTGAATCTTAAGAACTGACTCGTCTTATCAACAGTTCAACCTTAAGAACTGACTCGTTTTAACAACAGTTGAATCTTCAAATAAAACTCGTTTTAACAACAGTTGAATCTTCAAATAAAACTCGTTTTAACAACAGCTGAATATTATGATAAAACTCATTTTAACAACAGTTGATTCTTAAGATACAACTCGTTCTAACAACAGTTGAATCTTAAGAACTGACTCGTTTTAACAACAGCTGAATCTTAAGATAAAACTCGTTTTAACAACAGTTGAATCTTAAGATAAAATTCGTTTTAACAATAGTTGAATGTTAAGAACTGGTTCGTTTTAACAACAATTTGATCTTAAGATAAAACTCGTTTTAACAACTGTTGAATCTTAAGAACTGACTCGTTTTAACAACAGTTGAATCTTAAGAACTGACTCGTTTTATCAACAGTTCAACCTTAAGAACTGACTCGTTTTAACAACAGTTGAATCTTCAAATAAAACTCGTTTTAACAACAGTTGAATCTTAAGAACTGATTCGTTTTAACAACAGCTGAATCTTAAGATAAACTCGTTTTAACAACAGTTGAATCTTAAGATAAACCTCGTTTTAACAACATTTGAATCTTAAGAACTGACTCGTTTTAACAACAGCTGAATCTTAAGATAAAACTCGTTTTAACAACAGTTGAATCTTAAGAACTGACTCGTTTTATCAACAGTTCAACCTTAAGAACTGACTCGTTTTAACAACAGTTGAATCTTCAAATAAAACTCGTTTTAACAACAGTTGAATCTTCAAATAAAACTCGTTTTAACAACAGTTGAATATTATGATAAAACTCATTTTAACAACAGCTGATTCTTAAGATAAAACTCGTTTTAACAACAGTTGAATCTTAAGAACGTACTCGTTTTAACAACAGCTGAATCTTAAGATAAAACTCGTTTTAACAACAGTTGAATCTTAAGATAAAATTCGTTTTAACAACAGCTGAATCTTAAGATAAAACTCGTTTTACAACAGTTGAATCTTAAGAACTGACTCGTTTTAATAACAGTTGAATCTTAAGTACTGACTCGTTTTATCAACAGTTCAACCTTACGAACTGACTCATTTTAACAACAGTTGAATCTTCAAATAAAACTCGTTTTAACAGCAGTTGAATCTTCAAATAAAACTCGTTTTAACAACAGTTGAATCTTCAAATAAAACTCGTTTTAACAACAGTTGAATATTATGATAAAACTCATTTTAACAACAGTTGATTCTTAAGATAAAACTCGTTTTAACAACAGTTGAATCTTAAGAACTGACTCGTTTTAACAACAGTTGAATCTTAAGAACTGACTCGTTTTATCAACAGTTCAACCTTAAGAACTGACTCGTTTTAACAACAGTTGAATCTTCAAATAAAACTCGTTTTAACAACAGTTGAATCTTAAGAACTGATTCGTTTTAACAACAGCTGAATCTTAAGATAAACTCGTTTTAACAACAGTTGAATCTTAAGAACTGACTCATTTTAACAACAGTTGAATCTTCAAATAAAACTCGTTTTAACAACAGTTGAATCTTAAGAACTGATTCGTTTTAACAACAGCTGAATCTTAAGATAAACTCGTTTTAACAACAGTTGAATCTTAAGAACTGACTCGTTTTATCAACAGTTCAACCTTAATAACTGACTCGTTTTAACTACAGTTGAATCTTCAAATTAAACTCGTTTTAACAACAGTTGAATCATCAGAACTGATTCGTTTTAACAACAGTTGAATCTTAAGATAAAACTCGTTTTAACAACAGTTGAATCTTAAGAACTGACTCGTTTTAATAACAGTTGAATCTTAAGATAAAACTCGTTTTAACAACAGTTGAATCTTAAGAACTGACTCGTTTTAACAACAGCTGAATCTTAAGATAAAACTCGTTTTAACGACAGTTGAATATTAAGAACTGACTCGTTTTATCAACAGTTCAACCTTAAGAACTGACTCATTTTAACAACAGTTGAATCTTCAAATAAAACTCGTTTTAACAACAGTTGAATCTTAAGAACTGATTCGTTTTAACAACAGCTGAATCTTAAGATAAACTCGTATTAACAACAGTTGAATCGTAAGATAAACCTCGTTTTAACAACATTTGAATCTTAAGAACTAATTCGTTTTAACAACAGCTGAATCTTAAGATAAAACTCGTTTTAACAACAGTTGAATCTTAAGAACTGACTCGTTTTATCAACAGTTCAACCTTAAGAACTGACTCGTTTTAACAACAGTTGAATCTTCAAATAAAACTCGTTTTAACAACAGTTGAATCTTCAAATAAAACTCGTTTTAACAACAGTTGAATATTATGATAAAACTCATTTTAACAACAGCTGATTCTTAAGATAAAACTCGTTTTAACAACAGTTGAATCTTAAGAACTGACTCGTTTTAACAACAGATGAATCTTAAGATAAAACTCGTTTTACCAACAGTTGAATCTTAAGATAAAATTCGTTTTAACGATAGTTGAATGTTAAGAACTGGTTCGTTTTAACAACAGTTGGATCTTAAGATAAAACTCGTTTTAACAACAGCTGAATCTTAAGAACTGACTCGTTTTAACAACAGTTGAATCTTAAGAACTGACTCGTTTTAACAACAGTTGAATCTTAAGATAAAACTCGTTTTAACAACAGCTGAATCTTAAGATAAAACTCGTTTTAACAACAGTTGAATCTTAAGAACTGACTCATTTTAACAACAGTTGAATCTTAAGAACTGATTCGTTTTAACAACAGATGAATCTTAAGATAAAACTCGTTTTAACAACAGTTGAATCTTAAGAACTGACTCGTTTTAACAACAGCTGAATCTTAAGATAAAACTCGTTTTACAACAGTTGAATCTTAAGAACTGATTCGTTTTAACAAAAGCTGAATCTTAACATAAAACTCGTTTTAACAACAGTTGAATCTTAAGAACTGACTCGTTTTATCAACAGTTCAACCTTAAGAACTGACTCGTTTTAACAACAGTTGAATCTTCAAATAAAACTCGTTTTAACAACAGTTGAATCTTCAAATAAAACTCGTTTTAACAACAGTTGAATATTATGATAAAACTCATTTTAACAACAGTTGATTCTTAATATAAAACTCGTTTTAACAACAGTTGAATCTTAAGAACTGACTCGTTTTAACAACAGTTGAATCTTAAGAACTAACTCGTTTTATCAACAGTTCAACCTTAAGAACTGACTCGTTTTAACAACAGTTGAATCTTCAAATAAAACTCGTTTTAACAACAGTTGAATCTTAAGAACTCACTCGTTTTAACAACAGTTGAATCTTAAGATAAAACCCGTTTTAACAACAGTTGAATCTTAAGATAAAACTCGTTTTAACAACAGTGGAATCTTAAGAACTGACTCGTTTTAATAACAGTTGAATCTTAAGATAAAACTCGTTTTAACAACAGTTGAATCTTAAGAACTGACTCGTTTTAACAACAGCTGAATCTTAAGATAAAACTCGTTTTAACGACAGTTGAATCTTAAGAACTGACTCGTTTTATCAACAGTTCAACCTTAAGATCTGACTCATTTTAACAACAGTTGAATCTTCAAATAAAACTCGTTTTAACGACAGTTGTATCTTAAGAACTGATTCGTTTTAACAACAGCTGAATCTTAAGATAAACTCGTTTTAACAACAGTTGAATCTTAAGATAAACCTCGTTTTAACAACATTTGAATCTTAAGAACTGACTCGTTTTAACAACAGCTGCATCTTAAGATAAAACTCGTTTTAACAACAGATGAATCCTAAGAACTGACTCGTTTTATCAACAGTTCAACCTGAAGAACTGACTCGTTTTAACAACAGTTGAATCTTCAAATAAAACTCGTTTTAACAACAGTTGAATCTTAAGAACTGAATCGTTTTAACAACAGTTGAATCTTAAGATAAAACTCGTTTTAACAACAGCTGAATCTTAAGATAAAACTCGTTTTAACAACAGTTGAATCTTAAGATAAAACTCGTTTTAACAACAGTTGAATCTTAAGAACTGACTCATTTTAACAACAGTTGAATCTTAAGAACTGACTCGTTTTAACAACAGCTGAATCTTAAGATAAAACTCGTTTTAACAACAGTTGAATCTTAAGAACTGACTCGTCTTATCAACAGTTCAACCTTAAGAACTGACTCGTTTTAACAACAGTTGAATCTTCAAATAAAACTCGTTTTAACAACAGTTGAATCTTCAAATAAAACTCGTTTTAACAACAGCTGAATATTATGATAAAACTCATTTTAACAACAGTTGATTCTTAAGATACAACTCGTTCTAACAACAGTTGAATCTTAAGAACTGACTCGTTTTAACAACAGCTGAATCTTAAGATAAAACTCGTTTTAACAACAGTTGAATCTTAAGATAAAATTCGTTTTAACAATAGTTGAATGTTAAGAACTGGTTCGTTTTAACAACAATTTGATCTTAAGATAAAACTCGTTTTAACAACTGTTGAATCTTAAGAACTGACTCGTTTTAACAACAGTTGAATCTTAAGAACTGACTCGTTTTATCAACAGTTCAACCTTAAGAACTGACTCGTTTTAACAACAGTTGAATCTTCAAATAAAACTCGTTTTAACAACAGTTGAATCTTAAGAACTGATTCGTTTTAACAACAGCTGAATCTTAAGATAAACTCGTTTTAACAACAGTTGAATCTTAAGATAAACCTCGTTTTAACAACATTTGAATCTTAAGAACTGACTCGTTTTAACAACAGCTGAATCTTAAGATAAAACTCGTTTTAACAACAGTTGAATCTTAAGAACTGACTCGTTTTATCAACAGTTCAACCTTAAGAACTGACTCGTTTTAACAACAGTTGAATCTTCAAATAAAACTCGTTTTAACAACAGTTGAATCTTCAAATAAAACTCGTTTTAACAACAGTTGAATATTATGATAAAACTCATTTTAACAACAGCTGATTCTTAAGATAAAACTCGTTTTAACAACAGTTGAATCTTAAGAACGTACTCGTTTTAACAACAGCTGAATCTTAAGATAAAACTCGTTTTAACAACAGTTGAATCTTAAGATAAAATTCGTTTTAACAACAGCTGAATCTTAAGATAAAACTCGTTTTACAACAGTTGAATCTTAAGAACTGACTCGTTTTAATAACAGTTGAATCTTAAGTACTGACTCGTTTTATCAACAGTTCAACCTTACGAACTGACTCATTTTAACAACAGTTGAATCTTCAAATAAAACTCGTTTTAACAGCAGTTGAATCTTCAAATAAAACTCGTTTTAACAACAGTTGAATCTTCAAATAAAACTCGTTTTAACAACAGTTGAATATTATGATAAAACTCATTTTAACAACAGTTGATTCTTAAGATAAAACTCGTTTTAACAACAGTTGAATCTTAAGAACTGACTCGTTTTAACAACAGTTGAATCTTAAGAACTGACTCGTTTTATCAACAGTTCAACCTTAAGAACTGACTCGTTTTAACAACAGTTGAATCTTCAAATAAAACTCGTTTTAACAACAGTTGAATCTTAAGAACTGATTCGTTTTAACAACAGCTGAATCTTAAGATAAACTCGTTTTAACAACAGTTGAATCTTAAGAACTGACTCATTTTAACAACAGTTGAATCTTCAAATAAAACTCGTTTTAACAACAGTTGAATCTTAAGAACTGATTCGTTTTAACAACAGCTGAATCTTAAGATAAACTCGTTTTAACAACAGTTGAATCTTAAGAACTGACTCGTTTTATCAACAGTTCAACCTTAATAACTGACTCGTTTTAACTACAGTTGAATCTTCAAATTAAACTCGTTTTAACAACAGTTGAATCATCAGAACTGATTCGTTTTAACAACAGTTGAATCTTAAGATAAAACTCGTTTTAACAACAGTTGAATCTTAAGAACTGACTCGTTTTAATAACAGTTGAATCTTAAGATAAAACTCGTTTTAACAACAGTTGAATCTTAAGAACTGACTCGTTTTAACAACAGCTGAATCTTAAGATAAAACTCGTTTTAACGACAGTTGAATATTAAGAACTGACTCGTTTTATCAACAGTTCAACCTTAAGAACTGACTCATTTTAACAACAGTTGAATCTTCAAATAAAACTCGTTTTAACAACAGTTGAATCTTAAGAACTGATTCGTTTTAACAACAGCTGAATCTTAAGATAAACTCGTTTTAACAACAGTTGAATCTTAAGATAAACCTCGTTTTAACAACATTTGAATCTTAAGAACTGACTCGTTTTAACAACAGCTGCATCTTAAGATAAAACTCGTTTTAACAACTGTTGAATCTTAAGAACTGACTCGTTTTAACAACAGTTCAACCTGAAGAACTGACTCGTTTTAACAACAGTTGAATCTTAAGAACTGACTCTTTTTATCAACAGTTCAACCTTAATAACTGACTCGTTTTAACAACAGTTGAATCTTCAAATTAAACTCGTTTTAACAACAGTTGAATCTTAAGAACTGACTCGTTTTATCAACAGTTCAACCTTAAGAACTGACTCGTTTTAACAACAGTTGAATCTTAAGATAAAACTCGTTTTAACAACAGTTGAATCTTAAGATAAAACTCGTTTTAACAACAGTTGAATCTTAAGAACTGACTCGTTTTAACAATAGCTGAATCTTAAGATGAAACTCGTTTTAACGACAGTTGAATCTTAAGAACTGACTCGTTTTATCAACAGTTCAACCTTAAGAACTGACTCATTTTAACAACAGTTGAATCTTCAAATAAAACTCGTTTTAACAACAGTTGAATCTTAAGAACTGATTCGTTTTAACAACAGCTGAATCTTAAGATTAACTCGTTTTAACAACAGTTTGAATCATAAGAACTGATTCGTTTTAACAACAGTTGAATCTTAAATAAAACTCGTTTTAACAACAGTTGAATCTTAAGAACTGACTCGTTTTAACAACAGTTGAATCTTAAGAACTGACTGGTTTTAACAACAGATGAATCTTAAGAACTGACGCGTTTTAACAACAGTTCAACCTTAAGAACTGACTCGTTTTAACAACAGTTGAATCTTAAGATAAAACTCGTTTTATCAACAGTTGAATCTTAAGAAATGACTCGTTTTAATAACAGTTGAATCTTAAGAACTGACTCGTGTTAACAACAACTGTGTCTTAAGATAAAACTCGTTTTGACAAAAGTTGAATCTTAAGAACTGACTCGTTTTAACAACAGTTGAATCTTAAGATATAACTCGTTTTAACAACAGTTGAATCTTAAGAACTGACTCGTTTTATCAACAGTTCAACCTTAAGCACTGACTCGTTTTAACAACAGTTGAATCTTCAAATAAAACTCGTTTTAACAACAGTTGAATCTTAAGAACTGACTCGTTTTAACAACAGTTGAATCTTAACATAAAACTCGTTTTAACAACAGTTGAATCTTAAGAACTGACTCGTTTTAACAACAGCTGAATCTTAAGATAAAACTCGTTTTAACGACAGTTGAATCTTAAGAACTGACTCGTTTTATCAACAGTTCAACCTTAAGAACTGACTCACTTTAACAACAGTTGAATCTTCAAATAAAACTCGTTTTAACAACAGTTGAATCTTAAGAACTGCTTCGTTTTAACAACAGCTGAATCTTAAGATAAACTCGTTTTAACAACAGCTGAATCTTAAAATAAAACTCGTTTTAACAACAGTTGAATCTTAAGAACTGACTCGTTTTATCAACAGTTCAACCTGAAGAACTGACTCGTTTTAACAACAGTTGAATCTTCAAATAAAACTCGTTTTAACAACAGTTGAATCTTAAGAACTGACTCGTTTTAACAACAGGTGAATCTTAAGAACTGACTGGTTTTAACAACAGTTGAATCTTAAATAAAACTCGTTTTAACAAAGGTTGAATATTAAGAACTGACTCGTTTTAAACAACAGTTGAATCTTAAGATAAAATTCGTTTTAACAACAGTTGAATCTTAAGAACTGATTCGTTTTAACAACAGTTCAACCTAAGAACAGACTCGTTTTAACAACAGTTGAATCTTAAATAAAACTCGTTTTAACAACAGTTGAATCTTAAGAACTGACTCGTTTTAACAACAGTTGAATCTTAAGAACTGACTGGTTTTAACAACAGATGAATCTTAAGAACTGACTCCTTTTAACAACAGTTCAACCTTAAGAACTGACTCGTTTTAACAACAGTTGAATCTTAAGATAAAACTCGTTTTATCAACAGTTGAACCTTAAGAAATGACTCGTTTTAATAACAGTTGAATCTTAAGAACTGACTCGTTTTAACAACAGTTCAACCTTAAGAAGTGAATCATTTTAACAACAGTTGAATCTTAAGAACTGACTCGTGTTAACAACAATTGTATCTTAAGATAAAACTCGTTTTAACAAAAGTTGAATCTTAAGAACTGACTCGTTTTAACAACAGCTGAATCTTAAGATAAAACTCGTTTTAACAACAGTTGAATCTTAAGAACTGACTCGTTTTATCAACAGTTCAACCTTAAGCACTGACTCGTTTTAACAACAGTTGAATCTTCAAATAAAACTCGTTTTAAAAACAGTTGAATCTTAAGAACTGACTCGTTTTAACAACAGTTGAATCTTAACATAAAACTCGTTTTAACAACAGTTGAATCTTAAGAACTGACTCGTTTTAACAACAGCTGAATCTTAAGATAAAACTCGTTTTAACGACAGTTGAATCTTAAGAACTGACTCGTTTTATCAACAGTTCAACCTTAAGAACTGACTCATTTTAACAACAGTTGAATCTTCAAATAAAACTCGTTTTAACAACAGTTGAATCTTAAGAACTGATTCGTTTTAACAACAGCTGAATCTTAAGATAAACTCGTTTTAACAACAGTTGAACCTTAAGATAAACCTCGTTTTAACAACATTTGAATCTTAAGAACTGACTCGTTTTAACAACAGCTGCATCTTAAAATAAAACTCGTTTTAACAACAGTTGAATCTTAAGAACTGACTCGTTTTAACAACAGTTGAATCTTAAGAACTGACTGGTTTTAACAACAGATGAATCTTAAGAACTGACTCGTTTTAACAACAGTTCAACCTTGAGAACTGAATAGTTTTAACAACAGTTGAATCTCAAGAACTGACTCGTTTTAACAACAGATGAATCTTGAGATAAAACTCGTTTTAACAACAGTTGAATCCTAAGAAATAACTCGTTTTAATAACAGTTGAATCTTAAGAACTGACTCGTTTTAACAACAGTTCAACCTGAAGAACTGACTCGTTGTAACAACAGTTGAAACTTCAAATAAAACTCGTTTTAACCACAGTTGAATCTTAAGAACTGAATCATTTTAACAACAGTTGAATCTTAAGAACTGACTCGTGTTAACAACAATTGAATCTTAAGATAAAACTCGTTTTAACAAAAGTTGAATCTTAAGAACTGACTCGTTTTAACAACAGTTCAACCTTAAGAACTGACTAGTTTTAACAAAAAGTTTAATGTTAGAATAAAATTCGTTTTAAAAACAGTTGAATCTTAAGAACTGACTCGTTTTAACAAAAGTTGAATCTTACGAACTGACTCGTTTTAACAATAGTTGTCTCTTAAGATAAAACTCGTTTTAACAACAGTTGAATTTTAAAACTGACTCGTTTTAACAACAGTTCAAACTTAAGAACTGATTCGTTTTAACAACAGTTGAATCTTAAAATAAAATTCGTTTAACAACAGTTGAATCTTAAGGACTGGCTCGTTTTAACATCACATGTATATTATGATAAAACTCCTTTTAACAACAGCTGTATCTTAAGAACTGACTCGATATAACAACAGTTGAATCTTAAGAACTACCTCGTTTTAACAACATTTGAATCTTAAGAACTGACTCGTTTTAACAACAGTTCAATCTTAAGATAAAACTGATTATAACAACAGTTGCATCTTAAGAACTGACTTGTTTTAACAACAGTTGAATCTGAAGAACTGACTCGTTTTAACAACAGTTGAATCTGAAGATAAAACTCGTTTAACAACAGTTGAATCTTAAGAACTGACTCGTTTTAACGACAGATGAATCTTATGATAAAACTCGTTTTAACAACAATTGAATCTTAAGAACTGATTCGTTTTAACAACAGTTGAATCATAAGATAAAACTAGTTTTAACAACAGTTGAATCTTAAGAACTGACTCGTTTTAACAACAGTTGAAACTTCAAATAAAACTCGTTTTAACAACAGTTGAATCTTAAGAACTGACTCATTTTAACAACATTTCACTCTTAAGAACTGATTCGTTTTAACAACAGTTGAATCTTAAGATAAAATTCGTTTTATCAACAGTTGAATCTTAAGAAATGACTCGTTTTAATAACAGTTGAATCTTAAGAACTGACTCGTTTTAACAACAGTTCAACCTTAAGAACTGACTCGTTGTAACAACAGTTGAAACTTCAAATAAAACTCGTTTTAACCACAGTTGAATCTTAAGAACTGAATCATTTTAACAACAGTTGAATCTTAAGAACTGACTCGTGTTAACAACAATTGTATCTTAAGATAAAACTCGTTTTAACAAAAGTTGAATCTTAAGAACTGACTCGTTTTAACAACAGCTGAATCTTAAGATAAAACTCGTTTTACAACAGTTGAATCTTAAGAACTGACTCGTTTTATCAACAGTTCAACCTTAAGAACTGACTCATCTTAACAACAGTTGAATCTTCAAATAAAACTCGTTTTAACAACAGTTGAATCTTAAGAACTGATTCGTTTTAACAACAGCTGAATCTTAAGATAAAACTCGTTTTAACAACAGTTGAATCTTAAGATAAACCTCGTTTTAACAACATTTGAATCTTAAAAACTGACTCGTTTTAACAACAGCTGAATCTTAAGAACTGTCTCGTTTTATCAACAGTTCAACCTTAAGAACTGACTCGTTTTAACAACAGTTGAATCTTCAACTAAAACTCGTTTTAACAACAGTTGAATCTTCAAATAAAACTCGTTTTAACAACAGTTGAATATTATGATAAAACTCATTTTAACAACAGTTGATTCTTAAGATAAAACTCGTTTTAACAACAGTTGAATCTTAAGAACTGACTCGTTTTAACAACAGTTGAATCTTAAGAACTGACTCGTTTTATCAACAGTTCAACCTTAAGAACTGACTCGTTTTAACAACAGTTGAATCTTCAAATAAAACTCGTTTTAACAACAGTTGAATCTTAACAACTCACTCGTTTTAACAACAGTTGAATCTTAAGATAAAACTCGTTTTAACAACAGTTGAGTCTTAAGAACTGACTCGTTTTATCAACAGTTCAACCTTAATAACTGACTCGTTTTAACAACAGTTGAATCTTCAAATTAAACTCGTTTTAAGAACAGTTGAATCATAAGAATTGATTCGTTTTAACAACAGTTGAATCTTAAGATAAAACTCGTTTTAACAACAGTTGAATCTTAAGAACTGACTCGTTTTAATAACAGTTGAATCTTAACATAAAACTCGTTTTACCAACAGTTGAATCTTAAGAACTGACTCGTTTTAACAACAGCTGAATTTTAAGATAAAACTCGTTTTAACGACAGTTGAATCTTAAGAACTGACTCGTTTTATCAACAGTTCAACCTTAAGAACTGATTCATTTTAACAACAGTTGAATCTTCAAATAAAACTCGTTTTAACAACAGTTGAATCTTAAGAACTGATTCGTTTTAACAACAGCTGAATTTTAAGATAAAACTCGTTTTAACGACAGTTGAATCTTAAGAACTGACTCGTTTTATCAACAGTTCAACCTTAAGAACTGACTCATTTTAACAACAGTTGAATCTTCAAATAAAACTCGTTTTAACAACAGTTGAATCTTAAGAACTGATTCGTTTTAACAACAGCTGAATCTTAAGATAAACTCGTTTTAACAACAGTTGAATCTTAAGAACTGGTTCGTTTTAACAACAGCTGAATCTTAAGATAAACTCGTTTTAACAACAGTTGAATCTTAAGATAAACCTCGTTTTAACAACATTTGAATCTTAAGAACTGACTCGTTTTAACAACAGCTGCATCTTAAGATAAAATTCGTTTTAACAACAGTTGAATCTTAAGAACTGATTCGTTTTAACAACAGTTCAACCTAAGAACAGACTCGTTTTAACAACAGTTGAATCTTAAATAAAACTCGTTTTAACAACAGTTGAATCTTAAGAACTGACTCGTTTTAACAACAGTTGAATCTTAAGAACTGACTGGTTTTAACAACAGATTAATCTTGAGATAAAACTCGTTTTAACAACAGTTGAATCTTAAGAAATGACTCGTTTTAATAACAGTTGAATCTTAAGAACTGACTCGTTTTAACAACAGTTCAACCTGAAGAACTGACTCGTTGTAACAACAGTTGAAACTTCAAATAAAACTCGTTTAACCACAGTTGAATCTTAAGAACTGACTCGTTTTAACAACAGTTCAACCTTAAGAACTGACTAGTTTTAACAACAGTTGAATCTCAAGACCTGACTCGTTTTAACAACAGATGAATCTTGAGATAAAACTCGTTTTAACAACAGTTGAATCTTAAGAAATGACTCGTTTTAATAACAGTTGAATCTTAAGAACTGACTCGTTTTAACAACAGTTCAACCTGAAGAACTGACTCGTTGTAACAACAGTTGAAACTTCAAATAAAACTCGTTTTAACCACAGTTGAATCTTAAGAACTGAATCATTTTAACAACAGTTGAATCTTAAGAACTGACTCGCGTTAACAACAATTGAATCTTAAGATAACACTCGTTTTAACAAAAGTTGAATCTTAAGAACTGACTCGTTTTAACAACAGTTCAACCTTAAGAACTGACTAGTTTTAACAACAGTTTAATCTTAGAATAAAATTCGTTTTAACAACAGTTGAATCTTAAGAACTGACTCGTTTTAACAAAAGTTGAATCTTACGAACTGACTCGTTTTAACAATAGTTGTCTCTTTAGATAAAACTCGTTTTAACAACAGCTGTATCTTAAGAACTGACTCGATATAACAACAGTTGAATGTTAAGAACTGACTCGTTTTAACAACAGTTCAATCTTAAGATAAAACTGATTATAACAACAGTTGCATCTTAAGAACTGACTTGTTTTAACAACAGTTAAATCTGAAGAACTGACTCGTTTTAACAACAGTTGAATCTGAAGATAAAACTCGTTTAACAACAGTTGAATCTTAAGAACTGACTCGTTTTAACGACAGATGAATCTTATGATAAAACTCGTTTTAACAACAATTGAATCTTAAGAACTGATTCGTTTTAACAACAGTTGAATCTTAAGATAAAACTAGTTTTAACAACAGTTGAATCTTAAGATAAAACTAGTTTTAACAACAGTTGAATCTTAAGAACTGACTCGTTTTAACAACAGTTGAAACTTCAAATAAAACTCGTTTTAACAACAGTTGAATCTTAAGAACTGACTCATTTTAACAACAGTTCAATCTTAAGAACTGACTGGTTTTAACAACAGATGAATCTTAAGAACTGACTGGTTTTAACAACAGTTCAACCTTAAGAACAGACTAGTTTTAACAACAGTTGAATCTCAAGAACTGACTCGTTTTAACAACAGTTGAATCTTAAGATAAAACTCGTTTTAACAACAGTTGAATCTTAAGAAATGACTCGTTTTAATAACAGTTGAATCTTAAGAACTGACTCGTTTTAACAAAAGCTGAATCTTAAGATAAAACTCGTTTTAACAACAGTTGAATCTTAAGAACTGACTCGTTTTATCAACAGTTCAACCTTAAGCACTGACTCGTTTTAACAACAGTTGAATCTTCAAATAAAACTCGTTTTAATAACAGTTGAATCTTAAGAACTGACTCGTTGTAACAACAGTTGAAACTTCAAATAAAACTCGTTTTAACCACAGTTGAATCTTAAGAACTGAATCAATTTAACAACAGTTGAATCTTAAGAACTGACTCGTGTTAACAACAATTGAATCTTAAGATAAAACTCGTTTTAACAAAAGTTGAATCTTAAGAACTGACTCGTTTTAACAAAAGCTGAATCTTAAGATAAAACTCGTTTTAACAACAGTTGAATCTTAAGAACTGACTCGTTTTATCAACAGTTCAACCTTAAGCACTGACTCGTTTTAACAACAGTTGAATCTTCAAATAAAACTCGTTTTAATAACAGTTGAATCTTAAGAACTGACTCGTTTTAACAACAGTTGAATCTTAAGATGAAACTCGTTTTAAAAACAGTTGAATCTTAAGAACTGACTCATTTTAACAACAGTTGAATCTTAAGAACTGACTCGTTTTAACAACATTTCAACCTTAAGAACTGACTCGTTTTAACAACAGTTGAATCTTCAAATAAAACTCGTTTTAACTACAGTTGAATCTTAAGAACTGACTCGTTTTAACAACAGTTGAATCTTAAGATAAAACTCGTTTTAACAACAGTTGAATCTTAAGAACTGACTCATTTTAACAACAGTTGAATCTTAAGAACTGATTCGTTTTAACAACAGTTGAATCTTCAGATAAAACTCGTTTTAACTACAGTTGAATCTTAAGAACTGATTCGTTTTAACAACAGTTGAATCTTAAGATAAAACTCGTTTTAACAACAGTTGAATCTTAAGAACTGACTCATTTTAACAACAGTTGAATCTTAAGAACTGATTCGTTTTAACAACAGTTGAAGCTTAAGATAAAACTCGTTTTAACAACAGTTGAATCTTAAGAACTGACTCGTTTTAACAACAGTTGAATCTTAAGAAATGACTCGTTTTATTAACAGTTGAATCTTAAGAACTGACTCGTTTTATCAACAGTTCAACCTTAAGAACTGACTCATCTTAACAACAGTTGAATCTTCAAATAAAACTCGTTTTAACAACAATTGAATCTTAAGAACTGATTCGTTTTAACAACAGCTGAATCTTAAGATAGAACTCGTTTTAACAACAGTTGAATCTTAAGATAAAATTCGTTTTAACAACAGTTGAATCTTAAGAACTGACTCATTTTAACGACAGCTGAATCTTTAGATAAAACTCGTTTTAACAACAGTTGAATCTTAAGAACTGACTCGTTTTATCAACAGTTCAACCTTAAGAACTGACTCGTTTTAACAACAGTTGAATCTTCAAATAAAACTCGTTTTAACTACAGTTGAATCTTAAGAACTGACTCGTTTTAACAACAGTTGAATCTTAAGATAAATCGTTTTAACAACAGTTGTATCTTAAGAACTGACTCATTTTAACAACAGTTGAATCTTAAGATAAAACTCGTTTTAACAACAGTTGAATCTTAAGAACTGACTCGTTTTAATAACAGTTGAATCTTCAAATAAAACTCGTTTCAACAACAGTTGAATCTTAAGATAAACTCGTTTTAACAACAGTTGAATCTTAAGATAAACCTCGTTTTAACAACAGTTGAATCTTAAGAACTGACTCGTTTTAACAACAGCTGCATCTTAAGATAAAACTCGTTTTAACAACAGTTGAATCTTAAGAACTGACTCGTTTTATCAACAGTTCAACCTGAAGAACTTACTCGTTTTAACAACAGTTGAATCTTCAAATAAAACTCGTTTTAACAACAGCTGAATCTTAAGATAACACTCGTTTTAACAAAAGTTGAATCTTAAGAACTGACTCGTTTTAACAACAGTTCAACCTTAAGAACTGACTAGTTTTAACAACAGTTTAATCTTAGAATAAAATTCGTTTTAACAACAGTTGAATCTTAAGAACTGACTCGTTTTAACAAAAGTTGAATCTTACGAACTGACTCGTTTTAACAATAGTTGTCTCTTTAGATAAATCTCGTTTTAACAACAGTTGAATTTTAAAACTGACTCGTTTTAACAACAGTTCAAACTTAAGAACTGATTCGTTTTAACAACAGTTTAATCTTAAAATAAAATTCGTTTAACAACAGTTGAATCTTAAGGACTGGCTCGTTTTAACATCACATGTATATTATGATAAAACTCGTTTTAACAACAGCTGTATCTTAAGAACTGACTCGATATGACAACAGTTGAATGTTAAGAACTGACTCGTTTTAACAACAGTTCAATCTTAAGATAAAACTGATTATAACAACAGTTGCATCTTAAGAACTGACTTGTTTTAACAACAGTTAAATCTGAAGAACGGACTCGTTTTAACAACAGTTGAATCTGAAGATAAAACTCGTTTAACAACAGTTGAATCTTAAGAACTGACTCGTTTTAACGACAGATGAATCTTATGATAAAACTCGTTTTAACAACAATTGAATCTTAAGAACTGATTCGTTTTAACAACAGTTGAATCTTAAGATAAAACTAGTTTTAACAACAGTTGAATCTTAAGATAAAACTAGTTTTAACAACAGTTGAATCTTAAGAACTGACTCGTTTTAACAACAGTTGAAACTTCAAATAAAACTTGTTTTAACAACAGTTGAATCTTAAGAACTGACTCATTTTAACAACAGTTCAATCTTAAGAACTGATTCGTTTTAACAACAGTTGAATCTTAAGATAAAACTAGTTTTAATAACTGTTGAATCTTAAGATAAAACTCGTTTTAACAAGAGTTGAATCTTAAGAACTGACTCGTTTTAACAACAGTTGAATCTTAAATAAAACTCGTTTTAACAACAGTTGAATCTTAAGAACTGACTCGTTTTAACAACAGTTGAATCTTAAGAACTGACTGGTTTTAACAACAGTTCAACCTTAAGAACTGACTAGTTTTAACAACAGTTGAATCTCAAGAACTGACTCGTTTTAATAACAGTTGAATCTTAAGATAAAACTCGTTTTAACAACAGTTGAATCTTAAGAAATGACTCGTTTTAATAACAGTTGAATCTTAAGAACTGACTCGTTTTAACAACAGTTCAACCTTAAGAACTGACTCGTTGTAACAACAGTTGAAACTTCAAATAAAACTCGTTTTAACCACAGTTGAATCTTAAGAACTGAATCAATTTAACAACAGTTGAATCTTAAGAACTGACTCGTGTTAACAACAATTGAATCTTAAGATAAAACTCGTTTTAACAACAGTTGAATCTTAAGAACTGACTCATTTTAACAACAGTTGAATCTTAAGAACTGATTCGTTTTAACAACAGTTGAATCTTAAGATAAAACTCGTTTTAACAACAGTTGAATCTTAAGAACTGACTCGTTTTAACAACAGTTCAACCTTAAGAACTGACTCGTTTTAACAACAGTTGAATCTTCAAATAAAACTCGTTTTAACTACAGTTGAATCTTAAGAACTGACTCGTTTTAACAACAGTTGAATCTTAAGATAAAACTCGTTTTAACAACAGTTGAATCTTAAGAACTGACTCATTTTAACAACAGTTGAATCTTAAGAACTGATTCGTTTTAACAACAGTTGAATCTTAAGATAAAACTCGTTTTAACAACAGTTGAATCTTAAGAACTGACTCATTTTAACAACAGTTGAATCTTAAGAACTGATTCGTTTTAACAACAGTTGAAGCTTAAGATAAAACTCGTTTTAACAACAGTTGAATCTTAAGAACTGACTCGTTTTAACAACAGTTGAATCTTAAGAAATGACTCGTTTTATTAACAGTTGAATCTTAAGAACTGACTCGTTTTATCAACAGTTCAACCTTAAGAACTGACTCATCTTAACAACAGTTGAATCTTCAAATAAAACTCGTTTTAACAACAATTGAATCTTAAGAACTGATTCGTTTTAACAACAGCTGAATCTTAAGATAGAACTCGTTTTAACAACAGTTGAATCTTAAGATAAAATTCGTTTTAACAACAGTTGAATCTTAAGAACTGACTCATTTTAACGACAGCTGAATCTTTAGATAAAACTCGTTTTAACAACAGTTGAATCTTAAGAACTGACTCGTTTTATCAACAGTTCAACCTTAAGAACTGACTCGTTTTAACAACAGTTGAATCCTCAAATAAAACTCGTTTTAACAACAGTTGAATCTTAAGAACTGACTCGTTTTAACAACAGTTGAATCTTAAGATAAATCGTTTTAACAACTGTTGTATCTTAAGAACTGACTCATTTTTACAACAGTTGAATCTTAAGATAAAACTCGTTTTAACAACAGTTGAATCTTAAGAACTGACTCGTTTTAACAACAGTTCAACCTTAAGAACTGACTCGTTTTAACAACAGTTGAATCTTCAAATAAAACTCGTTTTAACTACAGTTGAATCTTAAGAACTGACTCGTTTTAACAACAGTTGAATCTTAAGATGAATCGTTTTAACAACAGTTGTATCTTAAGAACTGACTCATTTTAACAACAGTTGAATCTTAAGATAAAACTCGTTTTAACAACAGTTGAATCTTAAGAACTGACTCGTTTTAATAACAGTTGAATCTTCAAATAAAACTCGTTTCAACAACAGTTGAATCTTAAGATAAACTCGTTTTAACAACAGTTGAATCTTAAGATAAACCTCGTTTTAACAACATTTGAATCTTAAGAACTGACTCGTTTTAACAACAGCTGCATCTTAAGATAAAACTCGTTTTAACAACAGTTGAATCTTAAGAACTGACTCGTTTTATCAACAGTTCAACCTGAAGAACTTACTCGTTTTAACAACAGTTGAATCTTCAAATAAAACTCGTTTTAACAACAGCTGAATCTTAAGATAACACTCGTTCTAACAAAAGTTGAATCTTAAGAACTGACTCGTTTTAACAACAGTTCAACCTTAAGAACTGACTAGTTTTAACAACAGTTTAATCTTAGAATAAAATTCGTTTTAACAACAGTTGAATCTTAAGAACTGACTCGTTTTAACAAAAGTTGAATCTTACGAACTGACTCGTTTTAACAATAGTTGTCTCTTTAGATAAATCTCGTTTTAACAACAGTTGAATTTTAAAACTGACTCGTTTTAACAACAGTTCAAACTTAAGAACTGATTCGTTTTAACAACAGTTTAATCTTAAAATAAAATTCGTTTAACAACAGTTGAATCTTAAGGACTGGCTCGTTTTAACATCACATGTATATTATGATAAAACTCGTTTTAACAACAGCTGTATCTTAAGAACTGACTCGATATGACAACAGTTGAATGTTAAGAACTGACTCGTTTTAACAACAGTTCAATCTTAAGATAAAACTGATTATAACAACAGTTGCATCTTAAGAACTGACTTGTTTTAACAACAGTTAAATCTGAAGAACTGACTCGTTTTAACAACAGTTGAATCTGAAGATAAAACTCGTTTAACAACAGTTGAATCTTAAGAACTGACTCGTTTTAACGACAGATGAATCTTATGATAAAACTCGTTTTAACAACAATTGAATCTTAAGAACTGATTCGTTTTAACAACAGTTGAATCTTAAGATAAAACTAGTTTTAACAACAGTTGAATCTTAAGATAAAACTAGTTTTAACAACAGTTGAATCTTAAGAACTGACTCGTTTTAACAACAGTTGAAACTTCAAATAAAACTTGTTTTAACAACAGTTGAATCTTAAGAACTGACTCATTTTAACAACAGTTCAATCTTAAGAACTGATTCGTTTTAACAACAGTTGAATCTTAAGATAAAACTAGTTTTAATAACTGTTGAATCTTAAGATAAAACTCGTTTTAACAAGAGTTGAATCTTAAGAACTGACTCGTTTTAACAACAGTTGAATCTTAAATAAAACTCGTTTTAACAACAGTTGAATCTTAAGAACTGACTCGTTTTAACAACAGTTGAATCTTAAGAACTGACTGGTTTTAACAACAGTTCAACCTTAAGAACTGACTAGTTTTAACAACAGTTGAATCTCAAGAACTGACTCGTTTTAATAACAGTTGAATCTTAAGATAAAACTCGTTTTAACAACAGTTGAATCTTAAGAAATGACTCGTTTTAATAACAGTTGAATCTTAAGAACTGACTCGTTTTAACAACAGTTCAACCTTAAGAACTGACTCGTTGTAACAACAGTTGAAACTTCAAATAAAACTCGTTTTAACCACAGTTGAATCTTAAGAACTGAATCAATTTAACAACAGTTGAATCTTAAGAACTGATTCGTGTTAATAACAATTGAATCTTAAGATAAAACTCGTTTTAACAAAAGTTGAATCTTAAGAA
The DNA here is from genome assembly GCA_964016885.1 of Eledone cirrhosa. NCBI lineage: Eukaryota > Metazoa > Mollusca > Cephalopoda > Octopoda > Eledonidae > Eledone > Eledone cirrhosa. The sequence continues at coordinate 23,772,821 of OZ024744.1, forward strand.
CTGACTCGTTTTAACAACAGCTGAATCTTAAGATAAAACTCGTTTTAACAACAGTTGAATCTTAAGAACTGACTCGTTTTATCAACAGTTCAACCTTAAGCACTGACTCGTTTTAACAACAGTTGAATCTTCAAATAAAACTCGTTTTAATAACAGTTGAATCTTAAGAACTGACTCGTTTTAACAACAGTTGAATCTTAAGATAAAACTCGTTTTAACAACAGTTGAATCTTAAGAACTGACTCATTTTAACAACAGTTGAATCTTAAGATAAAACTCGTTTTAACAACAGTTGAATCTTAAGAACTGACTCGTTTTAACAACAGTTCAACCTTAAGAACTGACTCGTTTTAACAACAGTTGAATCTTCAAATAAAACTCGTTTTAACTACAGTTGAATCTTAAGAACTGACTCGTTTTAACAACAGTTGAATCTTAAGATAAAACTCGTTTTAACAACAGTTGAATCTTAAGAACTGACTCATTTTAACAACAGTTGAATCTTAAGAACTGATTCGTTTTAACAACAGTTGAATCTTCAGATAAAACTCGTTTTAACTACAGTTGAATCTTAAGAACTGATTCGTTTTAACAACAGTTGAATCTTAAGATAAAACTCGTTTTAACAACAGTTGAATCTTAAGAACTGACTCATTTTAACAACAGTTGAATCTTAAGAACTGATTCGTTTTAACAACAGTTGAAGCTTAAGATAAAACTCGTTTTAACAACAGTTGAATCTTAAGAACTGACTCGTTTTAACAACAGTTGAATCTTAAGAAATGACTCGTTTTATTAACAGTTGAATCTTAAGAACTGACTCGTTTTATCAACAGTTCAACCTTAAGAACTGACTCATCTTAGCAACAGTTGAATCTTCAAATAAAACTCGTTTTAACAACAATTGAATCTTAAGAACTGATTCGTTTTAACAACAGCTGAATCTTAAGATAGAACTCGTTTTAACAACAGTTGAATCTTAAGATAAAATTCGTTTTAACAACAGTTGAATCTTAAGAACTGACTCATTTTAACGACAGCTGAATCTTTAGATAAAACTCGTTTTAACAACAGTTGAATCTTAAGAACTGACTCGTTTTATCAACAGTTCAACCTTAAGAACTGACTCGTTTTAACAACAGTTGAATCCTCAAATAAAACTCGTTTTAACAACAGTTGAATCTTAAGAACTGACTCGTTTTAACAACAGTTGAATCTTAAGATAAATCGTTTTAACAACTGTTGTATCTTAAGAACTGACTCATTTTAACAACAGTTGAATCTTAAGATAAAACTCGTTTTAACAACAGTTGAATCTTAAGAACTGACTCGTTTTAACAACAGTTCAACCTTAAGAACTGACTCGTTTTAACAACAGTTGAATCTTCAAATAAAACTCGTTTTAACTACAGTTGAATCTTAAGAACTGACTCGTTTTAACAACAGTTGAATCTTAAGATAAATCGTTTTAACAACAGTTGTATCTTAAGAACTGACTCATTTTAACAACAGTTGAATCTTAAGATTAAACTCGTTTTAACAACAGTTGAATCTTAAGAACTGACTCGTTTTAATAACAGTTGAATCTTCAAATATAACTCGTTTCAACAACAGTTGAATCTTAAGATAAACTCGTTTTAACAACAGTTGAATCTTAAGATAAACCTCGTTTTAACAACATTTGAATCTTAAGAACTGACTCGTTTTAACAACAGCTGCATCTTAAGATAAAACTCGTTTTAACAACAGTTGAATCTTAAGAACTGACTCGTTTTATCAACAGTTCAACCTGAAGAACTTACTCGTTTTAACAACAGTTGAATCTTCAAATAAAACTCGTTTTAACAACAGCTGAATCTTAAGATAACACTCGTTTTAACAAAAGTTGAATCTTAAGAACTGACTCGTTTTAACAACAGTTCAACCTTAAGAACTGACTAGTTTTAACAACAGTTTAATCTTAGAATAAAATTCGTTTTAACAACAGTTGAATCTTAAGAACTGACTCGTTTTAACAAAAGTTGAATCTTACGAACTGACTCGTTTTAACAATAGTTGTCTCTTTAGATAAATCTCGTTTTAACAACAGTTGAATTTTAAAATTGACTCGTTTTAACAACAGTTCAAACTTAAGAACTGATTCGTTTTAACAACAGTTTAATCTTAAAATAAAATTCGTTTAACAACAGTTGAATCTTAAGGACTGGCTCGTTTTAACATCACATGTATATTATGATAAAACTCGTTTTAACAACAGCTGTATCTTAAGAACTGACTCGATATGACAACAGTTGAATGTTAAGAACTGACTCGTTTTAACAACAGTTCAATCTTAAGATAAAACTGATTATAACAACAGTTGCATCTTAAGAACTGACTTGTTTTAACAACAGTTAAATCTGAAGAACTGACTCGTTTTAACAACAGTTGAATCTGAAGATAAAACTCGTTTAACAACAGTTGAATCTTAAGAACTGACTCGTTTTAACGACAGATGAATCTTATGATAAAACTCGTTTTAACAACAATTGAATCTTAAGAACTGATTCGTTTTAACAACAGTTGAATCTTAAGATAAAACTAGTTTTAACAACAGTTGAATCTTAAGATAAAACTAGTTTTAACAACAGTTGAATCTTAAGAACTGACTCGTTTTAACAACAGTTGAAACTTCAAATAAAACTTGTTTTAACAACAGTTGAATCTTAAGAACTGACTCATTTTAACAACAGTTCAATCTTAAGAACTGATTCGTTTTAACAACAGTTGAATCTTAAGATAAAACTAGTTTTAATAACTGTTGAATCTTAAGATAAAACTCGTTTTAACAAGAGTTGAATCTTAAGAACTGACTCGTTTTAACAACAGTTGAATCTTAAATAAAACTCGTTTTAACAACAGTTGAATCTTAAGAACTGACTCGTTTTAACAACAGTTGAATCTTAAGAACTGACTGGTTTTAACAACAGTTCAACCTTAAGAACTGACTAGTTTTAACAACAGTTGAATCTCAAGAACTGACTCGTTTTAATAACAGTTGAATCTTAAGATAAAACTCGTTTTAACAACAGTTGAATCTTAAGAAATGACTCGTTTTAATAACAGTTGAATCTTAAGAACTGACTCGTTTTAACAACAGTTCAACCTTAAGAACTGACTCGTTGTAACAACAGTTGAAACTTCAAATAAAACTCGTTTTAACCACAGTTGAATCTTAAGAACTGAATCAATTTAACAACAGTTGAATCTTAAGAACTGACTCGTGTTAACAACAATTGAATCTTAAGATAAAACTCGTTTTAACAAAAGTTGAATCTTAAGAACTGACTCGTTTTAACAACAGCTGAATCTTAAGATAAAACTAGTTTTAACAACAGTTGAATCTTAAGAACTGACTCGTTTTAACAACAGCTGAATCTTAAGATAAAACTCGTTTTAACAACAGTTGAATCTTAAGAACTGACTCATTTTAACAACAGTTGAATCTTAAGATAAAACTCGTTTTAACAACAGTTGAATCTTAAGAACTGACTCGTTTTAACAACAGTTCAACCTTAAGAACTGACTCGTTTTAACAACAGTTGAATCTTCAAATAAAACTCGTTTTAACTACAGTTGAATCTTAAGAACTGACTCGTTTTAACAACAGTTGAATCTTAAGATAAAACTCGTTTTAACAACAGTTGAATCTTAAGAACTGACTCATTTTAACAACAGTTGAATCTTAAGAACTGATTCGTTTTAACAACAGTTGAATCTTCAGATAAAACTCGTTTTAACTACAGTTGAATCTTAAGAACTGACTCGTTTTAACAACAGTTGAATCTTAAGATAAAACTCGTTTTAACAACAGTTGAATCTTAAGAACTGACTCATTTTAACAACAGTTGAATCTTAAGAACTGATTCGTTTTAACAACAGTTGAATCTTAAGATAAAACTCGTTTTAACAACAGTTGAATCTTAAGAACTGACTCGTTTTATCAACAGTTCAACCTGAAGAACTTACTCGTTTTAACAACAGTTGAATCTTCAAATAAAACTCGTTTTAACAACAGCTGAATCTTAAGATAACACTCGTTTTAACAAAAGTTGAATCTTAAGAACTGACTCGTTTTAACAACAGTTCAACCTTAAGAACTGACTAGTTTTAACAACAGTTTAATCTTAGAATAAAATTCGTTTTAACAACAGTTGAATCTTAAGAACTGACTCGTTTTAACAAAAGTTGAATCTTACGAACTGACTCGTTTTAACAATAGTTGTCTCTTTAGATAAATCTCGTTTTAACAACAGTTGAATTTTAAAACTGACTCGTTTTAACAACAGTTCAAACTTAAGAACTGATTCGTTTTAACAACAGTTTAATCTTAAAATAAAATTCGTTTAACAACAGTTGAATCTTAAGGACTGGCTCGTTTTAACATCACATGTATATTATGATAAAACTGGTTTTAACAACAGATGTATCTTAAGAACTGACTCGATATAACAACAGTTGAATGTTAAGAACTGACTCGTTTTAACAACAGTTCAATCTTAAGATAAAACTGATTATAACAACAGTTGCATCTTAAGAACTGACTTGTTTTAACAACAGTTAAATCTGAAGAACTGACTCGATTTAACAACAGTTGAATCTTAAGATAAAACTCGTTTTAACAAGAGTTGAATCTTAAGAACTGACTCGTTTTAACAACAGTTGAATCTTAAATAAAACTCGTTTTAACAACAGTTGAATCTTAAGAACTGACTCGTTTTAACAACAGTTGAATCTTAAGAACTGACTGGTTTTAACAACAGTTCAACCTTAAGAACTGACTAGTTTTAACAACAGTTGAATCTCAAGAACTGACTCGTTTTAATAACAGTTGAATCTTAAGATAAAACTCGTTTTAACAACAGTTGAATCTTAAGAAATGACTCGTTTTAATAACAGTTGAATCTTAAGAACTGACTCGTTTTAACAACAGTTCAACCTTAAGAACTGACTCGTTGTAACAACAGTTGAAACTTCAAATAAAACTCGTTTTAACCACAGTTGAATCTTAAGAACTGAATCAATTTAACAACAGTTGAATCTTAAGAACTGACTCGTGTTAACAACAATTGAATCTTAAGATAAAACTCGTTTTAACAACAGTTGAATCTTAAGAACTGACTCATTTTAACAACAGTTGAATCTTAAGAACTGATTCGTTTTAACAACAGTTGAATCTTAAGATAAAACTCGTTTTAACAACAGTTGAATCTTAAGAACTGACTCGTTTTAACAACAGTTCAACCTTAAGAACTGACTCGTTTTAACAACAGTTGAATCTTCAAATAAAACTCGTTTTAACTACAGTTGAATCTTAAGAACTGACTCGTTTTAACAACAGTTGAATCTTAAGATAAAACTCGTTTTAACAACAGTTGAATCTTAAGAACTGACTCATTTTAACAACAGTTGAATCTTAAGAACTGATTCGTTTTAACAACAGTTGAATCTTAAGATAAAACTCGTTTTAACAACAGTTGAATCTTAAGAACTGACTCATTTTAACAACAGTTGAATCTTAAGAACTGATTCGTTTTAACAACAGTTGAAGCTTAAGATAAAACTCGTTTTAACAACAGTTGAATCTTAAGAACTGACTCGTTTTAACAACAGTTGAATCTTAAGAAATGACTCGTTTTATTAACAGTTGAATCTTAAGAACTGACTCGTTTTATCAACAGTTCAACCTTAAGAACTGACTCATCTTAACAACAGTTGAATCTTCAAATAAAACTCGTTTTAACAACAATTGAATCTTAAGAACTGATTCGTTTTAACAACAGCTGAATCTTAAGATAGAACTCGTTTTAACAACAGTTGAATCTTAAGATAAAATTCGTTTTAACAACAGTTGAATCTTAAGAACTGACTCATTTTAACGACAGCTGAATCTTTAGATAAAACTCGTTTTAACAACAGTTGAATCTTAAGAACTGACTCGTTTTATCAACAGTTCAACCTTAAGAACTGACTCGTTTTAACAACAGTTGAATCCTCAAATAAAACTCGTTTTAACAACAGTTGAATCTTAAGAACTGACTCGTTTTAACAACAGTTGAATCTTAAGATAAATCGTTTTAACAACTGTTGTATCTTAAGAACTGACTCATTTTAACAACAGTTGAATCTTAAGATAAAACTCGTTTTAACAACAGTTGAATCTTAAGAACTGACTCGTTTTAACAACAGTTCAACCTTAAGAACTGACTCGTTTTAACAACAGTTGAATCTTCAAATAAAACTCGTTTTAACTACAGTTGAATCTTAAGAACTGACTCGTTTTAACAACAGTTGAATCTTAAGATAAATCGTTTTAACAACAGTTGTATCTTAAGAACTGACTCATTTTAACAACAGTTGAATCTTAAGAACTGACTCGTTTTAACAACAGCTGCATCTTAAGATAAAACTCTCGTTTTAACAACAGTTGAATCTTAAGAACTGACTCGTTTTATCAACAGTTCAACCTGAAGAACTTACTCGTTTTAACAACAGTTGAATCTTCAAATAAAACTCGTTTTAACAACAGCTGAATCTTAAGATAACACTCGTTCTAACAAAAGTTGAATCTTAAGAACTGACTCGTTTTAACAACAGTTCAACCTTAAGAACTGACTAGTTTTAACAACAGTTTAATCTTAGAATAAAATTCGTTTTAACAACAGTTGAATCTTAAGAACTGACTCGTTTTAACAAAAGTTGAATCTTACGAACTGACTCGTTTTAACAATAGTTGTCTCTTTAGATAAATCTCGTTTTAACAACAGTTGAATTTTAAAACTGACTCGTTTTAACAACAGTTCAAACTTAAGAACTGATTCGTTTTAACAACAGTTTAATCTTAAAATAAAATTCGTTTAACAACAGTTGAATCTTAAGGACTGGCTCGTTTTAACATCACATGTATATTATGATAAAACTCGTTTTAACAACAGCTGTATCTTAAGAACTGACTCGATATGACAACAGTTGAATGTTAAGAACTGACTCGTTTTAACAACAGTTCAATCTTAAGATAAAACTGATTATAACAACAGTTGCATCTTAAGAACTGACTTGTTTTAACAACAGTTAAATCTGAAGAACTGACTCGTTTTAACAACAGTTGAATCTGAAGATAAAACTCGTTTAACAACAGTTGAATCTTAAGAACTGACTCGTTTTAACGACAGATGAATCTTATGATAAAACTCGTTTTAACAACAATTGAATCTTAAGAACTGATTCGTTTTAACAACAGTTGAATCTTAAGATAAAACTAGTTTTAACAACAGTTGAATCTTAAGATAAAACTAGTTTTAACAACAGTTGAATCTTAAGAACTGACTCGTTTTAACAACAGTTGAATCTTAAATAAAACTCGTTTTAACAACAGTTGAATCTTAAGAACTGACTCGTTTTAACAACAGTTGAATCTTAAGAACTGACTGGTTTTAACAACAGTTCAACCTTAAGAACTGACTAGTTTTAACAACAGTTGAATCTCAAGAACTGACTCGTTTTAATAACAGTTGAATCTTAAGATAAAACTCGTTTTAACAACAGTTGAATCTTAAGAAATGACTCGTTTTAATAACAGTTGAATCTTAAGAACTGACTCGTTTTAACAACAGTTCAACCTTAAGAACTGACTCGTTTTAACAACAGTTGAATCTTCAAATAAAACTCGTTTTAACTACAGTTGAATCTTAAGAACTGACTCGTTTTAACAACAGTTGAATCTTAAGATAAAACTCGTTTTAACAACAGTTGAATCTTAAGAACTGACTCATTTTAACAACAGTTGAATCTTAAGAACTGATTCGTTTTAACAACAGTTGAATCTTCAGATAAAACTCGTTTTAACTACAGTTGAATCTTAAGAACTGACTCGTTTTAACAACAGTTGAATCTTAAGATAAAACTCGTTTTAACAACAGTTGAATCTTAAGAACTGACTCATTTTAACAACAGTTGAATCTTAAGAACTGATTCGTTTTAACAACAGTTGAATCTTAAGATAAAACTCGTTTTAACAACAGTTGAATCTTAAGAACTGACTCGTTTTATCAACAGTTCAACCTGAAGAACTTACTCGTTTTAACAACAGTTGAATCTTCAAATAAAACTCGTTTTAACAACAGCTGAATCTTAAGATAACACTCGTTTTAACAAAAGTTGAATCTTAAGAACTGACTCGTTTTAACAACAGTTCAACCTTAAGAACTGACTAGTTTTAACAACAGTTTAATCTTAGAATAAAATTCGTTTTAACAACAGTTGAATCTTAAGAACTGACTCGTTTTAACAAAAGTTGAATCTTACGAACTGACTCGTTTTAACAATAGTTGTCTCTTTAGATAAATCTCGTTTTAACAACAGTTGAATTTTAAAACTGACTCGTTTTAACAACAGTTCAAACTTAAGAACTGATTCGTTTTAACAACAGTTTAATCTTAAAATAAAATTCGTTTAACAACAGTTGAATCTTAAGGACTGGCTCGTTTTAACATCACATGTATATTATGATAAAACTGGTTTTAACAACAGATGTATCTTAAGAACTGACTCGATATAACAACAGTTGAATGTTAAGAACTGACTCGTTTTAACAACAGTTCAATCTTAAGATAAAACTGATTATAACAACAGTTGCATCTTAAGAACTGACTTGTTTTAACAACAGTTAAATCTGAAGAACTGACTCGATTTAACAACAGTTGAATCTTAAGATAAAACTCGTTTTAACAAGAGTTGAATCTTAAGAACTGACTCGTTTTAACAACAGTTGAATCTTAAATAAAACTCGTTTTAACAACAGTTGAATCTTAAGAACTGACTCGTTTTAACAACAGTTGAATCTTAAGAACTGACTGGTTTTAACAACAGTTCAACCTTAAGAACTGACTAGTTTTAACAACAGTTGAATCTCAAGAACTGACTCGTTTTAATAACAGTTGAATCTTAAGATAAAACTCGTTTTAACAACAGTTGAATCTTAAGAAATGACTCGTTTTAATAACAGTTGAATCTTAAGAACTGACTCGTTTTAACAACAGTTCAACCTTAAGAACTGACTCGTTGTAACAACAGTTGAAACTTCAAATAAAACTCGTTTTAACCACAGTTGAATCTTAAGAACTGAATCAATTTAACAACAGTTGAATCTTAAGAACTGACTCGTGTTAACAACAATTGAATCTTAAGATAAAACTCGTTTTAACAACAGTTGAATCTTAAGAACTGACTCATTTTAACAACAGTTCAACCTTAAGAACTGACTCGTTTTAACAACAGTTGAATCTTCAAATAAAACTCGTTTTAACTACAGTTGAATCTTAAGAACTGACTCGTTTTAACAACAGTTGAATCTTAAGATAAAACTCGTTTTAACAACAGTTGAATCTTAAGAACTGACTCATTTTAACAACAGTTGAATCTTAAGAACTGATTCGTTTTAACAACAGTTGAATCTTAAGATAAAACTCGTTTTAACAACAGTTGAATCTTAAGAACTGACTCATTTTAACAACAGTTGAATCTTAAGAACTGATTCGTTTTAACAACAGTTGAAGCTTAAGATAAAACTCGTTTTAACAACAGTTGAATCTTAAGAACTGACTCGTTTTAACAACAGTTGAATCTTAAGAAATGACTCGTTTTATTAACAGTTGAATCTTAAGAACTGACTCGTTTTATCAACAGTTCAACCTTAAGAACTGACTCATCTTAACAACAGTTGAATCTTCAAATAAAACTCGTTTTAACAACAATTGAATCTTAAGAACTGATTCGTTTTAACAACAGCTGAATCTTAAGATAGAACTCGTTTTAACAACAGTTGAATCTTAAGATAAAATTCGTTTTAACAACAGTTGAATCTTAAGAACTGACTCATTTTAACGACAGCTGAATCTTTAGATAAAACTCGTTTTAACAACAGTTGAATCTTAAGAACTGACTCGTTTTATCAACAGTTCAACCTTAAGAACTGACTCGTTTTAACAACAGTTGAATCCTCAAATAAAACTCGTTTTAACAACAGTTGAATCTTAAGAACTGACTCGTTTTAACAACAGTTGAATCTTAAGATAAATCGTTTTAACAACTGTTGTATCTTAAGAACTGACTCATTTTAACAACAGTTGAATCTTAAGATAAAACTCGTTTTAACAACAGTTGAATCTTAAGAACTGACTCGTTTTAACAACAGTTCAACCTTAAGAACTGACTCGTTTTAACAACAGTTGAATCTTCAAATAAAACTCGTTTTAACTACAGTTGAATCTTAAGAACTGACTCGTTTTAACAACAGTTGAATCTTAAGATAAATCGTTTTAACAACAGTTGTATCTTAAGAACTGACTCATTTTAACAACAGTTGAATCTTAAGAACTGACTCGTTTTAACAACAGCTGCATCTTAAGATAAAACTCTCGTTTTAACAACAGTTGAATCTTAAGAACTGACTCGTTTTATCAACAGTTCAACCTGAAGAACTTACTCGTTTTAACAACAGTTGAATCTTCAAATAAAACTCGTTTTAACAACAGCTGAATCTTAAGATAACACTCGTTCTAACAAAAGTTGAATCTTAAGAACTGACTCGTTTTAACAACAGTTCAACCTTAAGAACTGACTAGTTTTAACAACAGTTTAATCTTAGAATAAAATTCGTTTTAACAACAGTTGAATCTTAAGAACTGACTCGTTTTAACAAAAGTTGAATCTTACGAACTGACTCGTTTTAACAATAGTTGTCTCTTTAGATAAATCTCGTTTTAACAACAGTTGAATTTTAAAACTGACTCGTTTTAACAACAGTTCAAACTTAAGAACTGATTCGTTTTAACAACAGTTTAATCTTAAAATAAAATTCGTTTAACAACAGTTGAATCTTAAGGACTGGCTCGTTTTAACATCACATGTATATTATGATAAAACTCGTTTTAACAACAGCTGTATCTTAAGAACTGACTCGATATGACAACAGTTGAATGTTAAGAACTGACTCGTTTTAACAACAGTTCAATCTTAAGATAAAACTGATTATAACAACAGTTGCATCTTAAGAACTGACTTGTTTTAACAACAGTTAAATCTGAAGAACTGACTCGTTTTAACAACAGTTGAATCTGAAGATAAAACTCGTTTAACAACAGTTGAATCTTAAGAACTGACTCGTTTTAACGACAGATGAATCTTATGATAAAACTAGTTTTAACAACAATTGAATCTTAAGAACTGATTCGTTTTAACAACAGTTGAATCTTAAGATAAAACTAGTTTTAACAACAGTTGAATCTTAAGATAAAACTAGTTTTAACAACAGTTGAATCTTAAGAACTGACTCGTTTTAACAACAGTTGAATCTTAAATAAAACTCGTTTTAACAACAGTTGAATCTTAAGAACTGACTCGTTTTAACAACAGTTGAATCTTAAGAACTGACTGGTTTTAACAACAGTTCAACCTTAAGAACTGACTAGTTTTAACAACAGTTGAATCTCAAGAACTGACTCGTTTTAATAACAGTTGAATCTTAAGATAAAACTCGTTTTAACAACAGTTGAATCTTAAGAAATGACTCGTTTTAATAACAGTTGAATCTTAAGAACTGACTCGTTTTAACAACAGTTCAACCTTAAGAACTGACTCGTTGTAACAACAGTTGAAACTTCAAATAAAACTCGTTTTAACCACAGTTGAATCTTAAGAACTGAATCAATTTAACAACAGTTGAATCTTAAGAACTGACTCGTGTTAACAACAATTGAATCTTAAGATAAAACTCGTTTTAACAAAAGTTGAATCTTAAGAACTGACTCGTTTTAACAACAGCTGAATCTTAAGATAAAACTAGTTTTAACAACAGTTGAATCTTAAGAACTGACTCGTTTTAACAACAGCTGAATCTTAAGATAAAACTCGTTTTAACAACAGTTGAATCTTAAGAACTGACTCATTTTAACAACAGTTGAATCTTAAGATAAAACTCGTTTTAACAACAGTTGAATCTTAAGAACTGACTCGTTTTAACAACAGTTCAACCTTAAGAACTGACTCGTTTTAACAACAGTTGAATCTTCAAATAAAACTCGTTTTAACTACAGTTGAATCTTAAGAACTGACTCGTTTTAACAACAGTTGAATCTTAAGATAAAACTCGTTTTAACAACAGTTGAATCTTAAGAACTGACTCATTTTAACAACAGTTGAATCTTAAGAACTGATTCGTTTTAACAACAGTTGAATCTTCAGATAAAACTCGTTTTAACTACAGTTGAATCTTAAGAACTGACTCGTTTTAACAACAGTTGAATCTTAAGATAAAACTCGTTTTAACAACAGTTGAATCTTAAGAACTGACTCATTTTAACAACAGTTGAATCTTAAGAACTGATTCGTTTTAACAACAGTTGAATCTTAAGATAAAACTCGTTTTAACAACAGTTGAATCTTAAGAACTGACTCGTTTTATCAACAGTTCAACCTGAAGAACTTACTCGTTTTAACAACAGTTGAATCTTCAAATAAAACTCGTTTTAACAACAGCTGAATCTTAAGATAACACTCGTTTTAACAAAAGTTGAATCTTAAGAACTGACTCGTTTTAACAACAGTTCAACCTTAAGAACTGACTAGTTTTAACAACAGTTTAATCTTAGAATAAAATTCGTTTTAACAACAGTTGAATCTTAAGAACTGACTCGTTTTAACAAAAGTTGAATCTTACGAACTGACTCGTTTTAACAATAGTTGTCTCTTTAGATAAATCTCGTTTTAACAACAGTTGAATTTTAAAACTGACTCGTTTTAACAACAGTTCAAACTTAAGAACTGATTCGTTTTAACAACAGTTTAATCTTAAAATAAAATTCGTTTAACAACAGTTGAATCTTAAGGACTGGCTCGTTTTAACATCACATGTATATTATGATAAAACTGGTTTTAACAACAGCTGTATCTTAAGAACTGACTCGATATAACAACAGTTGAATGTTAAGAACTGACTCGTTTTAACAACAGTTCAATCTTAAGATAAAACTGATTATAACAACAGTTGCATCTTAAGAACTGACTTGTTTTAACAACAGTTAAATCTGAAGAACTGACTCGATTTAACAACAGTTGAATCTGAAGATAAAACTCGTTTAACAACAGTTGAATCTTAAGAACTGACTCGTTTTAACGACAGATGAATCTTATGATAAAACTCGTTTTAACAACAATTGAATCTTAAGAACTGATTCGTTTTAACAACAGTTGAATCTTAAGGTAAAACTAGTTTTAACAACAGTTGAATCTTAAGATAAAACTAGTTTTAACAACAGTTGAATCTTAAGAACTGACTCGTTTTAACAACAGTTGAAACTTCAAATAAAACTTGTTTTAACAACTGTTGAATCTTAAGAACTGACTCATTTTAACAACAGTTCAATCTTAAGAACTGATTCGTTTTAACAACAGTTGAATCTTAAGATAAAACTAGTTTTAATAACTGTTGAATCTTAAGATAAAACTCGTTTTAACAAGAGTTGAATCTTAAGAACTGACTCGTTTTAACAACAGTTGAATCTTAAATAAAACTCGTTTTAACAACAGTTGAATCTTAAGAACTGACTCGTTTTAACAACAGTTGAATCTTAAGAACTGACTGGTTTTAACAACAGTTCAACCTTAAGAACTGACTAGTTTTAACAACAGTTGAATCTCAAGAACTGACTCGTTTTAATAACAGTTGAATCGTAAGATAAAACTCGTTTTAACAACAGTTGAATCTTAAGAACTGACTCGTTTTAACAACAGTTGAATCTTAAGATAAATCGTTTTAACAACTGTTGTATCTTAAGAACTGACTCATTTTAACAACAGTTGAATCTTAAGATAAAACTCGTTTTAACAACAGTTGAATCTTAAGAACTGACTCGTTTTAACAACAGTTCAACCTTAAGAACTGACTCGTTTTAACAACAGTTGAATCTTCAAATAAAACTCGTTTTAACTACAGTTGAATCTTAAGAACTGACTCGTTTTAACAACAGTTGAATCTTAAGATAAATCGTTTTAACAACAGTTGTATCTTAAGAACTGACTCATTTTAACAACAGTTGAATCTTAAGAACTGACTCGTTTTAACAACAGCTGCATCTTAAGATAAAACTCGTTTTAACAACAGTTGAATCTTAAGAACTGACTCGTTTTATCAACAGTTCAACCTGAAGAACTTACTCGTTTTAACAACAGTTGAATCTTCAAATAAAACTCGTTTTAACAACAGCTGAATCTTAAGATAACACTCGTTCTAACAAAAGTTGAATCTTAAGAACTGACTCGTTTTAACAACAGTTCAACCTTAAGAACTGACTAGTTTTAACAACAGTTTAATCTTAGAATAAAATTCGTTTTAACAACAGTTGAATCTTAAGAACTGACTCGTTTTAACAAAAGTTGAATCTTACGAACTGACTCGTTTTAACAATAGTTGTCTCTTTAGATAAATCTCGTTTTAACAACAGTTGAATTTTAAAACTGACTCGTTTTAACAACAGTTCAAACTTAAGAACTGATTCGTTTTAACAACAGTTTAATCTTAAAATAAAATTCGTTTAACAACAGTTGAATCTTAAGGACTGGCTCGTTTTAACATCACATGTATATTATGATAAAACTCGTTTTAACAACAGCTGTATCTTAAGAACTGACTCGATATGACAACAGTTGAATGTTAAGAACTGACTCGTTTTAACAACAGTTCAATCTTAAGATAAAACTGATTATAACAACAGTTGCATCTTAAGAACTGACTTGTTTTAACAACAGTTAAATCTGAAGAACTGACTCGTTTTAACAACAGTTGAATCTGAAGATAAAACTCGTTTAACAACAGTTGAATCTTAAGAACTGACTCGTTTTAACGACAGATGAATCTTATGATAAAACTCGTTTTAACAACAATTGAATCTTAAGAACTGATTCGTTTTAACAACAGTTGAATCTTAAGATAAAACTAGTTTTAACAACAGTTGAATCTTAAGATAAAACTAGTTTTAACAACAGTTGAATCTTAAGAACTGACTCGTTTTAACAACAGTTGAATCTTAAATAAAACTCGTTTTAACAACAGTTGAATCTTAAGAACTGACTCGTTTTAACAACAGTTGAATCTTAAGAACTGACTGGTTTTAACAACAGTTCAACCTTAAGAACTGACTAGTTTTAACAACAGTTGAATCTCAAGAACTGACTCGTTTTAATAACAGTTGAATCTTAAGATAAAACTCGTTTTAACAACAGTTGAATCTTAAGAAATGACTCGTTTTAATAACAGTTGAATCTTAAGAACTGACTCGTTTTAACAACAGTTCAACCTTAAGAACTGACTCGTTGTAACAACAGTTGAAACTTCAAATAAAACTCGTTTTAACCACAGTTGAATCTTAAGAACTGAATCAATTTAACAACAGTTGAATCTTAAGAACTGACTCGTGTTAACAACAATTGAATCTTAAGATAAAACTCGTTTTAACAAAAGTTGAATCTTAAGAACTGACTCGTTTTAACAACAGCTGAATCTTAAGATAAAACTAGTTTTAACAACAGTTGAATCTTAAGAACTGACTCGTTTTAACAACAGCTGAATCTTAAGATAAAACTCGTTTTAACAACAGTTGAATCTTAAGAACTGACTCATTTTAACAACAGTTGAATCTTAAGATAAAACTCGTTTTAACAACAGTTGAATCTTAAGAACTGACTCGTTTTAACAACAGTTCAACCTTAAGAACTGACTCGTTTTAACAACAGTTGAATCTTCAAATAAAACTCGTTTTAACTACAGTTGAATCTTAAGAACTGACTCGTTTTAACAACAGTTGAATCTTAAGATAAAACTCGTTTTAACAACAGTTGAATCTTAAGAACTGACTCATTTTAACAACAGTTGAATCTTAAGAACTGATTCGTTTTAACAACAGTTGAATCTTCAGATAAAACTCGTTTTAACTACAGTTGAATCTTAAGAACTGACTCGTTTTAACAACAGTTGAATCTTAAGATAAAACTCGTTTTAACAACAGTTGAATCTTAAGAACTGACTCATTTTAACAACAGTTGAATCTTAAGAACTGATTCGTTTTAACAACAGTTGAATCTTAAGATAAAACTCGTTTTAACAACAGTTGAATCTTAAGAACTGACTCGTTTTATCAACAGTTCAACCTGAAGAACTTACTCGTTTTAACAACAGTTGAATCTTCAAATAAAACTCGTTTTAACAACAGCTGAATCTTAAGATAACACTCGTTTTAACAAAAGTTGAATCTTAAGAACTGACTCGTTTTAACAACAGTTCAACCTTAAGAACTGACTAGTTTTAACAACAGTTTAATCTTAGAATAAAATTCGTTTTAACAACAGTTGAATCTTAAGAACTGACTCGTTTTAACAAAAGTTGAATCTTACGAACTGACTCGTTTTAACAATAGTTGTCTCTTTAGATAAATCTCGTTTTAACAACAGTTGAATTTTAAAACTGACTCGTTTTAACAACAGTTCAAACTTAAGAACTGATTCGTTTTAACAACAGTTTAATCTTAAAATAAAATTCGTTTAACAACAGTTGAATCTTAAGGACTGGCTCGTTTTAACATCACATGTATATTATGATAAAACTGGTTTTAACAACAGCTGTATCTTAAGAACTGACTCGATATAACAACAGTTGAATGTTAAGAACTGACTCGTTTTAACAACAGTTCAATCTTAAGATAAAACTGATTATAACAACAGTTGCATCTTAAGAACTGACTTGTTTTAACAACAGTTAAATCTGAAGAACTGACTCGATTTAACAACAGTTGAATCTGAAGATAAAACTCGTTTAACAACAGTTGAATCTTAAGAACTGACTCGTTTTAACGACAGATGAATCTTATGATAAAACTCGTTTTAACAACAATTGAATCTTAAGAACTGATTCGTTTTAACAACAGTTGAATCTTAAGGTAAAACTAGTTTTAACAACAGTTGAATCTTAAGATAAAACTAGTTTTAACAACAGTTGAATCTTAAGAACTGACTCGTTTCAACAACAGTTGAAACTTCAAATAAAACTTGTTTTAACAACTGTTGAATCTTAAGAACTGACTCATTTTAACAACAGTTCAATCTTAAGAACTGATTCGTTTTAACAACAGTTGAATCTTAAGATAAAACTAGTTTTAATAACTGTTGAATCTTAAGATAAAACTCGTTTTAACAAGAGTTGAATCTTAAGAACTGACTCGTTTTAACAACAGTTGAATCTTAAATAAAACTCGTTTTAACAACAGTTGAATCTTAAGAACTGACTCGTTTTAACAACAGTTGAATCTTAAGAACTGACTGGTTTTAACAACAGTTCAACCTTAAGAACTGACTAGTTTTAACAACAGTTGAATCTCAAGAACTGACTCGTTTTAATAACAGTTGAATCGTAAGATAAAACTCGTTTTAACAACAGTTGAATCTTAAGAAATGACTCGTTTTAATAACAGTTGAATCTTAAGAACTGACTCGTTTTAACAACAGTTCAACCTTAAGAACTGACTCGTTGTAACAACAGTTGAAACTTCAAATAAAACTCGTTTTAACCACAGTTGAATCTTAAGAACTGAATCAATTTAACAACAGTTGAATCTTAAGAACTGACTCGTGTTAACAACAATTGAATCTTAAGATAAAACTCGTTTTAACAAAAGTTGAATCTTAAGAACTGACTCGTTTTAACAACAGCTGAATCTTAAGATAAAACTCGTTTTAACAACAGTTGAATCTTAAGAACTGACTCGTTTTATCAACAGTTCAACCTTAAGCACTGACTCGTTTTAACAACAGTTGAATCTTCAAATAAAACTCGTTTTAATAACAGTTGAATCTTAAGAACTGACTCGTTTTAACAACAGTTGAATCTTAAGATAAAACTCGTTTTAACAACAGTTGAATCTTAAGAACTGACTCATTTTAACAACAGTTGAATCTTAAGATAAAACTCGTTTTAACAACAGTTGAATCTTAAGAACTGACTCGTTTTAACAACAGTTCAACCTTAAGAACTGACTCGTTTTAACAACAGTTGAATCTTCAAATAAAACTCGTTTTAACTACAGTTGAATCTTAAGAACTGACTCGTTTTAACAACAGTTGAATCTTAAGATAAAACTCGTTTTAACAACAGTTGAATCTTAAGAACTGACTCATTTTAACAACAGTTGAATCTTAAGAACTGATTCGTTTTAACAACAGTTGAATCTTCAGATAAAACTCGTTTTAACTACAGTTGAATCTTAAGAACTGACTCGTTTTAACAACAGTTGAATCTTAAGAAATGACTCGTTTTAATAACAGTTGAATCTTAAGAACTGACTCGTTTTATCAACAGTTCAACCTTAAGAACTGACTCATCTTAACAACAGTTGAATCTTCAAATAAAACTCGTTTTAACAACAATTGAATCTTAAGAACTGATTCGTTTTAACAACAGCTGAATCTTAAGATAAAACTCGATTTAACAACAGTTGAATCTTAAGATAAAATTCGTTTTAACAACAGTTGAATCTTAAGAACTGACTCATTTTAACGACAGCTGAATCTTTAGATAAAACTCGTTTTAACAACAGTTGAATCTTAAGAACTGACTCGTTTTATCAACAGTTCAACCTTAAGAACTGACTCGTTTTAACAACAGTTGAATCCTCAAATAAAACTCGTTTTAACAACAGTTGAATCTTAAGAACTGACTCGTTTTAACAACAGTTGAATCTTAAGATAAAACTCGTTTTAACAACAGTTGTATCTTAAGAACTGACTCATTTTAACAACAGTTGAATCTTAAGATAAAACTCGTTTTAGCAACAGTTGAATCTTAAGAACTGACTCGTTTTAACAACAGTTCAACTTTAAGAACTGACTCGTTTTAACAACAGTTGAATCTTCAAATAAAACTCGTTTTAACTACAGTTGAATCTTAAGAACTGACTCGTTTTAACAACAGTTGAATCTTAAGATAAAACTCGTTTTAACAACAGTTGAATCTTAAGAACTGACTCATTTTAACAACAGTTGAATCTTTAGAACTGATTCTTTTTAACAACAGTTGAATCTTCAGATAAAACTCGTTTTAACTACAGTTGAATCTTAAGAACTGACTCGTTTTAACAACAGTTGAATCTTAAGATAAAACTCGTTTTAACAACAGTTGAATCTTAAGATAAAACTCGTTTTAACAACAGTTGAATCTTAAGAACTGACTCGTTTTAATAACAGTTGAATCTTCAAATAAAACTCGTTTTAACAACAGTTGAATCTTAAGATAAACTCGTTTTAACAACAGTTGAATCTTAAGATAAACCTCGTTTTAACAACATTTGAATCTTAAGAACTGACTCGTTTTAACAACAGCTGCATCTTAAGATAAAACTCGTTTTAACAACAGTTGAATCTTAAGAACTGACTCGTTTTATCAACAGTTCAACCTGAAGAACTTACTCGTTTTAACAACAGTTGAATCTTCAAATAAAACTCGTTTTAACAACAGTTGAATCTTAAGAACTGACTCGTTTTAACAACAGTTGAATCTTAAGATAAAACTCGTTTTAACAACAGCTGAATCTTAAGATAACACTCGTTTTAACAAAAGTTGAATCTTAAGAACTGACTCGTTTTAACAACAGTTCAACCTTAAGAACTGACTAGTTTTAACAACAGTTTAATCTTAGAATAAAATTCGTTTTAACAACAGTTGAATCTTAAGAACTGACTCGTTTTAATAAAAGTTGAATCTTACGAACTGACTCGTTTTAACAATAGTTGTCTCTTTAGATAAAACTCGTTTTAACAACAGTTGAATTTTAAAACTGACTCGTTTTAACAACAGTTCAAACTTAAGAACTGATTCGTTTTAACAACAGTTTAATCTTAAAATAAAATTCGTTTAACAACAGTTGAATCTTAAGGACTGGCTCGTTTTAACATCACATGTATATTATGATAAAACTCGTTTTAACAACAGCTGTATCTTAAGAACTGACTCGATATAACAACAGTTGAATGTTAAGAACTGACTCGTTTTAACAACAGTTCAATCTTAAGATAAAACTGATTATAACAACAGTTGCATCTTAAGAACTGACTTGTTTTAACAACAGTTAAATCTGAAGAACTGACTCGTTTTAACAACAGTTGAATCTGAAGATAAAACTCGTTTTAACAACAGTTGAATCTTAAGATAAACCTCGTTTTAACAACATTTGAATCTTAAGAACTGACTCGTTTTAACAACAGCTGCATCTTAAGATAAAACTCGTTTTAACAACAGTTGAATCTTAACAACTGACTCGTTTTATCAACAGTTCAACCTGAAGAACTTACTCGTTTTAACAACAGTTGAATCTTCAAATAAAACTCGTTTTAACAACAGCTGAATCTTAAGATAACACTCGTTTTAACAAAAGTTGAATCTTAAGAACTGACTCGTTTTAACAACAGTTCAACCTTAAGAACTGACTAGTTTTAACAACAGTTTAATCTTAGAATAAAATTCGTTTTAACAACAGTTGAATCTTAAGAACTGACTCGTTTTAACAAAAGTTGAATCTTACGAACTGACTCGTTTTAACAATAGTTGTCTCTTTAGATAAATCTCGTTTTAACAACAGTTGAATTTTAAAACTGACTCGTTTTAACAACAGTTCAAACTTAAGAACTGATTCGTTTTAACAACAGTTTAATCTTAAAATAAAATTCGTTTAACAACAGTTGAATCTTAAGGACTGGCTCGTTTTAACATCACATGTATATTATGATAAAACTCGTTTTAACAACAGCTGTATCTTAAGAACTGACTCGATATAACAACAGTTGAATGTTAAGAACTGACTCATTTTAACAACAGTTCAATCTTAAGATAAAACTGATTATAACAACAGTTGCATCTTAAGAACTGACTTGTTTTAACAACAGTTAAATCTGAAGAACTGACTCGTTTTAACAACAGTTGAATCTGAAGATAAAACTCGTTTAACAACAGTTGAATTTTAAGAACTGACTCGTTTTAACGACAGATGAATCTTATGATAAAACTCGTTTTAACAACAATTGAATCTTAAGAACTGATTCGTTTTAACAACAGTTGAATCTTAAGATAAAACTAGTTTTAACAACAGTTGAATCTTAAGATAAAACTAGTTTTAACAACAGTTGAATCTTAAGAACTGACTCGTTTTAACAACAGTTGAAACTTCAAATAAAACTTGTTTTAACAACAGTTGAATCTTAAGAACTGACTCATTTTAACAACAGTTCAATCTTAAGAACTGATTCGTTTTAACAACAGTTGAATCTTAAGATAAAACTAGTTTTAATAACTGTTGAATCTTAAGATAAAACTCGTTTTAACAAGAGTTGAATCTTAAGAACTGACTCGTTTTAACAACAGTTGAATCTTAAATAAAACTCGTTTTAACAACAGTTGAATCTTAAGAACTGACTCGTTTTAACAACAGTTGAATCTTAAGAACTGACTGGTTTTAACAACAGTTCAACCTTAAGAACTGACTAGTTTTAACAACAGTTGAATCTCAAGAACTGACTCGTTTTAATAACAGTTGAATCTTAAGATAAAACTCGTTTTAACAACAGTTGAATCTTAAGAAATGACTCGTTTTAATAACAGTTGAATCTTAAGAACTGACTCGTTTTAACAACAGTTCAACCTTAAGAACTGACTCGTTGTAACAACAGTTGAAACTTCAAATAAAACTCGTTTTAACCACAGTTGAATCTTAAGAACTGAATCAATTTAACAACAGTTGAATCTTAAGAACTGACTCGTGTTAACAACAATTGAATCTTAAGATAAAACTCGTTTTAACAAAAGTTGAATCTTAAGAACTGACTCGTTTTAACAACAGATGAATCTTAAGATAAAACTCGTTTTAACAACAGTTGAATCTTAAGAACTGACTCGTTTTATCAACAGTTCAACCTTAAGCACTGACTCGTTTTAACAACAGTTGAATCTTCAAATAAAACTAGTTTTAATAACAGTTGAATCTTAAGAACTGACTCGTTTTAACAACAGTTGAATCTTAAGATAAAACTCGTTTTAACAACAGTTGAATCTTAAGAACTGACTCATTTTAACAACAGTTGAATCTTAAGATAAAACTCGTTTTAACAACAGTTGAACCTTAAGAACTGACTCGTTTTAACAACAGTTCAACCTTAAGAACTGACTCGTTTTAACAACAGTTGAATCTTCAAATAAAACTCGTTTTAACTACAGTTGAATCTTAAGAACTGACTCGTTTTAACAACAGTTGAATCTTAAGATAAAACTCGTTTTAACAACAGTTGAATCTTAAGAACTGACTCATTTTAACAACAGTTGAATCTTAAGAAATGATTCGTTTTAACAACAGTTGAATCTTCAGATAAAACTCGTTTTAACTACAGTTGAATCTTAAGAACTGACTCGTTTTAACAACAGTTGAATCTTAAGATAAAACTCGTTTTAACAACAGTTGAATCTTAAGAACTGACTCATTTTAACAACAGTTGAATCTTAAGAACTGATTCGTTTTAACAACAGTTGAATCTTAAGAACTGACTCGTTTTATCAACAGTTCAACCTGAAGAACTTACTCGTTTTAACAACAGTTGAATCTTCAAATAAAACTCGTTTTAACAACAGCTGAATCTTAAGATAACACTCGTTTTAACAAAAGTTGAATCTTAAGAACTGACTTGTTTTAACAACAGTTCAAACTTAAGAACTGATTCGTTTTAACAACAGTTTAATCTGAAAATAAAATTCGTTTAACAACAGTTGAATCTTAAGGACTGGCTCGTTTTAACATCACATGTATATTATGATAAAACTCGTTTTAACAACAGCTGTATCTTAAGAACTGACTCGATATAACAACAGTTGAATGTTAAGAACTGACTCGTTTTAACAACAGTTCAATCTTAAGATAAAACTGATTATAACAGCAGTTGCATCTTAAGAACTGACTTGTTTCAACCACAGTTAAATCTGAAGAACTGACTCGTTTTAACAACAGTTGAATCTGAAGATAAAACTCGTTTAACAACAGTTGAATCTTAAGAACTGACTCGTTTTAACGACAGATGAATCTTATGATAAAACTCGTTTTAACAACAATTGAATCTTAAGAACTGATTCGTTTTAACAACAGTTGAATCTTAAGATAAAACTAGTTTTAACAACAGTTGAATCTTAAGATAAAACTAGTTTTAACAACAGTTGAATCTTAAGAACTGACTCGTTTTAACGACAGTTGAAACTTCAAAGAAAACTTGTTTTAATAACAGTTGAATCTTAAGAACTGACTCATTTTAACAACAGTTCAATCTTAAGAACTGATTCGTTTTAACAACAGTTGAATCTTAAGATAAAACTAGTTTTAATAACTGTTGAATCTTAAGATAAAACTCGTTTTAACAAGAGTTGAATCTTAAGAACTGACTCGTTTTAACAACAGTTGAATCTTAAATAAAACTCGTTTTAACAACAGTTGAATCTTAAGAACTGACTCGTTTTAACAACAGTTGAATCTTAAGAACTGACTGGTTTTAACAACAGTTCAACCTTAAGAACTGACTAGTTTTAACAACAGTTGAATCTCAAGAACTGACTCGTTTTAATAACAGTTGAATCTTAAGATAAAACTCGTTTTAACAACAGTTGAATCTTAAGAAATGACTCGTTTTAATAACAGTTGAATCTTAAGAACTGACTCGTTTTAACAACAGTTCAACCTTAAGAACTGACTCGTTGTAACAACAGTTGAAACTTCAAATAAAACTCGTTTTAACCACAGTTGAATCTTAAGAACTGAATCAATTTAACAACAGTTGAATCCTAAGAACTGACTCGTGTTAACAACAATTGAATCTTAAGATAAAACTCGTTTTAACAAAAGTTGAATCTTAAGAACTGACTCGTTTTAACAACAGCTGAATCTTAAGATAAAACTCGTTTTAACAACAGTTGAATCTTAAGAACTGACTCGTTTTATCAACAGTTCAACCTTAAGCACTGACTCGTTTTAACAACAGTTGAATCTTCAAATAAAACTCTTTTTAATAACAGTTGAATCTTAAGAACTGACTCGTTTTAACAACAGTTGAATCTTAAGATAAAACTCGTTTTAACAACAGTTGAATCTTAAGAACTGACTCGTTTTAACAACAGTTCAACCTTAAGAACAGACTCGTTTTAACAACAGTTGAATCTTCAAATAAAACTCGTTTTAACTACAGTTGAATCTTAAGAACTGACTCGTTTTAACAACAGTTGAATCTTAAGATAAAACTCGTTTTAACAAAAGTTGAATCTTAAGAACTGACTCGTTTTAACAACAGATGAATCTTAAGATAAAACTCGTTTTAACAACAGTTGAATCTTAAGAACTGACTCGTTTTATCAACAGTTCAACCTTAAGCACTGACTCGTTTTAACAACAGTTGAATCTTCAAATAAAACTAGTTTTAATAACAGTTGAATCTTAAGAACTGACTCGTTTTAACAACAGTTGAATCTTAAGATAAAACTCGTTTTAACAACAGTTGAATCTTAAGAACTGACTCATTTTAACAACAGTTGAATCTTAAGATAAAACTCGTTTTAACAACAGTTGAATCTTAAGAACTGACTCGTTTTAACAACAGTTCAACCTTAAGAACTGACTCGTTTTAACAACAGTTGAATCTTCAAATAAAACTCGTTTTAACTACAGTTGAATCTTAAGAACTGACTCGTTTTAACAACAGTTGAATCTTAAGATAAAACTCGTTTTAACAACAGTTGAATCTTAAGAACTGACTCATTTTAACAACAGTTGAATCTTAAGAAATGATTCGTTTTAACAACAGTTGAATCTTCAGATAAAACTCGTTTTAACTACAGTTGAATCTTAAGAACTGACTCGTTTTAACAACAGTTGAATCTTAAGATAAAACTCGTTTTAACAACAGTTGAATCTTAAGAACTGACTCATTTTAACAACAGTTGAATCTTAAGAACTGATTCGTTTTAACAACAGTTGAATCTTAAGAACTGACTCGTTTTATCAACAGTTCAACCTGAAGAACTTACTCGTTTTAACAACAGTTGAATCTTCAAATAAAACTCGTTTTAACAACAGCTGAATCTTAAGATAACACTCGTTTTAACAAAAGTTGAATCTTAAGAACTGACTTGTTTTAACAACAGTTCAAACTTAAGAACTGATTCGTTTTAACAACAGTTTAATCTGAAAATAAAATTCGTTTAACAACAGTTGAATCTTAAGGACTGGCTCGTTTTAACATCACATGTATATTATGATAAAACTCGTTTTAACAACAGCTGTATCTTAAGAACTGACTCGATATAACAACAGTTGAATGTTAAGAACTGACTCGTTTTAACAACAGTTCAATCTTAAGATAAAACTGATTATAACAACAGTTGCATCTTAAGAACTGACTTGTTTCAACCACAGTTAAATCTGAAGAACTGACTCGTTTTAACAACAGTTGAATCTGAAGATAAAACTCGTTTAACAACAGTTGAATCTTAAGAACTGACTCGTTTTAACGACAGATGAATCTTATGATAAAACTCGTTTTAACAACAATTGAATCTTAAGAACTGATTCGTTTTAACAACAGTTGAATCTTAAGATAAAACTAGTTTTAACAACAGTTGAATCTTAAGATAAAACTAGTTTTAACAACAGTTGAATCTTAAGAACTGACTCGTTTTAACGACAGTTGAAACTTCAAAGAAAACTTGTTTTAATAACAGTTGAATCTTAAGAACTGACTCATTTTAACAACAGTTCAATCTTAAGAACTGATTCGTTTTAACAACAGTTGAATCTTAAGATAAAACTAGTTTTAATAACTGTTGAATCTTAAGATAAAACTCGTTTTAACAAGAGTTGAATCTTAAGAACTGACTCGTTTTAACAACAGTTGAATCTTAAATAAAACTCGTTTTAACAACAGTTGAATCTTAAGAACTGACTCGTTTTAACAACAGTTGAATCTTAAGAACTGACTGGTTTTAACAACAGTTCAACCTTAAGAACTGACTAGTTTTAACAACAGTTGAATCTCAAGAACTGACTCGTTTTAATAACAGTTGAATCTTAAGATAAAACTCGTTTTAACAACAGTTGAATCTTAAGAAATGACTCGTTTTAATAACAGTTGAATCTTAAGAACTGACTCGTTTTAACAACAGTTCAACCTTAAGAACTGACTCGTTGTAACAACAGTTGAAACTTCAAATAAAACTCGTTTTAACCACAGTTGAATCTTAAGAACTGAATCAATTTAACAACAGTTGAATCCTAAGAACTGACTCGTGTTAACAACAATTGAATCTTAAGATAAAACTCGTTTTAACAAAAGTTGAATCTTAAGAACTGACTCGTTTTAACAACAGCTGAATCTTAAGATAAAACTCGTTTTAACAACAGTTGAATCTTAAGAACTGACTCGTTTTATCAACAGTTCAACCTTAAGCACTGACTCGTTTTAACAACAGTTGAATCTTCAAATAAAACTCTTTTTAATAACAGTTGAATCTTAAGAACTGACTCGTTTTAACAACAGTTGAATCTTAAGATAAAACTCGTTTTAACAACAGTTGAATCTTAAGAACTGACTCGTTTTAACAACAGTTCAACCTTAAGAACAGACTCGTTTTAACAACAGTTGAATCTTCAAATAAAACTCGTTTTAACTACAGTTGAATCTTAAGAACTGACTCGTTTTAACAACAGTTGAATCTTAAGATAAAACTCGTTTTAACAACAGTTGAATCTTAAGAACTGACTCATTTTAACAACAGTTGAATCTTAAGAACTGATTCGTTTTAACAACAGTTGAATCTTCAGATAAAACTCGTTTTAACTACAGTTGAATCTTAAGAACTGACTCATTTTAACAACAGTTGAATCTTAAGAACTGATTCGTTTTAACAACAGTTGAATCTTAAGAACTGACTCGTTTTATCAACAGTTCAACCTGAAGAACTTACTCGTTTTAACAACAGTTGAATCTTCAAATAAAACTCGTTTTAACAACAGCTGAATCTTAAGATAACACTCGTTTTAACAAAAGTTGAATCTTAAGAACTGACTTGTTTTAACAACAGTTCAAACTTAAGAACTGATTCGTTTTAACAACAGTTTAATCTGAAAATAAAATTCGTTTAACAACAGTTGAATCTTAAGGACTGGCTCGTTTTAACATCACATGTATATTATGATAAAACTCGTTTTAACAACAGCTGTATCTTAAGAACTGACTCGATATAACAACAGTTGAATGTTAAGAACTGACTCGTTTTAACAACAGTTCAATCTTAAGATAAAACTGATTATAACAACAGTTGCATCTTAAGAACTGACTTGTTTCAACCACAGTTAAATCTGAAGAACTGACTCGTTTTAACAACAGTTGAATCTGAAGATAAAACTCGTTTAACAACAGTTGAATCTTAAGAACTGACTCGTTTTAACGACAGATGAATCTTATGATAAAACTCGTTTTAACAACAATTGAATCTTAAGAACTGATTCGTTTTAACAACAGTTGAATCTTAAGATAAAACTAGTTTTAACAACAGTTGAATCTTAAGATAAAACTAGTTTTAACAACAGTTGAATCTTAAGAACTGACTCGTTTTAACGACAGTTGAAACTTCAAAGAAAACTTGTTTTAATAACAGTTGAATCTTAAGAACTGACTCATTTTAACAACAGTTCAATCTTAAGAACTGATTCGTTTTAACAACAGTTGAATCTTAAGATAAAACTAGTTTTAATAACTGTTGAATCTTAAGATAAAACTCGTTTTAACAAGAGTTGAATCTTAAGAACTGACTCGTTTTAACAACAGTTGAATCTTAAATAAAACTCGTTTTAACAACAGTTGAATCTTAAGAACTGACTCATTTTAACAACAGTTGAATCTTAAGAACTGACTGGTTTTAACAACAGTTCAACCTTAAGAACTGACTAGTTTTAACAACAGTTGAATCTCAAGAACTGACTCGTTTTAATAACAGTTGAATCTTAAGATAAAACTCGTTTTAACAACAGTTGAATCTTAAGAAATGACTCGTTTTAATAACAGTTGAATCTTAAGAACTGACTCGTTTTAACAACAGTTCAACCTTAAGAACTGACTCGTTGTAACAACAGTTGAAACTTCAAATAAAACTCGTTTTAACCACAGTTGAATCTTAAGAACTGAATCAATTTAACAACAGTTGAATCCTAAGAACTGACTCGTGTTAACAACAATTGAATCTTAAGATAAAACTCGTTTTAACAAAAGTTGAATCTTAAGAACTGACTCGTTTTAACAACAGCTGAATCTTAAGATAAAACTCGTTTTAACAACAGTTGAATCTTAAGAACTGACTCGTTTTATCAACAGTTCAACCTTAAGCACTGACTCGTTTTAACAACAGTTGAATCTTCAAATAAAACTCTTTTTAATAACAGTTGAATCTTAAGAACTGACTCGTTTTAACAACAGTTGAATCTTAAGATAAAACTCGTTTTAACAACAGTTGAATCTTAAGAACTGACTCGTTTTAACAACAGTTCAACCTTAAGAACAGACTCGTTTTAACAACAGTTGAATCTTCAAATAAAACTCGTTTTAACTACAGTTGAATCTTAAGAACTGACTCGTTTTAACAACAGTTGAATCTTAAGATAAAACTCGTTTTAACAACAGTTGAATCTTAAGAACTGACTCATTTTAACAACAGTTGAATCTTAAGAACTGATTCGTTTTAACAACAGTTGAATCTTCAGATAAAACTCGTTTTAACTACAGTTGAATCTTAAGAACTGACTCGTTTTAACAACAGTTGAATCTTAAGATAAAACTCGTTTTAACAACAGTTGAATCTTAAGAACTGACTCATTTTAACAACAGTTGAATCTTAAGAACTGATTCGTTTTAACAACAGTTGAATCTTAAGATAAAACTCGTTTTAACAACAGTTGAATCTTAAGAACTGACTCGTTTTAACAACAGTTGAATCTTAAGAAATGACTCGTTTTAATAACAGTTGAATCTTAAGAACTGACTCGTTTTATCAACAGTTCAACCTTAAGAACTGACTCATCTTAACAACAGTTGAATCTTCAAATAAAACTCGTTTTAACAACAATTGAATCTTAAGAACTGATTCGTTTTAACAACAGCTGAATCTTTAGATAAAACTCGTTTTAACAACAGTTGAATCTTAAGATAAAATTCGTTTTAACAACAG
This sequence comes from Eledone cirrhosa, assembly GCA_964016885.1. Lineage (NCBI taxonomy): Eukaryota > Metazoa > Mollusca > Cephalopoda > Octopoda > Eledonidae > Eledone > Eledone cirrhosa. Next base: position 23,802,192 of record OZ024744.1, read on the forward strand.
TTGAATCTTAAGAACTGACTCATTTTAACGACAGCTGAATCTTTAGATAAAACTCGTTTTAACAACAGTTGAATCTTAAGAACTGACTCGTTTTATCAACAGTTCAACCTTAAGAACTGACTCGTTTTAACAACAGTTGAATCCTCAAATAAAACTCGTTTTAACAACAGTTGAATCTTAAGAACTGACTCGTTTTAACAACAGTTGAATCTTAAGATAAAACTCGTTTTAACAACAGTTGTATCTTAAGAACTGACTCATTTTAACAACAGTTGAATCTTAAGATAAAACTCGTTTTAACAACAGTTGAATCTTAAGAACTGACTCGTTTTAACAACAGTTCAACTTTAAGAACTGACTCGTTTTAACAACAGTTGAATCTTCAAATAAAACTCGTTTTAACTACAGTTGAATCTTCAGAACTGACTCGTTTTAACAACAGTTGAATCTTAAGAACTGATTCGTTTTAACAACAGTTCAATCTTAAGATAAAACTGATTATAACAACAGTTGCATCTTAAGAACTGACTTGTTTTAACAACAGTTAAATCTGAAGAACTGACTCGTTTTAACAACAGTTGAATCTGAAGATAAAACTCGTTTTAACAACAATTGAATCTTAAGAACTGATTCGTTTTAACAACAGTTGAATCTTAAGATAAAACTAGTTTTAACAACAGTTGAATCTTAAGAACTGACTCGTTTTAACAACAGTTGAAACTTCAAATAAAACTCGTTTTAACAACAGTTGAATCTTAAGAACTGACTCATTTTAACAACAGTTCAATCTTAAGAACTGATTCGTTTTAACAACAGTTGAATCTTAAGATAAAACTAGTTTTAATAACTGTTGAATCTTAAGATAAAACTCGTTTTAACAAGAGTTGAATCTTAAGAACTGACTCGTTTTAACAACAGTTGAATCTTAAATAAAACTCGTTTTAACAACAGTTGAATCTTAAGAACTGACTCGTTTTAACAACAGTTGAATCTTAAGAAATGACTGGTTTTAACAACAGATGAATCTTAAGAACTGACTGGTTTTAACAACAGTTCAACCTTAAGAACTGACTAGTTTGAACAACAGTTGAATCTCAAGAACTGACTCGTTTTAAAAACAGTTGAATCTTAAGATAAAACTCGTTTTAACAACAGTTGAATCTTAAGAAATGACTCGTTTTAATAACAGTTGAATCTTAAGAACTGACTCGTTTTAACAACAGTTCAACCTTAAGAACTGACTCGTTGTAACAACAGTTGAAACTTCAAATAAAACTCGTTTTAACCACAGTTGAATCTTAAGAACTGAATCAATTTAACAACAGTTGAATCTTAAGAACTGACTCGTGTTAACAACAATTGAATCTTAAGATGAAACTCGTTTTAACAAAAGTTGAATCTTAAGAACTGACTCGTTTTAACAACAGCTGAATCTTAAGATAAAACTCGTTTTAACAACAGTTGAATCTTAAGAACTGACTCGTTTTATCAACAGTTCAACCTTAAGCACTGACTCGTTTTAACAACAGTTGAATCTTCAAATAAAACTCGTTTTAATAACAGTTGAATCTTAAGAACTGACTCGTTTTAACAACAGTTGAATCTTAAGATAAAACTCGTTTTAACAACAGTTGAATCTTAAGAACTGACTCATTTTAACAACAGTTGAATCTTAAGATAAAACTCGTTTTAACAACAGTTGAATCTTAAGAACTGACACGTTTTAACAACAGTTCAACCTTAAGAACTGACTCGTTTTAACAACAGTTGAATCTTCAAATAAAACTCGTTTTAACTACAGTTGAATCTTCAGAACTGACTCGTTTTAACAACAGTTGAATCTTAACATAAAACTCGTTTTAACAACAGTTCAATCTTAAGAACTGACTCATTTTAACAACAGTTGAATCTTAAGAACTGATTCGTTTTAACAACAGTTGAATCTTCAGATAAAACTCGTTTTAACTACAGTTGAATCTTAAGAACTGACTCGTTTTAACAACAGTTGAATCTTAAGATAAAACTCGTTTTAACAACAGTTGAATCTTAAGAACTGACTCATTTGAACAACAGTTGAATCTTAAGAACTGATTCGTTTTAACAACAGTTGAATCTTAAGATAAAACTCGTTTTAACAACAGTTGAATCTTAAGAACTGACTCGTTTTAACAACAGTTGAATCTTAAGAAATGACTCGTTTTAATAACAGTTGAATCTTAAGAACTGACTCGTTTTATCAACAGTTCAACCTTAAGAACTGACTCATCTTAACAACAGTTGAATCTTCAAATAAAACTCGTTTTAACAACAATTGAATCTTAAGAACTGATTCGTTTTAACAACAGCTGAATCTTAAGATAAAACTCGTTTTAACAACAGTTGAATCTTAAGATAAAATTCGTTTTAACAACAGTTGAATCTTAAGAACTGACTCATTTTAACGACAGCTGAATCTTGAGATAAAACTCGTTTTAACAACAGTTGAATCTTAAGAACTGACTCGTTTTATCAACAGTTCAACCTTAAGAACTGACTCGTTTTAACAACAGTTGAATCCTCAAATAAAACTCGTTTTAACAACAGTTGAATCTTAAGAACTCACTCGTTTTAACAACAGTTGAATCTTAATATAAAACTCGTTTTAACAACAGTTGTATCTTAAGAACTGACTCATTTTAACAACAGTTGAATCTTAAGATAAAACTCGTTTTAACAACAGTTGAATCTTAAGAACTGACTCGTTTTAACAACAGTTCAACCTTAAGAACTGACTCGTTTTAACAACAGTTGAATCTTCAAATAAAACTCGTTTTAACTACAGTTGAATCTTAAGAACTGACTCGTTTTAACAACAGTTGAATCTTAAGATAAAACTCGTTTTAACAACAGTTGAATCTTAAGAACTGACTCATTTTAACAACAGTTGAATCTTTAGAACTGATTCCTTTTAACAACAGTTGATTCTTCAGATAAAACTCGTTTTAACTACAGTTGAATCTTAAGAACTGACTCGTTTTAACAACAGTTGAATCTTAAGATAAAACTCGTTTTAACAACAGTTGAATCTTAAGATAAAACTCGTTTTAACAACAGTTGAATCTTAAGAACTGACTCGTTTTAATAACAGTTGAATCTTCAAATAAAACTCCTTTTAACAACAGTTGAATCTTAAGATAAACTCGTTTCAACAACAGTTGAATCTGAAGATAAACCTCGTTTTAACAACATTTGAATCTTAAGAACTGACTCGTTTTAACAACAGCTGCATCTTAAGATAAAACTCGTTTTAACAACAGTTGAATCTTAAGAACTGACTCGTTTTATCAACAGTTCAACCTGAAGAACTTACTCGTTTTAACAACAGTTGAATCTTCAAATAAAACTCGTTTTAACAACAGTTGAATCTTAAGAACTGACTCGTTTTAACAACAGTTGAATCTTAAGATAAAACTCGTTTTAACAACAGCTGAATCTTAAGATAACACTCGTTTTAACAACAGTTGAATCTTAAGAACTGACTGGTTTTAACAACAGTTGAATCTTAAATAAAACTCGTTTTAACAAAGGTTGAATATTAAGAACTGACTCGTTTTAAACAACAGTTGAATCTTAAGATAAAATTCGTTTTAACAAAAGTTGAATCTTACGAACTGACTCGTTTTAACAATAGTTGTCTCTTAAGATAAAACTCGTTTTAACAACAGTTCAAACTTAAGAACTGATTCGTTTTAACAACAGTTGAATCTTAAAATAAAATTCGTTTAACAACAGTTGAATCTTAAGGACTGGCTCGTTTTAACATCACATGTATATTATGATAAAACTCGTTTTAATAACAGCTGTATCTTAAGAACTGACTCGATATAACAACAGTTGAATCTTAAGAACTACCTCGTTTTAACAACAGTTGAATGTTAAGAACTGACTCGTTTTAACAACAGTTCAATCTTAAGATAAAACTGATTATAACAACAGTTGCATCTTAAGAACTGACTTGTTTTAACAAAAGTTGAATCTGAAGAACTGACTCGTTTTAACAACAGTTGAATCTGAAGATAAAACTCGTTTAACAACAGTTGAATCTTAAGAACTGACTCGTTTTAACGACAGATGAATCTTATGATAAAACTCGTTTTAACAACAATTGAATCTTAAGAACTGATTCGTTTTAACAACAGTTGAATCTTAAGATAAAACTAGTTTTAACAACAGTTGAATCTTAAGAACTGACTCGTTTTAACAACAGTTGAAACTTCAAATAAAACTCGTTTTAACAACAGTTGAATCTTAAGAACTGACTCATTTTAACAACAGTTTAATCTTAAGAACTGATTCGTTTTAACAACAGTTGAATCTTAAGATAAAACTAGTTTTAATAACTGTTGAATCTTAAGATAAAACTCGTTTTAACAAGAGTTGAATCTTAAGAACTGACTCGTTTTAACAACAGTTGAATCTTAAATAAAACTCGTTTTAACAACAGTTGAATCTTAAGAACTGACTCGTTTTAACAACAGTTGAATCTTAAGAACTGACTGGTTTTAACAACAGATGAATCTTACGAACTGACTCGTTTTAACAACAGTTCAACCTTAAGAACTGACTAGTTTTAACAACAGTTGAATCTCAAGAACTGACTCGTTTTAACAACAGTTGAATCTTAAGATAAAACTCGTTTTAACCACAGTTGAATCTTAAGAACTGAATCATTTTAACAACAGTTGAATCTTAAGAACTGACTCGTGTTAACAACAATTGAATCTTAAGATAAAACTCGTTTTAACAAAAGTTGAATCTTAAGAACTGACTCGTTTTAACAACAGTTCAACCTTAAGAACTGACTAGTTTTAACAACAGTTTAATCTTAGAATAAAACTCGTTTTAACAACAGTTGAATCATAAGAACTGATTCGTTTTAACAACAGTTGAATCTTAAGATAAAACTCGTTTTAACAACAGTTGAATCTTCAAATAAAACTCGTTTTAACAACAGTTGAATCTTAAGAACTGATTCGTTTTAACATCAGCTGAATCTTAAGATAAACTCGTTTTAACAACAGTTGAATCTTAAGATAAACCTCGTTTTAACAACATTTGAATCTTAAGAACTGACTCGTTTTAACAACAGCTGAATCTAAAGATAAAACTCTTTTTAACAACAGTTGAATCTTAAGAACTGACTCGTTTTATCAACAGTTCAACCTGAAGAACTGACTCGTTTTAACAACAGTTGAATCTTCAAATAAAACTCGTTTTAACAACAGTTGAATCTTAAGAACTGACTCGTTTTAACAACAGTTGAATCTTAAGATAAAACTCGTTTTAACAACAGGTGAATCTTAAGAACTGACTGGTTTTAACAACAGTTGAATCTTAAATAAAACTCGTTTTAACAAAGGTTGAATATTAAGAACTGACTCGTTTTAAACAACAGTTGAATCTTAAGATAAAATTCGTTTTAACAACAGTTGAATCTTAAGAACTGATTCGTTTTAACAACAGTTCAACCTAAGAACAGACTCGTTTTAACAACAGTTGAATCTTAAATAAAACTCGTTTTAACAACAGTTGAATCTTAAGAACTGACTCGTCTTAACAACAGTTGAATCTTAAGAACTGACTGGTTTTAACAACAGATGAATCTTAAGAACTGACTCGTTTTAACAACAGTTCAACCTTAAGAACTGACTAGTTTTAACAACAGTTGAATCTCAAGAACTGACTCGTTTTAACAACAGTTGAATCTTAAGAAATGACTCGTTTTAATAACAGTTGAATCTTAAGAACTGACTCGTTTTAACAACAGTTCAACCTGAAGAACTGACTCGTTGTAACAACAGTTGAAACTTCAAATAAAACTCGTTTTAACAACAGTTGAATCTTAAGAACTGACTCGTGTTAACAACAATTGAATCTTAAGATAAAACTCGTTTTAACAAAAGTTGAATCTTAAGAACTGACTCGTTTTAACAACAGTTCAACCTTAAGAACTGACTAGTTTTAACAACAGTTTAATCTTAGAATAAAATTCGTTTTAACAACAGTTGAATCTTAAGAACTGACTCGTTTTAACAAAAGTTGAATCTTATGAACTGACTCGTTTTAACAATAGTTGTCTCTTAAGATAAAACTCGTTTTAACAACAGTTGAATTTTAACACTGACTCGTTTTAACAACAGTTCTAACTTAAGAAATGATTCGTTTTAACAACAGTTGAATCTTAAAATAAAATTCGTTTAACAACAGTTGAATCTTAAGAACTGGCTCGTTTTAACATCACATGTATATTATGATAAAACTCGTTTTAACAACAGCTGTATCTTAAGAACTGACTCGATATAACAACAGTTGAACCTTAAGAACTACCTAGTTTTAACAACAGTTGAATGTTAAGAACTGACTCGTTTTAACAACAGTTCAATCTTAAGATAAAACTGATTATAACAACAGTTGCATCTTAAGAACTGACTTGTTTTAACAACAGTTGAATCTGAAGAACTGACTCGTTTTAACAACAGTTGAATCTGAAGATAAAACTCGTTTAACAACAGTTGAATCTTAAGAACTGACTCGTTTTAACGACAGATGAATCTTATGATAAAACTCGTTTTAACAACAGTTGAATCTTCAAATTAAACTCGTTTTAACAACAGTTGAATCATAAGAACTGATTCGTTTTAACAACAGTTGAATCTTAAGATAAAACTCATTTTAACAACAGTTGAATCTTAAGATAAAACTCGTTTTAACAACAATTGAATCTTAAGAACTGATTCGTTTTAACAACAGTTGAATCTTAAGATAAAACTAGTTTTAACAACAGTTGAATCTTAAGAACTGACTCGTTTTAACAACAGTTGAAACTTCAAATAAAACTCGTTTTAACAACAGTTGAATCTTAAGAACTGACTCATTTTAACAACAGTTCAATCTTAAGAACTGATTCGTTTTAATAACAGTTGAATCTTAAGATAAAACTAGTTTTAATAACTGTTGAATCTTAAGATAAAACTCGTTTTAACAAGAGTTGAATCTTAAGAACTGACTCGTTTTAACAACAGTTGAATCTTAAATAAAACTCGTTTTAACAACAGTTGAATCTTAAGAACTGACTCGTTTTAACAACAGTTGAATCTTAAGAACTGACTGGTTTTAACAACAGATGAATCTTAAGAACTGACTCGTTTTAACAACAGTTCAACCTTAAGAACTGACTAGTTTTAACAACAGTTGAATCTCAAGAACTGACTCGTTTTAACAACAGTTGAATCTTAAGATAAAACTCGTTTTAACAACAGTTGAATCTTAAGAAATGACTCGTTTTAATAACAGTTGAATCTTAAGAACTGACTCGTTTTAACAACAGTTCAACCTAAAGAACTGACTCGTTGTAACAACAGTTGAAACTTCAAATGAAACTCGTTTTAACCACAGTTGAATCTTAAGAACTGAATCATTTTAACAACAGTTGAATCTTAAGAACTGACTCGTGTTAACAACAATTGAATCTTAAGATAAAACTCGTTTTAACAAAAGTTGAATCTTAAGAACTGACTCGTTTTAACAACAGTTCAACCTTAAGAACTGACTAGTTTTAACAACAGTTTAATCTTAGAATAAAACTCGTTTTAACAACAGTTGAATCATAAGAACTGATTCGTTTTAACAACAGTTGAATCTTAAGAACTGACTCGTTTTAACAACAGCTGAATCTTAAGATAAAACTCGTTTTAACGACAGTTGAATCTTAAGAACTGACTCGTTTTATCAACAGTTCAACCTTAAGAACTGACTCATTTTAACAACAGTTGAATCTTCAAATAAAACTCGTTTTAACAACAGTTGAATCTTAAGAACTGATTCGTTTTAACATCAGCTGAATCTTAAGATAAACTCGTTTTAACAACAGTTGAATCTTAAGATAAACCTCGTTTTAACAACATTTGAATCTTAAGAACTGACTCGTTTTAACAACAGCTGAATCTTAAGATAAAACTCTTTTTAACAACAGTTGAATCTTAAGAACTGATTCGTTTTATCAACAGTTCAACCTGAAGAACTGACTCGTTTTAACAACAGTTGAATCTTCAAATAAAACTCGTTTTAACAACAGTTGAATCTTAAGAACTGACTCGTTTTAACAACAGTTGAATCTTAAGATAAAACTCGTTTTAACAACAGTTGAATCTTAAGAACTGACTCGTTTTAACAACAGGTGAATCTTAAGAACTGACTGGTTTTAACAACAGTTGAATCTTAAATAAAACTCGTTTTAACAAAGGTTGAATATTAGGAACTGACTCGTTTTAAACAACAGTTGAATCTTAAGATAAAATTCGTTTTAACAACAGTTGAATCTTAAGAACTGACTCGTTTTAACAACAGTTGAATCTTAAGAACTGACTGGTTTTAACAACAGATGAATCTTAAGAACTGACTCGTTTTAACAACAGTTCAACCTTAAGAACTGACTAGTTTTAACAACAGTTGAATCTCAAGAACTGACTCGTTTTAACAACAGTTGAATCTTGAGATAAAACTCGTTTTAACAACAGTTGAATCTTAAGAAATGACTCGTTTTAATAACAGTTGAATCTTAGGAACTGACTCGTTTTAACAACAGTTCAACCTGAAGAACTGACTCGTTGTAACAACAGTTGAAACTTCAAATAAAACTCGTTTTAACCACAGTTGAATCTTAAGAACTGAATCATTTTAACAACAGTTGAATCTTAAGAACTGACTCGTGTTTACAACAATTGAATCTTAAGATAAAACTCGTTTTAACAAAAGTTGAATCTTATGAACTGACTCGTTTTAACAACAGTTCAACCTTAAGAACTGACTAGTTTTAACAACAGTTTAATCTTAGAATAAAATTCGTTTTAACAACAGTTGAATCTTAAGAACTGACTCGTTTTAACAAAAGTTGAATCTTACGAACTGACTCGTTTTAACAATAGTTGTCTCTTAAGATAAAACTCGTTTTAACAACAGTTGAATTTTAAAACTGACTCGTTTTAACAACAGTTCTAACTTAAGAACTGATTCGTTTTAACAACAGTTGAATCTTAAAATAAAATTCGTTTAACAACAGTTGAATCTTAAGAACTGGCTCGTTTTAACATCACATGTATATTATGATAAAACTCGTTTTAACAACAGCTGTATCTTAAGAACTGACTCGATATAACAACAGTTGAATCTTAAGAACTACCTAGTTTTAACAACAGTTGAATGTTAAGAACTGACTCGTTTTAACAACAGTTCAATCTTAAGATAAAACTGATTATAACAACAGTTGCATCTTAAGAACTGACTTGTTTTAACAACAGTTGAATCTGAAGAACTGAGTCGTTTTAACAACAGTTGAATCTGAAGATAAAACTCGTTTAACAACAGTTGAATCTTAAGAACTGACTCGTTTTAACGACAGATGAATCTTATGATAAAACTCGTTTTAACAACAGTTGAATCTTCAAATTAAACTCGTTTTAACAACAGTTGAATCATAAGAACTGATTCGTTTTAACAACAGTTGAATCTTAAGATAAAACTCATTTTAACAACAGTTGAATCTTAAGATAAAACTCGTTTTAACAACAGTTGAATTTTAAAACTGACTCGTTTTAACAACAGTTCAAACTTAAGAACTGATTCGTTTTAATAACAGTTGAATCTTCAAATAAAACTCGTTTTAACAACAGTTGAATCTTAAGAACTGATTCGTTTTAACAACAGCTGAATCTTAAGATAAACTCGTTTTAACAACAGTTGAATCTTAAGATAAACCTCGTTTTAACAACATTTGAATCTTAAGAACTGACTCGTTTTAACAACAGCTGCATCTTAAGATAAAACTCGTTTTAACAACAGTTAAATCTTAAGAACTGAATCGTTTTATCAACAGTTCAACCTGAAGAACTGACTCGTTTTAACAACAGTTGAATCTTTAAATAAAACTCGTTTTAACAACAGTTGAATCTTAAGAACTGACTCGTTTTAACAACAGTTGAATCTTAAGATAAAACTCGTTTTAACAACAGCTGAATCTTAAGATAAAACTCGTTTTAACAACAGTTGAATCTTAAGAACTGACTCGTTTTAACAACAGGTGGATCTTAAGAACTGACTGGTTTTAACAACAGTTGAATCTTAAATAAAACTCGTTTTAACAAAGGTTGAATATTAACAACTGACTCGTTTTAAACAACAGTTGAATCTTAAGATAAAATTCGTTTTAACAAAAGTTGAATCTTACGAACTGACTCGTTTTAACAATAGTTGTCTCTTAAGATAAAACTCGTTTTAACAACAGTTGAATTTTAAAACTGACTCGTTTTAACAACAGTTCAAACTTAAGAACTGATTCGTTTTAACAACAGTTGAATCTTAAAGTAAAATTCGTTTAACAACAGTTGAATCTTAAGGACTGGCTCGTTTTAACATCACATGTATATTATGATAAAACTCGTTTTAACAACAGATGTATCTTAAGAACTGACTCGATATAACAACAGTTGAATCTTAAGAACTACCTCGTTTTAACAACAGTTGAATGTTAAGAACTGACTCGTTTTAACAACAGTTCAATCTTAAGATAAAACTGATTATAACAACAGTTGCCTCTTAAGAACTGACTTGTTTTAACAACAGTTGGATCTTAAGAACTGACTCGTTTTAACGACAGATGAATCTTATGATAAAACTCGTTTTAACAACAATTGAATCTTAAGAACTGATTCGTTTTAACAACAGTTGAATGTTAAGATTAAACTAGTTTTAACAACAGTTGAATCTTAAGAACTGACTCGTTTTAACAACAGTTGAAACTTCAAATAAAACTCGTTTTAACAACAGTTGAATCTTAAGAACTGACTCATTTTAACAACAGTTCAATCTTAAGAACTGATTCGTTTTAACAACAGTTGAATCTTAAGATAAAACTAGTTTTAATAACTGTTGAATCTTAAGATAAAACTCGTTTTAACAAGAGTTGAATCTTAAGAACTGACTCGTTTTAACAACAGTTGAATCTTAAATAAAACTCGTTTTAACAACAGTTGAATCTTAAGAACTGACTCGTTTTAACAACAGTTGAATCTTAAGAACTGACTGGTTTTAACAACAGATGAATCTCAAGAACTGACTCGTTTTAACAACAGTTCAACCTTAAGAACTGACTAGTTTTAACAACAGTTGAATCTCAAGAACTGACTCGGTTTAACAACAGTTGAATCTTAAGATAAAACTCGTTTTAACAACAGTTGAATCTTAAGAAATGACTCGTTTTAATAACAGTTGAATCTTAAGAACTGACTCGTTTTAACAACAGTTCAACCTTAAGAACTGACTCGTTGTAACAACAGTTGAAACTTCAAATAAAACTCGTTTTAACCACAGTTGAATCTTAAGAACTGAATCATTTTAACAACAGTTGAATCTTAAGAACTGACTCGTGTTAACAACAATTGAATCTTAAGATAAAACTCGTTTTAACAAAAGTTGAATCTTAAGAACTGACTCGTTTTAACAACAGTTCAGCCTTAAGAACTGACTAGTTTTAACAACAGTTTAATCTTAGAATAAAACTCGTTTTAACAACAGTTGAATCATAAGAACTGATTCGTTTTAACAACAGTTGAATCTTAAGATAAAACTCGTTTTAACAAAAATTGAATCTTAAGAACTGACTCGTTTTAACAACGGCTGAATCTTAAGATAAAACTCGTTTTAACGACAGTTGAATCTTAAGAACTGACTCGTTTTATCAACAGTTCAACCTTAAGAACTGACTCATTTTAACAACAGTTGAATCTTCAAATAAAACTCGTTTTAACAACAGTTGAATCTTAAGAACTGAATCGTTTTAACATCAGCTGAATCTTAAGATAAACTCGTTTTAACAACAGTTGAATCTTAAGATAAATCTCGTTTTAACAACATTTGAATCTTAAGAACTGACTCGTTTTAACAACAGCTGAATCTTAAGATAAAACTCGTTTTAACAACAGTTAAATCTTAAGAACTGACTCGTTTTATCAACAGTTCAACCTGAAGAACTGACTCGTTTTAACAACAGTTGAATCTTAAGAACTGACTCGTTTTAACAACAGGTGAATCTTAAGAACTGACTGGTTTTAACAACAGTTGAATCTTAAATAAAACTCGTTTTAACAAAGGTTGAATATTAAGAACTGACTCGTTTTAAACAACAGTTGAATCTTAAGATAAAATTCGTTTTAACAACAGTTGAATCTTAAGAACTGATTCGTTTTAACAACAGTTCAACCTAAGAACAGACTCGTTTTAACAACAGTTGAATCTTAAATAAAACTCGTTTTAACAACAGTTGAATCTTAAGAACTGACTCGTTTTAACAACAGTTGAATCTTAAGAACTGACTGGTTTTAACAACAGATGAATCTTAAGAACTGACTCGTTTTAACAACAGTTCAACCTGAAGAACTGACTCGTTGTAACAACAGTTGAAACTTCAAATAAAACTCGTTTTAACCACAGTTGAATCTTAAGAACTCAATCATTTTAACAACAGTTGAATTTTAAGAACTGACTCGTGTTAACAACAATTGAATCTTCAGATAAAACTCGTTTTAACAAAAGTTGAATCTTAAGAACTGACTCGTTTTAACAACAGTTCAACCTTAAGAACTGACTAGTTTTAACAACAGTTTAATCTCAGAATAAAATTCGTTTTAACAACAGTTGAATCTTAAGAACTGACTCGTTTTAACAAAAGTTGAATCTTACGAACTGACTCGTTTTAACAATAGATGTCTCTTAAGATAAAACTCGTTTTAACAACAGTTGAATTTTAAAACTGACTCGTTTTAACAACAGTTCAAACTTAAGAACTGATTCGTTTTAACAACAGTTGAATCTTAAAATAAAATTCGTTTAACAACAGTTGAATCTTAAGAACTGGCTCGTTTTAACATCACATGTATATTATGATAAAACTCGTTTTAACAACAGCTGTATCTTAAGAGCTGACTCGATATAACAACAGTTGAATCTTAAGAACTACCTAGTTTTAACAACAGTTGAATGTTAAGAACTGACTCGTTTTAACAACAGTTCAATCTTAAGATAAAACTGATTATAACAACAGTTGCATCTTAAGAACTGAGATTGTTTTAACAACAGTTGAATCTGAAGAACTGACTCGTTTTAACAACAGTTGAATCTGAAGATAAAACTCGTTTAACAACAGTTGAATCTTAAGAACTGACTCGTTTTAACGACAGATGAATCTTATGATAAAACTCGTTTTAACAACAATTGAATCTTAAGAACTGATTCGTTTTAACTACAGTTGAATCTTAAGATAAAACTAGTTTTAACAACAGTTGAATCTTAAGATAAAACTAGTTTTAACAACAGTTGAATCTTAAGAACTGACTCGTTTTAACAACAGTTGAAACTTCAAATAAAACTCGTTTTAACAACAGTTGAATCTTAAGAACTGACTCATTTTAACAACAGTTCAATCTTAAGAACTGATTCGTTTTAACAACAGTTGAATCTTAAGATAAAACTAGTTTTAATAACTGTTGAATCTTAAGATAAAACTCGTTTTAACAAGAGTTGAATCTTAAGAACTGACTCGTTTTAACAACAGTTGAATCTTAATTAAAACTCGTTTTAACAACAGTTGAATCTTAAGAACTGCCTCGTTTTATCAACAGTACAACCTTAAGAACTGACTCGTTTTAACAACAGTTGAATCTTCAAATAAAACTCGTTTTAACAACAGTTGAATCTTAAGAACTGACTCGTTTTAACAACAGTTGAATCTTAAGATAAAACTCGTTTTAACAACAGTTGAATCTTAAGAACTGACTCGTTTTAACAACAGATGAATCTTAAGATCAAACTCGTTTTAACAACAGTTGAATCTTAAGAACTGACTCGTTTTAACAACAGCTGAATCTTAAGATAAAACTCGTTTTAACGACAGTTGAATCTTAAGAACTGACTCGTTTTATCAACAGTTCAACCTTAAGAACTGACTCATTTTAACAACAGTTGAATCTTCAAATAAAATTCGTTTTAACAACAGTTGAATCTTAAGAACTGATTCGTTTTAACATCAGCTGAATCTTAAGATAAACTCGTTTTAACAACAGTTGAATCTTAAGATAAACCTCGTTTTAACAACATTTGAATCTTAAGAACTGACTCGTTTTAACAACAGCTGAATCTTAAGATAAAACTCTTTTTAACAACAGTTGAATCTTAAGAACTGACTCGTTTTATCAACAGTTCAACCTGAAGAACTGACTCGTTTTAACAACAGTTGAATCTTCAAATAAAACTCGTTTGAACAACAGTTGAATCTTAAGAACTGACTCGTTTTAACAACAGTTGAATCTTAAGATAAAACTCGTTTTAACAACAGTTCAATCTTAAGAACTGACTCGTTTTAACAACAGGTGAATCTTAAGAACTGACTGGTTTTAACAACAGTTGAATCTTAAATAAAACTCGTTTTAACAAAGGTTGAATATTAAGAACTGACTCGTTTTAAACAACAGTTGAATCTTAAGATAAAATTCGTTTTAACAACAGTTGAATCTTAAGAACTGATTCGTTTTAACAACAGTTCAACCTAAGAACAGACTCGTTTTAACAACAGTTGAATCTTAAATAAAACTCGTTTTAACAACAGTTGAATCTTAAGAACTGACTCGTTTTAACAACAGTTGAATCTTAAGAACTGACTGGTTTTAACAACAGATGAATCTTTAGAACTGACTCGTTTTAACAACAGTTCAACCTTAAGAACTGACTAGTTTTAACAACAGTTGAATCTCAAGAACTGACTCGTTTTAACAACAGATGAATCTTGAGATAAAACTCGTTTTAACAACAGTTGAATCTTAAGAAATGACTCGTTTTAATAACAGTTGAATCTTAAGAACTGACTCGTTTTAACAACAGTTCAACCTGAAGAACAGACTCGTTGTAACAACAGTTGAAACTTCAAATAAAACTCGTTTTAACCACAGTTGAATCTTAAGAACTGAATCATTTTAACAACAGTTGAATCTTAAGAACTGACTCGTGTTAACAACAATTGAATCTTAAGATAAAACTCGTTTTAACAAAAGTTGAATCTTAAGAACTGACTCGTTTTAACAACAGTTCAACCTTAAGAACTGACTAGTTTTAACAACAGTTTAATCTTAGAATAAAATTCGTTTTAACAACAGTTGAATCTTAAGAACTGACTCGTTTTAACAAAAGTTGAATCTTACGAACTGACTCGTTTTAACAATAGTTGTCTCTTAAGATAAACCTCGTTTTAACAACAGTTGAATTTTAAAACTGACTCGTTTTAACAACAGTTCTAACTTAAGAACTGATTCGTTTTAACAACAGTTGAATCTTAAAATAAAATTCGTTTAACAACAGTTGAAACTTAAGAACTGGCTCGTTTTAACATCACATGCATATTATGATAAAACTCGTTTTAACAACAGCTGTATCTTAAGAACTGACTCGATATAACAACAGTTGAACCTTAAGAACTACCTAGTTTTAACAACAGTTGAATGTTAAGAACTGACTCGTTTTAACAACAGTTCAATCTTAAGATAAAACTGATTATAACAACAGTTGCATCTTAAGAACTGACTTGTTTTAACAACAGTTGAATCTGAAGAACTGACTCGTTTTAACAACAGTTGAATCTGAAGATAAAACTCGTTTAACAACAGTTGAATCTTAAGAACTGACTCGTTTTAACGACAGATGAATCTTATGATAAAACTCGTTTTAACAACAGTTGAATCTTCAAATTAAACTCTTTTTAATAACAGTTGAATCATAAGAACTGATTCGTTTTAACAACAGTTGAATCTTAAGATAAAACTCATTTTAACAACAGTTGAATCTTAAGATAAAACTCGTTTTAACAACAGTTGAATCTTAAGAACTGACTCGTTTTAACAACAGCTGAATCTTAAGATAAACTCGTTTTAACAACAGTTGAATCTTAAGATAAACCTCGTTTTAACAACATTTGAATCTTAAGAACTGACTCGTTTTAACAACAGCTGCATCTTAAGATAAAACTCGTTTTAACAACAGTTGAATCTTAAGAACTGACTCGTTTTATCAACAGTTCAACCTGAAGAATTACTCGTTTTAACAACAGTTGAATCTTCAAATAAAACTCGTTTTAACAACAGTTGAATCTTAAGAACTGACTCGTTTTAACAACAGTTGAATCTTAAGATAAAACTCGTTTTAACAACAGCTGAATCTTAAGATAAAACTCGTTTTAACAACAGTTGAATCTTAAGAACTGACTCGTTTTAACAACAGGTGAATCTTAAGAACTGACTGGTTTTAACAACAGTTGAATCTTAAATAAAACTCGTTTTAACAAAGGTTGAATATTAAGAACTGACTCGTTTTAAACAACAGTTGAATCTTAAGATAAAATTCGTTTTAACAAAAGTTGAATCTTACGAACTGACTCGTTTTAACAATAGTTGTCTCTTAAGATAAAACTCGTTTTAACAACAGTTGAATCTTAAGAACTGACTCGTTTTAACGACAGATGAATCTTATGATAAAACTCGTTTTAACAACAATTGAATCTTAAGAACTGATTCGTTTTAACAACAGTTGAATCTTAAGATAAAACTAGTTTTAACAACAGTTGAATCTTAAGAACTGACTCGTTTTAACAACGGTTGAAACTTCAAATAAAACTCGTTTTAACAACAGTTGAATCTTAAGAACTGACTCATTTTAACAACAGTTCAATCTTAAGAACTGATTCGTTTTAACAACAGTTGAATCTTAAGATAAAACTAGTTTTAATAACTGTTGAATCTTAAGATAAAACTCGTTTTAACAAGAGTTGAATCTTAAGAACTGACTCGTTTTAACAACAGTTGAATCTTAAATAAAACTCGTTTTAACAACAGTTGAATCTTAAGAACTGACTCGTTTTAACAACAGTTGAATCTTAAGAACTGACTGGTTTTAACAACAGATGAATCTTAAGAACTGACTCGTTTTAACAACAGTTCAACCTGAAGAACTGACTAGTTTTAACAACAGTTGAATCTCAAGAACTGACTCGTTTTAACAACAGTTGAATCTTAAGATAAAACTCGTTTTAACAACAGTTGAATCTTAAGAAATGACTCGTTTTAATAACAGTTGAATCTTAAGAACTGACTCGTTTTAACAACAGTTCAACCTAAAGAACTGACTCGTTGTAACAACAGTTGAAACTTCAAATGAAACTCGTTTTAACCACAGTTGAATCTTAAGAACTGAATCATTTTAACAACAGTTGAATCTTAAGAACTGACTCGTGTTAACAACAATTGAATCTTAAGATAAAACTCGTTTTAACAAAAGTTGAATCTTAAGAACTGACTCGTTTTAACAACAGTTCAACCTTAAGAACTGACTAGTTTTAACAACAGTTTAATCTTAGAATAAAACTCGTTTTAACAACAGTTGAATCATAAGAACTGATTCGTTTTAACAACAGTTGAATCTTAAGAACTGACTCGTTTTAACAACAGCTGAATCTTAAGATAAAACTCGTTTTAACGACAGTTGAATCTTAAGAACTGACTCGTTTTATCAACAGTTCAACCTTAAGAACTGACTCATTTTAACAACAGTTGAATCTTCAAATAAAACTCGTTTTAACAACAGTTGAATCTTAAGAACTGATTCGTTTTAACATCAGCTGAATCTTAAGATAAACTCGTTTTAACAACAGTTGAATCTTAAGATAAACCTCGTTTTAACAACATTTGAATCTTAAGAACTGACTCGTTTTAACAACAGCTGAATCTTAAGATAAAACTCTTTTTAACAACAGTTGAATCTTAAGAACTGACTCGTTTTATCAACAGTTCAACCTGAAGAACTGACTCGTTTTAACAACAGTTGAATCTTCAAATAAAACTCGTTTTAACAACAGTTGAATCTTAAGAACTGACTCGTTTTAACAACAGTTGAATCTTAAGATAAAACTCGTTTTAACAACAGTTGAATCTTAAGAACTGACTCGTTTTAACAACAGGTGAATCTTAAGAACTGACTGGTTTTAACAACAGTTGAATCTTAAATAAAACTCGTTTTAACAAAGGTTGAATATTAGGAACTGACTCGTTTTAAACAACAGTTGAATCTTAAGATAAAATTCGTTTTAACAACAGTTGAATCTTAAGAACTGACTCGTTTTAACAACAGTTGAATCTTAAGAACTGACTGGTTTTAACAACAGATGAATCTTAAGAACTGACTCGTTTTAACAACAGTTCAACCTTAAGAACTGACTAGTTTTAACAACAGTTGAATCTCAAGAACTGACTCGTTTTAACAACAGATGAATCTTGAGATAAAACTCGTTTTAACAACAGTTGAATCTTAAGAAATGACTCGTTTTAATAACAGTTGAATCTTAAGAACTGACTCGTTTTAACAACAGTTCAACCTGAAGAACAGACTCGTTGTAACAACAGTTGAAACTTCAAATAAAACTCGTTTTAACCACAGTTGAATCTTAAGAACTGAATCATTTTAAAAACAGTTGAATCTTAAGAACTGACTCGTGTTAACAACAATTGAATCTTAAGATAAAACTCGTTTTAACAAAAGTTGAATCTTAAGAACTGACTCGTTTTAACAACAGTTCAACCTTAAGAACTGACTAGTTTTAACAACAGTTTAATCTTAGAATAAAATTCGTTTTAACAACAGTTGAATCTTAAGAACTGACTCGTTTTAACAAAAGTTGAATCTTACGAACTGACTCGTTTTAACAATAGTTGTCTCTTAAGATAAAACTCGTTTTAACAACAGTTGAATTTTAAAACTGACTCGTTTTAACAACAGTTCTAACTTAAGAACTGATTCGTTTTAACAGCAGTTGAATCTTAAAATAAAATTCGTTTAACAACAGTTGAATCTTAAGAACTGGCTCGTTTTAACATCACATGCATATTATGATAAAACTCGTTTTAACAACAGCTGTATCTTAAGAACTGACTCGATATAACAACAGTTGAACCTTAAGAACTACCTAGTTTTAACAACAGTTGAATGTTAAGAACTGACTCGTTTTAACAACAGTTCAATCTTAAGATAAAACTGATTATAACAACAGTTGCATCTTAAGAACTGACTTGTTTTAACAACAGTTGAATCTGAAGAACTGACTCGTTTTAACAACAGTTGAATCTGAAGATAAAACTCGTTTAACAACAGTTGAATCTTAAGAACTGACTCGTTTTAACGACAGATGAATCTTATGATAAAACTCGTTTTAACAACAGTTGAATCTTCAAATTAAACTCTTTTTAATAACAGTTGAATCATAAGAACTGATTCGTTTTAACAACAGTTGAATCTTAAGATAAAACTCATTTTAACAACAGTTGAATCTTAAGATAAAACTCGTTTTAACAACAGTTGAATCTTAAGAACTGACTCGTTTTAATAACAGTTGAATCTTCAAATAAAACTCGTTTTAACAACAGTTGAATCTTAAGAACTGATTCGTTTTAACAACAGCTGAATCTTAAGATAAACTCGTTTTAACAACAGTTGAATCTTAAGATAAACCTCGTTTTAACAACATTTGAATCTTAAGAACTGACTCGTTTTAACAACAGCTGCATCTTAAGATAAAACTAGTTTTAACAACAGTTGAATCTTAAGAACTGACTCGTTTTATCAACAGTTCAACCTGAAGAATTACTCGTTTTAACAACAGTTGAATCTTCAAATAAAACTCGTTTTAACAACAGTTGAATCTTAAGAACTGACTCGTTTTAACAACAGTTGAATCTTAAGATAAAACTCGTTTTAACAACAGCTGAATCTTAAGATAAAACTCGTTTTAACAACAGTTGAATCTTAAGAACTGACTCGTTTTAACAACAGGTGAATCTTAAGAACTGACTGGTTTTAACAACAGTTGAATCTTAAATAAAACTCGTTTTAACAAAGGTTGAATATTAAGAACTGACTCGTTTTAAACAACAGTTGAATCTTAAGATAAAATTCGTTTTAACAAAAGTTGAATCTTACGAACTGACTCGTTTTAACAACAGTTGAATCTTAAGAACTGACTCATTTTAACAACAGTTCAATCTTAAGAACTGATTCGTTTTAACAACAGTTGAATCTTAAGATAAAACTAGTTTTAATAACTGTTGAATCTTAAGATAAAACTCGTTTTAACAAGAGTTGAATCTTAAGAACTGACTCGTTTTAACAACAGTTGAATCTTAAATAAAACTCGTTTTAACAACAGTTGAATCTTAAGAACTGACTCGTTTTAACAACAGTTGAATCTTAAGAAATGACTCGTTTTAATAACAGTTGAATCTTAAGAACTGACTCGTTTTAACAACAGTTCAACCTAAAGAACTGACTCGTTTTAACGACAGATGAATCTTAAGATAAACTCGTTTTAACAACAGTTGAATCTTAAGATAAAACTCGTTTTAACAACAGTTGAATTTTAAAACTGACTCGTTTTAACAACAGTTCAAACTTAAGAACTGATTCGTTTTAATAACAGTTGAATCTTCAAATAAAACTCGTTTTAACAACAGTTGAATCTTAAGAACTGATTCGTTTTAACAACAGCTGAATCTTAAGATAAACTCGTTTTAACAACAGTCGAATCTTAAGATAAACCTCGTTTTAACAACATTTGAATCTTAAGAACTGACTCGTTTTAACAACAGCTGCATCTTAAGATAAAACTCGTTTTAACAACAGTTAAATCTTAAGAACTGACTCGTTTTATCAACAGTTCAACCTGAAGAACTGACTCGTTTTAACAACAGTTGAATCTTTAAATAAAACTCGTTTTAACAACAGTTGAATCTTAAGAACTGACTCGTTTTAACAACAGTTGAATCTTAAGATAAAACTCGTTTTAACAACAGCTGAATCTTAAGATAAAACTCGTTTTAACAACAGTTGAATCTTAAGAACTGACTCGTTTTAACAACAGGTGGATCTTAAGAACTGACTGGTTTTAACAACAGTTGAATCTTAAATAAAACTCGTTTTAACAAAGGTTGAATATTAAGAACTGACTCGTTTTAAACAACAGTTGAATCTTAAGATAAAATTCGTTTTAACAAAAGTTGAATCTTACGAACTGACTCGTTTTAACAATAGTTGTCTCTTAAGATAAAACTCGTTTTAACAACAGTTGAATTTTAAAACTGACTCGTTTTAACAACAGTTCAAACTTAAGAACTGATTCGTTTTAACAACAGTTGAATCTTAAAGTAAAATTCGTTTAACAACAGTTGAATCTTAAGGACTGGCTCGTTTTAACATCACATGTATATTATGATAAAACTCGTTTTAACAACAGCTGTATCTTAAGAACTGACTCGATATAACAACAGTTGAATCTTAAGAACTACCTCGTTTTAACAACAGTTGAATGTTAAGAACTGACTCGTTTTAACAACAGTTCAATCTTAAGATAAAACTGATTATAACAACAGTTGCCTCTTAAGAACTGACTTGTTTTAACAACAGTTGGATCTTAAGAACTGACTCGTTTTAACGACAGATGAATCTTATGATAAAACTCGTTTTAACAACAATTGAATCTTAAGAACTGATTCGTTTTAACAACAGTTGAATGTTAAGATAAAACTAGTTTTAACAACAGTTGAATCTTAAGAACTGACTCGTTTTAACAACAGTTGAAACTTCAAATAAAACTCGTTTTAACAACAGTTGAATCTTAAGAACTGACTCATTTTAACAACAGTTCAATCTTAAGAACTGATTCGTTTTAACAACAGTTGAATCTTAAGATAAAACTAGTTTTAATAACTGTTGAATCTTAAGATAAAACTCGTTTTAACAAGAGTTGAATCTTAAGAACTGACTCGTTTTAGCAACAGTTGAATCTTAAATAAAACTCGTTTTAACAACAGTTGAATCTTAAGAACTGACTCGTTTTAACAACAGTTGAATCTTAAGAACTGACTGGTTTTAACAACAGATGAATCTCAAGAACTGACTCGTTTTAACAACAGTTCAACCTTAAGAACTGACTAGTTTTAACAACAGTTGAATCTCAAGAACTGACTCGTTTTAACAACAGTTGAATCTTAAGATAAAACTCGTTTTAACAACAGTTGAATCTTAAGAAATGACTCGTTTTAATAACAGTTGAATCTTAAGAACTGACTCGTTTTAACAACAGTTCAACCTTAAGAACTGACTCGTTGTAACAACAGTTGAAACTTCGAATAAAACTCGTTTTAACCACAGTTGAATCTTAAGAACTGAATCATTTTAACAACAGTTGAATGTTAAGAACTGACTCGTGTTAACAACAATTGAATCTTAAGATAAAACTCGTTTTAACAAAAGTTGAATCTTAAGAACTGACTCGTTTTAACAACAGTTCAGCCTTAAGAACTGACTAGTTTTAACAACAGTTTAATCTTAGAATAAAACTCGTTTTAACAACAGTTGAATCATAAGAACTGATTCGTTTTAACAACAGTTGAATCTTAAGATAAAACTCGTTTTAACAACAATTGAATCTTAAGAACTGACTCGTTTTAACAACGGCTGAATCTTAAGATAAAACTCGTTTTAACGACAATTGAATCTTAAGAACTGACTCGTTTTATCAACAGTTCAACCTTAAGAACTGACTCATTTTAACAACAGTTGAATCTTCAAATAAAACTCGTTTTAACAACAGTTGAATCTTAAGAACTGAATCGTTTTAACATCAGCTGAATCTTAAGATAAACTCGTTTTAACAACAGTTGAATCTTAAGATAAATCTCGTTTTAACAACATTTGAATCTTAAGAACTGACTCGTTTTAACAACAGCTGAATCTTAAGATAAAACTCGTTTTAACAACAGTTAAATCTTAAGAACTGACTCGTTTTAACAACAGTTGAATCTTAAGAACTGACTCGTTTTAACAACAGGTGAATCTTAAGAACTGACTGGTTTTAACAACAGTTGAATCTTAAATAAAACTCGTTTTAACAAAGGTTGAATATTAAGAACTGACTCGTTTTAAACAACAGTTGAATCTTAAGATAAAATTCGTTTTAACAACAGTTGAATCTTAAGAACTGATTCGTTTTAACAACAGTTCAACCTAAGAACAGACTCGTTTTAACAACAGTTGAATCTTAAATAAAACTCGTTTTAACAACAGTTGAATCTTAAGAACTGACTCGTTTTAACAACAGTTGAATCTTAAGAACTGACTGGTTTTAACAACAGATGAATCTTAAGAACTGACTCGTTTTAACAACAGTTCAACCTTAAGAACTGACTAGTTTTAACAACAGTTGAATCTCAAGAACTGACTCGTTTTAACAACAGATGAATCTTGAGATAAAACTCGTTTTAACAACAGTTGAATCTTAAGAAATGACTCGTTTTAATAACAGTTGAATCTTAAGAACTGACTCGTTTTAACAACAGTTCAACCTGAAGAACTGACTCGTTGTAACAACAGTTGAAACTTCAAATAAAACTCGTTTTAACCACAGTTGAATCTTAAGAACTGAATCATTTTAACAACAGTTGAATCTTAAGAACTGACTCGTGTTAACAACAATTGAATCTTCAGATAAAACTCGTTTTAACAAAAGTTGAATCTTAAGAACTGACTCGTTTTAACAACAGTTCAACCTTAAGAACTGACTAGTTTTAACAACAGTTTAATCTCAGAATAAAATTCGTTTTAACAACAGTTGAATTTTAAAACTGACTCGTTTTAACAACAGTTCAAACTTAAGAACTGATTCGTTTTAACAACAGTTGAATCTTAAAATAAAATTCGTTTAACAACAGTTGAATCTTAAGAACTGGCTCGTTTTAACATCACATGTATATTATGATAAAACTCGTTTTAACAACAGCTGTATCTTAAGAGCTGACTCGATATAACAACAGTTGAATCTTAAGAACTACCTAGGTTTAACAACAGTTGAATGTTAAGAACTGACTCGTTTTAACAACAGTTCAATCTTAAGATAAAACTGATTATAACAACAGTTGCATCTTAAGAACTGAGATTGTTTTAACAACAGTTGAATCTGAAGAACTGACTCGTTTTAACAACAGTTGAATCTGAAGATAAAACTCGTTTAACAACAGTTGAATCTTAAGAACTGACTCGTTTTAACGACAGATGAATCTTATGATAAAACTCGTTTTAACAACAGTTGAATCTTAAGAACTGACTCGTTTTAACAACAGTTGAAACTTCAAATAAAACTCGTTTTAACAACAGTTGAATCTTAAGAACTGACTCATTTTAACAACAGTTCAATCTTAAGAACTGATTCGTTTTAACAACAGTTGAATCTTAAGATAAAACTAGTTTTAATAACTGTTGAATCTTAAGATAAAACTCGTTTTAACAAGAGTTGAATCTTAAGAACTGACTCGTTTTAACAACAGTTGAATCTTAATTAAAACTCGTTTTAACAACAGTTGAATCTTAAGAACTGCCTCGTTTTATCAACAGTACAACCTTAAGAACTGACTCGTTTTAACAACAGTTGAATCTTCAAATAAAACTCGTTTTAACAACAGTTGAATCTTAAGAACTGACTCGTTTTAACAACAGTTGAATCTTAAGATAAAACTCGTTTTAACAACAGTTGAATCTTAAGAACTGACTCGTTTTAACAACAGATGAATCTTAAGATCAAACTCGTTTTAACAACAGTTGAATCTTAAGAACTGACTCGTTTTAATAACAGTTGAATCTTAAGAACTGACTCATTTTAGCAACAGTTGAATCTTAAGAACTGACTCGTTTTAACAACAGCTGAATCTTAAGATAAACTCGTTTTAACAACAGTTGAATCTTAAGATAAAACTCGTTTTAACAACAGTTGAATCATAAGAACTGACTCGTTTTAACAACAGCTGAATCTTAAGATAAAACACGTGTTAACAACAGTTGAATCTTAAGAACTGACTCGTTTTATCAACAGTTCAACCTTACGAACTGACTCATTTTAACAACAGTTGAATCTTCAAATAAAACTCGTTTTAACAACAGTTGAATCTTAAGAACTGACTCATTTAACAACAGTTCAATCTTAAGAACGGATTCGTTTTAACAACAGTTGAATCTTAAGATAAAACTAGTTTTAATAACTGTTGAATCTTAAGATAAAACTCGTTTTAACAAGAGTTGAATCTTAAGAACTGACTCGCTTTAACAACAGTTGAATCTTAAATAAAACTCGTCTTATCAACAGTTTTATCTTAAGAACTGACTCGTTTTAACAACAGTTGAATCTTAAGAACTGATTGGTTTTAACAACAGATGAATCGTAAGAACTGACTCGTTTTAACAACAGTTCAACCTTAAGAACTGACTAGTTTTAATAACAGTTGAATCTCAAGAACTGACTGGTTTTAACAACAGTTGAATCTTAAGATAAAACTCGTTTTAACAGCAGTTGAATCTTAAGAAATGACTCGTTTTAATAACAGTTGAATCTTAAGAACTGACTCGTTTTAACAACAGTTCAACCTTAAGAACTGACTCGTTGTAACAACAGTTGAAACTTAAAATAAAATTCGTTTAACAACAGTTGAATCTTAAGAACTGGCTCGTTTTAACATCACATGTATATTATGATAAAACTCGTTTTAACAACAGTTGAATCTTAAAACTGACTCGTTTTAACAACAGTTCAAACTTAAGAACTGATTCGTTTTAACAACAGTTGAATCTTAAAATAAAATTCGTTTAACGACAGGTAAATCTTAAGAACTGGTTCGTTTTAACATCACATGTATATTATGATAAAACTCGTTTTAACAACAGGTGTATCTTAAGAACTGACTCGATATAACAACAGTTGAATCTTAAGAACTACCTCGTTTTAACAACAGTTGAACGTTAAGAACTGACTCGTTTTAACAACAGTTCAATCTTAAGATAAAACTGATTATAACAACAGTTGCATCTTAAGAACTGACTCGTTTTAACAACAGTTGAATCTTAAGAACTGACTCGTTTTAACGACAGATGAATCTTAAGATAAAACTCGTTTTAACAACAATTGAATCTTAAGAACTGATTCGTTTTAACAACAGTTGAATCTTAAGATAAAACTAGTTTTAACAACAGTTGAATCTTAAGAACTGACTCGTTTTAACAACAGTTGAAACTTCAAATAAAACTCGTTTTAACAACAGTTGAATCTTAAGAACTGACTCATTTTAACAACAGTTCAATCTTAAGAACTGACTCATTTTAACAACAGTTCAATCTTAAGAACTGATTCGTTTTAACAACAGTTGAATCTTAAGATAAAACTAGTTTTAATAACTGTTGAATCTTAAGATAAAACTCGTTTTAACAAGAGTTGAATCTTAAGAACTGACTCGTTTTAACAACAGTTGAATCTTAAATAAAACTCGTTTTAACAACAGTTGAATCTTAAGAACTGACTCGTTTTAACAACAGTTGAATCTTAAGAACTGACTGGTTTTAACAACAGATGAATCTCAAGAACTGACTCGTTTTAACAACAGTTCAACCTTAAGAACTGACTAGTTTTAACAACAGTTGAATCTCAAGAACTGACTCGTTTTAACAACAGTTGAATCTTAAGATAAAACTCGTTATAACAACAGTTGAATCTTAAGAAATGACTCGTTTTAATAACAGTTGAATCTTAAGAACTGACTCGTTTTAACAACAGTTCAACCTTAAGAACTGACTCGTTGTAACAACAGTTGAAACTTCAAATAAAACTCGTTTTAACCACAGTTGAATCTTAAGAACTGAATCATTTTAACAACAGTTGAATCTTAAGAACTGACTCGTGTTAACAACAATTGAATCTTAAGATAAAACTCGTTTTAACAAAAGTTGAATCTTAAGAACTGACTCGTTTTAACAACAGTTCAGCCTTAAGAACTGACTAGTTTTAACAACAGTTTAATCTTAGAATAAAACTCGTTTTAACAACAGTTGAATCATAAGAACTGATTCGTTTTAACAACAGTTGAATCTTAAGATAAAACTCGTTTTAACAACAATTGAATCTTAAGAACTGACTCGTTTTAACAACGGCTGAATCTTAAGATAAAACTCGTTTTAACGACAGTTGAATCTTAAGAACTGACTCGTTTTATCAACAGTTCAACCTTAAGAACTGACTCATTTTAACAACAGTTGAATCTTCAAATAAAACTCGTTTTAACAACAGTTGAATCTTAAGAACTGAATCGTTTTAACATCAGCTGAATCTTAAGATAAACTCGTTTTAACAACAGTTGAATCTTAAAATAAATCTCGTTTTAACAACATTTGAATCTTAAGAACTGACTCGTTTTAACAACAGCTGAATCTTAAGATAAAACTCGTTTTAACAACAGTTGAATCTTAAGAACTGACTCGTTTTATCAACAGTTCAACCTGAAGAACTGACTCGATTTAACAACAGTTGAATCTTAAGAACTGACTCGTTTTAACAACAGGTGAATCTTAAGAACTGACTGGTTTTAACAACAGTTGAATCTTAAATAAAACTCGTTTTAACAAAGGTTGAAAATTAAGAACTGACTCGTTTTAAACAACAGTTGAATCTTAAGATAAAATTCGTTTTAACAACAGTTGAATCTTAAGGACTGATTCGTTTTAACAACAGTTCAACCTAAGAACAGACTCGTTTTAACAACAGTTGAATCTTAAATAAAACTCGTTTTAACAACAGTTGAATCTTAAGAACTGACTCGTTTTAACAACAGTTGAATCTTAAGAACTGACTGGTTTTAACAACAGATGAATCTTAAGAACTGACTCGTTTTAACAACAGTTCAACCTTAAGAACTGACTAGTTTTAACAACAGTTGAATCTTAAGAACTGACTCGTTTTAACAACAGTTGAATCTTAAGAAATGACTCGTTTTAATAACAGTTGAATCTTAAGAACTGACTCGTTTTAACAACAGTTCAACCTGAAGAACTGACTCGTTGTAACAACAGTTGAAACTACAAATAAAACTCGTTTTAACCACAGTTGAATCTTAAGAACTGAATCATTTTAACAACAGTTGAATCTTAAGAACTGACTCGTGTTAACAACAATTGAATCTTCAGATAAAACTCGTTTTAACAAAAGTTGAATCTTAAGAACTGACTCGTTTTAACAACAGTTCAACCTTAAGAACTTACTAGTTTTAACAACAGTTTAATCTCAGAATAAAATTCGTTTTAACAACAGTTGAATCTTAAGAACTGACTCGTTTATACAAAAGTTGAATCTTACGAACTGACTCGTTTTAACAATAGTTGTCTCTTAAGATAAAACTCGTTTTAACAACAGTTGAATTTTAAAACTGACTCGTTTTAACAACAGTTCAAACTTAAGAACTCATTCGTTTTAACAACAGTTGAATCTTAAAATAAAATTCGTTTAACAACAGTTGAATCTTAAGAACTGGCTCGTTTTAACATCACATGTATATTATGATAAAACTCGTTTTAACAACAGCTGTATCTTAAGAGCTGACTCGATATAACAACAGTTGAATCTTAAGAACTACCTAGTTTTAACAACAGTTGAATGTTAAGAACTGACTCGTTTTAACAACAGTTCAATCTTAAGATAAAACTGATTATAACAACAGTTGCATCTTAAGAACTGAGATTGTTTTAACAACAGTTGAATCTGAAGAACTGACTCGTTTTTACAACAGTTGAATCTGAAGATAAAACTCGTTTAACAACAGTTGAATCTTAAGAACTGACTCGTTTTAACGACAGATGAATCTTATGATAAAACTCGTTTTAACAACAATTGAATCTTAAGAACTGAGTCGTTTTAACAACAGTTGAATCTTAAGATAAAACTAGTTTTAACAACAGTTGAATCTTAAGATAAAACTAGTTTTAACAACAGTTGAATCTTAAGAACTGACTCGTTTTAACAACAGTTGAAACTTCAAATAAAACTCGTTTTAACAACAGTTGAATCTTAAGAACTGACTCATTTTAACAACAGTTCAATCTTAAGAACTGATTCGTTTTAACAACAGTTGAATCTTAAGATAAAACTAGTTTTAATAACTGTTGAATCTTAAGATAAAACTCGTTTTAACAAGAGTTGAATCTTAAGAACTGACTCGTTTTAACAACAGTTGAATCTTAATTAAAACTCGTTTTAACAACAGTTGAATCTTAAGAACTGACTCGTTTTAACAACAGTTGAATCTTAAGAACTGACTCGTTTTAATAACAGTTGAATCTTAAGAACTGACTCGTTTTAGCAACAGTTGAATCTTAAGAACTGATTCGTTTTAACAACAGCTGAATCTTAAGATAAACTCGTTTTAACAACAGTTGAATCTTAAGATAAAACTCGTTTTAACAACAGTTGAATCTTAAGAACTGACTCGTTTTATCAACAGTTCAACCTTAAGAACTGACTCATTTTAACAACAGTTGAATCTTCAAATAAAACTCCTTTTAACAACAGTTGAATCTTAAGAACTGACTCGTTTTAACAACAGTTCAATCTTAAGATAAAACTCGTTTTAACAACAATTGAATCTTAAGAACTGATTCGTTTTATCAACAGTTGAATCTTAAGATAAAACTAGTTTTAACAACAGTTGAATCTTAAGAACTGACTCGTTTTAACAACAGTTGAAACTTCAAATAAAACTCGTTTTAACAACAGTTGAATCTTAAGAACTGACTCATTTTAACAACAGTTCAATCTTAAGAACTGATTCGTTTTAACAACAGTTGAATCTTAAGATAAAACTAGTTTTACAACAGTTGAATCTTAAGAACTGACTCGTTTTAACAACAGTTGAAACTTCAAATAAAACTCGTTTTAACAACAGTTGAATCTTAAGAACTGACTCATTTTAACAACAGTTCAATCTTAAGAACTGATTCGTTTTAACAACAGTTGAATCTTAAGATAAATCTAGTTTTATAACTGTTCAATCTTAAGATGAAACTCGTTTTAACAAGAGTTGAATCTTAAGAACTGACTCGTTTTAACAACAGTTGAATCTTAAGATAAAACTCGTTTTAACAACAGTTGAATCTTAAGACCTGACTCGTTTTAACAACAGTTCAACCTTAAGAACTGACTCGTTTTAACAACAGTTGAATCTTCAATTAAAACTTGTTTTAACAACAGTTGAATCTTTAGAACTGACTCGTTTCAACAACAGTTGAATCTTATGATAAAACTCATTTAACAACAGTTGAATCTTAAGATAAAACTCGTTTTAACAACAGTTGAATCTTAAGAACTGACTCGTTTTAACAACAGCTGAATCTTAAGATAAAGCTCGTATTAACAACAGTTGAATCTTAAGAACTGACTCGTTTTATCAACAGTACAACCTTAAGAACTGACTCGTTTTAACAACAGTTGTATCTTCAAATAAAACTCGTTTTAACAACAGTTGAATTTTAAGAACTGACTCGTTTTAACAACAGTTGAATCTTAAGATAAAACTCGTTTTAGCAACAGTTGAATCTTAAGAACTGACTCGTTTTAACAACAGCTGAATCTTAAGATAAAACTCGTTTTAACAACAGTTGAATCTTAAGAACTGACTCGTTTTAACAACAGTTGAATCTTAAGAACTGACTCGTTTTAATAACAGTTGAATCTTAAGAACTGACTCGTTTTAGCAACAGTTGAATCTTAAGAACTGATTCGTTTTAACAACAGCTGAATCTTAAGATAAACTCGTTTTAACAACAGTTGAATCTTAAGATAAAACTCGTTTTAACAACAGTTGAATCTTAAGAACTGACTCGTTTTATCAACAGTTCAACCTTAAGAACTGACTCATTTTAACAACAGTTGAATCTTCAAATAAAACTCCTTTTAACAACAGTTGAATCTTAAGAACTGACTCGTTTTAACAACAGCTGAATTTTAAGATAAACTCGTTTTAACAACAGTTGAATCTTAAGAACTGACTCGTTTTAACAACAGCTAAATCTTAAGATAAAACTCGTTTTAACAACAGTTGAATCTTAAGAACTGACTCGTTTTAACAACAGTTGAATCTACAAATAAACCTCGTTTTAACAACAGTTTAATCTTAAGAACAGACTCGTTTTAACAACAGTTGAATCTTAAGATAAAATTCGTTTTAACAACAGTTGAATCTTAAGAACTTATTCGTTTTAACAACAGTTCAAACTTAAGAACTGACTCGTTTTAACAACAGTTGAATCTTAAGATAAAACTCGTTTTAACAACAGTTGAATCTTAAGAACTGACTCGTTTTATCAACAGTTCAACCTTAAGAACTGACTCGTTTTATCAACAGTACAACCTTAAGAACTGACTCGTTTTAACAACAGTTGAATCTTCAAATAAAACTCGTTTTAACAACAGTTGAATCTTAAGAACTGACTCGTTTTAACAACAGTTGAATCTTAAGAACTGACTCGTTTTAACAACAGATGAATCTTAAGATAAAACTCGTTTTAACAACAGTTGAATCTTAAGAACTGACTTGTTTTAACAACAGTTGAATCGTAAGAACTGACTCGTTTTAATAACAGTTGAATCTTAAGAACTGACTCGTTTTAGCAACAGTTGAATCTTAAGAACTGACTCGTTTTATCAACAGTTCAACCTTAAGAACTGACTCATTTTAACAACAGTTGAATCTTCAAATATAACTCGTTTTAACAACAGTTGAATCTTAAGAACTGATTCGTTTTAACAACAGCTGAATCTTAAGATAAACTCGTTTTAACAACAGTTGAATCTTAAGAACTGACTCGTTTTAACAACAGCTGAATCTTAAGATAAAACTCGTTTTAACAACAGTTGAATCTTAAGAACTGACTCGTTTTATCAACAGTTCAACCTTAAGAACTGACTCATTTTAACAACAGTTGAATCTTCAAATAAAACTCGTTTTAACAACAGTTGAATCTTTAGAACTGACTCGTTTCAACAACAGTTGAATCTTATGATAAAACTCATTTAACAACAGTTGAATCTTAAGATAAAACTCCTTTTAACAACAGTTGAATCTTAAGAACTGACTCGTTTTAACAACAGTTGAATCTTAAGATAAAGCTTGTATTAACAACAGTTGAATCTTAAGAACTGACTCGTTTTATCAACAGTAGAACCTTAAGAACTGACTCGTTTTAACAACAGTTGTATCTTCAAATAAAACTCGTTTTAACAACAGTTGAATTTTAAGAACTGACTCGTTTTAACAACAATTGAATCTTAAGATAAAACTCGTTTTAGCAACAGTTGAATCTTAAGAACTGACTCGTTTTAACAACAGCTGAATCTTAAGATAAAACTCGTTTTAACAACAGTTGAATCTTAAGAACTGACTCGTTTTAACAACAGTTGAATCTTAAGAACTGACTCGTTTTAATAACAGTTGAATCTTAAGAACTGACTCGTTTTAGCAACAGTTGAATCTTAAGAACTGA
Organism: Eledone cirrhosa; assembly: GCA_964016885.1. Taxonomy (NCBI): domain Eukaryota; kingdom Metazoa; phylum Mollusca; class Cephalopoda; order Octopoda; family Eledonidae; genus Eledone; species Eledone cirrhosa. The sequence goes on from OZ024744.1 coordinate 23,834,706, forward strand.
TTCGTTTTAACAACAGCTGAATCTTAAGATAAACTCGTTTTAACAACAGTTGAATCTTAAGATAAACTCGTTTTAACAACAGTTGAATCTTAAGAACTGACTCGTTTTATCAACAACTGAATCTTAAGATAAAACTCGTTTTAACAACAGTTGAATCTTAAGAACTGACTCGTTTTATCAACAGTTCAACCTTAAGAACTGACTCATTTTAACAACAGTTGAATCTTCAAATAAAACTCCTTTTAACAACAGTTGAATCTTAAGAACTGACTCGTTTTAACAACAGCTGAATCTTAAGATAAAACTCGTTTTAACAACAGTTGAATCTTAAGAACTGACTCGTTTTATCAACAGTTCAACCTTAAGAACTGACTCATTTTAACAACAGTTGAATCTTCAAATAAAACTCGTTTTAACAACAGTTGAATCTTAAGAACTGATTCGTGTTAACAACAGCTGAATCTTAAGATAAACTCGTTTTAACAACAGTTGAATCTTAAGATAAAACTCGTTTTAACAACAGTTGAATCTTAAGAACTGATTCGTTTCAACAACAGCTGAATCTTAAGATAAACTCGTTTTAACAACAGTTGAATCTTAAGAACTGACTCGTTTTAACAACAGTTGAATCTTAAGATAAAACTCGTTTTAACAACAGTTGAATCTTAAGAACTGACTCGTTTTAACAACAGATGAATCTTAAGATAAAACTCGTTTTAACAACAGATGAATCTTAAGAACTGACTCGTTTTAACAACAGTTGAATCTTAAGAACTGACTCGTTTTAATAACAGTTGAATCTTAAGAACTGACTCGTTTTAACAACAGTTGAATCTTAAGAACTGACTCGTTTTATCAACAGTTCAACCTTAAGAACTGACTCATTTTAACAACAGTTGAATCTTCAAATAAAACTCGTTTTAACAACAGTTGAATCTTAAGAACTGATTCGTGTTAACAACAGCTGAATCTTAAGATAAACTCGTTTTAACAACAGTTAAAACTTAAGATAAAACTCGTTTTAACAACAGTTGAATCTTAAGAACTGATTCGTTTTAACAACAGCTGAATCTTAAGATATACTCGTTTTAACAACAGTTGAATCTTAAGAACTGACTCATTTTAACAACAGCTGAATTTTAAGATAAACTCGTTTTAACAACAGTTGAATCTTAAGAACTGACTCGTTTTAACAACAGCTAAATCTTAAGATAAAACTCGTTTTAACAACAGTTGAATCTTAAGAACTAACTCGTTTTAACAACAGTTGAATCTTAAGATAAAACTCGTTTTAACAACAGTTGAATCTTAAGAACTGACTCGTTTTAACGACAGTTGAATCTTAAGATAAAATTCGTTTTAACAACAGTTGAATCTTAAGAACTGCTTCGTTTTAACAACAGTTCAAACTTAAGAACTGACTCGTTTTAACAACAGTTGAATCTTAAGATAAAACTCGTTTTAACAACACTTGAATCTTAAGAACTAACTCGTTTTATCAACAGTTCAACCTTAAGAACTGACTCGTTTTAACAACAGTTGAATCTTCAAATAAAACTCGTTTTAACAACAGTTGAATCTTAAGAACTGACTCGTTTTAACAACAGTTGAATCTTAAGTTAAAACCCGTTTAACAACTGTTGAATCTTAAGAACTGACTCATTTTAACAACAGTTGAATCTTAAGATAAAAATCGTTTTAACAACAGTTGAATCTTAAGACCTGACTCGTTTTAACAACAGTTCAACCTTAAGAACTGACTCGTTTTAACAACAGTTGAATCTTCAAATAAAACTTGTTTAACAACAGTTGAATCTTAAGAACTGACTCGTTTTAACAACAGTTGAATCTTATGTTAAAACTCATTTTAACAACAGTTGAATCTTAAGATAAAACTCGTTTTAACAACAGTTGAATCTTAAGAACTGACTCGTTTTAACAACAGCTGAATCTTAAGATAAACTCGTATTAACAACAGTTGAATCTTAAGAACTGACTCGTTTTAACAACAGCTGAATCTTAAGACAAAACTTGTTTTAACAACAGTTGAATCTTAAGAACTGACTCGTTTTATCAACAGTACAACCTTAAGAACTGACTCGTTTTAACAACAGTTGAATCTTCAAATAAAACTCGTTTTAACAACAGTTGAATCTTAAGAACTGACTCGTTTTAACAACAGATGAATCTTAAGATAACACTCGTTTTAACAACAGTTGAATCTTAAGAACTGACTCGTTTTAATAACAGTTGAACCTTAAGAACTGACTCGTTTTATCAACAGTTCAACCTTAAGAACTGACTCGTTTTAACAACAGTTGAATCTTCAAATAAAACTCGTTTTAACAACAGTTGAATCTTAAGAACTGACTCGTTTTAACAACAGTTGAATCTTAAGATAAAACCCGTTTTAACAACTGTTGAATCTTAAGAACTGACTCATTTTAACAACAGTTGAATCTTAAGATAAAACTCGTTTTAACAACAGTTGAATCTTAAGACCTGACTCGTTTTAACAACAGTTTAACCTTAAGAACTGACTCGTTTTAACAACAGTTGAATCTTCAAATAAAACTTGTTTTAACAAGAGTTGAATCTTAAAAACTGACTCGTTTTAACAACAGTTGAATCTTATGATAAAACTCATTTTAACAACAGTTGAATCTTAAGATAAAACTCGTTTTAACAACAGTTGAATCTTAAGAACTGACTCGTTTTAACAACAGTTGAATCTTAAGATAAAACTCGTTTTAACAACAGTTGAATCTTAAGAACTGATTCGTTTTAACAACAGCTGAATCTTAAGATAAACTCGTTTTAACAACAGTTGAATCTTAAGAACTGACTCGTTTTAACAACAGCTGAATTTTAAGATAAACTCGTTTTAACAACAGTTGAATCTTAAGAACTGACTCGTTTTAACAACAGCTAAATCTTAAGATAAAACTCGTTTTAACAACAGTTGAATCTTAAGAACTAACTCGTTTTAACAACAGTTGAATCTTAAGATAAAACTCGTTTTAACAACAGTTGAATCTTAAGAACTGACTCGTTTTAACAACAGTTGAATCTACAAATAAACCTCGTTTTGACAACAGTTTAATCTTAAGAACTGACTCGTTTTAACGACAGTTGAATCTTAAGATAAAATTCGTTTTAACAACAGTTGAATCTTAAGAACTGCTTCGTTTTAACAACAGTTCAAACTTAAGAACTGAATCGTTTTAACAACAGTTGAATCTTAAGATAAATCTCGTTTTAACAACAGTTGAATCTTAAGAACTAACTCGTTTTATCAACAGTTCAACCTTAAGAACTGACTCGTGTTAACAACAGTTGAATCTTCAAATAAAACTCGTTTTAACAACAGTTGAATCTTAAGAACTGACTCATTTTAACAACAGTTGAATCTTATGAACTGACTCGTTTTAACAACAGCTGAATCTTAAGATAAAACTCGTATTAACAACAGTTGAATCTTAAGAACTGACTCGTTTTAACAACAGCTTAATCTTAAGATAAAACTTGTTTTAACAACAGTTGAATCTTAAGAACTGACTCGTTTTAACAACAGTTGAATCTTAAGATAAAACTCGTTTTAACAACAGTTGAATCTTAAGAACTAACTCGTTTTAACAACAGCTGAATCTTAAGATAAATCTCGTTTTAACAACAGTTGAATCTTAAGAACTGATTCGTGTTAACAACAGCTGAATCTTAAGATAAACTCGTTTTAACAACAGTTGAATCTTAAGACAAAACTCGTTTTAACAACAGTTGAAACTTAAGAACTGATTCGTTTTAACAACAGCTGATTCTTAAGATAAACTCGTTTTAACAACAGTTGAATCTTAAGAACTGACTCATTTTAACAACAACTGAATTTTAAGATAAACTCGTTTTAACAACAGTTGAATCTTAAGAACTGACTCGTTTTAACAACAGCTAAATCTTAAGATAAAACTCGTTTTAACAACATTTGAATGTTAAGAACTAACTCGTGTTAACAACAGTTGAATCTTAAGATAAAACTCGTTTTATCAACAGTTGAATCTTAAGAACTGACTCGTTTTAACAACAGTTGAATCTTAAGATAAAATCCGTTTTAACAAAAGATGAATCTTAAGAACTGGCTCGTTTTAACAACAGTTGAATCTTAAGATATAACTCGTTTTAACAACAGTTGAATCTTAAGAACTGACTCGTTTTAACAACAGTTCAACCTTAAGAACTGACTCGTTTAACAACAGTTGATTCTTCAAATAAAACTCGTTTTAACAACAGTTAAATCTTAAGAACTGACTCGTTTTAACAACAGTTGAATCTTAAGATAAAACTCGTTTTAACAACAGTTGAATCTTAAGAACTGTCTCGTTTTAACAACAGTTGAATCTTAAGAACTGACTCGTTTTAACAACAGTTGAATCTTATGATAAAACTCATTTTAACAACAGTTGAATCTTAAGATAAAACTCGTTTTAACAACAGTTGAATCTTAAGAACTGACTCGTTTTAACAACAGTTGAATCTTAAGATAAAACTCGTTTTAACGACAGTTGAATCTTAAGAACTGACTCGTTTTAACAACAGTTGAATCTTAAGAACTGACTCGTTTTATAAACAGTTCAACCTTAAGTACTGACTCGTTTTAACAACAGTTGAATCTTCAAATATAACTCGTTTTAACAACAGTTGAATTTTAAGAACTGACTCGTTTTAACAACAGTTGAATCTTAAGATAAAACTCGTTTTAACAACAGTTGAATCTTAAGAACTGACTCGTTTTAACAACAGCTGAATCTTAAGATAAAACTCGTTTTAACAACAGTTGAATCTTAAGAACTGACTCGTTTTAACAACAGATGAATCTTAAGAACTGACTCGTTTTAATAACAGTTGAACCTTAAGAACTGACTCGTTTTAACAACAGTTGAATCTTCAAATAAAACTTGTTTTAACAACAGTTGAATCTTAAAAACTGACTCGTTTTAACAACAGCTGAATCTTAAGATAAAACTCGTATTAACAACAGTTGAATCTTAAGAACTGACTCGTTTTAACAACAGCTGAATCTTAAGATAAAACTTGTGTTAACAACAGTTGAATCTTAAGAACAGACTCGTTTTATCAACAGTACAACCTTAAGAAGTGACTCGTTTTAACAACAGTTGAATCTTCAAATAAAACTCGTTTTAACAACAGTTGAATCTTAAGAACTGACTCGTTTTAACAACAGTTGAATCTTAAGAACTGACTCGTTTTAACAACAGTTCAACCTTAAGAACTGACTCGTTTAACAACAGTTGATTCTTCAAATAAAACTCGTTTTAACAACAGTTCAAACTTAAGAACTGACTCGTTTTAACAACAGTTGAATCTTAAGATAAAACTCGTTTTAACAACAGTTGAATCTTAAGAACTGATTCGTATTAACAACAGTTGAATATTAAGATAAAACTCGTTTTAACAACAGTTAAATCTTAAGAACTGACTCGTTTTAACAACAGTTGAATCTTAAGATAAAACTCGTTTTAACAACAGTTGAATCTTAAGAACTGTCTCGTTTTAACAACAGTTGAATCTTAAGAACTGACTCGTTTTAACAACAGTTGAATCTTATGATAAAACTCATTTTAACAACAGTTGAATCTTAAGATAAAACTCGTTTTAACAACAGTTGAATCTTAAGAACTGACTCGTTTTAACAACAGTTGAATCTTAAGATAAAACTCGTTTTAACGACAGTTGAATCTTAAGAACTGACTCGTTTTAACAACAGTTGAATCTTAAGAACTGACTCGTTTTATAAACAGTTCAACCTTAAGTACTGACTCGTTTTAACAACAGTTGAATCTTCAAATATAACTCGTTTTAACAACAGTTGAATTTTAAGAACTGACTCGTTTTAACAACAGTTGAATCTTAAGATAAAACTCGTTTTAACAACAGTTGAATCTTAAGAACTGACTCGTTTTAACAACAGCTGAATCTTAAGATAAAACTCGTTTTAACAACAGTTGAATCTTAAGAACTGACTCGTTTTAACAACAGATGAATCTTAAGAACTGACTCGTTTTAATAACAGTTGAACCTTAAGAACTGACTCGTTTTAACAACAGTTGAATCTTCAAATAAAACTTGTTTTAACAACAGTTGAATCTTAAAAACTGACTCGTTTTAACAACAGCTGAATCTTAAGATAAAACTCGTATTAACAACAGTTGAATCTTAAGAACTGACTCGTTTTAACAACAGCTGAATCTTAAGATAAAACTTGTGTTAACAACAGTTGAATCTTAAGAACAGACTCGTTTTATCAACAGTACAACCTTAAGAAGTGACTCGTTTTAACAACAGTTGAATCTTCAAATAAAACTCGTTTTAACAACAGTTGAATCTTAAGAACTGACTCGTTTTAACAACAGTTGAATCTTAAGAACTGACTCGTTTTAACAACAGTTCAACCTTAAGAACTGACTCGTTTAACAACAGTTGATTCTTCAAATAAAACTCGTTTTAACAACAGTTCAAACTTAAGAACTGACTCGTTTTAACAACAGTTGAATCTTAAGATAAAACTCGTTTTAACAACAGTTGAATCTTAAGAACTGATTCGTATTAACAACAGTTGAATATTAAGATAAAACTCGTTTTAACAACAGTTAAATCTTAAGAACTGACTCGTTTTAACAACAGTTGAATCTTAAGATAAAACTCGTTTTAACAACAGTTGAATCTTAAGAACTGTCTCGTTTTAACAACAGTTGAATCTTAAGAACTGACTCGTTTTAACAACAGTTGAATCTTATGATAAAACTCATTTTAACAACAGTTGAATCTTAAGATAAAACTCGTTTTAACAACAGTTGAATCTTAAGAACTGACTCGTTTTAACAACAGTTGAATCTTAAGATAAAACTCGTTTTAACGACAGTTGAATCTTAAGAACTGACTCGTTTTAACAACAGTTGAATCTTAAGAACTGACTCGTTTTATAAACAGTTCAACCTTAAGTACTGACTCGTTTTAACAACAGTTGAATCTTCAAATATAACTCGTTTTAACAACAGTTGAATTTTAAGAACTGACTCGTTTTAACAACAGTTGAATCTTAAGATAAAACTCGTTTTAACAACAGTTGAATCTTAAGAACTGACTCGTTTTAACAACAGCTGAATCTTAAGATAAAACTCGTTTTAACAACAGTTGAATCTTAAGAACTGACTCGTTTTAACAACAGATGAATCTTAAGAACTGACTCGTTTTAATAACAGTTGAACCTTAAGAACTGACTCGTTTTAACAACAGTTGAATCTTCAAATAAAACTCGTTTTAACAACAGTTGAATCTTAAGAACTGACTCGTTTTAACAACAGTTGAATCTTAAGATGAAACTCGTTTTAACAACAGTTGAATCTTAAGACCTGACTCGTTTTAACAACAGTTCAACCTTAAGAACTGACTCGTTTTAACAACAGTTGAATCTTCAAATAAAACTTGTTTTAACAACAGTTGAATCTTAAAAACTGACTCGTTTTAACAACAGCTGAATCTTAAGATAAAACTCGTATTAACAACAGTTGAATCTTAAGAACTGACTCGTTTTAACAACAGCTGAATCTTAAGATAAAACTTGTGTTAACAACAGTTGAATCTTAAGAACATACTCGTTTTATCAACAGTACAACCTTAAGAAGTGACTCGTTTTAACAACAGTTGAATCTTCAAATAAAACTCGTTTTAACAACAGTTGAATCTTAAGAACTGACTCGTTTTAACAACAGTTGAATCTTAAGAACTGACTCGTTTTATCAACAGTTCAACCTTAAGAACTGACTCATTTTAACAACAGTTGAATCTTCAAATATAACTCGTTTTAACAACAGTTGAATCTTAAGAACTGACTCGTTTTAACAACAGCTGAATCTTAAGATAAAACTCGTTTTAACAACAGTTGAATCTTAAGAACTGACTCGTTTTATCAACAGTTCAACCTTAAGAACTGACTCATTTTAACAACAGTTGAATCTTCAAATAAAACTCGTTTTAACAACAGTTGAATCTTAAGAACTGATTCGTGTTAACAACAGCTGAATCTTAAGATAAACTCGTTTTAACAACAGTTGAATCTTAAGATAAAACTCGTTTTAACAACAGTTGAATCTTAAGAACTGACTCGTTTTAACAACAGCTGAATTTTAAGATAAACTCGTTTTAACAACAGTTGAATCTTAAGAACTGACTCGTTTTAACATCAGCTAAATCTTAAGATAAAACTCGTTTTAACAACAGTTGAATCTTAAGAACTAACTCGTGTTAACAACAGTTGAATCTTAAGATAAAACTCGTTTTAACAACAGTTGAATCTTAAGAACTGTCTCGTTTTAACAACAGTTGAATCTTAAGAACTGACTCGTTTTAACAACAGTTGAATCTTATGATAAAACTCTTTTTAACAACAGTTGAATCTTAAGATAAAACTCGTTTTAACAACAGTTGAATCTTAAGAACTGACTCGTTTTAACAACAGTTTAATCTTAAGAACTGACTCGTTTTATAAACAGTTCAACCTTAAGAACTGACTCGTTTTAACAACAGTTGAATCTTCAAATAAAAGTCGTTTTAACAACAGTTGAATATTAAGAACTGACTCGTTTTAACAGCAGTTGAATCTTAATATAAAACTCGTTTTAACAACAGTTGAATCTTAAGAACTGACTCGTTTTAATAACAGTTGAATCTTAAGATAAAACTCGTTTTAACAACAGTTGAATCTTAATAACTGACTCGTTTTATCAACAGTTCAACCTTAAGAACTGACTCATTTTAACAACATTTGAATCTTCAAATAAAACTCGTTTTAACAACAGTTGAATGTTAAGAACTGATTCGTTTTAACAACAGCTGAATCTTAAGATAAACTCGTTTTAACAACAGTTGAATCTTAAGATAAACCTCGTTTTAACAACAGTTTAATCTTAAGAACTGACTCGTTTTAACAACAGTTGAATCTTAAGATAAAATTCGTTTTAACAACAGTTGAATCTTAAGAACTGATTCGTTTTAACAACAGTTCAAACTTAAGAACTGACTCGTTTTAACAACAGTTGAATCTTAAGATAAAACTCGTTTTAACAACAGTTGAATCTTAAGAACTGTCTCGTTTTAACAACAGTTGAATCTTAAGAACTGACTCGTTTTAACAACAGTTGAATCTTATGATAAAACTCGTTTTAACAACAGTTGAATCTTAAGAACTGACTCGTTTTAACAACAGTTGAATCTTAAGATAAAACTCGTTTTAACAACAGTTGAATCTTAAGAACTGACTCGTTTAACAACAGTTTAATCTTAAGAACTGACTCGTTTTATAAACAGTTCAACCTTAAGAACTGACTCGTTTTAACAACAGTTGAATCTTCAAATAAAACTCGTTTTAGCAACAGTTGAATCTTAAGAACTGACTCGTTTTAATAACAGTTGAATCTTAAGATAAAACTCGTTTTAACAACAGTTGAATCTTAAGAACTGACTCGTTTTAACAACAGCTGAATTTTAAGATAAAACTCGTTTTAACAACAGTTGAATCTTAATAACTGACTCGTTTTATCAACAGTTCAACCTTAAGAACTGACTCATTTTAACAACATTTGAATCTTCAAATAAAACTCGTTTTAACAACAGTTGAATGTTAAGAACTGATTCGTTTTAACAACAGCTGAATCCTAAGATAAACTCGTTTTAACAACAGTTGAATCTTAAGATAAACCTCGTTTTAACAACAGTTTAATCTTAAGAACTGACTCGTTTTAACAACAGTTGAATCTTAAGATAAAATTCGTTTTAACAACAGTTGAATCTTAAGAACTGATTCGTTTTAACAACAGTTCAAACTTAAGAACTGACTCGTTTTAACAACAGTTGAATCTTAAGATAAAACTCGTTTTAACAACAGTTGAATCTTAAGAACTGATTCGTATTAACAACAGTTGAATATTAAGATAAAACTCGTTTTAACAACAGTTAAATCTTAAGAACTGTCTCGTTTTAACAATAGTTGAATCTTAAGAACTGACTCGTTTTAACAACAGTTGAATCTTATGATAAAACTCGTTTTAACAACAGTTGAATCTTAACAACTGACTCGTTTTAACAACAGTTGAATCTTAAGAACTGACTCGTTTTATAAACAGTTCAACCTTAAGAACTGACTCGTTTTAACAACAGTTGAATCTTCAAATAAAACTCGTTTTAACAACAGTTGAATATTAAGAACTGACTCGTTTTAACAGCAGTTGAATCTTAATATAAAACTCGTTTTAACAACAGTTGAATCTTAAGATAAAACTTGTTTTAACAACAGTTGAATCGTAAGAACTGACTCGTTTTAATAACAGTTGAATCTTAAGATAGAACTCGTTTTAACAACAGTTGAATCTTAAGAACTGACTCGTTTTAACAACAGCTGAATTTTAAGATAAAACTCGTTTTAACAACAGTTGAATCTTAAGAACTGACTCGTTTTATCAACAGTTCAACCTTAAGAACTGACTCATTTTAACAACAGTTGAATCTTCAAATAAAACTCGTTTTAACAACAGTTGAATGTTAAGAACTGAATCGTTTTAACAACAGCTGAATCTTAAGATAAACTCGTTTTAACAACAGTTGAATCTTAAGATAAACCTCGTTTTAACATCAGTTTAATCTTAAGAACTGAATCGTTTTAACAACAGTTGAATCTTAAGATAAAATTCGTTTTAACAATAGTTGAATCTTAAGAACTGATTCGTTTTAACAACAGTTCAAACTTAAGAACTGACTCGTTTTAACAACAGCTGAATCTTAAGAACTGATTCGTATTAACAACAGCTGAATCTTAAGATAAACTCGTTTTAACAACAGTTGAATCTTAAGATAAAACTCGTTTTAACTACAGTTGAATCTTAAGAACTGACTCGTTTTAACAACAGCTGAATCTTAAGATAAACCTCGTTTTAACAACAGTTGTATCTTAAGAACTGATTCGTTTTAACAACAGATGAATCTTAAGATAAACCTCGTTTTAACAACAGTTGAATCTTGAGAACTGGCTCGTTTAAACAACAGTTGAATCTTAAGATAAAACTCGTTTTAACAACAGTTGAATCTTAAGAACTGACTCGTTTTAACAACAGTTGAATCTTAAGATAAAACTCGTTTTAACAACAGTTGAATCTTAAGAACTGACTCGTTTTAACAACAGCTGAATCTTAAGATAAAACTCGTATTAACAACAGTTGAATCTTAAGAACTGACTCGTTTTATCAACAGTTCAACCTTAAGAACTGACTCGTTTTAACAACAGTTGAATCTTCAAATAAAACTCGTTTTAACAACAGTTGAATCTAAAGAACTGACTCGTTTTAACAACAGTTGAATCTTAAGATAAAACTCGTTTTAACAACAGTTGAATCTTGAGAACTGGCTCGTTTAAACAACAGTTGAATCTTAAGAACTGACTCGTTTTAACAACAGTTGAATCTTAAGAACTGACTCGTTTTAACAACAGTTGAATCTTAAGATAAAACTCGTTTTAACAACAGTTGAATCTTAAGAACTGACTCGTTTTAACAACAGCTGAATCTTAAGATAAAACTCGTATTAACAACAGTTGAATCTTAAGAACTGACTCGTTTTATCAACAGTTCAACCTTAAGAACTGACTCGTTTTAACAACAGTTGAATCTTCAAATAAAACTCGTTTTAACAACAGTTGAATCTAAAGAACTGACTCGTTTTAACAACAGCTGAATATTAAGATTAAACTCGTTTTAACAACAGTTGAATCTTAAGGCAAAACCCGTTTTAACAACAGTTCAATCTTAAGAACTTTCTCGTTTTAACAACAGTTGAATCTTAAGATAAACCTCGTTTTAACAACAGTTTAATCTTAAGAACTGACTCGTTTTAACAACAGTTGAATCCTAAGATAAAATTCGTTTTAACAACAGTTGAATCTTAAGAACTGACTCGTTTTATAAACAGTTCAACCTAAAGAACTGACTCGTTTTAACAACTGTTGAATCTTCAAATAAAACTCGTTTTAACGACAGTTGAATATTAAGAACTGACTCGTTTTAACAGCAGTTGAATCTTAATCTAAAACTCGTTTTAATAACAGTTGAATCTTAAGATAAAACTCGTTTTAACAACAGTTTAATCTTAAGAACTGACTCGTTTTAACAACAGTTGAATTTTAAGATAAAACTCGTTTTAACAACAGTTGAATCTTAAGAACTGACTCGTTTTATCAACAGTTCAACCTTAAGAACTGACTCATTTTAACAAAAGTTGAATCTTCAAATAAAACTCGTTTTAACAACAGTTCACTGTTAAGAACTAATTCGTTTTAACAACAGCTGAATCTGAAGATAAAACTCGTTTTAACAACAGTTGAATCTTAAGATAAAACTCGTTTTAACAACAGTTGAATCTTAAGAACTGACTCGTTTTAACAACAGCTGAATTTTAAGATAAAACTCGTTTTAACAACAGTTGAATCTTAAGAACTGACTCGTTTTATCAACAGTTCAACCTTAAGAACTGACTCATTTTAACAAAAGTTGAATCTTAAAATAAAACTCGTTTTAACAACAGTTGAATCTTAAGAACTGACTCGTTTTAACAACAGTTGAATCTTAAGATAAAACTCGTTTTAACAACAGTTGAATCTTAAGAACTGTCTCGTTTTAACAACAGTTGAATCTTAAGAACTAACTCGTTTTAACAACAGTTGAATCTTAAGAACTGACTCGTTTTAACAACAGTTGAATCTTAAGAACTGACTCGATTTATAAACAGTTCAACCTTAAGAACTGACTCGTTTTAACAACAGTTGAATCTTCAAATAAAACTCGTTTTAACAACAGTTGAATATTAAGAACTGACTCGTTTTAACAGCAGTTGAATCTTAATATAAAACTCGTTTTAACAACAGTTGAATCTTAATATAAAACTCGTTTTAACAACAGTTGAATCTTAAGAACTGACTCGTTTTAATAACAGTTGAATCTTAAGATAGAACTCGTTTTAACAACAGTTGAATCTTAAGAACTCACTCGTTTTATCAACAGTTCAACCTTAAGAACTGACTCATTTTAACAACAGTTGAATCTTCAAATAAAACTCGTTTTAACAACAGTTGAATCTTAAGAACTGATTCGTTTTAACAACAGCTGAATCTTAAGATAAACTCGTTTTAACAACAGTTGAATCTTAAGATAAAATTCGTTTTAACAACAGTTGAATCTTAAGAACTGACTCGTTTTAACATCAGCTAAATCTTAAGATAAAACTCGTTTTAACAACAGTTGAATCTTAAGAACTAACTCGTGTTAACAACAGTTGAATCTTAAGATAAACCTCGTTTTAACAACAGTTTAATCTTAAGAACTGACTCGTTTTAACAACAGTTGAATCTTAAGATAAAATTCGTTTTAACAACAGTTGAATCTTAAGAACTGATTCGTTTTAACAACAGTTCAAACTTAAGAACTGACTCGTTTTAACAACAGTTGAATCTTAAGATAAAACTCGTTTTAACAACAGTTGAATCTTAAGAACTGATTCGTATTAACAACAGTTGAATATTAAGATAAAACTCGTTTTAACAACAGTTAAATCTTAAGAACTGACTCGTTTTAACAACAGTTGAATCTTAAGATAAAACTCGTTTTAACAACAGTTGAATCTTAAGAACTGTCTCGTTTTAACAACAGTTGAATCTTAAGAACTGACTCGTTTTAACAACAGTTGAATCTTATGATAAAACTCGTTTTAACAACAGTTGAATCTTAAGAACTGACTCGTTTTAACAACAGTTGAATCTTAAGATAAAACTCGTTTTAACAACAGTTGAATCTTAAGAACTGACTCGTTTAACAACAGTTTAATCTTAAGAACTGACTCGTTTTATAAACAGTTCAACCTTAAGAACTGACTCGTTTTAACAACAGTTGAATCTTCAAATAAAACTCGTTTTAGCAACAGTTGAATCTTAAGAACTGACTCGTTTTAATAACAGTTGAATCTTAAGATAAAACTCGTTTTAACAACAGTTGAATCTTAAGAACTGACTCGTTTTAACAACAGTTGAATCTTAAGATAAACCTCGTTTTAACAACAGTTTAATCTTAAGAACTGACTCGTTTTAACAACAGTTGAATCTTAAGATAAAATTCGTTTTAACAACAGTTGAATCTTAAGAACTGATTCGTTTTAACAACAGTTCAAACTTAAGAACTGACTCGTTTTAACAACAGTTGAATCTTAAGATAAAACTCGTTTTAACAACAGTTGAATCTTAAGAACTGATTCGTATTAACAACAGTTGAATATTAAGATAAAACTCGTTTTAACAACAGTTAAATCTTAAGAACTGACTCGTTTTAACAACAGTTGAATCTTAAGATAAAACTCGTTTTAACAACAGTTGAATCTTAAGAACTGTCTCGTTTTAACAACAGTTGAATCTTAAGAACTGACTCGTTTTAACAACAGTTGAATCTTATGATAAAACTCGTTTTAACAACAGTTGAATCTTAAGAACTGACTCGTTTTAACAACAGTTGAATGTTAAGATAAAACTCGTTTTAACAACAGTTGAATCTTAAGAACTGACTCGTTTAACAACAGTTTAATCTTAAGAACTGACTCGTTTTATAAACAGTTCAACCTTAAGAACTGACTCGTTTTAACAACAGTTGAATCTTCAAATAAAACTCGTTTTAGCAACAGTTGAATCTTAAGAACTGACTCGTTTTAATAACAGTTGAATCTTAAGATAAAACTCGTTTTAACAACAGTTGAATCTTAAGAACTGACTCGTTTTAACAACAGCTGAATTTTAAGATAAAACTCGTTTTAACAACAGTTGAATCTTAATAACTGACTCGTTTTATCAACAGTTCAACCTTAAGAACTGACTCATTTTAACAACATTTGAATCTTCAAATAAAACTCGTTTTAACAACAGTTGAATGTTAAGAACTGATTCGTTTTAACAACAGCTGAATCTTAAGATAAACTCGTTTTAACAACAGTTGAATCTTAAGATAAACCTCGTTTTAACAACAGTTTAATCTTAAGAACTGACTCGTTTTAACAACAGTTGAATCTTAAGATAAAATTCGTTTTAACAACAGTTGAATCTTAAGAACTGATTCGTTTTAACAACAGTTCAAACTTAAGAACTGACTCGTTTTAACAACAGTTGAATCTTAAGATAAAACTCGTTTTAACAACAGTTGAATCTTAAGAACTGATTCGTATTAACAACAGTTGAATATTAAGATAAAACTCGTTTTAACAACAGTTAAATCTTAAGAACTGTCTCGTTTTAACAATAGTTGAATCTTAAGAACTGACTCGTTTTAACAACAGTTGAATCTTATGATAAAACTCGTTTTAACAACAGTTGAATCTTAAGAACTGACTCGTTTTAACAACAGTTGAATCTTAAGAACTGACTCGTTTTATAAACAGTTCAACCTTAAGAACTGACTCGTTTTAACAACAGTTGAATCTTCAAATAAAACTCGTTTTAACAACAGTTGAATATTAAGAACTGACTCGTTTTAACAGCAGTTGAATCTTAATATAAAACTCGTTTTAACAACAGTTGAATCTTAAGATAAAACTTGTTTTAACAACAGTTGAATCGTAAGAACTGACTCGTTTTAATAACAGTTGAATCTTAAGATAGAACTCGTTTTAACAACAGTTGAATCTTAAGAACTGACTCGTTTTAACAACAGCTGAATTTTAAGATAAAACTCGTTTTAACAACAGTTGAATCTTAAGAACTGACTCGTTTTATCAACAGTTCAACCTTAAGAACTGACTCATTTTAATAACAGTTGAATCTTCAAATAAAACTCGTTTTAACAACAGTTCAATGTTAAGAACTGAATCGTTTTAACAACAGCTGAATCTTAAGATAAACTCGTTTTAACAACAGTTGAATCTTAAGATAAACCTCGTTTTAACATCAGTTTAATCTTAAGAACTGAATCGTTTTAACAACAGTTGAATCTTAAGATAAAATTCGTTTTAACAATAGTTGAATCTTAAGAACTGATTCGTTTTAACAACAGTTCAAACTTAAGAACTGACTCGTTTTAACAACAGCTGAATCTTAAGAACTGATTCGTATTAACAACAGCTGAATCTTAAGATAAACTCGTTTTAACAACAGTTGAATCTTAAGATAAAACTCGTTTTAACTACAGTTGAATCTTAAGAACTGACTCGTTTTAACAACAGCTGAATCTTAAGATAAACCTCGTTTTAACAACAGTTGTATCTTAAGAACTGATTCGTTTTAACAACAGATGAATCTTAAGATAAACCTCGTTTTAACAACAGTTGAATCTTGAGAACTGGCTCGTTTAAACAACAGTTGAATCTTAAGATAAAACTCGTTTTAACAACAGTTGAATCTTAAGAACTGACTCGTTTTAACAACAGTTGAATATTAAGATAAAACTCGTTTTAACAACAGTTGAATCTTAAGAACTGACTCGTTTTAACAACAGCTGAATCTTAAGATAAAACTCGTATTAACAACAGTTGAATCTTAAGAACTGACTCGTTTTATCAACAGTTCAACCTTAAGAACTGACTCGTTTTAACAACAGTTGAATCTTCAAATAAAACTCGTTTTAACAACAGTTGAATCTAAAGAACTGACTCGTTTTAACAACAGTTGAATCTTAAGATAAAACTCGTTTTAACAACAGTTGAATCTTGAGAACTGGCTCGTTTAAACAACAGTTGAATCTTAAGAACTGACTCGTTTTAACAACAGTTGAATCTTAAGAACTGACTCGTTTTAACAACAGTTGAATCTTAAGATAAAACTCGTTTTAACAACAGTTGAATCTTAAGAACTGACTCGTTTTAACAACAGCTGAATCTTAAGATAAAACTCGTATTAACAACAGTTGAATCTTAAGAACTGACTCGTTTTATCAACAGTTCAACCTTAAGAACTGACTCGTTTTAACAACAGTTGAATCTTCAAATAAAACTCGTTTTAACAACAGTTGAATCTAAAGAACTGACTCGTTTTAACAACAGCTGAATCTTAAGATTAAACTCGTTTTAACAACAGTTGAATCTTAAGACAAAACCCGTTTTAACAACAGTTCAATCTTAAGAACTTTCTCGTTTTAACAACAGTTGAATCTTAAGATAAACCTCGTTTTAACAACAGTTTAATCTTAAGAACTGACTCGTTTTAACAACAGTTGAATCCTAAGATAAAATTCGTTTTAACAACAGTTGAATCTTAAGAACTGACTCGTTTTATAAACAGTTCAACCTAAAGAACTGACTCGTTTTAACAACTGTTGAATCTTCAAATAAAACTCGTTTTAACGACAGTTGAATATTAAGAACTGACTCGTTTTATCAACAGTTCAACCTTAAGAACTGACTCATTTTAACAAAAGTTGAATCTTCAAATAAAACTCGTTTTAACAACAGTTCACTGTTAAGAACTAATTCGTTTTAACAACAGCTGAATCTGAAGATAAAACTCGTTTTAACAACAGTTGAATCTTAAGATAAAACTCGTTTTAACAACAGTTGAATCTTAAGAACTGACTCGTTTTAACAACAGCTGAATTTTAAGATAAAACTCGTTTTAACAACAGTTGAATCTTAAGAACTGACTCGTTTTATCAACAGTTCAACCTTAAGAACTGACTCATTTTAACAAAAGTTGAATCTTAAAATAAAACTCGTTTTAACAACAGTTGAATCTTAAGAACTGACTCGTTTTAACAACAGTTGAATCTTAAGATAAAACTCGTTTTAACAACAGTTGAATCTTAAGAACTGTCTCGTTTTAACAACAGTTGAATCTTAAGAACTGACTCGTTTTAACAACAGTTGAATCTTAAGAACTGACTCGTTTTAACAACAGTTGAATCTTAAGAACTGACTCGATTTATAAACAGTTCAACCTTAAGAACTGACTCGTTTTAACAACAGTTGAATCTTCAAATAAAACTCGTTTTAACAACAGTTGAATATTAAGAACTGACTCGTTTTAACAGCAGTTGAATCTTAATATAAAACTCGTTTTAACAACAGTTGAATCTTAATATAAAACTCGTTTTAACAACAGTTGAATCTTAAGAACTGACTCGTTTTAATAACAGTTGAATCTTAAGATAGAACTCGTTTTAACAACAGTTGAATCTTAAGAACTCACTCGTTTTATCAACAGTTCAACCTTAAGAACTGACTCATTTTAACAACAGTTGAATCTTCAAATAAAACTCGTTTTAACAACAGTTGAATCTTAAGAACTGATTCGTTTTAACAACAGCTGAATCTTAAGATAAACTCGTTTTAACAACAGTTGAATCTTAAGATAAAATTCGTTTTAACAACAGTTGAATCTTAAGAACTGACTCGTTTTAACATCAGCTAAATCTTAAGATAAAACTCGTTTTAACAACAGTTGAATCTTAAGAACTAACTCGTGTTAACAACAGTTGAATCTTAAGATAAAACTCGTTTTAACAACAGTTGAATCTTAAGAACTGTCTCGTTTTAACAACAGTTGAATCTTAAGAACTGACTCGTTTTAACAACAGTTGAATCTTATGATAAAACTCTTTTTAACAACAGTTGAATCTTAAGATAAAACTCGTTTTAACAACAGTTGAATCTTAAGAACTGACTCGTTTTAACAACAGTTTAATCTTAAGAACTGACTCGTTTTATAAACAGTTCAACCTTAAGAACTGACTCGTTTTAACAACAGTTGAATCTTCAAATAAAACTCGTTTTAACAACAGTTGAATATTAAGAACTGACTCGTTTTAACAGCAGTTGAATCTTAATATAAAACTCGTTTTAACAACAGTTGAATCTTAAGAACTGACTCGTTTTAATAACAGTTGAATCTTAAGATAAAACTCGTTTTAACAACAGTTGAATCTTAATAACTGACTCGTTTTATCAACAGTTCAACCTTAAGAACTGACTCATTTTAACAACATTTGAATCTTCAAATAAAACTCGTTTTAACAACAGTTGAATGTTAAGAACTGATTCGTTTTAACAACAGCTGAATCTTAAGATAAACTCGTTTTAACAACAGTTGAATCTTAAGATAAACCTCGTTTTAACAACAGTTTAATCTTAAGAACTGACTCGTTTTAACAACAGTTGAATCTTAAGATAAAATTCGTTTTAACAACAGTTGAATCTTAAGAACTGATTCGTTTTAACAACAGTTCAAACTTAAGAACTGACTCGTTTTAACAACAGTTGAATCTTAAGATAAAACTCGTTTTAACAACAGTTGAATCTTAAGAACTGATTCGTATTAACAACAGTTGAATATTAAGATAAAACTCGTTTTAACAACAGTTAAATCTTAAGAACTGACTCGTTTTAACAACAGTTGAATCTTAAGATAAAACTCGTTTTAACAACAGTTGAATCTTAAGAACTGTCTCGTTTTAACAACAGTTGAATCTTAAGAACTGACTCGTTTTAACAACAGTTGAATCTTATGATAAAACTCGTTTTAACAACAGTTGAATCTTAAGAACTGACTCGTTTTAACAACAGTTGAATCTTAAGATAAAACTCGTTTTAACAACAGTTGAATCTTAAGAACTGACTCGTTTAACAACAGTTTAATCTTAAGAACTGACTCGTTTTATAAACAGTTCAACCTTAAGAACTGACTCGTTTTAACAACAGTTGAATCTTCAAATAAAACTCGTTTTAGCAACAGTTGAATCTTAAGAACTGACTCGTTTTAATAACAGTTGAATCTTAAGATAAAACTCGTTTTAACAACAGTTGAATCTTAAGAACTGACTCGTTTTAACAACAGCTGAATTTTAAGATAAAACTCGTTTTAACAACAGTTGAATCTTAATAACTGACTCGTTTTATCAACAGTTCAACCTTAAGAACTGACTCATTTTAATAACATTTGAATCTTCAAATAAAACTCGTTTTAACAACAGTTGAATGTTAAGAACTGATTCGTTTTAACAACAGCTGAATCTTAAGATAAACTCGTTTTAACAACAGTTGAATCTTAAGATAAACCTCGTTTTAACAACAGTTTAATCTTAAGAACTGACTCGTTTTAACAACAGTTGAATCTTAAGATAAAATTCGTTTTAACAACAGTTGAATCTTAAGAACTGATTCGTTTTAACAACAGTTCAAACTTAAGAACTGACTCGTTTTAACAACAGTTGAATCTTAAGATAAAACTCGTTTTAACAACAGTTGAATCTTAAGAACTGATTCGTATTAACAACAGTTGAATATTAAGATAAAACTCGTTTTAACAACAGTTAAATCTTAAGAACTGTCTCGTTTTAACAATAGTTGAATCTTAAGAACTGACTCGTTTTAACAACAGTTGAATCTTATGATAAAACTCGTTTTAACAACAGTTGAATCTTAAGAACTGACTCGTTTTAACAACAGTTGAATCTTAAGAACTGACTCGTTTTATAAACAGTTCAACCTTAAGAACTGACTCGTTTTAACAACAGTTGAATCTTCAAATAAAACTCGTTTTAACAACAGTTGAATATTAAGAACTGACTCGTTTTAACAGCAGTTGAATCTTAATATAAAACTCGTTTTAACAACAGTTGAATCTTAAGATAAAACTTGTTTTAACAACAGTTGAATCGTAAGAACTGACTCGTTTTAATAACAGTTGAATCTTAAGATAGAACTCGTTTTAACAACAGTTGAATCTTAAGAACTGACTCGTTTTAACAACAGCTGAATTTTAAGATAAAACTCGTTTTAACAACAGTTGAATCTTAAGAACTGACTCGTTTTATCAACAGTTCAACCTTAAGAACTGACTCATTTTAACAACAGTTGAATCTTCAAATAAAACTCGTTTTAACAACAGTTGAATGTTAAGAACTGAATCGTTTTAACAACAGCTGAATCTTAAGATAAACTCGTTTTAACAACAGTTGAATCTTAAGATAAACCTCGTTTTAACATCTGTTTAATCTTAAGAACTGAATCGTTTTAACAACAGTTGAATCTTAAGATAAAATTCGTTTTAACAATAGTTGAATCTTAAGAACTGATTTTTTTTTAACAACAGTTCAAACTTAAGAACTGACTCGTTTTAACAACAGCTGAATCTTAAGAACTGATTCGTTTTAACAACAGCTGAATCTTAAGATAAACTCGTTTTAACAACAGTTGAATCTTAAGATAAAATTCGTTTTAACAACAGTTGAATCTTAAGAACTGACTCGTTTTAACAACAGTTGAATCTTAAGATAAACCTCGTTTTAACAACAGTTGTATCTTAAGAACTGATTCGTTTTAACAACAGATGAATCTTAAGATAAACCTCGTTTTAACAACAGTTGAATCTTGAGAACTGGCTCGTTTAAACAACAGTTGAATCTTAAGATAAAACTCGTTTTAACAACAGTTGAATCTTAAGAACTGTCTCGTTTTAACGACAGTTGAATCTTAAGAACTGACTCGTTTTAACAACAGCTGAATCTTAAGATTAAACTCGTTTTAACAACAGTTGAATCTTAAGACAAAACCCGTTTTAACAACAGTTCAATCTTAAGAACTTTCTCGTTTTAACAACAGTTGAATCTTAAGATAAACCTCGTTTTAACAACAGTTTAATCTTAAGAACTGACTCGTTTTAACAACAGTTGAATCCTAAGATAAAATTCGTTTTAACAACAGTTGAATCTTAAGAACTGACTCGTTTTATAAACAGTTCAACCTAAAGAACTGACTCGTTTTAACAACTGTTGAATCTTCAAATAAAACTCGTTTTAACAACAGTTGAATATTAAGAACTGACTCGTTTTAACAGCAGTTGAATCTTAATCTAAAACTCGTTTTAATAACAGTTGAATCTTAAGATAAAACTCGTTTTAACAACAGTTTAATCTTAAGAACTGACTCGTTTTAACAACAGTTGAATTTTAAGATAAAACTCGTTTTAACAACAGTTGAATCTTAAGAACTGACTCGTTTTATCAACAGTTCAACCTTAAGAACTGACTCATTTTAACAAAAGTTGAATCTTCAAATAAAACTCGTTTTAACAACAGTTCACTGTTAAGAACTAATTCGTTTTAACAACAGCTGAATCTTAAGATAAAACTCGTTTTAACAACAGTTGAATCTTAAGATAAAACTCGTTTTAACAACAGTTGAATCTTAAGAACTGACTCGATTTAATAACAGTTGAATCTTAAGATAAAACTCGTTTTAACAACAGTTGAATCTTAAGAACTGACTCGTTTTAACAACAGCTGAATTTTAAGATAAAACTCGTTTTAACAACAGTTGAATCTTAAGAACTGACTCGTTTTATCAACAGTTCAACCTTAAGAACTGACTCATTTTAACAAAAGTTGAATCTTAAAATAAAACTCGTTTTAACAACAGTTGAATCTTAAGAACTGACTCGTTTTAACAACAGTTGAATCCTAAGATAAAACTCGTTTTAACAACAGTTGAATCTTAAGAACTGTCTCGTTTTAACAACAGTTGAATCTTAAGAACTAACTCGTTTTAACAACAGTTTAATCTTAAGAACTGACTCGTTTTAACAACAGTTGAATATTAAGAACTGACTCGTTTTAACAGCAGTTGAATCTTAATATAAAACTCGTTTTAACAACAGTTGAATCTTAATATAAAACTCGTTTTAACAACAGTTGAATCTTAAGAACTGACTCGTTTTAATAACAGTTGAATCTTAAGATAGAACTCGTTTTAACAACAGTTGAATCTTAAGAACTCACTCGTTTTATCAACAGTTCAACCTTAAGAACTGACTCATTTTAACAACAGTTGAATCTTCAAATAAAACTCGTTTTAACAACAGTTGAATCTTAAGAACTGATTCGTTTTAACAACAGCTGAATCTTAAGATAAACTCGTTTTAACAACAGTTGAATCTTAAGATAAAATTCGTTTTAACAACAGTTGAATCTTAAGAACTGACTCGTTTTAACAACAGTTGAATCTTAAGATAAAACTCGTTTTAACAACAGCTGAATCTTAAGATAAACTCGTTTTAACAACAGTTGAATCTTAAGATAAACCTCGTTTTAACAACAGTTTAATCTTAAGAACTGACTCGTTTTAACAACAGTTGAACCTCATATAACATTCGTTTTAACAACAGTTGAATCTTAAGAACTGATTCGTTTTAACAACAGTTCAAACTTAAGAACTGACTTGTTTTAACAACAGCTGAATCTTAAGATGAAACTCGTTTTAACAACAGTTGAATCTTAAGAACTGACTCGTTTTATCAACAGTTCAACCTTAAGAACTGACTCATTTTAACAACAGTTGAATCTTCAAATAAAACTCGTTTTAACAACAGTTGAATCTTAAGAACTGATTCGTTTTAACAACAGCTGAATCTTAAGATAAACTCGTTTTAACAACAGTTGAATCTTAAGATAAAATTCGTTTTAACAACAGTTGAATCTTAAGAACTGACTCGTTTTAACAACAGTTGAATCTTAAGATAAAACTCGTTTTAACAACAGTTGAATCTTAAGAACTGACTCGTTTTATCAACAGTTCAACCTTAAGAACTGACTCGTTTTAACAACAGTTGAATCTTCAAATAAAACTCGTTTTAACAACAGTTGAATCTAAAGAACTGACTCGTTTTAACAACAGTTGAATCTTAAGATAAAACTCGTTTTAACAACAGTTGAATCTTAAGAACTGACTCATTTTAACAACAGTTGAATCGTAAGATAAAACACGTTTTAACAACAGTTGAATCTTAAGACAAAACCCGTTTTAACAACAGTTGAATCTTAAGAACTGTCTCGTTTTAACGACAGTTGAATCTTAAGAACTGACTCGTTTTAACAGCAGTTGAATCTTAATATAAAACTCGTTTTAACAACAGTTGAATCTGAAGATAAAACTCGTTTTAACAACAGTTGAATCTTAAGAACTGACTCGTTTTAATAACAGTTGAATCTTAAGATAAAACTCGTTTTAACAACAGTTGAATCTTAAGAACTGACTCGTTTTAACAACAGTTGAATCTTAAGAACTGACTCGTTTTATCAACAGTTCAACCTTAAGAACTGACTCATTTTAACAACAGTTGAATCTTCAAATAAAACTCGTTTTAACAACAGTTGAATCTTCAGATAAAACTCGTTTTAACTACAGTTGAATCTTAAGAACTGACTCGTTTTAACAACAGCTGAATCTTAAGATAAAACTCGTTTTAACAACGGTT
This sequence comes from Eledone cirrhosa, assembly GCA_964016885.1. NCBI lineage: Eukaryota > Metazoa > Mollusca > Cephalopoda > Octopoda > Eledonidae > Eledone > Eledone cirrhosa. Next base: position 23,859,028 of record OZ024744.1, read on the forward strand.
GAATCTTAAGAACTGACTCGTTTTAACAACAGCTGAATCTTAAGATAAAACTCGTATTAACAACAGTTGAATATTAAGAACTGACACGTTTTATCAACAGTTCAACCTTAAGAACTGACTCGTTTTAACAACAGTTGAATCTTCAAATAAAACTCGTTTTAACAACAGTTGAATCTAAAGAACTGACTCGTTTTAACAACAGTTGAATCTTAAGATAAAACTCGTTTTAACAACAGTTGAATCTTAAGAACTGACTCATTTTAACAACAGTTGAATCTTAAGATACAACTCGTTTTAACAATAGCTGAATCTTAAGATTAATCTCGTTTTAACAACAGTTGAATCTTAAGACAAAACCCGTTTTAACAACAGCTGAATCTTAAGATAAAACTCGTATTAACAACAGTTGAATCTTAAGAATTGACTCGTTTTAACAACAGTTCAAACTTAAGAACTGACTCGTGTTAACAACAGCTGAATCTTAAGATGAAACTCGTTTTAACAACAGTTGAATCTTAAGAACTGATTCGTTTTAACAACAGCTGAATCTTAAGATAAACTCGTTTTAACAACAGTTGAATCTTAAGATAAAACTTGTTTTAACAACAGTTGTATCTTAAGAACTGATTCGTTTTAACAACAGATGAATCTTAAGATAATCCTCGTTTTAACAACAGTTGCATCTTGAGAACTGGCTCGTTTAAACAACAGTTGAATCTTAAGATAAAACTCGTTTTAACAACAGTTGAATCTTAAGAACTGACTCGTTTTAACAACAGTTGAATCTTAAGATAAAACTCGTTTTAACAACAGTTGAATCTTAAGAACTGACTCATTTTAACAACAGCTGAATCTTAAGATAAATCTCGTTTTAACAACAGCTGAATCTTAAGATTAAACTCGTTTTAACAACAGTTGAATCTTAAGACAAAACCCGTTTTAACAACAGTTGAATCTTAAGAACTGTCTCGTTTTAACGACAGTTGAATCTTAAGAACTGACTCGTTTTAACAACAGCTGAATCTTAAGATTAAACTCGTTTTAACAACAGTTGAATCTTAAGACAAAACCCGTTTTAACAACAGTTGAATCTTAAGAACTGTCTCGTTTTAACAACAGTTGAATCTTAAGATAAACCTCGTTTTAACAACAGTTTAATCTTAAGAACTGACTCGTTTTAACAACAGTTGAAAATTAATCTAAAACTCGTTTTAATAACAGTTGAAGCTTAAGATAAAACTCGTTTTAACAACAGTTGAATCTTAAGAACTTACTCGTGTTAACAACAGGTGAATTTTAAGATAAAACTCGTTTTAACAACTGTTGAATCTTAAGAACTGACTCGTTTTATCAACAGTTCAACCTTAAGAACTGACTCATTTTAACAAAAGTTGAATCTTCAAATAAAACTCGTTTTAACAACAGTTGAATGTTAAGAACTGATTCGTTTTAACAACAGCTGAATCTTAAGATAAACTCGTTTTAACAACAGTTGAATCTTAAGATAAACCTCGTTTTAACAACAGTTTAATCTTAAGAACTGACTCGTTTTAACAACAGTTGAATCTTAAGATAAAACTCGTTTTAACAACAGTTGAATCTTAAGATAAAACTCGTTTTAACAACAGTTGAATCTTAAGAACTGACTCGTTTTAATAACAGTTGAATCTTAAGATAAAACTCGTTTTAACAACAGTTCAATCTTAAGAACTGACTCGTTTTAACAACAGCTGAAGTTTAAGATAAAACTCGTTTTAACAACAGTTGAATCTTAAGAACTGACTCGTTTTATCAACAGTTCAACCTTAAGAACTGACTCATTTTAACAACAGTTGAATCTTCAAATAAAACTCGTTTTAACAACAGTTGAATCTTAAGAACTGATTCGTTTTAACAACAGCTGAATCTTAAGATAAACTCGTTTTAACAACAGTTGAATGTTAAGATAAAATTCGTTTTAACAACAGTTTAATCTTAAGAACTGACTCGTTTTAACAACAGTTGAATCTTAAGATAAAATTCGTTTTAACAACAGTTGCATCTTAAGAACTGACTCGTTTTAACAACAGTTGAATCTTAAGATAAAATTCGTTTTAACAACAGTTGCATCTTAAGAACTGGCTCGTTTAAACAACAGTTGAATCTTAAGGTAAAACTCGTTTTAACAACAGTTGAATCTTAAGAACTGACTCGTTTTAACAACAGTTAATTCTTAAGATAAAACTCGTTTTAACAACAGTTGAATCTTAAGAACTGACTCGTTTTATCAACAGTTCAACCTTAAGAACTGAATGGTTTTAACAACAGTTGAATCTACAAATAAAACTCGTTTTAACAACAGTTGAATCTAAAGAACTGACTCGTTTTAACAACAGTTGAATCTTAAAATAAAACTCGTTTTAACAACAGTTGAATCTTAAGAACTGACTCATTTTAACAACAGTTGAATCTTAAGATAAAACTCGTTTTAACAACAGCTGAATCTTAAGATTAAACTCGTTTTAACAACAGTTGAATCTTAAGACAAAACCCGTTTTAACAACAGTTGAATCTTAAGAACTGTCTCGTTTTAACGACAGTTGAATCCTAAGAACTGACTCATTTTAACAACAGTTGAATCTTCAAATAAAACTCGTTTTAACAACAGTTGGATCTTAAGAACTGATTCGTTTTAACAACAGCTGAATCTTAAGATAAACTCGTTTTAACAACAGTTGAATCTTAAGATAAAACTCGTTTTAACTACAGTTGAATCTTAAGAACTGACTCGTTTTAACAACAGCTGAATCTTAAGATAAAACTCGTTTTAACAACAGTTGAATCTTAAGAACTGATTCGTTTTAACAACAGATGAATCTTAAGATAAACCTCGTTTTATCAACAGTTGCATCTTAAGAACTGGCTCGTTGAAACAACAGTTGAATTTTAAGATAAAACTCGTTTTAACAACAGTTGAATCTTAAGAACTGACTCGTTTTATCAACAGTTCAACCTTAAGAACTGACTCATTTTAACAACAGTTGAATCTTCAAATAAAACTCGTATTAACAACAGTTGAATCTTAAGAACTGACTCGTTTTATCAACAGTTCAACCTTAAGAACTGACTCGTTTTAACAACAGTTGAATCTTCAAATAAAACTCGTTTTAACAACAGTTGAATCTAAAGAACTGACTCGTTTTAACAACAGTTGAATCTTAAGATAAAACTCGTTTTAACAACAGTTGAATCTTAAGAACTGACTCATTTTAACAACAGTTGAATCTTAATATAAAACTCGTTTTAACAACAGCTGAATCTTAAGATTAAACTCGTTTTAACAACAGTTGAATCTTAAGACGAAACCCGTTTTAACAACAGTTGAATCTTAAGAACTGTCTCGTTTTAACGACAGTTGAATCTTAAGAACTGACTCGTTTTAACAACAGCTGAATCTTAAGATTAAACTCGTTTTAACAACAGTTGAATCTTAAGACAAAACCCGTTTTAACAACATTTGAATCTTAAGAACTGTCTCGTTTTAGCGACAGTTGAATCTTAAGAACTGACTCGTTTTAACAGCAGTTGAATCTTAATATAAAACTCGTTTTAACAACAGTTGAATCTTAAGATAAAACTCGTTTTAACAACAGTTGAATCTTAAGAACTAACTCGTTTTAACAACAGTTGAATCTTAAGATAAAACTCGTTTTAACAACAGTTGAATCTTAAGAACTGACTCGTTTTAACAACAGCTGAATCTTAAGATAAAACTCGTATTAACAACAGTTGAATCTTAAGAACTGACACGTTTTATCAACAGTTCAACCTTAAGAACTGACTCGTTTTAACAACAGTTGAATCTTCAAATAAAACTCGTTTTAACAACAGTTGAATCTAAAGAACTGACTCGTTTTAACAACAGTTGAATCTTAAGATAAAACTCGTTTTAACAACAGTTGAATCTTAAGAACTGACTCATTTTAACAACAGTTGAATCTTAAGATACAACTCGTTTTAACAACAGCTGAATCTTAAGATTAATCTCGTTTTAACAACAGTTGAATCTTAAGACAAAACCCGTTTTAACAACAGTTGAATCTTAAGAACCGTCTCGATTTAACGACAGTTGAATCTTAAGAACTGACTCGTTTTAACAACAGCTGGATCTTAAGATTAAACTCGTTTTAACAACAGTTGAATCTTAAGACAAAACCCGTTTTAACAACAGTTGAATCTTAAGAACTGTCTCGTTTTAACAACAGTTGAATCTTAAGATAAACCTCGTTTTAACAACAGTTTAATCTTAAAAACTGACTCGTTTTAACAACAGTTGAATCTTAAGATAAAATTCGTTTTAACAACAGTTGAATCTTAAGAACTGATTCGTTTTAACAACAGTTCAAACTTAAGAACTGACTCGTTTTAACAACAGTTGAATCTTATGATAAAACTCATTTTAACAACAGTTGAATCTTAAGAACTGATTCGTTTTAACAACAGTTCAAACTTAAGAACTGATTCGTTTTAACAACAGATGAATCTTAAGATAAACCTTGTTTTAACAACAGTTGAATCTTAAGAACTGTCTCGATTTAACGACAGTTGAATCTTAAGAACTGACTCGTTTTAACAACAGTTGAATCTTAAGATAAAACTCGTTTTAAAATCAGTTGAATCTTAAGAACTGACTAATTTTAACAACAGCTGAATCTTAAGATAAAACTCGTTTTAACAACAGTTGAATCTTAAGAACTGACTCGTTTTAACGACAGTTGAATCTTATGATAAAACTCATTTTAACAACAGTTGAATGTTAAGATAAAACTCGTTTTAACAACAGTTGAATCTTAAGAACTGACTCTTTTTAACAACAGTTGAATGTTAAGATAAAACTCGTTTTAACAACAGTTGAATCTTAAGAACTGACTCGTTTTAACAACAGTTGAATCTTAAGAACTGACTCGTTTTAACAACAGTTGAATCTTATGATAAAACCCATTTTAACAATAGTTGAATCTTAAGATTAAACTCGTTTTAACAACAGTTGAATCTTAAGAACTGACTCGTTTTATCAACATTTCAACCTTAAGAACTGACTCGTTTTAACAACAGATGAATCTTCAAATAAAACTGGTTTTAACAACAGTTGAATCTTAAGAACTGACTTGTTTTAACAGGAGTTGAATCTTAAGAACTGATTCGTTTTAACAACAGTTCAAACTTAAGAACTGACTCGTATTAACAACAGTTGAATCTTATTATAAAACTCATTTTAACAACAGTTGAATCTTAAGAACTGATTCGTTTTAACAACAGATGAATCTTAAGATAAACCTCGTTTTAACAACAGTTGCATCTTAGGAACTGGCTCGTTTAAACAACAGTTGAATCTTAAGATAAAACACGTTTTAACAACAGTTGAATCTTAAGAACTGACTCGTTTTAACAACAGTTGAATCTTAAGATAAACTCGTTTTAACAACAGTTGAATCTTAAGAACTGACTCGTTTTAACAACAGCTGAATCTTTAGATAAAACTCGTATTAACAACAGTTGAATCTTAAGAACTGACTCGTTTTATCAACAGTTCAACCTTAAGAACTGACTCGTTTTAACAACAGTTGAATCTTCAAATAAAACTCGTTTTAACAACAGTTGAATGTTATGATAAAACTCGTTTTAACAACAGTTGAATCTTAAGAACTGACTCTTTTTAACAACAGTTGAATCTTAAGATAATACTCGTTTTAACAACAGTTGAATTTTAAGATACAATTGGTTTTAACAATAGTTGAATGTTAAGAACTATTTCGTTTTAACAACAGTGCAAACTTAAGAGCTGACTCGTTTTAACAACAGCTGAATCTTATGATAAAACTCATTTTAACAACAGTTGAATCTTAAGATAAAACTCGTTTTACCAACAGTTGAATCTTAAGCACTGTCTCGTTTTAACAACAGTTGAATCTTAAGATAAAACTCGTTTTAACAACAGTTGAATCTTAAGAACTAATTCGTTTTAACAACAGTTGAATCTTTTGATAAAACCCATTTTAACAACAGTTGAATCTTAAGATTAAACTCGTTTTAACAATAGTTGAATCTTAAGAACTGACTCGTTTTAACAACAGTTGAATCTTAAGAACTGACTCGTTTTATCAACATTTCAACCTTAAGAACTGACTCGTTTTAACAACAGTTGAATCTTCAAATAAAACTCGTTTTAACAACAGTTGAAACTTAAGAACTGACTCGTTTTAACAACAGTTGAATCTTAAGAACTGATTCGTTTTAACAACAGTTCAAACTTAAGAACTGACTCGTATTAACAACAGTTGAATCTTATTATAAAACTCATTTTAACAACAGTTGAATCTTAAGAACTGATTCGTTTTAACAACAGATGAATCTTAAGATAAACCTCGTTTTAACAACAGTTGCATCTTAAGAACTGGCTCGTTTAAACAACAGTTGAATCTTAAGATAAAACTCGTTTTAACAACAGTTGAATCTTAAGATAAACTCGTTTTAACAACAGTTGAATCTTAAGAACTGACTCGTTTTAACAACAGCTGAATCTTTAGATAAAACTCGTATTAACAACAGTTGAATCTTAAGAACTGACTCGTTTTATCAACAGTTCAACCTTAAGAACTGACTCGTTTTAACAACAGTTGAATCTTCAAATAAAACTCGTTTTAACAACAGTTGAATCTTAAGAACTGACTCGTTTTAACAACAGTTGAATGTTATGATAAAACTCGTTTTAACAACAGTTGAATCTTAAGAACTGACTCTTTTTAACAACAGTTGAATCTTAAGATAATACTCGTTTTAACAACAGTTGAATTTTAAGATAAAATTCGTTTTAACAATAGTTGAATGTTAAGAACTCTTTCGTTTTAACAACAGTGCAAACTTAAGAGCTGACTCGTTTTAACAACAGCTGAATCTTATGATAAAACTCATTTTAACAACAGTTGAATCTTAAGATAAAACTCGTTTTAACAACAGTTGAATCTTAAGCACTGTCTCGTTTTAACAACATTTGAATCTTAAGATAAAACTCGTTTTAACAACAGTTGAATCTTAAGAACTGACTCGTTTTAACAACAGTTGAATCTTAAGAACTGACTCGTTTTAACAACAGTTGAATCTTAAGATAAGACTCGTTTTAACAACAGTTGAATCTTAAGAACTGACTCGTTTTATCAACATTTCAACCTTAAGAACTGACTCGTTTTAACAACAGATGAATCTTCAAATAAAACTCGTTTTAACAACAGTTGAATCTTAAGAACTGACTCGTTTTAACAACAGTTGAATCTTAAGAACTGATTCGTTTTAACAACAGTTCAAACTTAAGAACTGACTCGTATTAACAACAGTTGAATCTTATTATAAAACTCATTTTAACAACAGTTGAATCTTAAGAACTGATTCGTTTTAACAACAGATGAATCTTAAGATAAACCTCGTTTTAACAACAGTTGCATCTTAGGAACTGGCTCGTTTAAACAACAGTTGAATCCTAAGATAAAACACGTTTTAACAACAGTTGAATCTTAAGAACTGACTCGTTTTAACAACAGTTGAATCTTAAGATAAACTCGTTTTAACAACAGTTGAATCTTAAGAACTGACTCGTTTTAACAACAGCTGAATCTTAAGATAAACCTCGTATTAACAACAGTTGAATCTTAAGAACTGACTCGTTTTATCAACAGTTCAACCTTAAGAACTGACTCGTTTTAACAACAGTTGAATCTTAAGAACTGATTCGTTTTAACAACAGTTCAAACTTAAGAACTGACTCGTATTAACAACAGTTGAATCTTATTATAAAACTCATTTTAACAACAGTTGAATCTTAAGAACTGATTCGTTTTAACAACAGATGAATCTTAAGATAAACCTCGTTTTAAAAACAGTTGCATCTTAAGAACTGGCTCGTTTAAACAACAGTTGAATCTTAAGATAAAACTCGTTTTAACAACAGTTGAATCTTAACATAAAATTCGTTTTAACAATAGTTGAATGTTAAGAACTCTTTCGTTTTAACAACAGTGCAAACTTAAGAGCTGACTCGTTTTAACAACAGTTGAATCTTATGATAAAACTCATTTTAACAACAGTTGAATCTTAAGATAAAACTCGTTTTAACAACAGTTGAATCTTAAGCACTGTCTCGTTTTAACAACAGTTGAATCTTAAGATAAAACTCGTTTTAACAACAGTTGAATCTTAAGAACTGATTCGTTTTAACAACAGCTGAATCTTAAGATAAACTCGTTTTAACAACAGTTGAATCTTAAGATAAAACTGGTTTTAACAACAGTTGTATCTTAAGAACTGATTCGTTTTAACAACAGATGAATCTTAAGATAATCCTCGTTTTAACAACAGTTGCATCTTGAGAACTGGCTCGTTTAAACAACAGTTGAATCTTAAGATAAAACTCGTTTTAACAACAGTTGAATCTTAAGAACTGACTCGTTTTAACAACAGTTGAATCTTAAGATAAAACTCGTTTTAACAACAGTTGAATCTTAAGAACTGACTCATTTTAACAACAGTTGAATCTTAAGATAAATCTCGTTTTAACAACAGCTGAATCTTAAGATTAAACTCGTTTTAACAACAGTTGAATCTTAAGACAAAACCCGTTTTAACAACAGTTGAATCTTAAGAACTGTCTCGTTTTAACGACAGTTGAATCTTAAGAACTGACTCGTTTTAACAACAGCTGAATCTTAAGATTAAACTCGTTTTAACAACAGTTGAATCTTAAGACAAAACCCGTTTTAACAACAGTTTAATCTTAAGAACTGACTCGTTTTAACAACAGTTGAATCTTAAGATAAAATTCGTTTTAACAACAGTTGAATATTAAGAACTGACTCGTTTTATAAACAGTTCAACTTTAAGAACTGACTCGTTTTAACAACTGTTGAATCTTATGATAAAACTCTTTTTAACAACAGTTGAATCTTAAGATAAAACTCGTTTTAACAACAGTTGAATCTTAAGAACTGTCTCGTTTTAACAACAGTTGAATCTTAAGAACTGACTCGTTTTAACAACAGTTGAATCTTATGATAAAACTCTTTTTAACAACAGTTGAATCTTAAGATAAAACTCGTTTTAACAACAGTTGAATCTTAAGAACTGACTCGTTTTAACAACAGTTTAATCTTAAGAACTGACTCGTTTTATAAACAGTTCAACCTTAAGAACTGACTCGTTTTAACAACAGTTGAATCTTCAAATAAAACTCGTTTTAACAACAGTTGAATATTAAGAACTGACTCGTTTTAACAGCAGTTGAATCTTAATATAAAACTCGTTTTAACAACAGTTGAATCTTAAGAACTGACTCGTTTTAATAACAGTTGAATCTTAAGATAAAACTCGTTTTAACAACAGTTGAATCTTAATAACTGACTCGTTTTAACAACAGTTGAATCTTAAGATAAAACTCGATTTAACAACAGTTGAATCTTAAGAACTGTCTCGTTTTAACAACAGTTGAATCTTAAGAACTGACTCGTTTTAACAACAGTTGAATCTTATGATAAAACTCGTTTTAACAACAGTTGAATCTTAAGAACTGACTCGTTTTAACAACAGTTGAATCTTAAGATAAAACTCGTTTTAACAACAGTTGAATCTTAAGAACTGACTCGTTTAACAACAGTTTAATCTTAAGAACTGACTCGTTTTATAAACAGTTCAACCTTAAGAACTGACTCGTTTTAACAACAGTTGAATCTTCAAATAAAACTCGTTTTAGCAACAGTTGAATCTTAAGAACTGACTCGTTTTAATAACAGTTGAATCTTAAGATAAAACTCGTTTTAACAACAGTTGAATCTTAAGAACTGACTCGTTTTAACAACAGCTGAATTTTAAGATAAAACTCGTTTTAACAACAGTTGAATCTTAATAACTGACTCGTTTTATCAACAGTTCAACCTTAAGAACTGACTCATTTTAACAACATTTGAATCTTCAAATAAAACTCGTTTTAACAACAGTTGAATGTTAAGAACTGATTCGTTTTAACAACAGCTGAATCTTAAGATAAACTCGTTTTAACAACAGTTGAATCTTAAGATAAACCTCGTTTTAACAACAGTTTAATCTTAAGAACTGACTCGTTTTAACAACAGTTGAATCTTAAGATAAAATTCGTTTTAACAACAGTTGAATCTTAAGAACTGATTCGTTTTAACAACAGTTCAAACTTAAGAACTGACTCGTTTTAACAACAGTTGAATCTTAAGATAAAACTCGTTTTAACAACAGTTGAATCTTAAGAACTGATTCGTATTAACAACAGTTGAATATTAAGATAAAACTCGTTTTAACAACAGTTAAATCTTAAGAACTGTCTCGTTTTAACAATAGTTGAATCTTAAGAACTGACTCGTTTTAACAACAGTTGAATCTTATGATAAAACTCGTTTTAACAACAGTTGAATCTTAAGAACTGACTCGTTTTAACAACAGTTGAATCTTAAGAACTGACTCGTTTTATAAACAGTTCAACCTTAAGAACTGACTCGTTTTAACAACAGTTGAATCTTCAAATAAAACTCGTTTTAACAACAGTTGAATATTAAGAACTGACTCGTTTTAACAGCAGTTGAATCTTAATATAAAACTCGTTTTAACAACAGTTGAATCTTAAGATAAAACTTGTTTTAACAACAGTTGAATCGTAAGAACTGACTCGTTTTAATAACAGTTGAATCTTAAGATAGAACTCGTTTTAACAACAGTTGAATCTTAAGAACTGACTCGTTTTAACAACAGCTGAATTTTAAGATAAAACTCGTTTTAACAACAGTTGAATCTTAAGAACTGACTCGTTTTATCAACAGTTCAACCTTAAGAACTGACTCATTTTAACAACAGTTGAATCTTCAAATAAAACTCGTTTTAACAACAGTTGAATGTTAAGAACTGAATCGTTTTAACAACAGCTGAATCTTAAGATAAACTCGTTTTAACAACAGTTGAATCTTAAGATAAACCTCGTTTTAACATCTGTTTAATCTTAAGAACTGAATCGTTTTAACAACAGTTGAATCTTAAGATAAAATTCGTTTTAACAATAGTTGAATCTTAAGAACTGATTGGTTTTAACAACAGTTCAAACTTAAGAACTGACTCGTTTTAACAACAGCTGAATCTTAAGAACTGATTCGTTTTAACAACAGCTGAATCTTAAGATAAACTCGTTTTAACAACAGTTGAATCTTAAGATAAAACTCGTTTTAACTACAGTTGAATCTTAAGAACTGACTCGTTTTAACAACAGCTGAATCTTAAGATAAACCTCGTTTTAACAACAGTTGTATCTTAAGAACTGATTCGTTTTAACAACAGATGAATCTTAAGATAAACCTCGTTTTAACAACAGTTGAATCTTGAGAACTGGCTCGTTTAAACAACAGTTGAATCTTAAGATAAAACTCGTTTTAACAACAGTTGAATCTTAAGAACTGACTCGTTTTAACAACAGTTGAATCTTAAGATAAACCTCGTTTTAACAACAGTTGTATCTTAAGAACTGATTCGTTTTAACAACAGATGAATCTTAAGATAAACCTCGTTTTAACAACAGTTGAATCTTGAGAACTGGCTCGTTTAAACAACAGTTGAATCTTAAGATAAAACTCGTTTTAACAACAGTTGAATCTTAAGAACTGTCTCGTTTTAACGACAGTTGAATCTTAAGAACTGACTCGTTTTAACAACAGCTGAATCTTAAGATTAAACTCGTTTTAACAACAGTTGAATCTTAAGACAAAACCCGTTTTAACAACAGTTCAATCTTAAGAACTTTCTCGTTTTAACAACAGTTGAATCTTAAGATAAACCTCGTTTTAACAACAGTTTAATCTTAAGAACTGACTCGTTTTAACAACAGTTGAATCCTAAGATAAAATTCGTTTTAACAACAGTTGAATCTTAAGAACTGACTCGTTTTATAAACAGTTCAACCTAAAGAACTGACTCGTTTTAACAACTGTTGAATCTTCAAATAAAACTCGTTTTAACAACAGTTGAATATTAAGAACTGACTCGTTTTAACAGCAGTTGAATCTTAATCTAAAACTCGTTTTAATAACAGTTGAATCTTAAGATAAAACTCGTTTTAACAACAGTTTAATCTTAAGAACTGACTCGTTTTAACAACAGTTGAATTTTAAGATAAAACTCGTTTTAACAACAGTTGAATCTTAAGAACTAATTCGTTTTAACAACAGTTGAATCTTTTGATAAAACCCATTTTAACAACAGTTGAATCTTAAGATTAAACTCGTTTTAACAATAGTTGAATCTTAAGAACTGACTCGTTTTAACAACAGTTGAATCTTAAGAACTGACTCGTTTTATCAACATTTCAACCTTAAGAACTGACTCGTTTTAACAACAGTTGAATCTTCAAATAAAACTCGTTTTAACAACAGTTGAATGTTATGATAAAACTCGTTTTAACAACAGTTGAATCTTAAGAACTGACTCTTTTTAACAACAGTTGAATCTTAAGATAATACTCGTTTTAACAACAGTTGAATTTTAAGATACAATTGGTTTTAACAATAGTTGAATGTTAAGAACTATTTCGTTTTAACAACAGTGCAAACTTAAGAGCTGACTCGTTTTAACAACAGCTGAATCTTATGATAAAACTCATTTTAACAACAGTTGAATCTTAAGATAAAACTCGTTTTACCAACAGTTGAATCTTAAGCACTGTCTCGTTTTAACAACAGTTGAATCTTAAGATAAAACTCGTTTTAACAACAGTTGAATCTTAAGAACTAATTCGTTTTAACAACAGTTGAATCTTTTGATAAAACCCATTTTAACAACAGTTGAATCTTAAGATTAAACTCGTTTTAACAATAGTTGAATCTTAAGAACTGACTCGTTTTAACAACAGTTGAATCTTAAGAACTGACTCGTTTTATCAACATTTCAACCTTAAGAACTGACTCGTTTTAACAACAGTTGAATCTTCAAATAAAACTCGTTTTAACAACAGTTGAAACTTAAGAACTGACTTGTTTTAACAACAGTTGAATCTTAAGAACTGATTCGTTTTAACAACAGTTCAAACTTAAGAACTGACTCGTATTAACAACAGTTGAATCTTATTATAAAACTCATTTTAACAACAGTTGAATCTTAAGAACTGATTCGTTTTAACAACAGATGAATCTTAAGATAAACCTCGTTTTAACAACAGTTGCATCTTAAGAACTGGCTCGTTTAAACAACAGTTGAATCTTAAGATAAAACTCGTTTTAACAACAGTTGAATCTTAAGATAAACTCGTTTTAACAACAGTTGAATCTTAAGAACTGACTCGTTTTAACAACAGCTGAATCTTTAGATAAAACTCGTATTAACAACAGTTGAATCTTAAGAACTGACTCGTTTTATCAACAGTTCAACCTTAAGAACTGACTCGTTTTAACAACAGTTGAATCTTCAAATAAAACTCGTTTTAACAACAGTTGAATCTTAAGAACTGACTCGTTTTAACAACAGTTGAATGTTATGATAAAACTCGTTTTAACAACAGTTGAATCTTAAGAACTGACTCTTTTTAACAACAGTTGAATCTTAAGATAATACTCGTTTTAACAACAGTTGAATTTTAAGATAAAATTCGTTTTAACAATAGTTGAATGTTAAGAACTCTTTCGTTTTAACAACAGTGCAAACTTAAGAGCTGACTCGTTTTAACAACAGCTGAATCTTATGATAAAACTCATTTTAACAACAGTTGAATCTTAAGATAAAACTCGTTTTACCAACAGTTGAATCTTAAGCACTGTCTCGTTTTAACAACAGTTGAATCTTAAGATAAAACTCGTTTTAACAACAGTTGAATCTTAAGAACTAACTCGTTTTAACAACAGTTGAATCTTTTGATAAAACCCATTTTAACAACAGTTGAATCTTAAGATTAAACTCGTTTTAACAATAGTTGAATCTTAAGAACTGACTCGTTTTAACAACAGTTGAATCTTAAGAACTGACTCGTTTTATCAACATTTCAACCTTAAGAACTGACTCGTTTTAACAACAGTTGAATCTTCAAATAAAACTCGTTTTAACAACAGTTGAAACTTAAGAACTGACTCGTTTTAACAACAGTTGAATCTTATGATAAAACTCATTTTAACAACAGTTGAATCTTAAGATAAAACTCGTTTTAACAACAGTTGAATCTTAAGCACTGTCTCGTTTTAACAACATTTGAATCTTAAGATAAAACTCGTTTTAACAACAGTTGAATCTTAAGAACTGACTCGTTTTAACAACAGTTGAATCTTAAGAACTGACTCGTTTTAACAACAGTTGAATCTTAAGATAAGACTCGTTTTAACAACAGTTGAATCTTAAGAACTGACTCGTTTTATCAACATTTCAACCTTAAGAACTGACTCGTTTTAACAACAGATGAATCTTCAAATAAAACTCGTTTTAACAACAGTTGAATCTTAAGAACTGACTCGTTTTAACAACAGTTGAATCTTAAGAACTGATTCGTTTTAACAACAGTTCAAACTTAAGAACTGACTCGTATTAACAACAGTTGAATCTTATTATAAAACTCATTTTAACAACAGTTGAATCTTAAGAACTGATTCGTTTTAACAACAGATGAATCTTAAGATAAACCTCGTTTTAACAACAGTTGCATCTTAGGAACTGGCTCGTTTAAACAACAGTTGAATCCTAAGATAAAACACGTTTTAACAACAGTTGAATCTTAAGAACTGACTCGTTTTAACAACAGTTGAATCTTAAGATAAACTCGTTTTAACAACAGTTGAATCTTAAGAACTGACTCGTTTTAACAACAGCTGAATCTTAAGATAAACCTCGTATTAACAACAGTTGAATCTTAAGAACTGACTCGTTTTATCAACAGTTCAACCTTAAGAACTGACTCGTTTTAACAACAGTTGAATCTTAAGAACTGATTCGTTTTAACAACAGTTCAAACTTAAGAACTGACTCGTATTAACAACAGTTGAATCTTATTATAAAACTCATTTTAACAACAGTTGAATCTTAAGAACTGATTCGTTTTAACAACAGATGAATCTTAAGATAAACCTCGTTTTAAAAACAGTTGCATCTTAAGAACTGGCTCGTTTAAACAACAGTTGAATCTTAAGATAAAACTCGTTTTAACAACAGTTGAATCTTAACATAAAATTCGTTTTAACAATAGTTGAATGTTAAGAACTCTTTCGTTTTAACAACAGTGCAAACTTAAGAGCTGACTCGTTTTAACAACAGTTGAATCTTATGATAAAACTCATTTTAACAACAGTTGAATCTTAAGATAAAACTCGTTTTAACAACAGTTGAATCTTAAGCACTGTCTCGTTTTAACAACAGTTGAATCTTAAGATAAAACTCGTTTTAACAACAGTTGAATCTTAAGAACTGATTCGTTTTAACAACAGCTGAATCTTAAGATAAACTCGTTTTAACAACAGTTGAATCTTAAGATAAAACTGGTTTTAACAACAGTTGTATCTTAAGAACTGATTCGTTTTAACAACAGATGAATCTTAAGATAATCCTCGTTTTAACAACAGTTGCATCTTGAGAACTGGCTCGTTTAAACAACAGTTGAATCTTAAGATAAAACTCGTTTTAACAACAGTTGAATCTTAAGAACTGACTCGTTTTAACAACAGTTGAATCTTAAGATAAAACTCGTTTTAACAACAGTTGAATCTTAAGAACTGACTCATTTTAACAACAGTTGAATCTTAAGATAAATCTCGTTTTAACAACAGCTGAATCTTAAGATTAAACTCGTTTTAACAACAGTTGAATCTTAAGACAAAACCCGTTTTAACAACAGTTGAATCTTAAGAACTGTCTCGTTTTAACGACAGTTGAATCTTAAGAACTGACTCGTTTTAACAACAGCTGAATCTTAAGATTAAACTCGTTTTAACAACAGTTGAATCTTAAGACAAAACCCGTTTTAACAACAGTTTAATCTTAAGAACTGACTCGTTTTAACAACAGTTGAATCTTAAGATAAAATTCGTTTTAACAACAGTTGAATATTAAGAACTGACTCGTTTTATAAACAGTTCAACTTTAAGAACTGACTCGTTTTAACAACTGTTGAATCTTATGATAAAACTCTTTTTAACAACAGTTGAATCTTAAGATAAAACTCGTTTTAACAACAGTTGAATCTTAAGAACTGTCTCGTTTTAACAACAGTTGAATCTTAAGAACTGACTCGTTTTAACAACAGTTGAATCTTATGATAAAACTCTTTTTAACAACAGTTGAATCTTAAGATAAAACTCGTTTTAACAACAGTTGAATCTTAAGAACTGACTCGTTTTAACAACAGTTTAATCTTAAGAACTGACTCGTTTTATAAACAGTTCAACCTTAAGAACTGACTCGTTTTAACAACAGTTGAATCTTCAAATAAAACTCGTTTTAACAACAGTTGAATATTAAGAACTGACTCGTTTTAACAGCAGTTGAATCTTAATATAAAACTCGTTTTAACAACAGTTGAATCTTAAGAACTGACTCGTTTTAATAACAGTTGAATCTTAAGATAAAACTCGTTTTAACAACAGTTGAATCTTAATAACTGACTCGTTTTATCAACAGTTCAACCTTAAGAACTGACTCATTTTAACAACATTTGAATCTTCAAATAAAACTCGTTTTAACAACAGTTGAATGTTAAGAACTGATTCGTTTTAACAACAGCTGAATCTTAAGATAAACTCGTTTTAACAACAGTTGAATCTTAAGATAAACCTCGTTTTAACAACAGTTTAATCTTAAGAACTGACTCGTTTTAACAACAGTTGAATCTTAAGATAAAATTCGTTTTAACAACAGTTGAATCTTAAGAACTGATTCGTTTTAACAACAGTTCAAACTTAAGAACTGACTCGTTTTAACAACAGTTGAATCTTAAGATAAAACTCGTTTTAACAACAGTTGAATCTTAAGAACTGATTCGTATTAACAACAGTTGAATATTAAGATAAAACTCGTTTTAACAACAGTTAAATCTTAAGAACTGACTCGTTTTAACAACAGTTGAATCTTAAGATAAAACTCGATTTAACAACAGTTGAATCTTAAGAACTGTCTCGTTTTAACAACAGTTGAATCTTAAGAACTGACTCGTTTTAACAACAGTTGAATCTTATGATAAAACTCGTTTTAACAACAGTTGAATCTTAAGAACTGACTCGTTTTAACAACAGTTGAATCTTAAGATAAAACTCGTTTTAACAACAGTTGAATCTTAAGAACTGACTCGTTTAACAACAGTTTAATCTTAAGAACTGACTCGTTTTATAAACAGTTCAACCTTAAGAACTGACTCGTTTTAACAACAGTTGAATCTTCAAATAAAACTCGTTTTAGCAACAGTTGAATCTTAAGAACTGACTCGTTTTAATAACAGTTGAATCTTAAGATAAAACTCGTTTTAACAACAGTTGAATCTTAAGAACTGACTCGTTTTAACAACAGCTGAATTTTAAGATAAAACTCGTTTTAACAACAGTTGAATCTTAATAACTGACTCGTTTTATCAACAGTTCAACCTTAAGAACTGACTCATTTTAACAACATTTGAATCTTCAAATAAAACTCGTTTTAACAACAGTTGAATGTTAAGAACTGATTCGTTTTAACAACAGCTGAATCTTAAGATAAACTCGTTTTAACAACAGTTGAATCTTAAGATAAACCTCGTTTTAACAACAGTTTAATCTTAAGAACTGACTCGTTTTAACAACAGTTGAATCTTAAGATAAAATTCGTTTTAACAACAGTTGAATCTTAAGAACTGATTCGTTTTAACAACAGTTCAAACTTAAGAACTGACTCGTTTTAACAACAGTTGAATCTTAAGATAAAACTCGTTTTAACAACAGTTGAATCTTAAGAACTGATTCGTATTAACAACAGTTGAATATTAAGATAAAACTCGTTTTAACAACAGTTAAATCTTAAGAACTGTCTCGTTTTAACAATAGTTGAATCTTAAGAACTGACTCGTTTTAACAACAGTTGAATCTTATGATAAAACTCGTTTTAACAACAGTTGAATCTTAAGAACTGACTCGTTTTAACAACAGTTGAATCTTAAGAACTGACTCGTTTTATAAACAGTTCAACCTTAAGAACTGACTCGTTTTAACAACAGTTGAATCTTCAAATAAAACTCGTTTTAACAACAGTTGAATATTAAGAACTGACTCGTTTTAACAGCAGTTGAATCTTAATATAAAACTCGTTTTAACAACAGTTGAATCTTAAGATAAAACTTGTTTTAACAACAGTTGAATCGTAAGAACTGACTCGTTTTAATAACAGTTGAATCTTAAGATAGAACTCGTTTTAACAACAGTTGAATCTTAAGAACTGACTCGTTTTAACAACAGCTGAATTTTAAGATAAAACTCGTTTTAACAACAGTTGAATCTTAAGAACTGACTCGTTTTATCAACAGTTCAACCTTAAGAACTGACTCATTTTAACAACAGTTGAATCTTCAAATAAAACTCGTTTTAACAACAGTTGAATGTTAAGAACTGAATCGTTTTAACAACAGCTGAATCTTAAGATAAACTCGTTTTAACAACAGTTGAATCTTAAGATAAACCTCGTTTTAACATCTGTTTAATCTTAAGAACTGAATCGTTTTAACAACAGTTGAATCTTAAGATAAAATTCGTTTTAACAATAGTTGAATCTTAAGAACTGATTGGTTTTAACAACAGTTCAAACTTAAGAACTGACTCGTTTTAACAACAGCTGAATCTTAAGAACTGATTCGTTTTAACAACAGCTGAATCTTAAGATAAACTCGTTTTAACAACAGTTGAATCTTAAGATAAAACTCGTTTTAACTACAGTTGAATCTTAAGAACTGACTCGTTTTAACAACAGCTGAATCTTAAGATAAACCTCGTTTTAACAACAGTTGTATCTTAAGAACTGATTCGTTTTAACAACAGATGAATCTTAAGATAAACCTCGTTTTAACAACAGTTGAATCTTGAGAACTGGCTCGTTTAAACAACAGTTGAATCTTAAGATAAAACTCGTTTTAACAACAGTTGAATCTTAAGAACTGACTCGTTTTAACAACAGTTGAATCTTAAGATAAACCTCGTTTTAACAACAGTTGTATCTTAAGAACTGATTCGTTTTAACAACAGATGAATCTTAAGATAAACCTCGTTTTAACAACAGTTGAATCTTGAGAACTGGCTCGTTTAAACAACAGTTGAATCTTAAGATAAAACTCGTTTTAACAACAGTTGAATCTTAAGAACTGTCTCGTTTTAACGACAGTTGAATCTTAAGAACTGACTCGTTTTAACAACAGCTGAATCTTAAGATTAAACTCGTTTTAACAACAGTTGAATCTTAAGACAAAACCCGTTTTAACAACAGTTCAATCTTAAGAACTTTCTCGTTTTAACAACAGTTGAATCTTAAGATAAACCTCGTTTTAACAACAGTTTAATCTTAAGAACTGACTCGTTTTAACAACAGTTGAATCCTAAGATAAAATTCGTTTTAACAACAGTTGAATCTTAAGAACTGACTCGTTTTATAAACAGTTCAACCTAAAGAACTGACTCGTTTTAACAACTGTTGAATCTTCAAATAAAACTCGTTTTAACAACAGTTGAATATGAAGAACTGACTCGTTTTAACAGCAGTTGAATCTTAATCTAAAACTCGTTTTAATAACAGTTGAATCTTAAGATAAAACTCGTTTTAACAACAGTTTAATCTTAAGAACTGACTCGTTTTAACAACAGTTGAATTTTAAGATAAAACTCGTTTTAACAACAGTTGAATCTTAAGAACTAATTCGTTTTAACAACAGTTGAATCTTTTGATAAAACCCATTTTAACAACAGTTGAATCTTAAGATTAAACTCGTTTTAACAATAGTTGAATCTTAAGAACTGACTCGTTTTAACAACAGTTGAATCTTAAGAACTGACTCGTTTTATCAACATTTCAACCTTAAGAACTGACTCGTTTTAACAACAGTTGAATCTTCAAATAAAACTCGTTTTAACAACAGTTGAAACTTAAGAACTGACTCGTTTTAACAACAGTTGAATCTTAAGAACTGATTCGTTTTAACAACAGTTCAAACTTAAGAACTGACTCGTATTAACAACAGTTGAATCTTATTATAAAACTCATTTTAACAACAGTTGAATCTTAAGAACTGATTCGTTTTAACAACAGATGAATCTTAAGATAAACCTCGTTTTAACAACAGTTGCATCTTAAGAACTGGCTCGTTTAAACAACAGTTGAATCTTAAGATAAAACTCGTTTTAACAACAGTTGAATCTTAAGATAAACTCGTTTTAACAACAGTTGAATCTTAAGAACTGACTCGTTTTAACAACAGCTGAATCTTTAGATAAAACTCGTATTAACAACAGTTGAATCTTAAGAACTGACTCGTTTTATCAACAGTTCAACCTTAAGAACTGACTCGTTTTAACAACAGTTGAATCTTCAAATAAAACTCGTTTTAACAACAGTTGAATCTTAAGAACTGACTCGTTTTAACAACAGTTGAATGTTATGATAAAACTCGTTTTAACAACAGTTGAATCTTAAGAACTGACTCTTTTTAACAACAGTTGAATCTTAAGATAATACTCGTTTTAACAACAGTTGAATTTTAAGATAAAATTCGTTTTAACAATAGTTGAATGTTAAGAACTCTTTCGTTTTAACAACAGTGCAAACTTAAGAGCTGACTCGTTTTAACAACAGCTGAATCTTATGATAAAACTCATTTTAACAACAGTTGAATCTTAAGATAAAACTCGTTTTACCAACAGTTGAATCTTAAGCACTGTCTCGTTTTAACAACAGTTGAATCTTAAGATAAAACTCGTTTTAACAACAGTTGAATCTTAAGAACTAACTCGTTTTAACAACAGTTGAATCTTTTGATAAAACCCATTTTAACAACAGTTGAATCTTAAGATTAAACTCGTTTTAACAATAGTTGAATCTTAAGAACTGACTCGTTTTAACAACAGTTGAATCTTAAGAACTGACTCGTTTTATCAACATTTCAACCTTAAGAACTGACTCGTTTTAACAACAGTTGAATCTTCAAATAAAACTCGTTTTAACAACAGTTGAAACTTAAGAACTGACTCGTTTTAACAACAGTTGAATCTTATGATAAAACTCATTTTAACAACAGTTGAATCTTAAGATAAAACTCGTTTTAACAACAGTTGAATCTTAAGCACTGTCTCGTTTTAACAACATTTGAATCTTAAGATAAAACTCGTTTTAACAACAGTTGAATCTTAAGAACTGACTCGTTTTAACAACAGTTGAATCTTAAGAACTGACTCGTTTTAACAACAGTTGAATCTTAAGATAAGACTCGTTTTAACAACAGTTGAATCTTAAGAACTGACTCGTTTTATCAACATTTCAACCTTAAGAACTGACTCGTTTTAACAACAGATGAATCTTCAAATAAAACTCGTTTTAACAACAGTTGAATCTTAAGAACTGACTCGTTTTAACAACAGTTGAATCTTAAGAACTGATTCGTTTTAACAACAGTTCAAACTTAAGAACTGACTCGTATTAACAACAGTTGAATCTTATTATAAAACTCATTTTAACAACAGTTGAATCTTAAGAACTGATTCGTTTTAACAACAGATGAATCTTAAGATAAACCTCGTTTTAACAACAGTTGCATCTTAGGAACTGGCTCGTTTAAACAACAGTTGAATCCTAAGATAAAACACGTTTTAACAACAGTTGAATCTTAAGAACTGACTCGTTTTAACAACAGTTGAATCTTAAGATAAACTCGTTTTAACAACAGTTGAATCTTAAGAACTGACTCGTTTTAACAACAGCTGAATCTTAAGATAAACCTCGTATTAACAACAGTTGAATCTTAAGAACTGACTCGTTTTATCAACAGTTCAACCTTAAGAACTGACTCGTTTTAACAACAGTTGAATCTTAAGAACTGATTCGTTTTAACAACAGTTCAAACTTAAGAACTGACTCGTATTAACAACAGTTGAATCTTATTATAAAACTCATTTTAACAACAGTTGAATCTTAAGAACTGATTCGTTTTAACAACAGATGAATCTTAAGATAAACCTCGTTTTAAAAACAGTTGCATCTTAAGAACTGGCTCGTTTAAACAACAGTTGAATCTTAAGATAAAACTCGTTTTAACAACAGTTGAATCTTAACATAAAATTCGTTTTAACAATAGTTGAATGTTAAGAACTCTTTCGTTTTAACAACAGTGCAAACTTAAGAGCTGACTCGTTTTAACAACAGTTGAATCTTATGATAAAACTCATTTTAACAACAGTTGAATCTTAAGATAAAACTCGTTTTAACAACAGTTGAATCTTAAGCACTGTCTCGTTTTAACAACAGTTGAATCTTAAGATAAAACTCGTTTTAACAACAGTTGAATCTTAAGAACTGATTCGTTTTAACAACAGCTGAATCTTAAGATAAACTCGTTTTAACAACAGTTGAATCTTAAGATAAAACTGGTTTTAACAACAGTTGTATCTTAAGAACTGATTCGTTTTAACAACAGATGAATCTTAAGATAATCCTCGTTTTAACAACAGTTGCATCTTGAGAACTGGCTCGTTTAAACAACAGTTGAATCTTAAGATAAAACTCGTTTTAACAACAGTTGAATCTTAAGAACTGACTCGTTTTAACAACAGTTGAATCTTAAGATAAAACTCGTTTTAACAACAGTTGAATCTTAAGAACTGACTCATTTTAACAACAGTTGAATCTTAAGATAAATCTCGTTTTAACAACAGCTGAATCTTAAGATTAAACTCGTTTTAACAACAGTTGAATCTTAAGACAAAACCCGTTTTAACAACAGTTGAATCTTAAGAACTGTCTCGTTTTAACGACAGTTGAATCTTAAGAACTGACTCGTTTTAACAACAGCTGAATCTTAAGATTAAACTCGTTTTAACAACAGTTGAATCTTAAGACAAAACCCGTTTTAACAACAGTTTAATCTTAAGAACTGACTCGTTTTAACAACAGTTGAATCTTAAGATAAAATTCGTTTTAACAACAGTTGAATATTAAGAACTGACTCGTTTTATAAACAGTTCAACTTTAAGAACTGACTCGTTTTAACAACTGTTGAATCTTATGATAAAACTCTTTTTAACAACAGTTGAATCTTAAGATAAAACTCGTTTTAACAACAGTTGAATCTTAAGAACTGTCTCGTTTTAACAACAGTTGAATCTTAAGAACTGACTCGTTTTAACAACAGTTGAATCTTATGATAAAACTCTTTTTAACAACAGTTGAATCTTAAGATAAAACTCGTTTTAACAACAGTTGAATCTTAAGAACTGACTCGTTTTAACAACAGTTTAATCTTAAGAACTGACTCGTTTTATAAACAGTTCAACCTTAAGAACTGACTCGTTTTAACAACAGTTGAATCTTCAAATAAAACTCGTTTTAACAACAGTTGAATATTAAGAACTGACTCGTTTTAACAGCAGTTGAATCTTAATATAAAACTCGTTTTAACAACAGTTGAATCTTAAGAACTGACTCGTTTTAATAACAGTTGAATCTTAAGATAAAACTCGTTTTAACAACAGTTGAATCTTAATAACTGACTCGTTTTATCAACAGTTCAACCTTAAGAACTGACTCATTTTAACAACATTTGAATCTTCAAATAAAACTCGTTTTAACAACAGTTGAATGTTAAGAACTGATTCGTTTTAACAACAGCTGAATCTTAAGATAAACTCGTTTTAACAACAGTTGAATCTTAAGATAAACCTCGTTTTAACAACAGTTTAATCTTAAGAACTGACTCGTTTTAACAACAGTTGAATCTTAAGATAAAATTCGTTTTAACAACAGTTGAATCTTAAGAACTGATTCGTTTTAACAACAGTTCAAACTTAAGAACTGACTCGTTTTAACAACAGTTGAATCTTAAGATAAAACTCGTTTTAACAACAGTTGAATCTTAAGAACTGATTCGTATTAACAACAGTTGAATATTAAGATAAAACTCGTTTTAACAACAGTTAAATCTTAAGAACTGACTCGTTTTAACAACAGTTGAATCTTAAGATAAAACTCGATTTAACAACAGTTGAATCTTAAGAACTGTCTCGTTTTAACAACAGTTGAATCTTAAGAACTGACTCGTTTTAACAACAGTTGAATCTTATGATAAAACTCGTTTTAACAACAGTTGAATCTTAAGAACTGACTCGTTTTAACAACAGTTGAATCTTAAGATAAAACTCGTTTTAACAACAGTTGAATCTTAAGAACTGACTCGTTTAACAACAGTTTAATCTTAAGAACTGACTCGTTTTATAAACAGTTCAACCTTAAGAACTGACTCGTTTTAACAACAGTTGAATCTTCAAATAAAACTCGTTTTAGCAACAGTTGAATCTTAAGAACTGACTCGTTTTAATAACAGTTGAATCTTAAGATAAAACTCGTTTTAACAACAGTTGAATCTTAAGAACTGACTCGTTTTAACAACAGCTGAATTTTAAGATAAAACTCGTTTTAACAACAGTTGAATCTTAATAACTGACTCGTTTTATCAACAGTTCAACCTTAAGAACTGACTCATTTTAACAACATTTGAATCTTCAAATAAAACTCGTTTTAACAACAGTTGAATGTTAAGAACTGATTCGTTTTAACAACAGCTGAATCTTAAGATAAACTCGTTTTAACAACAGTTGAATCTTAAGATAAACCTCGTTTTAACAACAGTTTAATCTTAAGAACTGACTCGTTTTAACAACAGTTGAATCTTAAGATAAAATTCGTTTTAACAACAGTTGAATCTTAAGAACTGATTCGTTTTAACAACAGTTCAAACTTAAGAACTGACTCGTTTTAACAACAGTTGAATCTTAAGATAAAACTCGTTTTAACAACAGTTGAATCTTAAGAACTGATTCGTATTAACAACAGTTGAATATTAAGATAAAACTCGTTTTAACAACAGTTAAATCTTAAGAACTGTCTCGTTTTAACAATAGTTGAATCTTAAGAACTGACTCGTTTTAACAACAGTTGAATCTTATGATAAAACTCGTTTTAACAACAGTTGAATCTTAAGAACTGACTCGTTTTAACAACAGTTGAATCTTAAGAACTGACTCGTTTTATAAACAGTTCAACCTTAAGAACTGACTCGTTTTAACAACAGTTGAATCTTCAAATAAAACTCGTTTTAACAACAGTTGAATATTAAGAACTGACTCGTTTTAACAGCAGTTGAATCTTAATATAAAACTCGTTTTAACAACAGTTGAATCTTAAGATAAAACTTGTTTTAACAACAGTTGAATCGTAAGAACTGACTCGTTTTAATAACAGTTGAATCTTAAGATAGAACTCGTTTTAACAACAGTTGAATCTTAAGAACTGACTCGTTTTAACAACAGCTGAATTTTAAGATAAAACTCGTTTTAACAACAGTTGAATCTTAAGAACTGACTCGTTTTATCAACAGTTCAACCTTAAGAACTGACTCATTTTAACAACAGTTGAATCTTCAAATAAAACTCGTTTTAACAACAGTTGAATGTTAAGAACTGAATCGTTTTAACAACAGCTGAATCTTAAGATAAACTCGTTTTAACAACAGTTGAATCTTAAGATAAACCTCGTTTTAACATCTGTTTAATCTTAAGAACTGAATCGTTTTAACAACAGTTGAATCTTAAGATAAAATTCGTTTTAACAATAGTTGAATCTTAAGAACTGATTCGTTTTAACAACAGTTCAAACTTAAGAACTGACTCGTTTTAACAACAGCTGAATCTTAAGAACTGATTCGTTTTAACAACAGCTGAATCTTAAGATAAACTCGTTTTAACAACAGTTGAATCTTAAGATAAAACTCGTTTTAACTACAGTTGAATCTTAAGAACTGACTCGTTTTAACAACAGCTGAATCTTAAGATAAACCTCGTTTTAACAACAGTTGTATCTTAAGAACTGATTCGTTTTAACAACAGATGAATCTTAAGATAAACCTCGTTTTAACAACAGTTGAATCTTGAGAACTGGCTCGTTTAAACAACAGTTGAATCTTAAGATAAAACTCGTTTTAACAACAGTTGAATCTTAAGAACTGACTCGTTTTAACAACAGTTGAATCTTAAGATAAACCTCGTTTTAACAACAGTTGTATCTTAAGAACTGATTCGTTTTAACAACAGATGAATCTTAAGATAAACCTCGTTTTAACAACAGTTGAATCTTGAGAACTGGCTCGTTTAAACAACAGTTGAATCTTAAGATAAAACTCGTTTTAACAACAGTTGAATCTTAAGAACTGTCTCGTTTTAACGACAGTTGAATCTTAAGAACTGACTCGTTTTAACAACAGCTGAATCTTAAGATTAAACTCGTTTTAACAACAGTTGAATCTTAAGACAAAACCCGTTTTAACAACAGTTCAATCTTAAGAACTTTCTCGTTTTAACAACAGTTGAATCTTAAGATAAACCTCGTTTTAACAACAGTTTAATCTTAAGAACTGACTCGTTTTAACAACAGTTGAATCCTAAGATAAAATTCGTTTTAACAACAGTTGAATCTTAAGAACTGACTCGTTTTATAAACAGTTCAACCTAAAGAACTGACTCGTTTTAACAACTGTTGAATCTTCAAATAAAACTCGTTTTAACAACAGTTGAATATTAAGAACTGACTCGTTTTAACAGCAGTTGAATCTTAATCTAAAACTCGTTTTAATAACAGTTGAATCTTAAGATAAAACTCGTTTTAACAACAGTTTAATCTTAAGAACTGACTCGTTTTAACAACAGTTGAATTTTAAGATAAAACTCGTTTTAACAACAGTTGAATCTTAAGAACTGACTCGTTTTATCAACAGTTCAACCTTAAGAACTGACTCATTTTAACAAAAGTTGAATCTTCAAATAAAACTCGTTTTAACAACAGTTCACTGTTAAGAACTAATTCGTTTTAACAACAGCTGAATCTTAAGATAAAACTCGTTTTAACAACAGTTGAATCTTAAGATAAAACTCGTTTTAACAACAGTTGAATCTTAAGAACTGACTCGATTTAATAACAGTTGAATCTTAAGATAAAACTCGTTTTAACAACAGTTGAATCTTAAGAACTGACTCGTTTTAACAACAGCTGAATTTTAAGATAAAACTCGTTTTAACAACAGTTGAATCTTAAGAACTGACTCGTTTTATCAACAGTTCAACCTTAAGAACTGACTCATTTTAACAAAAGTTGAATCTTAAAATAAAACTCGTTTTAACAACAGTTGAATCTTAAGAACTGACTCGTTTTAACAACAGTTGAATCTTAAGATAAAACTCGTTTTAACAACAGTTGAATCTTAAGAACTGTCTCGTTTTAACAACAGTTGAATCTTAAGAACTAACTCGTTTTAACAACAGTTTAATCTTAAGAACTGACTCGTTTTAACAACAGTTGAATATTAAGAACTGACTCGTTTTAACAGCAGTTGAATCTTAATATAAAACTCGTTTTAACAACAGTTGAATCTTAATATAAAACTCGTTTTAACAACAGTTGAATCTTAAGAACTGACTCGTTTTAATAACAGTTGAATCTTAAGATAGAACTCGTTTTAACAACAGTTGAATCTTAAGAACTCACTCGTTTTATCAACAGTTCAACCTTAAGAACTGACTCATTTTAACAACAGTTGAATCTTCAAATAAAACTCGTTTTAACAACAGTTGAATCTTAAGAACTGATTCGTTTTAACAACAGCTGAATCTTAAGATAAACTCGTTTTAACAACAGTTGAATCTTAAGATAAAATTCGTTTTAACAACAGTTGAATCTTAAGAACTGACTCGTTTTAACAACAGTTGAATCTTAAGATAAAACTCGTTTTAACAACAGCTGAATCTTAAGATAAACTCGTTTTAACAACAGTTGAATCTTAAGATAAACCTCGTTTTAACAACAGTTTAATCTTAAGAACTGACTCGTTTTAACAACAGTTGAACCTCATATAACATTCGTTTTAACAACAGTTGAATCTTAAGAACTGATTCGTTTTAACAACAGTTCAAACTTAAGAACTGACTCGTTTTAACAACAGCTGAATCTTAAGATGAAACTCGTTTTAACAACAGTTGAATCTTAAGAACTGACTCGTTTTATCAACAGTTCAACCTTAAGAACTGACTCATTTTAACAACAGTTGAATCTTCAAATAAAACTCGTTTTAACAACAGTTGAATCTTAAGAACTGATTCGTTTTAACAACAGCTGAATCTTAAGATAAACTCGTTTTAACAACAGTTGAATCTTAAGATAAAATTCGTTTTAACAACAGTTGAATCTTAAGAACTGACTCGTTTTAACAACAGTTGAATCTTAAGATAAAACTCGTTTTAACAACAGTTGAATCTTAAGAACTGACTCGTTTTATCAACAGTTCAACCTTAAGAACTGACTCGTTTTAACAACAGTTGAATCTTCAAATAAAACTCGTTTTAACAACAGTTGAATCTAAAGAACTGACTCGTTTTAACAACAGTTGAATCTTAAGATAAAACTCGTTTTAACAACAGTTGAATCTTAAGAACTGACTCATTTTAACAACAGTTGAATCGTAAGATAAAACACGTTTTAACAACAGTTGAATCTTAAGACAAAACCCGTTTTAACAACAGTTGAATCTTAAGAACTGTCTCGTTTTAACGACAGTTGAATCTTAAGAACTGACTCGTTTTAACAGCAGTTGAATCTTAATATAAAACTCGTTTTAACAACAGTTGAATCTGAAGATAAAACTCGTTTTAACAACAGTTGAATCTTAAGAACTGACTCGTTTTAATAACAGTTGAATCTTAAGATAAAACTCGTTTTAACAACAGTTGAATCTTAAGAACTGACTCGTTTTAACAACAGTTGAATCTTAAGAACTGACTCGTTTTATCAACAGTTCAACCTTAAGAACTGACTCATTTTAACAACAGTTGAATCTTCAAATAAAACTCGTTTTAACAACAGTTGAATCTTCAGATAAAACTCGTTTTAACTACAGTTGAATCTTAAGAACTGACTCGTTTTAACAACAGCTGAATCTTAAGATAAAACTCGTTTTAACAACGGTTGAATCTTAAGAACTGACTCGTTTTAACAACAGCTGAATCTTAAGATAAAACTCGTATTAACAACAGTTGAATATTAAGAACTGACACGTTTTATCAACAGTTCAACCTTAAGAACTGACTCGTTTTAACAACAGTTGAATCTTCAAATAAAACTCGTTTTAACAACAGTTGAATCTAAAGAACTGACTCGTTTTAACAACAGTTGAATCTTAAGATAAAACTCGTTTTAACAACAGTTGAATCTTAAGAACTGACTCATTTTAACAACAGTTGAATCTTAAGATACAACTCGTTTTAACAATAGCTGAATCTTAAGATTAATCTCGTTTTAACAACAGTTGAATCTTAAGACAAAACCCGTTTTAACAACAGCTGAATCTTAAGATAAAACTCGTATTAACAACAGTTGAATCTTAAGAATTGACTCGTTTTAACAACAGTTCAAACTTAAGAACTGACTCGTGTTAACAACAGCTGAATCTTAAGATGAAACTCGTTTTAACAACAGTTGAATCTTAAGAACTGATTCGTTTTAACAACAGCTGAATCTTAAGATAAACTCGTTTTAACAACAGTTGAATCTTAAGATAAAACTTGTTTTAACAACAGTTGTATCTTAAGAACTGATTCGTTTTAACAACAGATGAATCTTAAGATAATCCTCGTTTTAACAACAGTTGCATCTTGAGAACTGGCTCGTTTAAACAACAGTTGAATCTTAAGATAAAACTCGTTTTAACAACAGTTGAATCTTAAGAACTGACTCGTTTTAACAACAGTTGAATCTTAAGATAAAACTCGTTTTAACAACAGTTGAATCTTAAGAACTGACTCATTTTAACAACAGTTGAATCTTAAGATAAATCTCGTTTTAACAACAGCTGAATCTTAAGATTAAACTCGTTTTAACAACAGTTGAATCTTAAGACAAAACCCGTTTTAACAACAGTTGAATCTTAAGAACTGTCTCGTTTTAACGACAGTTGAATCTTAAGAACTGACTCGTTTTAACAACAGCTGAATCTTAAGATTAAACTCGTTTTAACAACAGTTGAATCTTAAGACAAAACCCGTTTTAACAACAGTTGAATCTTAAGAACTGTCTCGTTTTAACAACAGTTGAATCTTAAGATAAACCTCGTTTTAACAACAGTTTAATCTTAAGAACTGACTCGTTTTAACAACAGTTGAATCTTAATCTAAAACTCGTTTTAATAACAGTTGAAGCTTAAGATAAAACTCGTTTTAACAACAGTTGAATCTTAAGAACTTACTCGTGTTAATAACAGGTGAATTTTAAGATAAAACTCGATTTAACAACTGTTGAATCTTAAGAACTGACTCGTTTTATCAACAGTTCAACCTTAAGAACTGACTCATTTTAACAAAAGTTGAATCTTCAAATAAAACTCGTTTTAACAACAGTTGAATGTTAAGAACTGATTCGTTTTAACAACAGCTGAATCTTAAGATAAACTCGTTTTAACAACAGTTGAATCTTAAGATAAACCTCGTTTTAACAACAGTTTAATCTTAAGAACTGACTCGTTTTAACAACAGTTGAATCTTAAGATAAAACTCGTTTTAACAACAGTTGAATCTTAAGATAAAACTCGTTTTAACAACAGTTGAATCTTAAGAACTGACTCGTTTTAATAACAGTTGAATCTTAAGATAAAACTCGTTTTAACAACAGTTCAATCTTAAGAACTGACTCGTTTTAACAACAGCTGAAGTTTAAGATAAAACTCGTTTTAACAACAGTTGAATCTTAAGAACTGACTCGTTTTATCAACAGTTCAACCTTAAGAACTGACTCATTTTAACAACAGTTGAATCTTCAAATAAAACTCGTTTTAACAACAGTTGAATCTTAAGAACTGATTCGTTTTAACAACAGCTGAATCTTAAGATAAACTCGTTTTAACAACAGTTGAATGTTAAGATAAAATTCGTTTTAACAACAGTTTAATCTTAAGAACTGACTCGTTTTAACAACAGTTGAATCTTAAGATAAAATTCGTTTTAACAACAGTTGCATCTTAAGAACTGACTCGTTTTAACAACAGTTGAATCTTAAGATAAAATTCGTTTTAACAACAGTTGCATCTTAAGAACTGGCTCGTTTAAACAACAGTTGAATCTTAAGGTAAAACTCGTTTTAACAACAGTTGAATCTTAAGAACTGACTCGTTTTAACAACAGTTAATTCTTAAGATAAAACTCGTTTTAACAACAGTTGAATCTTAAGAACTGACTCGTTTTATCAACAGTTCAACCTTAAGAACTGAATGGTTTTAACAACAGTTGAATCTACAAATAAAACTCGTTTTAACAACAGTTGAATCTAAAGAACTGACTCGTTTTAACAACAGTTGAATCTTAAAATAAAACTCGTTTTAACAACAGTTGAATCTTAAGAACTGACTCATTTTAACAACAGTTGAATCTTAAGATAAAACTCGTTTTAACAACAGCTGAATCTTAAGATTAAACTCGTTTTAACAACAGTTGAATCTTAAGACAAAACCCGTTTTAACAACAGTTGAATCTTAAGAACTGTCTCGTTTTAACGACAGTTGAATCTTAAGAACTGACTCATTTTAACAACAGTTGAATCTTCAAATAAAACTCGTTTTAACAACAGTTGGATCTTAAGAACTGATTCGTTTTAACAACAGCTGAATCTTAAGATAAACTCGTTTTAACAACAGTTGAATCTTAAGATAAAACTCGTTTTAACTACAGTTGAATCTTAAGAACTGACTCGTTTTAACAACAGCTGAATCTTAAGATAAAACTCGTTTTAACAACAGTTGAATCTTAAGAACTGATTCGTTTTAACAACAGATGAATCTTAAGATAAACCTCGTTTTATCAACAGTTGCATCTTAAGAACTGGCTCGTTGAAACAACAGTTGAATTTTAAGATAAAACTCGTTTTAACAACAGTTGAATCTTAAGAACTGACTCGTTTTATCAACAGTTCAACCTTAAGAACTGACTCATTTTAACAACAGTTGAATCTTCAAATAAAACTCGTATTAACAACAGTTGAATCTTAAGAACTGACTCGTTTTATCAACAGTTCAACCTTAAGAACTGACTCGTTTTAACAACAGTTGAATCTTCAAATAAAACTCGTTTTAACAACAGTTGAATCTAAAGAACTGACTCGTTTTAACAACAGTTGAATCTTAAGATAAAACTCGTTTTAACAACAGTTGAATCTTAAGAACTGACTCATTTTAACAACAGTTGAATCTTAATATAAAACTCGTTTTAACAACAGCTGAATCTTAAGATTAAACTCGTTTTAACAACAGTTGAATCTTAAGACAAAACCCGTTTTAACAACATTTGAATCTTAAGAACTGTCTCGTTTTAGCGACAGTTGAATCTTAAGAACTGACTCGTTTTAACAGCAGTTGAATCTTAATATAAAACTCGTTTTAACAACAGTTGAATCTTAAGATAAAACTCGTTTTAACAACAGTTGAATCTTAAGAACTAACTCGTTTTAACAACAGTTGAATCTTAAGATAAAACTCGTTTTAACAACAGTTGAATCTTAAGAACTGACTCGTTTTAACAACAGCTGAATCTTAAGATAAAACTCGTATTAACAACAGTTGAATCTTAAGAACTGACACGTTTTATCAACAGTTCAACCTTAAGAACTGACTCGTTTTAACAACAGTTGAATCTTCAAATAAAACTCGTTTTAACAACAGTTGAATCTAAAGAACTGACTCGTTTTAACAACAGTTGAATCTTAAGATAAAACTCGTTTTAACAACAGTTGAATCTTAAGAACTGACTCATTTTAACAACAGTTGAATCTTAAGATACAACTCGTTTTAACAACAGCTGAATCTTAAGATTAATCTCGTTTTAACAACAGTTGAATCTTAAGACAAAACCCGTTTTAACAACAGTTGAATCTTAAGAACCGTCTCGATTTAACGACAGTTGAATCTTAAGAACTGACTCGTTTTAACAACAGCTGGATCTTAAGATTAAACTCGTTTTAACAACAGTTGAATCTTAAGACAAAACCCGTTTTAACAACAGTTGAATCTTAAGAACTGTCTCGTTTTAACAACAGTTGAATCTTAAGATAAACCTCGTTTTAACAACAGTTTAATCTTAAAAACTGACTCGTTTTAACAACAGTTGAATCTTAAGATAAAATTCGTTTTAACAACAGTTGAATCTTAAGAACTGATTCGTTTTAACAACAGTTCAAACTTAAGAACTGACTCGTTTTAACAACAGTTGAATCTTATGATAAAACTCATTTTAACAACAGTTGAATCTTAAGAACTGATTCGTTTTAACAACAGTTCAAACTTAAGAACTGATTCGTTTTAACAACAGATGAATCTTAAGATAAACCTTGTTTTAACAACAGTTGAATCTTAAGAACTGTCTCGATTTAACGACAGTTGAATCTTAAGAACTGACTCGTTTTAACAACAGTTGAATCTTAAGATAAAACTCGTTTTAAAATCAGTTGAATCTTAAGAACTGACTAATTTTAACAACAGCTGAATCTTAAGATAAAACTCGTTTTAACAACAGTTGAATCTTAAGAACTGACTCGTTTTAACGACAGTTGAATCTTATGATAAAACTCATTTTAACAACAGTTGAATGTTAAGATAAAACTCGTTTTAACAACAGTTGAATCTTAAGAACTGACTCTTTTTAACAACAGTTGAATGTTAAGATAAAACTCGTTTTAACAACAGTTGAATCTTAAGAACTGACTCGTTTTAACAACAGTTGAATCTTAAGAACTGACTCGTTTTAACAACAGTTGAATCTTATGATAAAACCCATTTTAACAATAGTTGAATCTTAAGATTAAACTCGTTTTAACAACAGTTGAATCTTAAGAACTGACTCGTTTTATCAACATTTCAACCTTAAGAACTGACTCGTTTTAACAACAGATGAATCTTCAAATAAAACTGGTTTTAACAACAGTTGAATCTTAAGAACTGACTCGTTTTAACAGGAGTTGAATCTTAAGAACTGATTCGTTTTAACAACAGTTCAAACTTAAGAACTGACTCGTATTAACAACAGTTGAATCTTATTATAAAACTCATTTTAACAACAGTTGAATCTTAAGAACTGATTCGTTTTAACAACAGATGAATCTTAAGATAAACCTCGTTTTAACAACAGTTGCATCTTAGGAACTGGCTCGTTTAAACAACAGTTGAATCTTAAGATAAAACACGTTTTAACAACAGTTGAATCTTAAGAACTGACTCGTTTTAACAACAGTTGAATCTTAAGATAAACTCGTTTTAACAACAGTTGAATCTTAAGAACTGACTCGTTTTAACAACAGCTGAATCTTTAGATAAAACTCGTATTAACAACAGTTGAATCTTAAGAACTGACTCGTTTTATCAACAGTTCAACCTTAAGAACTGACTCGTTTTAACAACAGTTGAATCTTCAAATAAAACTCGTTTTAACAACAGTTGAATGTTATGATAAAACTCGTTTTAACAACAGTTGAATCTTAAGAACTGACTCTTTTTAACAACAGTTGAATCTTAAGATAATACTCGTTTTAACAACAGTTGAATTTTAAGATACAATTGGTTTTAACAATAGTTGAATGTTAAGAACTATTTCGTTTTAACAACAGTGCAAACTTAAGAGCTGACTCGTTTTAACAACAGCTGAATCTTATGATAAAACTCATTTTAACAACAGTTGAATCTTAAGATAAAACTCGTTTTACCAACAGTTGAATCTTAAGCACTGTCTCGTTTTAACAACAGTTGAATCTTAAGATAAAACTCGTTTTAACAACAGTTGAATCTTAAGAACTAATTCGTTTTAACAACAGTTGAATCTTTTGATAAAACCCATTTTAACAACAGTTGAATCTTAAGATTAAACTCGTTTTAACAATAGTTGAATCTTAAGAACTGACTCGTTTTAACAACAGTTGAATCTTAAGAACTGACTCGTTTTATCAACATTTCAACCTTAAGAACTGACTCGTTTTAACAACAGTTGAATCTTCAAATAAAACTCGTTTTAACAACAGTTGAAACTTAAGAACTGACTCGTTTTAACAACAGTTGAATCTTAAGAACTGATTCGTTTTAACAACAGTTCAAACTTAAGAACTGACTCGTATTAACAACAGTTGAATCTTATTATAAAACTCATTTTAACAACAGTTGAATCTTAAGAACTGATTCGTTTTAACAACAGATGAATCTTAAGATAAACCTCGTTTTAACAACAGTTGCATCTTAAGAACTGGCTCGTTTAAACAACAGTTGAATCTTAAGATAAAACTCGTTTTAACAACAGTTGAATCTTAAGATAAACTCGTTTTAACAACAGTTGAATCTTAAGAACTGACTCGTTTTAACAACAGCTGAATCTTTAGATAAAACTCGTATTAACAACAGTTGAATCTTAAGAACTGACTCGTTTTATCAACAGTTCAACCTTAAGAACTGACTCGTTTTAACAACAGTTGAATCTTCAAATAAAACTCGTTTTAACAACAGTTGAATCTTAAGAACTGACTCGTTTTAACAACAGTTGAATGTTATGATAAAACTCGTTTTAACAACAGTTGAATCTTAAGAACTGACTCTTTTTAACAACAGTTGAATCTTAAGATAATACTCGTTTTAACAACAGTTGAATTTTAAGATAAAATTCGTTTTAACAATAGTTGAATGTTAAGAACTCTTTCGTTTTAACAACAGTGCAAACTTAAGAGCTGACTCGTTTTAACAACAGCTGAATCTTATGATAAAACTCATTTTAACAACAGTTGAATCTTAAGATAAAACTCGTTTTACCAACAGTTGAATCTTAAGCACTGTCTCGTTTTAACAACAGTTGAATCTTAAGATAAAACTCGTTTTAACAACAGTTGAATCTTAAGAACTAACTCGTTTTAACAACAGTTGAATCTTTTGATAAAACCCATTTTAACAACAGTTGAATCTTAAGATTAAACTCGTTTTAACAATAGTTGAATCTTAAGAACTGACTCGTTTTAACAACAGTTGAATCTTAAGAACTGACTCGTTTTATCAACATTTCAACCTTAAGAACTGACTCGTTTTAACAACAGTTGAATCTTCAAATAAAACTCGTTTTAACAACAGTTGAAACTTAAGAACTGACTCGTTTTAACAACAGTTGAATCTTATGATAAAACTCATTTTAACAACAGTTGAATCTTAAGATAAAACTCGTTTTAACAACAGTTGAATCTTAAGCACTGTCTCGTTTTAACAACATTTGAATCTTAAGATAAAACTCGTTTTAACAACAGTTGAATCTTAAGAACTGACTCGTTTTAACAACAGTTGAATCTTAAGAACTGACTCGTTTTAACAACAGTTGAATCTTAAGATAAGACTCGTTTTAACAACAGTTGAATCTTAAGAACTGACTCGTTTTATCAACATTTCAACCTTAAGAACTGACTCGTTTTAACAACAGATGAATCTTCAAATAAAACTCGTTTTAACAACAGTTGAATCTTAAGAACTGACTCGTTTTAACAACAGTTGAATCTTAAGAACTGATTCGTTTTAACAACAGTTCAAACTTAAGAACTGACTCGTATTAACAACAGTTGAATCTTATTATAAAACTCATTTTAACAACAGTTGAATCTTAAGAACTGATTCGTTTTAACAACAGATGAATCTTAAGATAAACCTCGTTTTAACAACAGTTGCATCTTAGGAACTGGCTCGTTTAAACAACAGTTGAATCCTAAGATAAAACACGTTTTAACAACAGTTGAATCTTAAGAACTGACTCGTTTTAACAACAGTTGAATCTTAAGATAAACTCGTTTTAACAACAGTTGAATCTTAAGAACTGACTCGTTTTAACAACAGCTGAATCTTAAGATAAACCTCGTATTAACAACAGTTGAATCTTAAGAACTGACTCGTTTTATCAACAGTTCAACCTTAAGAACTGACTCGTTTTAACAACAGTTGAATCTTAAGAACTGATTCGTTTTAACAACAGTTCAAACTTAAGAACTGACTCGTATTAACAACAGTTGAATCTTATTATAAAACTCATTTTAACAACAGTTGAATCTTAAGAACTGATTCGTTTTAACAACAGATGAATCTTAAGATAAACCTCGTTTTAAAAACAGTTGCATCTTAAGAACTGGCTCGTTTAAACAACAGTTGAATCTTAAGATAAAACTCGTTTTAACAACAGTTGAATCTTAACATAAAATTCGTTTTAACAATAGTTGAATGTTAAGAACTCTTTCGTTTTAACAACAGTGCAAACTTAAGAGCTGACTCGTTTTAACAACAGTTGAATCTTATGATAAAACTCATTTTAACAACAGTTGAATCTTAAGATAAAACTCGTTTTAACAACAGTTGAATCTTAAGCACTGTCTCGTTTTAACAACAGTTGAATCTTAAGATAAAACTCGTTTTAACAACAGTTGAATCTTAAGAACTGATTCGTTTTAACAACAGCTGAATCTTAAGATAAACTCGTTTTAACAACAGTTGAATCTTAAGATAAAACTGGTTTTAACAACAGTTGTATCTTAAGAACTGATTCGTTTTAACAACAGATGAATCTTAAGATAATCCTCGTTTTAACAACAGTTGCATCTTGAGAACTGGCTCGTTTAAACAACAGTTGAATCTTAAGATAAAACTCGTTTTAACAACAGTTGAATCTTAAGAACTGACTCGTTTTAACAACAGTTGAATCTTAAGATAAAACTCGTTTTAACAACAGTTGAATCTTAAGAACTGACTCATTTTAACAACAGTTGAATCTTAAGATAAATCTCGTTTTAACAACAGCTGAATCTTAAGATTAAACTCGTTTTAACAACAGTTGAATCTTAAGACAAAACCCGTTTTAACAACAGTTGAATCTTAAGAACTGTCTCGTTTTAACGACAGTTGAATCTTAAGAACTGACTCGTTTTAACAACAGCTGAATCTTAAGATTAAACTCGTTTTAACAACAGTTGAATCTTAAGACAAAACCCGTTTTAACAACAGTTTAATCTTAAGAACTGACTCGTTTTAACAACAGTTGAATCTTAAGATAAAATTCGTTTTAACAACAGTTGAATATTAAGAACTGACTCGTTTTATAAACAGTTCAACTTTAAGAACTGACTCGTTTTAACAACTGTTGAATCTTCAAATAAAACTCGTTTTAACAACAGTTGAATATTAAGAACTGACTCGTTTTATAAACAGTTCAACTTTAAGAACTGACTCGTTTTAACAGCAGTTGAATCTTAATCTAAAACTCGTTTTAATAACAGTTGAAGCTTAAGATAAAACTCGTTTTAACAACAGTTGAATATTAAGAACTTACTCGTGTTAACAACAGGTGAATTTTAAGATAAAACTCGTTTTAACAACAGTTGAATCTTAAGAACTGACTCGTTTTATCAACAGTTCAACCTTAAGAACTGACTC
Organism: Eledone cirrhosa; assembly: GCA_964016885.1. Classification (NCBI taxonomy): domain Eukaryota; kingdom Metazoa; phylum Mollusca; class Cephalopoda; order Octopoda; family Eledonidae; genus Eledone; species Eledone cirrhosa. The sequence continues at coordinate 23,897,801 of OZ024744.1, forward strand.
ATTTTAACAAAAGTTGAATCTTCAAATAAAACTCGTTTTAACAACAGTTGAATGTTAAGAACTGATTCGTTTTAACAACAGTTGAATCTTAAGAACTGTCTCGTTTTAACGACAGTTGAATCTTAAGATAAACCTCGTTTTAACAACAGTTTAATCTTAAGAACTGACTCGTTTTAACAACAGTTGAATCTTAAGATAAAACTCGTTTTAACAACAGTTGAATCTTAAGATAAAACTCGTTTTAACAACAGTTGAATCTTAAGAACTGACTCGTTTTAATAACAGTTGAATCTTAAGATAAAACTCGTTTTAACAACAGTTGAATCTTAAGAACTGACTCGTTTTAACAACAGCTGAAGTTTAAGATAAAACTCGTTTTAACAACAGTTGAATCTTAAGAACTGACTCGTTTTATCAACAGTTCAACCTTAAGAACTGACTTATTTTAACAAAAGTTGAATCTTCAAATAAAACTCGTTTTAACAACAGTTGAATGTTAAGAACTGATTCGTTTTAACAACAGCTGAATCTTAAGATAAACTCGTTTTAACAACAGTTGAATCTTAAGATAAACCTCGTTTTAACAACAGTTTAATCTTAAGAACTGACTCGTTTTAACAACAGTTGAATCTTAAGATAAAATTCGTTTTAACAACAGTTGCATCTTAAGAACTGACTCGTTTTAACAACAGTTGAATCTTAAGATAAAACTCGTTTTAACAACAGTTGAATCTTAAGAACTGTCTCGTTTTAACAACAGTTGAATCTTAAGAACTGACTCGTTTTAACAACAGTTGAATCTTATGATAAAACTCATTTTAACAACAGTTGAATCTTAAGAACTAACTCGTTTTAACAACAGTTGAATCTTAAGAACTGACTCGTTTTAACAACAGTTGAATCTTAAGAACTGACTCGATTTATAAACAGTTCAACCTTAAGAACTGACTCGTTTTAACAACAGTTGAATCTTCAAATAAAACTCGTTTTAACAACAGTTGAATATTAAGAACTGACTCGTTTTAACAGTAGTTGAATCTTAATATAAAACTCGTTTTAACAACAGTTGAATCTTTAGATAAACCTCGTTTTAACAACAGTTTAATCTTAAGAACTGACTCGTTTTAACAACAGTTGAACCTTATATAACATTCGTTTTAACAACAGTTGAATCTTAAGAACTGATTCGTTTTAACAACAGTTCAAACTTAAGAACTGACTCGTTTTAACAACAGCTGAATCTTAAGATGAAACTCGTTTTAACAACAGTTGAATCTTAAGAACTGACTCGTTTTAACAACAGATGAATCTTAAGATAAACCTCGTTTTAACAACAGTTGAATCTTAAGAACTGATTCGTTTTAACAACAGCTGAATCTTAAGATAAACTCATTTTAACAACAGCTGAATCTTAAGATAAAACTCGTTTTAACAACAGTTGAATCTTAAGAACTGATTCGTTTTAACAACAGATGAATCTTGAGATAAAACTCGTTTTAACAACAGTTGCATCTTAAGAACTGGCTCGTTTAAACGACAGTTGAATCTTAAGGTAAAACTCGTTTTAACAACAGTTGAATCTTAAGAACTGACTCGTTTTAACAACAGTTAAATCTTAAGATAAAACTCGTTTTAACAACAGTTGAATCTTAAGAACTGACTCGTTTTATCAACAGTTCAACCTTAAGAACTGACTGGTTTTAACAACAGTTGAATCTACAAATAAAACTCGTTTTAACAACAGTTGAATCTAAAGAACTGACTCGTTTTAACAACAGTTGAATCTTAAAATAAAACTCGTTTTAACAACAGTTGAATCTTAAGAACTGACTCATTTTAACAACAGTTGAATCTTAAGATAAAACTCGTTTTAACAACAGCTGAATCTTAAGATTAAACTCGTTTTAACAACACTTGAATCTTAAGACAAAACCCGTTTTAACAACAGTTGAATCTTAAGAACTGTCTCGTTTTAACGACAGTTGAATCTTAAGAACTGACTCATTTTAACAACAGTTGAATCTTCAAATAAAACTCGTTTTAACAACAGTTGGATCTTAAGAACTGATTCGTTTTAACAACAGCTGAATCTTAAGATAAACTCGTTTTAACAACAGTTGAATCTTAAGATAAAACTCGTTTTAACTACAGTTGAATCTTAAGAACTGACTCGTTTTAACAACAGCTGAATCTTAAGATAAAACTCGTTTTAACAACAGTTGAATCTTAAGAACTGATTCGTTTTAACAACAGATGAATCTTAAGATAAACCTCGTTTTATCAACAGTTGCATCTTAAGAACTGGCTCGTTGAAACAACAGTTGAATTTTAAGATAAAACTCGTTTTAACAACAGTTGAATCTTAAGAACTGACTCGTTTTATCAACAGTTCAACCTTAAGAACTGACTCATTTTAACAACAGTTGAATCTTCAAATAAAACTCGTATTAACAACAGTTGAATCTTAAGAACTGACTCGTTTTATCAACAGTTCAACCTTAAGAACTGACTCGTTTTAACAACAGTTGAATCTTCAAATAAAACTCGTTTTAACAACAGTTGAATCTAAAGAACTGACTCGTTTTAACAACAGTTGAATCTTAAGATAAAACTCGTTTTAACAACAGTTGAATCTTAAGAACTGACTCATTTTAACAACAGTTGAATCTTAATATAAAACTCGTTTTAACAACAGCTGAATCTTAAGAACTGTCTCGTTTTAACGACAGTTGAATCTTAAGAACTGACTCGTTTTAACAACAGCTGAAGTTTAAGATAAAACTTGTTTTAACAACAGTTGAATCTTAAGAACTGACTCGTTTTATCAACAGTTCAACCTTAAGAACTGACTCATTTTAACAAAAGTTGAATCTTCAAATAAAACTCGTTTTAACAACAGTTGAATGTTAAGAACTGATTCGTTTTAACAACAGCTGAATCTTAAGATAAACTCGTTTTAACAACAGTTGAATCTTAAGATGAACCTCGTTTTAACAACAGTTTAATCTTAAGAACTGACTCGTTTTAACAACAGTTGAATCTTAAGATAAAATTCGTTTTAACAACAGTTGCATCTTAAGAACTGACTCGTTTTAACAACAGTTGAATCTTAAGATAAAACTCGTTTTAACAACAGTTGAATCTTAAGAACTGTCTCGTTTTAACAACAGTTGAATCTTAAGAACTGACTCGTTTTAACAACAGTTGAATCTTATGATAAAACTCATTTTAACAACAGTTGAATCTTAAGAACTAACTCGTTTTAACAACAGTTGAATCTTAAGAACTGACTCGTTTTAACAACAGTTGAATCTTAAGAACTGACTCGTTTTATAAACAGTTCAACCTTAAGAACTGACTCGTTTTAACAACAGTTGAATCTTCAAATAAAACTCGTTTTAACAACAGTTGAATATTAAGAACTGACTCGTTTTAACAGTAGTTGAATCTTAATATAAAACTCGTTTTAACAACAGTTGAATCTTTAGATAAACCTCGTTTTAACAACAGTTTAATCTTAAGAACTGACTCGTTTTAACAACAGTTGAACCTTATATAACATTCGTTTTAACAACAGTTGAATCTTAAGAACTGATTCGTTTTAACAACAGTTCAAACTTAAGAACTGACTCGTTTTAACAACAGCTGAATCTTAAGATGAAACTCGTTTTAACAACAGTTGAATCTTAAGAACTGACTCGTTTTAACAACAGATGAATCTTAAGATAAACCTCGTTTTAACAACAGTTGAATCTTAAGAACTGATTCGTTTTAACAACAGCTGAATCTTAAGATAATCTCATTTTAACAACAGCTGAATCTTAAGATAAAACTCGTTTTAACAACAGTTGAATCTTAAGAACTGATTCGTTTTAACAACAGATGAATCTTAAGATAAAACTCGTTTTAACAACAGTTGCATCTTAAGAACTGGCTCGTTTAAACAACAGTTGAATCTTAAGGTAAAACTCGTTTTAACAACAGTTGAATCTTAAGAACTGACTCGTTTTAACAACAGTTAAATCTTAAGATAAAACTCGTTTTAACAACAGTTGAATCTTAAGAACTGACTCGTTTTATCAACAGTTCAACCTTAAGAACTGATTGGTTTTAACAACAGTTGAATCTACAAATAAAACTCGTTTTAACAACAGTTGAATCTAAAGAACTGACTCGTTTTAACAACAGTTGAATCTTAAAATAAAACTCGTTTTAACAACAGTTGAATCTTAAGAACTGACTCATTTTAACAACAGTTGAATCTTAAGATAAAACTCGTTTTAACAACAGCTGAATCTTAAGATTAAACTCGTTTTAACAACAGTTGAATCTTAAGACAAAACCCGTTTTAACAACAGTTGAATCTTAAGAACTGTCTCGTTTTAACGACAGTTGAATCTTAAGAACTGACTCATTTTAACAACAGTTGAATCTTCAAATAAAACTCGTTTTAACAACAGTTGGATCTTAAGAACTGATTCGTTTTAACAACAGCTGAATCTTAAGATAAACTCGTTTTAACAACAGTTGAATCTTAAGATAAAACTCGTTTTAACTACAGTTGAATCTTAAGAACTGACTCGTTTTAACAACAGCTGAATCTTAAGATAAAACTCGTTTTAACAACAGTTGAATCTTAAGAACTGATTCGTTTTAACAACAGATGAATCTTAAGATAAACCTCGTTTTATCAACAGTTGCATCTTAAGAACTGGCTCGTTGAAACAACAGTTGAATTTTAAGATAAAACTCGTTTTAACAACAGTTGAATCTTAAGAACTGACTCGTTTTATCAACAGTTCAACCTTAAGAACTGACTCATTTTAACAACAGTTGAATCTTCAAATAAAACTCGTATTAACAACAGTTGAATCTTAAGAACTGACTCGTTTTATCAACAGTTCAACCTTAAGAACTGACTCGTTTTAACAACAGTTGAATCTTCAAATAAAACTCGTTTTAACAACAGTTGAATCTAAAGAACTGACTCGTTTTAACAACAGTTGAATCTTAAGATAAAACTCGTTTTAACAACAGTTGAATCTTAAGAACTGACTCATTTTAACAACAGTTGAATCTTAATATAAAACTCGTTTTAACAACAGCTGAATCTTAAGATTAAACTCGTTTTAACAACAGTTGAATCTTAAGACAAAACCCGTTTTAACAACAGTTGAATCTTAAGAACTGTCTCGTTTTAACGACAGTTGAATCTTAAGAACTGACTCCTTTTAACAACAGCTGAATCTTAAGATTAAACTCGTTTTAACAACAGTTGAATCTTAAGACAAAACCCGTTTTAACAACAGTTGAATCTTAAGAACTGTCTCGTTTTAACGACAGTTGAATCTTAAGAACTGACTCGTTTTAACAGCAGTTGAATCTTAATATAAAACTCGTTTTAACAACAGTTGAATATTAAGATAAAACTCGTTTTAACAACAGTTGAATCTTAAGAACTAACTCGTTTTAACAACAGTTGAATCTTAAGAACTAACTCGTTTTAACAACAGTTGAATCTTAAGATAAAACTCGTTTTAACAACAGTTGAATCTTAAGAACTGACTCGTTTTAACAACAGCTGAATCTTAAGATAAAACTCGTATTAACAACAGTTGAATCTTAAGAACTGACACGTTTTATCAACAGTTCAACCTTAAGAACTGACTCGTTTTAACAACAGTTGAATCTTCAAATAAAACTCGTTTTAACAACAGTTGAATCTAAAGAACTGACTCGTTTTAACAACAGTTGAATCTTAAGATAAAACTCGTTTTAACAACAGTTGAATCTTAAGAACTGACTCATTTTAACAACAGTTGAATCTTAAGATACAACTCGTTTTAACAACAGCTGAATCTTAAGATTAATCTCGTTTTAACAACAGTTGAATCTTAAGACAAAACCCGTTTTAACAACAGTTGAATCTTAAGAACTGTCTCGATTTAACGACAGTTGAATCTTAAGAACTGGCTCGTTTTAACAACAGCTGAATCTTAAGATTAAACTCGTTTTAACAACAGTTGAATCTTAAGACAAAACCCGTTTTAACAACAGTTGAATCTTAAGAACTGTCTCGTTTTAACAACAGTTGAATCTTAAGATAAACCTCGTTCTAACAACAGTTTAATCTTAAAAACTGACTCGTTTTAACAACAGTTGAATCTTAAGATAAAATTCGTTTTAACAACAGTTGAATCTTAAGAACTGATTCGTTTTAACAACAGTTCAAACTTAAGAACTGACTCGTTTTAACAACAGTTGAATCTTATGATAAAACTCATTTTAACAACAGTTGAATCTTAAGAACTGATTCGTTTTAACAACAGATGAATCTTAAGATAAACCTTGTTTTAACAACAGTTGAATCTTAAGAACTGTCTCGATTTAACGACAGTTGAATCTTAAGAACTGACTCGTTTTAACAACAGTTGAATCTTACGATAAAACTCGTTTTAACATCAGTTGAATCTTAAGAACTGACTAATTTTAACAACAGCTGAATCTTAAGATAAAACTCGTTTTAACAACAGTTGAATCTTAAGAACTGACTCGTTTTAACAACAGTTGAATCTTATGATAAAACTCATTTTAACAACAGTTGAATGTTAAGATAAAACTCGTTTTAACAACAGTTGAATCTTAAGAACTGACTCTTTTTAACAACAGTTGAATGTTAAGATAAAACTCGTTTTAACAACAGTTGAATCTTAAGAACTGACTCGTTTTAACAACAGTTGAATCTTAAGAACTGACTCGTTTTAACAACAGTTGAATCTTATGATAAAACCCATTTTAACAACAGTTGAATCTTAAGATTAAACTCGTTTTAACAACAGTTGAATCTTAAGAACTAACTCGTTTTAACAACAGTTGAATCTTAAGATAAAACTCGTTTTAACAACAGTTGAATCTTAAGAACTGACTCGTTTTAACAACAGCTGAATCTTAAGATAAAACTCGTATTAACAACAGTTGAATCTTAAGAACTGACACGTTTTATCAACAGTTCAACCTTAAGAACTGACTCGTTTTAACAACAGTTAAATCTTCAAATAAAACTCGTTTTAACAACAGTTGAATCTAAAGAACTGACTCGTTTTAACAACAGTTGAATCTTAAGATAAAACTCGTTTTAACAACAGTTGAATCTTAAGAACTGACTCATTTTAACAACAGTTGAATCTTAAGATACAACTCGTTTTAACAATAGCTGAATCTTAAGATTAATCTCGTTTTAACAACAGTTGAATCTTAAGACAAAACCCGTTTTAACAACAGCTGAATCTTAAGATAAAACTCGTATTAACAACAGTTGAATCTTAAGAACTGACTCGTTTTAACAACAGTTCAAACTTAAGAACTGACTCGTGTTAACAACAGCTGAATCTTAAGATGAAACTCGTTTTAACAACAGTTGAATCTTAAGAACTGATTCGTTTTAACAACAGCTGAATCTTAAGATAAACTCGTTTTAACAACAGTTGAATCTTAAGATAAAACTTGTTTTAACAACAGTTGTATCTTAAGAACTGATTCGTTTTAACAAAAGATGAATCTTAAGATAATCCTCGTTTTAACAACAGTTGCATCTTGAGAACTGGCTCGTTTAAACAACAGTTGAATCTTAAGATAAAACTCGTTTTAACAACAGTTGAATCTTAAGAACTGACTCGTTTTAACAACATTTGAATCTTAAGATAAAACTCGTTTTAACAACAGTTGAATCTTAAGAACTGACTCATTTTAACAACAGTTGAATCTTAAGATAAATCTCGTTTTAACAACAGCTGAATCTTAAGATTAAACTCGTTTTAACAACAGTTGAATCTTAAGACAAAACCCGTTTTAACAACAGTTGAATCTTAAGAACTGTCTCGTTTTAACGACAGTTGAATCTTAAGAACTGACTCGTTTTAACAACAGCTGAATCTTAAGATTAAACTCGTTTTAACAACAGTTGAATCTTAAGACAAAACCCGTTTTAACAACAGTTGAATCTTAAGAACTGTCTCGTTTTAACAACAGTTGAATCTTAAGATAAACCTCGTTTTAACAACAGTTTAATCTTAAGAACTGACTCGTTTTAACAACAGTTGAATCTTAAGATAAAATTCGTTTTAACAACAGTTGAATCTTAAGAACTGACTCGTTTTATAAACAGTTCAACCTTAAGAACTGACTCGTTTTAACAACTGTTGAATCTTCAAATAAAACTCGTTTTAACAACAGTTGAATATTAAGAACTGACTCGTTTTAACAGCAGTTGAATCTTAATCTAAAACTCGTTTTAATAACAGTTGAAGCTTAAGATAAAACTCGTTTTAACAACAGTTGAATCTTAAGAACTGACTCGTTTTATCAACAGTTCAACCTTAAGAACTGACTCCTTTTAACAAAAGTTGAATCTTCAAATAAAACTCGTTTTAACAACAGTTGAATGTTAAGAACTGATTCGTTTTAACAACAGCTGAATCTTAAGATAAACTCGTTTTAACAACAGTTGAATCTTAAGATAAACCTCGTTTTAACAACAGTTTAATCTTAAGAACTGACTCGTTTTAACAACAGTTGAATCTTAAGAACTGACTCGTTTTAACAACAGTTGAAGTTTAAGATAAAACTCGTTTTAACAACAGTTGAATCTTAAGAACTGACTCATTTTAACAACAGTTGAATCTTAAGAACTGTCTCGATTTAACGACAGTTGAATCTTAAGAACTGGCTCGTTTTAACAACAGCTGAATCTTAAGATTAAACTCGTTTTAACAACAGTTGAATCTTAAGACAAAACCCGTTTTAACAACAGTTGAATCTTAAGAACTGTCTCGTTTTAACAACAGTTGAATCTTAAGATAAACCTCGTTTTAACAACAGTTTAATCTTAAAAACTGACTCGTTTTAACAACAGTTGAATCTTAAGATAAAATTCGTTTTAACAACAGTTGAATCTTAAGAACTGATTCGTTTTAACAACAGTTCAAACTTAAGAACTGACTCGTTTTAACAACAGTTGAATCTTATGATAAAACTCATTTTAACAACAGTTGAATCTTAAGAACTGATTCGTTTTAACAACAGATGAATCTTAAGATAAACCTTGTTTTAACAACAGTTGAATCTTAAGAACTGTCTCGATTTAACGACAGTTGAATCTTAAGAACTGACTCGTTTTAACAACAGTTGAATCTTACGATAAAACTCGTTTTAACATCAGTTGAATCTTAAGAACTGACTAATTTTAACAACAGCTGAATCTAAAGATAAAACTCGTTTTAACAACAGTTGAATCTTAAGAACTGACTCGTTTTAACAACAGTTGAATCTTATGATAAAACTCATTTTAACAACAGTTGAATCTTAAGATAAAACTCGTTTTAACAACAGTTGAATCTTAAGAACTAACTCGTTTTAACAACAGTTGAATCTTAAGATAAAACTCGTTTTAACAACAGTTGAATCTTAAGAACTGACTCGTTTTAACAACAGCTGAATCTTAAGATAAAACTCGTATTAACAACAGTTGAATCTTAAGAACTGACACGTTTTATCAACAGTTCAACCTTAAGAACTGACTCGTTTTAACAACAGTTGAATCTTCAAATAAAACTCGTTTTAACAACAGTTGAATCTAAAGAACTGACTCGTTTTAACAACAGTTGAATCTTAAGATAAAACTCGTTTTAACAACAGTTGAATCTTAAGAACTGACTCATTTTAACAACAGTTGAATCTTAAGATACAACTCGTTTTAACAATAGCTGAATCTTAAGATTAATCTCGTTTTAACAACAGTTGAATCTTAAGACAAAACCCGTTTTAACAACAGCTGAATCTTAAGATAAAACTCGTATTAACAACAGTTGAATCTTAAGAACTGACTCGTTTTAACAACAGTTCAAACTTAAGAACTGACTCGTGTTAACAACAGCTGAATCTTAAGATGAAACTCGTTTTAACAACAGTTGAATCTTAAGAACTGATTCGTTTTAACAACAGCTGAATCTTAAGATAAACTCGTTTTAACAACAGTTGAATCTTAAGATAAAACTTGTTTTAACAACAGTTGTATCTTAAGAACTGATTCGTTTTAACAACAGATGAATCTTAAGATAATCCTCGTTTTAACAACAGTTGCATCTTGAGAACTGGCTCGTTTAAACAACAGTTGAATCTTAAGATAAAACTCGTTTTAACAACAGTTAAATCTTAAGAACTGACTCGTTTTAACAACAGTTGAATCTTAAGATAAAACTCGTTTTAACAACAGTTGAATCTTAAGAACTGACTCATTTTAACAACAGTTGAATCTTAAGATAAATCTCGTTTTAACAACAGCTGAATCTTAAGATTAAACTCGTTTTAACAACAGTTGAATCTTAAGACAAAACCCGCTTTAACAACAGTTGAATCTTAAGAACTGTCTCGTTTTAACGACAGTTGAATCTTAAGAACTGACTCGTTTTAACAACAGTTTAATCTTAAGAACTGACTCGTTTTAACAACAGTTGAATCTTAAGATAAAATTCGTTTTAACAACAGTTGAATCTTAAGAACTGACTCGTTTTATAAACAGTTCAACCTTAAGAACTGACTCGTTTTAACAACTGTTGAATCTTCAAATAAAACTCGTTTTAACAACAGTTGAATATTAAGAACTGACTCGTTTTAACAGCAGTTGAATCTTAATCTAAAACTCGTTTTAATAACAGTTGAAGCTTAAGATAAAACTCGTTTTAACAACAGTTGAATCTTAAGAACTTACTCGTGTTAACAACAGGTGAATTTTAAGATAAAACTCGTTTTAACAACAGTTGAATCTTAAGAATTGACTCGTTTTATCAACAGTTCAACCTTAAGAACTGACTCCTTTTAACAAAAGTTGAATCTTCAAATAAAACTCGTTTTAACAACAGTTGAATGTTAAGAACTGATTCGTTTTAACAACAGCTGAATCTTAAGATAAACCTCGTTTTAACAACAGTTTAATCTTAAGTACTGACTCGTTTTAACAACAGTTGAATCTTAAGATAAAACTCGTTTTAACAACAGTTGAATCTTAAGAACTGACTCGTTTTAACAACAGTTGAAGTTTAAGATAAAACTCGTTTTAACAACAGTTGAATCTTAAGAACTGACTCGTTTTATCAACAGTTCAGCCTTAAGAACTGACTCATTTTAACAAAAGTTGAATCTTCAAATAAAACTCGTTTTAACAACAGTTGAATGTTAAGAACTGATTCGTTTTAACAACAGCTGAATCTTAAGATGAACTCGTTTTAACAACAGTTGAATCTTAAGATAAACCTCGTTTTAACAACAGTTTAATCTTAAGAACTGACTCGTTTTAACAACAGTTGAATCTTAAGATAAAATTCGTTTTAACAACGGTTGCATCTTAAGAACTGACTCGTTTTAACAACAGTTGAATCTTAAGATAAAACTCGTTTTAACAACAGTTGAATCTTAAGAACTGTCTCGTTTTAACAACAGTTGAATCTTAAGAACTGACTCGTTTTAACAACAGTTGAATCTTATGATAAAACTCATTTTAACAACAGTTGAATCTTAAGAACTAACTCGTTTTAACAACAGTTGAATCTTAAGAACTGACTCGTTTTAACAACAGTTGAATCTTAAGAACTGACTCGTTTTAACAACAGTTGAATCTTCAAATAAAACTCGTTTTAACAACAGTTGAATATTAAGAACAGACTCGTTTTAACAGTAGTTGAATCTTAATATAAAACTCGTTTTAACAACAGTTGAATCTTTAGATAAACCTCGTTTTAACAACAGTTTAATCTTAAGAACTGACTCGTTTTAACAACAGTTGAACCTTATATAACATTCGTTTTAACAACAGTTGAATCTTAAGAACTGATTCGTTTTAACAACAGTTCAAACTTAAGAACTGACTCGTTTTAACAACAGCTGAATCTTAAGATGAAACTCGTTTTAACAACAGTTGCATCTTAAGAACTGACTCGTTTTAACAACAGTTGAATCTTAAGATAAAACTCGTTTTAACAACAGTTGAATCTTAAGAACTGTCTCGTTTTAACAACAGTTGAATCTTAAGAACTGACTCGTTTTAACAACAGTTGAATCTTATGATAAAACTCATTTTAACAACAGTTGAATCTTAAGAACTAACTCGTTTTAACAACAGTTGAATCTTAAGAACTGACTCGTTTTAACAACAGTTGAATCTTAAGAACTGACTCGTTTTATAAACAGTTCAACCTTAAGAACTGACTCGTTTTAACAACAGTTGAATCTTCAAATAAAACTCGTTTTAACAACAGTTGAATATTAAGAACTGACTCGTTTTAACAGTAGTTGAATCTTAATATAAAACTCGTTTTAACAACAGTTGAATCTTTAGATAAACCTCGTTTTAACAACAGTTTAATCTTAAGAACTGACTCGTTTTAACAACAGTTGAACCTTATATAACATTCGTTTTAACAACAGTTGAATCTTAAGAACTGATTCGTTTTAACAACAGTTCAAACTTAAGAACTGACTCGTTTTAACAACAGCTGAATCTTAAGATGAAACTCGTTTTAACAACAGTTGAATCTTAAGAACTGACTCGTTTTAACAACAGATGAATCTTAAGATAAACCTCGTTTTAACAACAGTTGAATCTTAAGAACTGATTCGTTTTAACAACAGATGAATCTTAAGATAAACCTTGTTTTAACAACAGTTGAATCTTAAGAACTGTCTCGATTTAACGACAGTTGAATCTTAAGAACTGACTCGTTTTAACAACAGTTGAATCTTACGATAAAACTCGTTTTAACATCAGTTGAATCTTAAGAACTGACTAATTTTAACAACAGCTGAATCTTAAGATAAAACTCGTTTTAACAACAGTTGAATCTTAAGAACTGACTCGTTTTAACAACAGTTGAATCTTATGATAAAACTCATTTTAACAACAGTTGAATGTTAAGATAAAACTCGTTTTAACAACAGTTGAATCTTAAGAACTGACTCTTTTTAACAACAGTTGAATGTTAAGATAAAACTCGTTTTAACAACAGTTGAATCTTAAGAACTGACTCGTTTTAACAACAGTTGAATCTTAAGAACTGACTCGTTTTAACAACAGTTGAATCTTATGATAAAACCCATTTTAACAACAGTTGAATCTTAAGATTAAACTCGTTTTAACAACAGTTGAATCTTAAGAACTAACTCGTTTTAACAACAGTTGAATCTTAAGATAAAACTCGTTTTAACAACAGTTGAATCTTAAGAACTGACTCGTTTTAACAACAGCTGAATCTTAAGATAAAACTCGTATTAACAACAGTTGAATCTTAAGAACTGACACGTTTTATCAACAGTTCAACCTTAAGAACTGACTCGTTTTAACAACAGTTGAATCTTCAAATAAAACTCGTTTTAACAACAGTTGAATCTAAAGAACTGACTCGTTTTAACAACAGTTGAATCTTAAGATAAAACTCGTTTTAACAACAGTTGAATCTTAAGAACTGACTCATTTTAACAACAGTTGAATCTTAAGATACAACTCGTTTTAACAATAGCTGAATCTTAAGATTAATCTCGTTTTAACAACAGTTGAATCTTAAGACAAAACCCGTTTTAACAACAGCTGAATCTTAAGATAAAACTCGTATTAACAACAGTTGAATCTTAAGAACTGACTCGTTTTAACAACAGTTCAAACTTAAGAACTGACTCGTGTTAACAACAGCTGAATCTTAAGATGAAACTCGTTTTAACAACAGTTGAATCTTAAGAACTGATTCGTTTTAACAACAGCTGAATCTTAAGATAAACTCGTTTTAACAACAGTTGAATCTTAAGATAAAACTTGTTTTAACAACAGTTGTATCTTAAGAACTGATTCGTTTTAACAACAGATGAATCTTAAGATAATCCTCGTTTTAACAACAGTTGCATCTTGAGAACTGGCTCGTTTAAACAACAGTTGAATCTTAAGATAAAACTCGTTTTAACAACAGTTGAATCTTAAGAACTGACTCGTTTTAACAACAGTTGAATCTTAAGATAAAACTCGTTTTAACAACAGTTGAATCTTAAGAACTGACTCATTTTAACAACAGTTGAATCTTAAGATAAATCTCGTTTTAACAACAGCTGAATCTTAAGATTAAACTCGTTTTAACAACAGTTGAATCTTAAGACAAAACCCGTTTTAACAACAGTTGAATCTTAAGAACTGTCTCGTTTTAACGACAGTTGAATCTTAAGAACTGACTCGTTTTAACAACAGTTTAATCTTAAGAACTGACTCGTTTTAACAACAGTTGAATCTTAAGATAAAATTCGTTTTAACAACAGTTGAATCTTAAGAACTGACTCGTTTTATAAACAGTTCAACCTTAAGAACTGACTCGTTTTAACAACTGTTGAATCTTCAAATAAAACTCGTTTTAACAACAGTTGAATATTAAGAACTGACTCGTTTTAACAGCAGTTGAATCTTAATCTAAAACTCGTTTTAATAACAGTTGAAGCTTAAGATAAAACTCGTTTTAACAACAGTTGAATCTTAAGAACTTACTCGTGTTAACAACAGGTGAATTTTAAGATAAAACTCGTTTTAACAACAGTTCAACCTTAAGAACTGACTCCTTTTAACAAAAGTTGAATCTTCAAATAAAACTCGTTTTAACAACAGTTGAATGTTAAGAACTGATTCGTTTTAACAACAGCTGAATCTTAAGATAAACTCGTTTTAACAACAGTTGAATCTTAAGATAAACCTCGTTTTAACAACAGTTTAATCTTAAGTACTGACTCGTTTTAACAACAGTTGAATCTTAAGATAAAACTCGTTTTAACAACAGTTTAATTTTAAGATAAAACTCGTTTTAACAACAGTTGAATCTTAAGAACTGACTCGTTTTAATAACAGTTGAATCTTAAGATAAAACTCGTTTTAACAACAGTTGAATCTTAAGAACTGACTCGTTTTAACAACAGTTGAAGTTTAAGATAAAACTCGTTTTAACAACAGTTGAATCTTAAGAACTGACTCGTTTTATCAACAGTTCAGCCTTAAGAACTGACTCATTTTAACAAAAGTTGAATCTTCAAATAAAACTCGTTTTAACAACAGTTGAATGTTAAGAACTGATTCGTTTTAACAACAGCTGAATCTTAAGATGAACTCGTTTTAACAACAGTTGAATCTTAAGATAAACCTCGTTTTAACAACAGTTTAATCTTAAGAACTGACTCGTTTTAACAACAGTTGAATCTTAAGATAAAATTCGTTTTAACAACAGTTGCATCTTAAGAACTGACTCGTTTTAACAACAGTTGAATCTTAAGATAAAACTCGTTTTAACAACAGTTGAATCTTAAGAACTGTCTCGTTTTAACAACAGTTGAATCTTAAGAACTGACTCGTTTTAACAACAGTTGAATCTTATGATAAAACTCATTTTAACAACAGTTGAATCTTAAGAACTAACTCGTTTTAACAACAGTTGAATCTTAAGAACTGACTCGTTTTAACAACAGTTGAATCTTAAGAACTGACTCGTTTTAACAACAGTTGAATCTTCAAATAAAACTCGTTTTAACAACAGTTGAATATTAAGAACAGACTCGTTTTAACAGTAGTTGAATCTTAATATAAAACTCGTTTTAACAACAGTTGAATCTTTAGATAAACCTCGTTTTAACAACAGTTTAATCTTAAGAACTGACTCGTTTTAACAACAGTTGAACCTTATATAACATTCGTTTTAACAACAGTTGAATCTTAAGAACTGATTCGTTTTAACAACAGTTCAAACTTAAGAACTGACTCGTTTTAACAACAGCTGAATCTTAAGATGAAACTCGTTTTAACAACAGTTGCATCTTAAGAACTGACTCGTTTTAACAACAGTTGAATCTTAAGATAAAACTCGTTTTAACAACAGTTGAATCTTAAGAACTGTCTCGTTTTAACAACAGTTGAATCTTAAGAACTGACTCGTTTTAACAACAGTTGAATCTTATGATAAAACTCATTTTAACAACAGTTGAATCTTAAGAACTAACTCGTTTTAACAACAGTTGAATCTTAAGAACTGACTCGTTTTAACAACAGTTGAATCTTAAGAACTGACTCGTTTTATAAACAGTTCAACCTTAAGAACTGACTCGTTTTAACAACAGTTGAATCTTCAAATAAAACTCGTTTTAACAACAGTTGAATATTAAGAACTGACTCGTTTTAACAGTAGTTGAATCTTAATATAAAACTCGTTTTAACAACAGTTGAATCTTTAGATAAACCTCGTTTTAACAACAGTTTAATCTTAAGAACTGACTCGTTTTAACAACAGTTGAACCTTATATAACATTCGTTTTAACAACAGTTGAATCTTAAGAACTGATTCGTTTTAACAACAGTTCAAACTTAAGAACTGACTCGTTTTAACAACAGCTGAATCTTAAGATGAAACTCGTTTTAACAACAGTTGAATCTTAAGAACTGACTCGTTTTAACAACAGATGAATCTTAAGATAAACCTCGTTTTAACAACAGTTGAATCTTAAGAACTGATTCGTATTAACAACAGCTGAATCTTAAGATAAACTCATTTTAACAACAGCTGAATCTTAAGATAAAACTCGTTTTAACAACAGTTGAATCTTAAGAACTGATTCGTTTTAACAACAGATGAATCTTAAGATAAAACTCGTTTTAACAACAGTTGCATCTTAAGAACTGGCTCGTTTAAACAACAGTTGAATCTTAAGGTAAAACTCGTTTTAACAACAGTTGAATCTTAAGAACTGACTCGTTTTAACAACAGTTAAATCTTAAGATAAAACTCGTTTTAACAACAGTTGAATCTTAAGAACTGACTCGTTTTATCAACAGTTCAACCTTAAGAACTGACTGGTTTTAACAACAGTTGAATCTACAAATAAAACTCGTTTTAACAACAGTTGAATCTAAAGAACTGACTCGTTTTAACAACAGTTGAATCTTAAAATAAAACTCGTTTTAACAACAGTTGAATCTTAAGAACTGACTCATTTTAACAACAGTTGAATCTTAAGATAAAACTCGTTTTAACAACAGCTGAATCTTAAGATTAAACTCGTTTTAACAACAGTTGAATCTTAAGACAAAACCCGTTTTAACAACAGTTGAATCTTAAGAACTGTCTCGTTTTAACGACAGTTGAATCTTAAGAACTGACTCATTTTAACAACAGTTGAATCTTCAAATAAAACTCGTTTTAACAACAGTTGGATCTTAAGAACTGATTCGTTTTAACAACAGCTGAATCTTAAGATAAACTCGTTTTAACAACAGTTGAATCTTAAGATAAAACTCGTTTTAACTACAGTTGAATCTTAAGAACTGACTCGTTTTAACAACAGCTGAATCTTAAGATAAAACTCGTTTTAACAACAGTTGAATCTTAAGAACTGATTCGTTTTAACAACAGATGAATCTTAAGATAAACCTCGTTTTATCAACAGTTGCATCTTAAGAACTGGCTCGTTGAAACAACAGTTGAATTTTAAGATAAAACTCGTTTTAACAACAGTTGAATCTTAAGAACTGACTCGTTTTATCAACAGTTCAACCTTAAGAACTGACTCATTTTAACAACAGTTGAATCTTCAAATAAAACTCGTATTAACAACAGTTGAATCTTAAGAACTGACTCGTTTTATCAACAGTTCAACCTTAAGAACTGACTCGTTTTAACAACAGTTGAATCTTCAAATAAAACTCGTTTTAACAACAGTTGAATCTAAAGAACTGACTCGTTTTAACAACAGTTGAATCTTAAGATAAAACTAGTTTTAACAACAGTTGAATCTTAAGAACTGACTCATTTTAACAACAGTTGAATCTTAATATAAAACTCGTTTTAACAACAGCTGAATCTTAAGATTAAACTCGTTTTAACAACAGTTGAATCTTAAGACAAAACCCGTTTTAACAACAGTTGAATCTTAAGAACTGTCTCGTTTTAACGACAGTTGAATCTTAAGAACTGACTCGTTTTAACAACAGCTGAATCTTAAGATTAAACTCGTTTTAACAACAGTTGAATCTTAAGACAAAACCCGTTTTAACAACAGTTGAATCTTAAGAACTGTCTCGTTTTAACGACAGTTGAATCTTAAGAACTGACTCGTTTTAACAGCAGTTGAATCTTAATATAAAACTCGTTTTAACAACAGTTGAATCTTAAGATAAAACTCGTTTTAACAACAGTTGAATCTTAAGAACTAACTCGTTTTAACAACAGTTGAATCTTAAGAACTAACTCGTTTTAACAACAGTTGAATCTTAAGATAAAACTCGTTTTAACAACAGTTGAATCTTAAGAACTGACTCGTTTTAACAACAGCTGAATCTTAAGATAAAACTCGTATTAACAACAGTTGAATCTTAAGAACTGACACGTTTTATCAACAGTTCAACCTTAAGAACTGACTCGTTTTAACAACAGTTGAATCTTCAAATAAAACTCGTTTTAACAACAGTTGAATCTAAAGAACTGACTCGTTTTAACAACAGTTGAATCTTAAGATAAAACTCGTTTTAACAACAGTTGAATCTTAAGAACTGACTCATTTTAACAACAGTTGAATCTTAAGATACAACTCGTTTTAACAACAGCTGAATCTTAAGATTAATCTCGTTTTAACAACAGTTGAATCTTAAGACAAAACCCGTTTTAACAACAGTTGAATCTTAAGAACTGTCTCGATTTAACGACAGTTGAATCTTAAGAACTGGCTCGTTTTAACAACAGCTGAATCTTAAGATTAAACTCGTTTTAACAACAGTTGAATCTTAAGACAAAACCCGTTTTAACAACAGTTGAATCTTAAGAACTGTCTCGTTTTAACAACAGTTGAATCTTAAGATAAACCTCGTTTTAACAACAGTTTAATCTTAAAAACTGACTCGTTTTAACAACAGTTGAATCTTAAGATAAAATTCGTTTTAACAACAGTTGAATCTTAAGAACTGATTCGTTTTAACAACAGTTCAAACTTAAGAACTGACTCGTTTTAACAACAGTTGAATCTTATGATAAAACTCATTTTAACAACAGTTGAATCTTAAGAACTGATTCGTTTTAACAACAGATGAATCTTAAGATAAACCTTGTTTTAACAACAGTTGAATCTTAAGAACTGTCTCGATTTAACGACAGTTGTATCTTAAGAACTGACTCGTTTTAACAACAGTTGAATCTTACGATAAAACTCGTTTTAACATCAGTTGAATCTTAAGAACTGACTAATTTTAACAACAGCTGAATCTTAAGATAAAACTCGTTTTAACAACAGTTGAATCTTAAGAACTGACTCGTTTTAACAACAGTTGAATCTTATGATAAAACTCATTTTAACAACAATTGAATGTTAAGATAAAACTCGTTTTAACAACAGTTGAATCTTAAGAACTGACTCTTTTTAACAACAGTTGAATGTTAAGATAAAACTCGTTTTAACAACAGTTGAATCTTAAGAACTGACTCGTTTTAACAACAGTTGAATCTTAAGAACTGACTCGTTTTAACAACAGTTGAATCTTATGATAAAACCCATTTTAACAACAGTTGAATCTTAAGATTAAACTCGTTTTAACAACAGTTGAATCTTAAGAACTAACTCGTTTTAACGACAGTTGAATCTTAAGATAAAACTCGTTTTAACAACAGTTGAATCTTAAGAACTGACTCGTTTTAACAACAGCTGAATCTTAAGATAAAACTCGTATTAACAACAGTTGAATCTTAAGAACTGACACGTGTTATCAACAGTTCAACCTTAAGAACTGACTCGTTTTAACAACAGTTAAATCTTCAAATAAAACTCGTTTTAACAACAGTTGAATCTAAAGAACTGACTCGTTTTAACAACAGTTGAATCTTAAGATAAAACTCGTTTTAACAACAGTTGAATCTTAAGAACTGACTCATTTTAACAACAGTTGAATCTTAAGATACAACTCGTTTTAACAATAGCTGAATCTTAAGATTAATCTCGTTTTAACAACAGTTGAATCTTAAGACAAAACCCGTTTTAACAACAGCTGAATCTTAAGATAAAACTCGTATTAACAACAGTTGAATCTTAAGAACTGACTCGTTTTAACAACAGTTCAAACTTAAGAACTGACTCGTGTTAACAACAGCTGAATCTTAAGATGAAACTCGTTTTAACAACAGTTGAATCTTAAGAACTGATTCGTTTTAACAACAGCTGAATCTTAAGATAAACTCGTTTTAACAACAGTTGAATCTTAAGATAAAACTTGTTTTAACAACAGTTGTATCTTAAGAACTGATTCGTTTTAACAACAGATGAATCTTAAGATAATCCTCGTTTTAACAACAGTTGCATCTTGAGAACTGGCTCGTTTAAACAACAGTTGAATCTAAAGATAAAACTCGTTTTAACAACAGTTGAATCTTAAGAACTGACTCGTTTTAACAACATTTGAATCTTAAGATAAAACTCGTTTTAACAACAGTTGAATCTTAAGAACTGACTCATTTTAACAACAGTTGAATCTTAAGATAAATCTCGTTTTAACAACAGCTGAATCTTAAGTTTAAACTCGTTTTAACAACAGTTGAATCTTAAGACAAAACCCGTTTTAACAACAGTTGAATCTTAAGAACTGTCTCGTTTTAACGACAGTTGAATCTTAAGAACTGACTCGTTTTAACAACAGCTGAATCTTAAGATTAAACTCGTTTTAACAACAGTTGAATCTTAAGACAAAACCCGTTTTAACAACAGTTGAATCTTAAGAACTGTCTCGTTTTAACAACAGTTGAATCTTAAGATAAACCTCGTTTTAACAACAGTTTAATCTTAAGAACTGACTCGTTTTAACAACAGTTGAATCTTAAGATAAAATTCGTTTTAACAACAGTTGAATCTTAAGAACTGACTCGTTTTATAAACAGTTCAACCTTAAGAACTGACTCGTTTTAACAACTGTTGAATCTTCAAATAAAACTCGTTTTAACAACAGTTGAATATTAAGAACTGACTCGTTTTAACAGCAGTTGAATCTTAATCTAAAACTCGTTTTAATAACAGTTGAAGCTTAAGATAAAACTCGTTTTAACAACAGTTGAATCTTAAGAACTTACTCGTGTTAACAACAGGTGAATTTTAAGATAAAACTCGTTTTAACAACAGTTGAATCTTAAGAACTGACTCGTTTTATCAACAGTTCAACCTTAAGAACTGACTCCTTTTAACAAAAGTTGAATCTTCAAATAAAACTCGTTTTAACAACAGTTGAATGTTAAGAACTGATTCGTTTTAACAACAGCTGAATCTTAAGATAAACTCGTTTTAACAACAGTTGAATCTTAAGATAAACCTCGTTTTAACAACAGTTTAATCTTAAGAACTGACTCGTTTTAACAACAGTTGAATCTTAAGAACTGACTCGTTTTAACAACAGTTGAAGTTTAAGATAAAACTCGTTTTAACAACAGTTGGATCTTAAGAACTGACTCATTTTAACAACAGTTGAATCTTAAGATACAACTCGTTTTAACAACAGCTGAATCTTAAGATTAATCTCGTTTTAACAACAGTTGAATCTTAAGACAAAACCCGTTTTAACAACAGTTGAATCTTAAGAACTGTCTCGATTTAACGACAGTTGAATCTTAAGAACTGGCTCGTTTTAACAACAGCTGAATCTTAAGATTAAACTCGTGTTAACAACAGTTGAATCTTAAGACAAAACCCGTTTTAACAACAGTTGAATCTTAAGAACTGTCTCGTTTTAACAACAGTTGAATCTTAAGATAAACCTCGTTTTAACAACAGTTTAATCTTAAAAACTGACTCGTTTTAACAACAGTTGAATCTTAAGATAAAATTCGTTTTAACAACAGTTGAATCTTAAGAACTGATTCGTTTTAACAACAGTTCAAACTTAAGAACTGACTCGTTTTAACAACAGTTGAATCTTATGATAAAACTCATTTTAACAACAGTTGAATCTTAAGAACTGATTCGTTTTAACAACAGATGAATCTTAAGATAAACCTTGTTTTAACAACAGTTGAATCTTAAGAACTGTCTCGATTTAACGACAGTTGAATCTTAAGAACTGACTCGTTTTAACAACAGTTGAATCTTACGATAAAACTCGTTTTAACATCAGTTGAATCTTAAGAACTGACTAATTTTAACAACAGCTGAATCTTAAGATAAAACTCGTTTTAACAACAGTTGAATCTTAAGAACTGACTCCTTTTAACAACAGTTGAATCTTATGATAAAACTCATTTTAACAACAGTTGAATGTTAAGATAAAACTCGTTTTAACAACAGTTGAATCTTAAGAACTGACTCTTTTTAACAACGGTTGAATGTTAAGATAAAACTCGTTTTAACAACAGTTGAATCTTAAGAACTGACTCGTTTTAACAACAGTTGAATCTTAAGAACTGACTCGTTTTAACAACAGTTGAATCTTATGATAAAACCCATTTTAACAACAGTTGAATCTTAAGATTAAACTCGTTTTAACAACAGTTGAATCTTAAGAACTAACTCGTTTTAACAACAGTTGAATCTTAAGATAAAACTCGTTTTAACAACAGTTGAATCTTAAGAACTGACTCGTTTTAACAACAGCTGAATCTTAAGATAAAACTCGTATTAACAACAGTTGAATCTTAAGAACTGACACGTTTTATCAACAGTTCAACCTTAAGAACTGACTCGTTTTAACAACAGTTGAATCTTCAAATAAAACTCGTTTTAACAACAGTTGAATCTAAAGAACTGACTCGTTTTAACAACAGTTGAATCTTAAGATAAAACTCGTTTTAACAACAGTTGAATCTTAAGAACTGACTCATTTTAACAACAGTTGAATCTTAAGATACAACTCGTTTTAACAATAGCTGAATCTTAAGATTAATCTCGTTTTAACAACAGTTGAATCTTAAGACAAAACCCGTTTTAACAACAGCTAAATCTTAAGATAAAACTCGTATTAACAACAGTTGAATCTTAAGAACTGACTCGTTTTAACAACAGTTCAAACTTAAGAACTGACTCGTGTTAACAACAGCTGAATCTTAAGATGAAACTCGTTTTAACAACAGTTGAATCTTAAGAACTGATTCGTTTTAACAACAGCTGAATCTTAAGATAAACTCGTTTTAACAACAGTTGAATCTTAAGATAAAACTTGTTTTAACAACAGTTGTATCTTAAGAACTGATTCGTTTTAACAACAGATGAATCTTAAGATAATCCTCGTTTTAACAACAGTTGCATCTTGAGAACTGGCTCGTTTAAACAACAGTTGAATCTTAAGATAAAACTCGTTTTAACAACAGTTGAATCTTAAGAACTGACTCGTTTTAACAACAGTTGAATCTTAAGATAAAACTCGTTTTAACAACAGTTGAATCTTAAGAACTGACTCATTTTAACAACAGTTGAATCTTAAGATAAATCTCGTTTTAACAACAGCTGAATCTTAAGATTAAACTCGTTTTAACAACAGTTGAATCTTAAGACAAAACCCGTTTTAACAACAGTTGAATCTTAAGAACTGTCTCGTTTTAACGACAGTTGAATCTTAAGAACTGACTCGTTTTAACAACAGTTTAATCTTAAGAACTGACTCGTTTTAACAACAGTTGAATCTTAAGATAAAACTCGTTTTAACAACAGTTGAATCTTAAGAACTGACTCGTTTTAACAACAGTTGAATCTTAAGATAAAACTCGTTTTAACAACAGTTGAATCTTAAGAACTGACTCATTTTAACAACAGTTGAATCTTAAGATAAATCTCGTTTTAACAACAGCTGAATCTTAAGATTAAACTCGTTTTAACAACAGTTGAATCTTAAGACAAAACCCGTTTTAACAACAGTTGAATCTTAATAACTGTCTCGTTTTAACGACAGTTGAATCTTAAGAACTGACTCGTTTTAACAACAGTTTAATCTTAAGAACTGACTCGTTTTAACAACAGTTGAATCTTAAGATAAAATTCGTTTTAACGACAGTTGAATCTTAAGAACTGACTCGTTTTATAAACAGTTCAACCTTAAGAACTGACTCGTTTTAACAACTGTTGAATCTTCAAATAAAACTCGTTTTAACAACAGTTGAATATTAAGAACTGACTCGTTTTAACAGCAGTTGAATCTTAATCTAAAACTCGTTTTAATAACAGTTGAAGCTTAAGATAAAACTCGTTTTAACAACAGTTGAATCTTAAGAACTTACTCGTGTTAACAACAGGTGAATTTTAAGATAAAACTCGTTTTAACAACAGTTGAATCTTAAGAACTGACTCGTTTTATCAACAGTTCAACCTTAAGAACTGACTCCTTTTAACAAAAGTTGAATCTTCAAATAAAACTCGTTTTAACAACAGTTGAATGTTAAGAACTGATTCGTTTTAACAACAGCTGAATCTTAAGATAAACTCGTTTTAACAACAGTTGAATCTTAAGATAAACCTCGTTTTAACAACAGTTTAATCTTAAGTACTGACTCGTTTTAACAACAGTTGAATCTTAAGATAAAACTCGTTTTAACAACAGTTTAATTTTAAGATAAAACTCGTTTTAACAACAGTTGAATCTTAAGAACTGACTCGTTTTAATAACAGGTGAATCTTAAGATAAAACTCGTTTTAACAACAGTTGAATCTTAAGAACTGACTCGTTTTAACAACAGTTGAAGTTTAAGATAAAACTCGTTTTAACAACAGTTGAATCTTAAGAACTGACTCGTTTTATCAACAGTTCAGCCTTAAGAACTGACTCATTTTAACAAAAGTTGAATCTTCAAATAAAACTCGTTTTAACAACAGTTGAATGTTAAGAACTGATTCGTTTTAACAACAGCTGAATCTTAAGATAAACTCGTTTTAACAACAGTTGAATCTTAAGATAAACCTCGTTTTAACAACAGTTTAATCTTAAGAACTGACTCGTTTTAACAACAGTTGAATCTTAAGATAAAATTCGTTTTAACAACAGTTGCATCTTAAGAACTGACTCGTTTTAACAACAGTTGAATCTTAAGATAAAACTCGTTTTAACAACAGTTGAATCTTAAGAACTGTCTCGTTTTAACAACAGTTGAATCTTAAGAACTGACTCGTTTTAACAACAGTTGAATCTTATGATAAAACTCATTTTAACAACAGTTGAATCTTAAGAACTAACTCGTTTTAACAACAGTTGAATCTTAAGAACTGACTCGTTTTAACAACAGTTGAATCTTCAAATAAAACTCGTTTTAACAACAGTTGAATATTAAGAACAGACTCGTTTTAACAGTAGTTGAATCTTAATATAAAACTCGTTTTAACAACAGTTGAATCTTTAGATAAACCTCGTTTTAACAACAGTTTAATCTTAAGAACTGACTCGTTTTAACAACAGTTGAACCTTATATAACATTCGTTTTAACAACAGTTGAATCTTAAGAACTGATTCGTTTTAACAACAGTTCAAACTTAAGAACTGACTCGTTTTAACAACAGCTGAATCTTAAGATGAAACTCGTTTTAACAACAGTTGAATCTTAAGAACTCACTCGTTTTAACAACAGATGAATCTTAAGATAAACCTCGTTTTAACAACAGTTGAATCTTAAGAACTGATTCGTTTTAACAACAGCTGAATCTTAAGATAAACTCATTTTAACAACAGCTGAATCTTAAGATAAAACTCGTTTTAACAACAGTTGAATCTTAAGAACTGATTCGTTTTAACAACAGATGAATCTTAAGATAAACCTCGTTTTAACAACGGTTGCATCTTAAGAACTGGCTCGTTTAAACAACAGTTGAATCTTAAGGTAAAACTCGTTTTAACAACAGTTGAATCTTAAGAACTGACTCGTTTTAACAACAGTTAAACCTTAAGATAAAACTCGTTTTAACAACAGTTGAATCTTAAGAACTGACTCGTTTTATCAACAGTTCAACCTTAAGAACTGACTGGTTTTAACAACAGTTGAATCTGCAAATAAAACTCGTTTTAACAACAGTTGAATCTTAAGAACTGACTCATTTTAACAACAGTTGAATCTTAAGTTAAAACTCGTTTTAACAACAGCTGAATCTTAAGATTAAACTCGTTTTAACAACAGTTGAATCTTAAGACAAAACCCGTTTTAACAACAGTTGAATCTTAAGAACTGTCTCGTTTTAACGACAGTTGAATCTTAAGAACTGACTCATTTTAACAACAGTTGAATCTTCAAATAAAACTCGTTTTAACAACAGTTGGATCTTAAGAACTGATTCGTTTTAACAACAGCTGAATCTTAAGATAAACTCGTTTTAACAACAGTTGAATCTTAAGATAAAACTCGTTTTAACTACAGTTGAATCTTAAGAACTGACTCGTTTTAACAACAGCTGAATCTTAAGATAAAACTCGTTTTAACAACAGTTGAATCTTAAGAACTGATTCGTTTTAACAACAGATGAATCTTAAGATAAACCTCGTTTTATCAACAGTTGCATCTTAAGAACTGGCTCGTTGAAACAACAGTTGAATTTTAAGATAAAACTCGTTTTAACAACAGTTGAATCTTAAGAACTGACTCGTTTTATCAACAGTTCAACCTTAAGAACTGACTCATTTTAACAACAGTTGAATCTTCAAATAAAACTCGTATTAACAACAGTTGAATCTTAAGAGCTGACTCGTTTTATCAACAGTTCAACCTTAAGAACTGACTCGTTTTAACAATAGTTTAATCTTCAAATAAAACTCGTTTTAACAACAGTTGAATCTAAAGAACTGACTCGTTTTAACAACAGTTGAATCTTAATATAAAACTCGTTTTAACAACAGTTGAATCTTAAGAACTGACTCATTTTAACAACAGTTGAATCTTAATATAAAACTCGTTTTAACAACAGCTGAATCTTAAGATTAAACTCGTTTTAACAACAGTTGAATCTTAAGACAAAACCCGTTTTAACAACAGTTGAATCTTAAGAACTGTCTCGTTTTAACGACAGTTGAATCTTAAGAACTGACTCGTTTTAACAGCAGTTGAATCTTAATATAAAACTCGTTTTAACAACAGTTGAATCTTAAGATAAAACTCGTTTTAACAACAGTTGAATCTTAAGAACTAACTCGTTTTAACAACAGTTGAATCTTAAGATAAAACTCGTTTTAACAACAGTTGAATCTTAAGAACTGACTCGTTTTAACAACAGCTGAATCTTAAGATAAAACTCGTATTAACAACAGTTGAATCTTAAGAACTGACACGTTTTATCAACAGTTCAACCTTAAGAACTGACTCGTTTTAACAACAGTTGAATCTTCAAATAAAACTCGTTTTAACAACAGTTGAATCTAAAGAACTGACTCGTTTTAACAACAGTTGAATCTTAAGATAAAACTCGTTTTAACAACAGTTGAATCTTAAGAACTGTCTCATTTTAACAACAGTTGAATCTAAAGATACAACTCGTTTTAACAACAGCTGAATCTTAAGATTAATCTCGTTTTAACAACAGTTGAATCTTAAGACAAAACCCGTTTTACAACAGTTGAATCTTAAGAACTGTCTCGATTTAACGACAGTTGAATCTTAAGAACTGACTCGTTTTAACAACAGCTGAATCTTAAGATTAAACTCGTTTTAACAACAGTTGAATCTTAAGACAAAACCCGTTTTAACAACAGTTGAATCTTAAGATAAACCTCGTTTTAACAACAGTTTAATCTTAAAAACTGACTCGTTTTAACAACAGTTGAATCTTAAGAACTGATTCGTTTTAACAACAGTTCAAACTTAAGAACTGACTCGTTTTAACAACAGTTGAATCTTATGATAAAACTCATTTTAACAACAGTTGAATCTTAAGAACTCATTCGTTTTAACAACAGATGAATCTTAAGATAAACCTTGTTTTAACAACAGTTGAATCTTAAGAACTGTCTCGATTTAACGACAGTTGAATCTTAAGAACTGACTCGTTTTAACAACAGTTGAATCTTACGATAAAACTCGTTTTAACATCAGTTGAATCTTAAGAACTGACTAATTTTAACAACAGCTGAATCTTAAGATAAAACTCGTTTTAACAACAGTTGAATCTTAAGAACTGACTCGTTTTAACAACAGTTGAATCTTATGATAAAACTCATTTTAACAACAGTTGAATGTTAAGATAAAACTCGTTTTAACAACAGTTGAATCTTAAGAACTGACTCTTTTTAACAACAGTTGAATGTTAAGATAAAACTCGTTTTAACAACAGTTGAATCTTAAGAACTGACTCGTTTTAACAACAGTTGAATCTTAAGAACTGACTCGTTTTAACAACAGTTGAATCTTATGATAAAACCCATTTTAACAACAGTTGAATCTTAAGATTAAACTCGTTTTAACAACAGTTGAATCTTAAGAACTGACTCGTTTTATCAACATTTCAACCTTAAGAACTGACTCGTTTTAACAACAGATGAATCTTCAAATAAAACTCGTTTTAACAACAGTTGAATCTTAAGAACTGACTCGTTTTAACAGCAGTTGAATCTTAAGAACTGATTCGTTTTAACAACAGTTCAAACTTAAGAACTGACTCGTATTAACAACAGTTGAATCTTATTATAAAACTCATTTTAACAACAGTTGAATCTTAAGAACTGATTCGTTTTAACAACAGATGAATCTTAAGATAAACCTCGTTTTAACAACAGTTGCATCTTAGGAACTGGCTCGTTTAAACAACAGTTGAATCTTAAGATAAAACACGTTTTAACAACAGTTGAATCTTAAGAACTGACTCGTTTTAACAACAGTTGAATCTTAAGATAAACTCGTTTTAACAACAGTTGAATCTTAAGAACTGACTCGTTTTAACAACAGCTGAATCTTAAGATAAAACTCGTATTAACAACAGTTGAATCTTAAGAACTGACTCGTTTTATCAACAGTTCAACCTTAAGAACTGACTCGTTTTAACAACAGTTGAATCTTCAAATAAAACTCGTTTTAACAACAGTTGAATCTTAAGAACTGACTCGTTTTAACAACAGTTGAATGTTATGATAAAACTCGTTTTAACAACAGTTGAATCTTAAGAACTGACTCTTTTTAACAACAGTTGAATCTTAAGATAATACTCGTTTTAACAACAGTTGAATTTTAAGATAAAATTCGTTTTAACAATAGTTGAATGTTAAGAACTCTTTCGTTTTAACAACAGTGCAAACTTAAGAGCTGACTCGTTTTAACAACAGCTGAATCTTATGATAAAACTCATTTTAACAACAGTTGAATCTTAAGATAAAACTCGTTTTACCAACAGTTGAATCTTAAGCACTGTCTCGTTTTAACAACAGTTGAATCTTAAGATAAAACTCGTTTTAACAACAGTTGAATCTTAAGAACTAACTCGTTTTAACAACAGTTGAATCTTTTGATAAAACCCATTTTAACAACAGTTGAATCTTAAGATTAAACTCGTTTTAACAATAGTTGAATCTTAAGAACTGACTCGTTTTAACAACAGTTGAATCTTAAGAACTGACTCGTTTTATCAACATTTCAACCTTAAGAACTGACTCGTTTTAACAACAGTTGAATCTTCAAATAAAACTCGTTTTAACAACAGTTGAAACTTAAGAACTGACTCGTTTTAACAACAGTTGAATCTTAAGAACTGATTCGTTTTAACAACAGTTCAAACTTAAGAACTGACTCGTATTAACAACAGTTGAATCTTATTATAAAACTCATTTTAACAACAGTTGAATCTTAAGAACTGATTCGTTTTAACAACAGATGAATCTTAAGATAAACCTCGTTTTAACAACAGTTGCATCTTAAGAACTGGCTCGTTTAAACAACAGTTGAATCTTAAGATAAAACTCGTTTTAACAACAGTTGAATCTTAAGATAAAATTCGTTTTAACAATAGTTGAATGTTAAGAACTGTTTCGTTTTAACAACAGTGCAAACTTAAGAGCTGACTCGTTTTAACAACAGTTGAATCTTATGATAAAACTCATTTTAATAACAGTTGAATCTTAAGATAAAACTCGTTTTAACAACAGTTGAATCTTAAGCACTGTCTCGTTTTAACAACATTTGAATCTTAAGATAAACCTCGTTTTAACAACAGTTTAATCTTAAGAACTGACTCGTTTTAACAACAGTTGAATCTTAAGATAAAATTCGTTTTAACAACAGTTGCATCTTAAGAACTGACTCGTTTTAACAACAGTTGAATCTTAAGATAAAACTCGTTTTAACAACAGTTGAATCTTAAGAACTGTCTCGTTTTAACAACAGTTGAATCTTAAGAACTGACTCGTTTTAACAACAGTTGAATCTTATGATAAAACTCATTTTAACAACAGTTGAATCTTAAGAACTAACTCGTTTTAACAACAGTTGAATCTTAAGAACTGACTCGTTTTAACAACAGTTGAATCTTCAAATAAAACTCGTTTTAACAACAGTTGAATATTAAGAACAGACTCGTTTTAACAGTAGTTGAATCTTAATATAAAACTCGTTTTAACAACAGTTGAATCTTTAGATAAACCTCGTTTTAACAACAGTTTAATCTTAAGAACTGACTCGTTTTAACAACAGTTGAACCTTATATAACATTCGTTTTAACAACAGTTGAATCTTAAGAACTGATTCGTTTTAACAACAGTTCAAACTTAAGAACTGACTCGTTTTAACAACAGCTGAATCTTAAGATGAAACTCGTTTTAACAACAGTTGAATCTTAAGAACTCACTCGTTTTAACAACAGATGAATCTTAAGATAAACCTCGTTTTAACAACAGTTGAATCTTAAGAACTGATTCGTTTTAACAACAGCTGAATCTTAAGATAAACTCATTTTAACAACAGCTGAATCTTAAGATAAAACTCGTTTTAACAACAGTTGAATCTTAAGAACTGATTCGTTTTAACAACAGATGAATCTTAAGATAAACCTCGTTTTAACAACGGTTGCATCTTAAGAACTGGCTCGTTTAAACAACAGTTGAATCTTAAGGTAAAACTCGTTTTAACAACAGTTGAATCTTAAGAACTGACTCGTTTTAACAACAGTTAAACCTTAAGATAAAACTCGTTTTAACAACAGTTGAATCTTAAGAACTGACTCGTTTTATCAACAGTTCAACCTTAAGAACTGACTGGTTTTAACAACAGTTGAATCTGCAAATAAAACTCGTTTTAACAACAGTTGAATCTTAAGAACTGACTCATTTTAACAACAGTTGAATCTTAAGTTAAAACTCGTTTTAACAACAGCTGAATCTTAAGATTAAACTCGTTTTAACAACAGTTGAATCTTAAGACAAAACCCGTTTTAACAACAGTTGAATCTTAAGAACTGTCTCGTTTTAACGACAGTTGAATCTTAAGAACTGACTCATTTTAACAACAGTTGAATCTTCAAATAAAACTCGTTTTAACAACAGTTGGATCTTAAGAACTGATTCGTTTTAACAACAGCTGAATCTTAAGATAAACTCGTTTTAACAACAGTTGAATCTTAAGATAAAACTCGTTTTAACTACAGTTGAATCTTAAGAACTGACTCGTTTTAACAACAGCTGAATCTTAAGATAAAACTCGTTTTAACAACAGTTGAATCTTAAGAACTGATTCGTTTTAACAACAGATGAATCTTAAGATAAACCTCGTTTTATCAACAGTTGCATCTTAAGAACTGGCTCGTTGAAACAACAGTTGAATTTTAAGATAAAACTCGTTTTAACAACAGTTGAATCTTAAGAACTGACTCGTTTTATCAACAGTTCAACCTTAAGAACTGACTCATTTTAACAACAGTTGAATCTTCAAATAAAACTCGTATTAACAACAGTTGAATCTTAAGAGCTGACTCGTTTTATCAACAGTTCAACCTTAAGAACTGACTCGTTTTAACAATAGTTTAATCTTCAAATAAAACTCGTTTTAACAACAGTTGAATCTAAAGAACTGACTCGTTTTAACAACAGTTGAATCTTAATATAAAACTCGTTTTAACAACAGTTGAATCTTAAGAACTGACTCATTTTAACAACAGTTGAATCTTAATATAAAACTCGTTTTAACAACAGCTGAATCTTAAGATTAAACTCGTTTTAACAACAGTTGAATCTTAAGACAAAACCCGTTTTAACAACAGTTGAATCTTAAGAACTGTCTCGTTTTAACGACAGTTGAATCTTAAGAACTGACTCGTTTTAACAGCAGTTGAATCTTAATATAAAACTCGTTTTAACAACAGTTGAATCTTAAGATAAAACTCGTTTTAACAACAGTTGAATCTTAAGAACTAACTCGTTTTAACAACAGTTGAATCTTAAGATAAAACTCGTTTTAACAACAGTTGAATCTTAAGAACTGACTCGTTTTAACAACAGCTGAATCTTAAGATAAAACTCGTATTAACAACAGTTGAATCTTAAGAACTGACACGTTTTATCAACAGTTCAACCTTAAGAACTGACTCGTTTTAACAACAGTTGAATCTTCAAATAAAACTCGTTTTAACAACAGTTGAATCTAAAGAACTGACTCGTTTTAACAACAGTTGAATCTTAAGATAAAACTCGTTTTAACAACAGTTGAATCTTAAGAACTGTCTCATTTTAACAACAGTTGAATCTAAAGATACAACTCGTTTTAACAACAGCTGAATCTTAAGATTAATCTCGTTTTAACAACAGTTGAATCTTAAGACAAAACCCGTTTTACAACAGTTGAATCTTAAGAACTGTCTCGATTTAACGACAGTTGAATCTTAAGAACTGACTCGTTTTAACAACAGCTGAATCTTAAGATTAAACTCGTTTTAACAACAGTTGAATCTTAAGACAAAACCCGTTTTAACAACAGTTGAATCTTAAGATAAACCTCGTTTTAACAACAGTTTAATCTTAAAAACTGACTCGTTTTAACAACAGTTGAATCTTAAGAACTGATTCGTTTTAACAACAGTTCAAACTTAAGAACTGACTCGTTTTAACAACAGTTGAATCTTATGATAAAACTCATTTTAACAACAGTTGAATCTTAAGAACTCATTCGTTTTAACAACAGATGAATCTTAAGATAAACCTTGTTTTAACAACAGTTGAATCTTAAGAACTGTCTCGATTTAACGACAGTTGAATCTTAAGAACTGACTCGTTTTAACAACAGTTGAATCTTACGATAAAACTCGTTTTAACATCAGTTGAATCTTAAGAACTGACTAATTTTAACAACAGCTGAATCTTAAGATAAAACTCGTTTTAACAACAGTTGAATCTTAAGAACTGACTCGTTTTAACAACAGTTGAATCTTATGATAAAACTCATTTTAACAACAGTTGAATGTTAAGATAAAACTCGTTTTAACAACAGTTGAATCTTAAGAACTGACTCTTTTTAACAACAGTTGAATGTTAAGATAAAACTCGTTTTAACAACAGTTGAATCTTAAGAACTGACTCGTTTTAACAACAGTTGAATCTTAAGAACTGACTCGTTTTAACAACAGTTGAATCTTATGATAAAACCCATTTTAACAACAGTTGAATCTTAAGATTAAACTCGTTTTAACAACAGTTGAATCTTAAGAACTGACTCGTTTTATCAACATTTCAACCTTAAGAACTGACTCGTTTTAACAACAGATGAATCTTCAAATAAAACTCGTTTTAACAACAGTTGAATCTTAAGAACTGACTCGTTTTAACAGCAGTTGAATCTTAAGAACTGATTCGTTTTAACAACAGTTCAAACTTAAGAACTGACTCGTATTAACAACAGTTGAATCTTATTATAAAACTCATTTTAACAACAGTTGAATCTTAAGAACTGATTCGTTTTAACAACAGATGAATCTTAAGATAAACCTCGTTTTAACAACAGTTGCATCTTAAGAACTGGCTCGTTTAAACAACAGTTGAATCTTAAGGTAAAACTCGTTTTAACAACAGTTGAATCTTAAGAACTGACTCGTTTTAACAACAGTTAAATCTTAAGATAAAACTCGTTTTAACAACAGTTGAATCTTAAGAACTGACTCGTTTTATCAACAGTTCAACCTTAAGAACTGACTGGTTTTAACAACAGTTGAATCTACAAATAAAACTCGTTTAACAACAGTTGCATCTAAAGAACTGACTCGTTTTAACAACAGTTGAATCTTAAAATAAAACTCGTTTTAACAACAGTTGAATCTTAAGAACTGACTCATTTTAACAACAGTTGAATCTTAAGATAAAACTCGTTTTAACAACAGCTGAATCTTACGATTAAACTCGTTTTAACAACAGTTGAATCTTAAGACAAAACCCGTTTTAACAACAGTTGAATCTTAAGAACTGTCTCGTTTTAACGACAGTTGAATCTTAAGAACTGACTCATTTTAACAACAGTTGAATCTTCAAATAAAACTCGTTTTAACAACAGTTGGATCTTAAGAACTGATTCGTTTTAACAACACCTGAATCTTAAGATAAACTCGTTTTAACAACAGTTGAATCTTAAGATAAAACTCGTTTTAACTACAGTTGAATCTTAAGAACTGACTCGTTTTAACAACAGCTGAATCTTAAGATAAAACTCGTTTTAACAACAGTTGAATCTTAAGAACTGATTCGTTTTAACAACAGATGAATCTTAAGATAAACCTCGTTTTATCAACAGTTGCATCTTAAGAACTGGCTCGTTGAAACAACAGTTGAATTTTAAGATAAAACTCGTTTTAACAACAGTTGAATCTTAAGAACTGACTCGTTTTATCAACAGTTCAACCTTAAGAACTGACTCATTTTAACAACAGTTGAATCTTCAAATAAAACTCGTATTACAACAGTTGAATCTTAAGAACTAACTCGTTTTATCAACAGTTCAACCTTAAGAACTGACTCGTTTTAACAACAGTTGAATCTTCAAATAAAACTCGTTTTAACAACAGTTGAATCTAAAGAACTGACTCGTTTTAACAACAGTTGAATCTTAAGATAAAACTCGTTTTAACAACAGTTGAATCTTAAGAACTGACTCATTTTAACAACAGTTGAATCTTAATATAAAACTCGTTTTAACAACAGCTGAATCTTAAGATTAAACTCGTTTTAACAACAGTTGAATCTTAAGACAAAACCCGTTTTAACAACAGTTGAATCTTAAGAACTGTCTCGTTTTAACGACAGTTGAATCTTAAGAACTGACTCGTTTTAACAACAGCTGAATCTTAAGATTAAACTCGTTTTAACAACAGTTGAATCTTAAGACAAAACCCGTTTTAACAACAGTTGAATCTTAAGAACTGTCTCGTTTTAACGACAGTTGAATCTTAAGAACTGACTCGTTTTAACAGCAGTTGAATCTTAATATAAAACTCGGTTTAACAACAGTTGAATCTTAAGATAAAACTCGTTTTAACAACAGTTGAATCTTAAGAACTAACTCGTTTTAACAACAGTTGAATCTTAAGATAAAACTCGTTTTAACAACAGTTGAATCTTAAGAACTGACTCGTTTTAAAAACAGCTGAATCTTAAGATAAAACTCGTATTAACAACAGTTGAATCTTAAGAACTGACACGTTTTATCAACAGTTCAACCTTAAGAACTGACTCGTTTTAACAACAGTTGAATCTTCAAATAAAACTCGTTTTAACAACAGTTGAATCTAAAGAACTGACTCGTTTTAACAACAGTTGAATCTTAAGATAAAACTCGTTTTAACAACAGTTGAATCTTAAGAACTGACTCATTTTAACAAGAGTTGAATCTTAAGATACAACTCGTTTTAACAACAGCTGAATCTTAAGATTAATCTCGTTTTAACAACAGTTGAATCTTAAGACAAAACCCGTTTTAACAACAGTTGAATCTTAAGAACTGTCTCGATTTAACGACAGTTGAATCTTAAGAACTGACTCGTTTTAACAACAGCTGAATCTTAAGATTAAACTCGTTTTAACAACAGTTGAATCTTAAGACAAAACCCGTTTTAACAACAGTTGAATCTTAAGAACTGTCTCGTTTTAACAACAGTTGAATCTTAAGATAAACCTCGTTTTAACAACAGTTTAATCTTAAAAACTGACTCGTTTTAACAACAGTTGAATCTTAAGATAAAATTCGTTTTAACAACAGTTGAATCTTAAGAACTGATTCGTTTTAACAACAGTTCAAACTTAAGAACTGACTCGTTTTAACAACAGTTGAATCTTATGATAAAACTCATTTTAACAACAGTTGAATCTTAAGAACTGATTCGTTTTAACAACAGATGAATCTTAAGATAAACCTTGTTTTAACAACAGTTGAATCTTAAGAACTGTCTCGATTTAACGACAGTTGAATCTTAAGAACTGACTCGTTTTAACAACAGTTGAATCTTACGATAAAACTCGTTTTAACATCAGTTGAATCTTAAGAACTGACTAATTTTAACAACAGCTGAATCTTAAGATAAAACTCGTTTTAACAACAGTTGAATCTTAAGAACTGACTCGTTTTAACAACAGTTGAATCTTATGATAAAACTCATTTTAACAACAGTTGAATGTTAAGATAAAACTCGTTTTAACAACAGTTGAATCTTAAGAACTGACTCTTTTTAACAACAGTTGAATGTTAAGATAAAACTCGTTTTAACAACAGTTGAATCTTAAGAACTGACTCGTTTTAACAACAGTTGAATCTTAAGAACTGACTCGTTTTAACAACAGTTGAATCTTATGATAAAACCCATTTTAACAACAGTTGAATCTTAAGATTAAACTCGTTTTAACAACAGTTGAATCTTAAGAACTGACTCGTTTTAACAACAGTTGAATCTTAAGAACTGACTCGTTTTATCAACATTTCAACCTTAAGAACTGACTCGTTTTAACAACAGATGAATCTTCAAATAAAACTCGTTTTAACAACAGTTGAATCTTAAGAACTGACTCGTTTTAACAGCAGTTGAATCTTAAGAACTGATTCGTTTTAACAACAGTTCAAACTTAAGAACTGACTCGTATTAACAACAGTTGAATCTTATTATAAAACTCATTTTAACAACAGTTGAATCTTAAGAACTGATTCGTTTTAACAACAGATGAATCTTAAGATAAACCTCGTTTTAACAACAGTTGCATCTTAGGAACTGGCTCGTTTAAACAACAGTTGAATCTTAAGATAAAACACGTTTTAACAACAGTTGTATCTTAAGAACTGACTCGTTTTAACAACAGTTGAATCTTAAGATAAACTCGTTTTAACAACAGTTGAATCTTAAGAACTGACTCGTTTTAACAACAGCTGAATCTTAAGATAAAACTCGTATTAACAACAGTTGAATCTTAAGAACTGACTCGTTTTATCAACAGTTCAACCTTAAGAACTGACTCGTTTTAACAACAGTTGAATCTTCAAATAAAACTCGTTTTAACAACAGTTGAATCTAAAGAACTGACTCGTTTTAACAACAGTTGAATCTTAAGATAAAACTCGTTTTAACAACAGTTGAATCTTAAGAACTGACTCATTTTAACAACAGTTGAATCTTAATATAAAACTCGTTTTAACAACAGCTGAATCTTAAGATTAAACTCGTTTTAACAACAGTTGAATCTTAAGACAAAACCCGTTTTAACAACAGTTGAATCTTAAGAACTGACTCGTTTTAACAACAGCTGAATCTTAAGATTAAACTCGTTTTAACAACAGTTGAATCTTAAGACAAAACCCGTTTTAACAACAGTTGAATCTTAAGAACTGTCTCGTTTTAACGACAGTTGAATCTTAAGAACTGACTCGTTTTAACAGCAGTTGAATCTTAATATAAAACTCGTTTTAACAACAGTTGAATCTTAAGATAAAACTCGTTTTAACAACAGTTGAATCTTAAGAACTAACTCGTTTTAACAACAGTTGAATCTTAAGATAAAACTCGTTTTAACAACAGTTGAAGCTTAAGAACTGACTCGTTTTAACAACAGCTGAATCTTAAGATAAAACTCGTATTAACAACAGTTGAATCTTAAGAACTGACACGTTTTATCAACAGTTCAACCTTAAGAACTGACTCGTTTTAACAACAGTTGAATCTTCAAATAAAACTCGTTTTAACAACAGTTGAATCTAAAGAACTGACTCGTTTTAACAACAGTTGAATCTTAAGATAAAACTCGTTTTAACAACAGTTGAATCTTAAGAACTGACTCATTTTAACAACAGTTGAATCTTAAGATACAACTCGTTTTAACAACAGCTGAATCTTAAGATTAATCTCGTTTTAACAACAGTTGAATCTTAAGACAAAACCCGTTTTAACAACAGTTGAATCTTAAGAACTGTCTCGATTTAACGACAGTTGAATCTTAAGAACTGACTCGTTTTAACAACAGCTGAATCTTAAGATTAAACTCGTTTTAACAACAGTTGGATCTTAAGACAAAACCCGTTTTAACAACAGTTGAATCTTAAGAACTGTCTCGTTTTAACAACAGTTGAATCTTAAGATAAACCTCGTTTTAACAACAGTTTAATCTTAAAAACTGACTCGTTTTAACAACAGTTGAATCTTAAGATAAAATTCGTTTTAACAACAGTTGAATCTTAAGAACTGATTCGTTTTAACAACAGTTCAAACTTAAGAACTGACTCGTTTTAACAACAGTTGAATCTTATGATAAAACTCATTTTAACAACAGTTGAATCTTAAGAACTGATTCGTTGTAACAACAGCTGAATCTTAAGATAAAACTCGTTTTAACAACAGTTGAATCTTAAGAACTGACTCGTTTTAACAACAGTTGAATCTTATGATAAAACTCATTTTAACAACAGTTGAATGTTAAGATAAAACTCGTTTTAACAACAGTTGAATCTTAAGAACTGACTCTTTTTAACAACAGTTGAATGTTAAGATAAAACTCGTTTTAACAACAGTTGAATCTTAAGAACTGACTCGTTTTAACAACAGTTGAATCTTATGATAAAACCCATTTTAACAACAGTTGAATCTTAAGATTAAACTCGTTTTAACAACAGTTGAATCTTAAGAACTGACTCGTTTTAACAACAGTTGAATCTTAAGAACTGATTTGTTTTAACAACAGTTCAAACTTAAGAACTGCCTCGTATTAACAACAGTTGAATCTTATTATAAAACTCATTTTAACAACAGTTGAATCTTAAGAACTGATTCGTTTTAACAACAGATGAATCTTAAGATAAACCTCGTTTTAATAACAGTTGCATCTTAGGAACTGGCTCGTTTAAACAACAGTTGAATCTTAAGATAAAACACGTTTTAACAACAGTTGAATCTTAAGAACTGACTCGTTTTAACAACAGTTGAATCTTAAGATAAACTCGTTTTAACAACAGTTGAATCTTAAGAACTGACTCGTTTTAACAACAGCTGAATCTTAAGATAAAACTCGTATTAACAACAGTTGAATCTTAAGAACTGACTCGTTTTATCAACAGTTCAACCTTAAGAACTGACTCGTTTTAACAACAGTTGAATCTTCAAATAAAACTCGTTTTAACAACAGTTGAATCTTAAGAACTGACTCGTTTTAACAACAGTTGAATCTTAAGAACTGACTCGTTTTAACAACAGTTGAATGTTATGATAAAACTCGTTTTAACAACAGTTGAATCTTAAGAACTGACTCTTTTTAACAACAGTTGAATCTTAAGATAATACTCGTTTTAACAACAGTTGAATCTTAAGATAAAATTCGTTTTAACAATAGTTGAATGTTAAGAACTCTTTCGTTTTAACAACAGTGCAAACTTAAGAGCTGACTCGTTTTAACAACAGCTGAATCTTATGATAAAACTCATTTTAACAACAGTTGAATCTTAAGATAAAACTCGTTTTACCAACAGTTGAATCTTAAGCACTGTCTCGTTTTAACAACAGTTGAATCTTAAGATAAAACTCGTTTTAACAACAGTTGAATCTTAAGAACTAACTCGTTTTAACAACAGTTGAATTTTTTTGATAAAACCCATTTTAACAACAGTTGAATCTTAAGATTAAACTCGTTTTAACAATAGTTGAATCTTAAGAACTGACTCGTTTTAACAACAGTTGAATCTTAAGAACTGACTCGTTTTATCAACATTTCAACCTTAAGAACTGACTCGTTTTAACAACAGTTGAATCTTCAAATAAAATTCGTTTTAACAACAGTTGAAACTTAAGAACTGACTCGTTTTAACAACAGTTGAATCTTAAGAACTGATTCGTTTTAACAACAGTTCAAACTTAAGAACTGACTCGTTGTAACAACAGTTGAATCTTATTATAAAACTCATTTTAAAAACAGTTGCATCTTAAGAACTGGCTCGTTTAAACAACAGTTGAATCTTAAGATATAACTCGTTTTAACAACAGTTGAATCTTAACATAAAATTCGTTTTAACAATACTTGAATGTTAAGAACTCTTTCGTTTTAACAACAGTGCAAACTTAAGAGCTGACTCGTTTTAACAACAGTTGAATCTTATGATAAAACTCATTTTAACAACAGTTGAATCTTAAGATAAAACTCGTTTTAACAACAGTTGAATCTTAAGCACTGTCTCGTTTTAACAACAGTTGAATCTTAAGATAAAACTCGTTTTAACAACAGTTGAATCTTAAGAACTGACTCGTTTTAACAACAGTTGAATCTTAAGAACTGACTCGTTTTAACAGCAGTTGAATCTTAATATAAAACTCGTTTTAACAACAGTTGAATCTTAAGATAAAACTCGTTTTAACAACAGTTGAATCTTAAGAACTAACTCGTTTTAACAACAGTTGAATCTTAAGATAAAACTCGTTTTAACAACAGTTGAATCTTAAGAACTGACTCGTTTTAACAACAGCTGAATCTTAAGATAAAACTCGCATTAACAACAGTTGAATCTTAAGAACTGACACGTTTTATCAACAGTTCAACCTTAAGAACTGACTCGTTTTAACAACAGTTGAATCTTCAAATAAAACTCGTTTTAACAACAGTTGAATCTAAAGAACTGACTCGTTTTAACAACAGTTGAATCTTAAGATAAAACTCGTTTTAACAACAGTTGAATCTTAAGAACAGACTCATTTTAACAACAGTTGAATCTTAAGATACAACTCGTTTTAACAACAGCTGAATCTTAAGATTAATCTCGTTTTAACAACAGTTGAATCTTAAGACAAAACCCGTTTTAACAACAGTTGAATCTTAAGAACTGTCTCGATTTAACGACAGTTGAATCTTAAGAACTGACTCGTTTTAACAACAGCTGAATCTTAAGATTAAACTCGTTTTAACAACAGTTGAATCTTAAGACAAAACCCGTTTTAACAACAGTTGAATCTTAAGAACTGTCTCGTTTTAACAACAGTTGAATCTTAAGATAAACCTCGTTTTAACAACAGTTTAATCTTAAAAACTGACTCGTTTTAACAACAGTTTAATCTTAAAAACTGACTCGTTTTAACAACAGTTGAATCTTAAGATAAAATTCGTTTTAACAACAGTTGAATCTTAAGAACTGATTCGTTTTAACAACAGTTCAAACTTAAGAACTGACTCGTTTTAACAACAGTTGAATCTTATGATAAAACTCATTTTAACAACAGTTGAATCTTAAGAACTGATTCGTTTTAACAACAGCTGAATCTTAAGATAAAACTTGTTTTAACAACAGTTGAATCTTAAGAACTGACTCGTTTTAACAACAGTTGAATCTTATGATAAAACTCATTTTAACAACAGTTGAATGTTAAGATAAAACTCGTTTTAACAACAGTTGAATCTTAAGAACTGACTCTTTTTAACAACAGTTGAATGTTAAGATAAAACTCGTTTTAACAACAGTTGAATCTTAAGAACTGACTCGTTTTAACAACAGTTGAATCTTAAGAACTGACTCGTTTTAACAACAGTTGAATCTTATGATAAAACCCATTTTAACAACAGTTGAATCTTAAGATTAAACTCGTTTTAACAACAGTTGAATCTTAAGAACTGACTCGTTTTAACAACAGTTGAATCTTAAGAACTGACTCGTTTTATCAACATTTCAACCTTAAGAACTGACTCGTTTTAACAACAGATGAATCTTCAAATAAAACTCGTTTTAACAACAGTTGAATCTTAATAACTGACTCGTTTTAACAGCAGTTGAATCTTAAGAACTGATTCGTTTTAACAACAGTTCAAACTTAAGAACTGACTCGTATTAACAACAGTTGAATCTTATTATAAAACTCATTTTAACAACAGTTGAATCTTAAGAACTGATTCGTTTTAACAACAGATGAATCTTAAGATAAACCTC
This sequence comes from Eledone cirrhosa, assembly GCA_964016885.1. Taxonomy (NCBI): domain Eukaryota; kingdom Metazoa; phylum Mollusca; class Cephalopoda; order Octopoda; family Eledonidae; genus Eledone; species Eledone cirrhosa. The sequence continues at coordinate 23,940,160 of OZ024744.1, forward strand.
GTTTTAATAACAGTTGCATCTTAGGAACTGGCTCGTTTAAACAACAGTTGAATCTTAAGATAAAACACGTTTTAACAACAGTTGAATCTTAAGAACTGACTCGTTTTAACAACAGTTGAATCTTAAGATAAACTCGTTTTAACAACAGTTGAATCTTAAGAACTGACTCGTTTTAACAACAGTTGAATCTTAAGAACTGACTCGTTTTAACAGCAGTTGAATCTTAATATAAAACTCGTTTTAACAACAGTTGAATCTTAAGATAAAACTCGTTTTAACAACAGTTGAATCTTAAGAACTAACTCGTTTTAACAACAGTTGAATCTTAAGATAAAACTCGTTTTAACAACAGTTGAATCTTAAGAACTGACTCGTTTTAACAACAGCTGAATCTTAAGAACTGACTCGTTTTAACAACAGTTGAATCTTCAAATAAAACTCGTTTTAACAACAGTTGAATGTTAAGAACTCTTTCGTTTTAACAACAGTGCAAACTTAAGAGCTGACTCGTTTTAACAACAGTTGAATCTTATGATAAAACTCATTTTAACAACAGTTGAATCTTAAGATAAAACTCGTTTTAACAACAGTTGAATCTTAAGCACTGTCTCGTTTTAACAACAGTTGAATCTTAAGATAAAACTCGTTTTAACAACAGTTGAATCTTAAGAACTGACTCGTTTTAACAACAGTTGAATCTTAAGAACTGACTCGTTTTAACAGCAGTTGAATCTTAATATAAAACTCGTTTTAACAACAGTTGAATCTTAAGATAAAACTCGTTTTAACAACAGTTGAATCTTAAGAACTAACTCGTTTTAACAACAGTTGAATCTTAAGATAAAACTCGTTTTAACAACAGTTGAATCTTAAGAACTGACTCGTTTTAACAACAGCTGAATCTTAAGATAAAACTCGCATTAACAACAATTGAATCTTAAGAACTGACACGTTTTATCAACAGTTCAACCTTAAGAACTGACTCGTTTTAACAACAGTTGAATCTTCAAATAAAACTCGTTTTAACAACAGTTGAATCTAAAGAACTGACTCGTTTTAACAACAGTTGAATCTTAAGATAAAACTCGTTTTAACAACAGTTGAATCTTAAGAACAGACTCATTTTAACAACAGTTGAATCTTAAGATACAACTCGTTTTAACAACAGCTGAATCTTAAGATTAATCTCGTTTTAACAACAGTTGAATCTTAAGACAAAACCCGTTTTAACAACAGTTGAATCTTAAGAACTGTCTCGATTTAACGACAGTTGAATCTTAAGAACTGACTCGTTTTAACAACAGCTGAATCTTAAGATTAAACTCGTTTTAACAACAGTTGAATCTTAAGACAAAACCCGTTTTAACAACAGTTGAATCTTAAGAACTGTCTCGTTTTAACAACAGTTGAATCTTAAGATAAACCTCGTTTTAACAACAGTTTAATCTTAAAAACTGACTCGTTTTAACAACAGTTGAATCTTAAGATAAAATTCGTTTTAACAACAGTTGAATCTTAAGAACTGATTCGTTTTAACAACAGTTCAAACTTAAGAACTGACTCGTTTTAACAACAGTTGAATCTTATGATAAAACTCATTTTAACAACAGTTGAATCTTAAGAACTGATTCGTTTTAACAACAGCTGAATCTTAAGATAAAACTCGTTTTAACAACAGTTGAATCTTAAGAACTGACTCGTTTTAACAACAGTTGAATCTTATGATAAAACTCATTTTAACAACAGTTGAATGTTAAGATAAAACTCGTTTTAACAACAGTTGAATCTTAAGAACTGACTCTTTTTAACAACAGTTGAATGTTAAGATAAAACTCGTTTTAACAACAGTTGAATCTTAAGAACTGACTCGTTTTAACAACAGTTGAATCTTATGATAAAACCCATTTTAACAACAGTTGAATCTTAAGATTAAACTTGTTTTAACAACAGTTGAATCTTAAGAACTGACTCGTTTTAACAACAGTTGAATCTTAAGAACTGACTCGTTTTATCAACATTTCAACCTTAAGAACTGACTCGTTTTAACAACAGATGAATCTTCAAATAAAACTCGTTTTAACAACAGTTGAATCTTAAGAACTGACTCGTTTTAACAGCAGTTGAATCTTAAGAACTGATTCGTTTTAACAACAGTTCAAACTTAAGAACTGACTCGTATTAACAACAGTTGAATCTTATTATAAAACTCATTTTAACAACAGTTGAATCTTAAGAACTGATTCGTTTTAACAACAGATGAATCTTAAGATAAACCTCGTTTTAATAACAGTTGCATCTTAGGAACTGGCTCGTTTAAACAACAGTTGAATCTTAAGATAAAACACGTTTTAACAACAGTTGAATCTTAAGAACTGACTCGTTTTAACAACAGTTGAATCTTAAGATAAACTCGTTTTAACAACAGTTGAATCTTAAGAACTGACTCGTTTTAACAACAGCTGAATCTTAAGATAAAACTCGTATTAACAACAGTTGAATCTTAAGAACTGACTCGTTTTATCAACAGTTCAACCTTAAGAACTGACTCGTTTTAACAACAGTTGAATCTTCAAATAAAACTCGTTTTAACAACAGTTGAATCTTAAGAACTGACTCGTTTTAACAACAGTTGAATGTTATGATAAAACTCGTTTTAACAACAGTTGAATCTTAAGAACTGACTCTTTTTAACAACAGTTGAATCTTAAGATAATACTCGTTTTAACAACAGTTGAATCTTAAGATAAAATTCGTTTTAACAATAGTTGAATGTTAAGAACTCTTTCGTTTTAACAACAGTGCAAACTTAAGAGCTGACTCGTTTTAACAACAGCTGAATCTTATGATAAAACTCATTTTAACAACAGTTGAATCTTAAGATAAAACTCGTTTTACCAACAGTTGAATCTTAAGCACTGTCTCGTTTTAACAACAGTTGAATCTTAAGATAAAACTCGTTTTAACAACAGTTGAATCTTAAGAACTAACTCGTTTTAACAACAGTTGAATCTTTTGATAAAACCCATTTTAACAACAGTTGAATCTTAAGATTAAACTCGTTTTAACAATAGTTGAATCTTAAGAACTGACTCGTTTTAACAACAGTTGAATCTTAAGAACTGACTCGTTTTATCAACATTTCAACCTTAAGAACTGACTCGTTTTAACAACAGTTGAATCTTCAAATAAAACTCGTTTTAACAACAGTTGAAACTTAAGAACTGACTCGTTTTAACAACAGTTGAATCTTAAGAACTGATTCGTTTTAACAACAGTTCAAACTTAAGAACTGACTCGTAGTAACAACAGTTGAATCTTATTATAAAACTCATTTTAAAAACAGTTGCATCTTAAGAACTGGCTCGTTTAAACAACAGTTGAATCTTAAGATAAAACTCGTTTTAACAACAGTTGAATCTTAACATAAAATTCGTTTTAACAATAGTTGAATGTTAAGAACTCTTTCGTTTTAACAACAGTGCAAACTTAAGAGCTGACTCGTTTTAACAACAGTTGAATCTTATGATAAAACTCATTTTAACAACAGTTGAATCTTAAGATAAAACTCGTTTTAACAACAGTTGAATCTCAAGCACTGTCTCGTTTTAACAACAGTTGAATCTTAAGATAAAACTCGTTTTAACAACAGTTGAATCTTAAGAACTGACTCGTTTTAACAACAGTTGAATCTTAAGAACTGACTCGTTTTAACAGCAGTTGAATCTTAATATAAAACTCGTTTTAACAACAGTTGAATCTTAAGATAAAACTCGTTTTAACAATAGTTGAATCTTAAGAACTAACTCGTTTTAACAACAGTTGAATCTTAAGATAAAACTCGTTTTAACAACAGTTGAATCTTAAGAACTGACTCGTTTTAACAACAGCTGAATCTTAAGATAAAACTCGTATTAACAACAGTTGAATCTTAAGAACTGACACGTTTTATCAACAGTTCAACCTTAAGAACTGACTCGTTTTAACAACAGTTGAATCTTCAAATAAAACTCGTTTTAACAACAGTTGAATCTAAAGAACTGACTCGTTTTAACAACAGTTGAATCTTAAGATAAAACTCGTTTTAACAACAGTTGAATCTTAAGAACTGACTCATTTTAACAACAGTTGAATCTTAAGATACAACTCGTTTTAACAACAGCTGAATCTTAAGATTAATCTCGTTTTAACAACAGTTGAATCTTAAGACAAAACCCGTTTTAACAACAGTTGAATCTTAAGAACTGTCTCGATTTAACGACAGTTGAATCTTAAGAACTGACTCGTTTTAACAACAGCTGAATCTTAAGATTAAACTCGTTTTAACAACAGTTGAATCTTAAGACAAAACCCGTTTTAACAACAGTTGAATCTTAAGAACTGTCTCGTTTTAACAACAGTTGAATCTTAAGATAAACCTCGTTTTAACAACAGTTTAATCTTAAAACTGACTCGTTTTAACAACAGTTGAATCTTAAGATAAAATTCGTTTTAACAACAGTTGAATCTTAAGAACTGATTCGTTTTAACAACAGTTCAAACTTAAGAACTGACTCGTTTTAACAACAGTTGAATCTTATGATAAAACTCATTTTAACAACAGTTGAATCTTAAGAACTGATTCGTTTTAACAACAGCTGAATCTTAAGATAAAACTCGTTTTAACAACAGTTGAATCTTAAGAACTGACTCGTTTTAACAACAGTTGAATCTTATGATAAAACTCATTTTAACAACAGTTGAATGTTAAGATAAAACTCGTTTTAACAACAGTTGAATCTTAAGAACTGACTCTTTTTAACAACAGTTGAATGTTAAGATAAAACTCGTTTTAACAACAGTTGAATCTTAAGAACTGACTCGTTTTAACAACAGTTGAATCTTAAGAACTGACTCGTTTTAACAACAGTTGAATCTTATGATAAAACCCATTTTAACAACAGTTGAATCTTAAGATTAAACTCGTTTTAACAACAGTTGAATCTTAAGAACTGACTCGTTTTAACAACAGTTGAATCTTAAGAACTGACTCGTTTTATCAAGATTTCAACCTTAAGAACTGACTCGTTTTAACAACAGATGAATCTTCAAATAAAACTCGTTTTAACAACAGTTGAATCTTAAGAACTGACTCGTTTTAACAGCAGTTGAATCTTAAGAACTGATTCGTTTTAACAACAGTTCAAACTTAAGAACTGACTCGTATTAACAACAGTTGAATCTTATTATAAAACTCATTTTAACAACAGTTGAATCTTAAGAACTGATTCGTTTTAACAACAGATGAATCTTAAGATAAACCTCGTTTTAATAACAGTTGCATCTTAGGAACTGGCTCGTTTAAACAACAGTTGAATCTTAAGATAAAACACGTTTTAACAACAGTTGAATCTTAAGAACTGACTCGTTTTAACAACAGTTGAATCTTAAGATAAACTCGTTTTAACAACAGTTGAATCTTAAGAACTGACTCGTTTTAACAACAGCTGAATCTTAAGATAAAACTCGTATTAACAACAGTTGAATCTTAAGAACTGACTCGTTTTATCAACAGTTCAACCTTAAGAACTGACTCGTTTTAACAACAGTTGAATCTTCAAATAAAACTCGTTTTAACAACAGTTGAATCTTAAGAACTGACTCGTTTTAACAACAGTTGAATGTTATGATAAAACTCGTTTTAACAACAGTTGAATCTTAAGAACTGACTCTTTTTAACAACAGTTGAATCTTAAGATAATACTCGTTTTAACAACAGTTGAATCTTAAGATAAAATTCTTTTTAACAATAGTTGAATGTTAAGAACTCTTTCGTTTTAACAACAGTGCAAACTTAAGAGCTGACTCGTTTTAACAACAGCTGAATCTTATGATAAAACTCATTTTAACAACAGTTGAATCTTAAGATAAAACTCGTTTTACCAACAGTTGAATCTTAAGCACTGTCTCGTTTTAACAACAGTTGAATCTTAAGATAAAACTCGTTTTAACAACAGTTGAATCTTAAGAACTAACTCGTTTTAACAACAGTTGAATCTTTTGATAAAACCCATTTTAACAACAGTTGAATCTTAAGATTAAACTCGTTTTAACAATAGTTGAATCTTAAGAACTGACTCGTTTTAACAACAGTTGAATCTTAAGAACTGACTCGTTTTATCAACATTTCAACCTTAAGAACTGACTCGTTTTAACAACAGTTGAATCTTCAAATAAAACTCGTTTTAACAACAGTTGAAACTTAAGAACTGACTCGTTTTAACAACAGTTGAATCTTAAGAACTGATTCGTTTTAACAACAGTTCAAACTTAAGAACTGACTCGTAGTAACAACAGTTGAATCTTATTATAAAACTCATTTTAAAAACAGTTGCATCTTAAGAACTGGCTCGTTTAAACAACAGTTGAATCTTAAGATAAAACTCGTTTTAACAACAGTTGAATCTTAACATAAAATTCGTTTTAACAATAGTTGAATGTTAAGAACTCTTTCGTTTTAACAACAGTGCAAACTTAAGAGCTGACTCGTTTTAACAACAGTTGAATCTTATGATAAAACTCATTTTAACAACAGTTGAATCTTAAGATAAAACTCGTTTTAACAACAGTTGAATCTTAAGCACTGTCTCGTTTTAACAACAGTTGAATCTTAAGATAAAACTCGTTTTAACAACAGTTGAATCTTAAGAACTGACTCGTTTTAACAACAGTTGAATCTTAAGAACTGACTCGTTTTAACAGCAGTTGAATCTTAATATAAAACTCGTTTTAACAACAGTTGAATCTTAAGATAAAACTCGTTTTAACAATAGTTGAATCTTAAGAACTAACTCGTTTTAACAACAGTTGAATCTTAAGATAAAACTCGTTTTAACAACAGTTGAATCTTAAGAACTGACTCGTTTTAACAACAGCTGAATCTTAAGATAAAACTCGTATTAACAACAGTTGAATCTTAAGAACTGACACGTTTTATCAACAGTTCAACCTTAAGAACTGACTCGTTTTAACAACAGTTGAATCTTCAAATAAAACTCGTTTTAACAACAGTTGAATCTAAAGAACTGACTCGTTTTAACAACAGTTGAATCTTAAGATAAAACTCGTTTTAACAACAGTTGAATCTTAAGAACTGACTCACTTTAACAACAGTTGAATCTTAAGATACAACTCGTTTTAACAACAGCTGAATCTTAAGATTAATCTCGTTTTAACAACAGTTGAATCTTAAGACAAAACCCGTTTTAACAACAGTTGAATCTTAAGAACTGTCTCGATTTAACGACAGTTGAATCTTAAGAACTGACTCGTTTTAACAACAGCTGAATCTTAAGATTAAACTCGTTTTAACAACAGTTGAATCTTAAGACAAAACCCGTTTTAACAACAGTTGAATCTTAAGAACTGTCTCGTTTTAACAACAGTTGAATCTTAAGATAAACCTCGTTTTAACAACAGTTTAATCTTAAAACTGACTCGTTTTAACAACAGTTGAATCTTAAGAACTGATTCGTTTTAACAACAGTTCAAACTTAAGAACTGACTCGTTTTAACAACAGTTGAATCTTATGATAAAACTCATTTTAACAACAGTTGAATCTTAAGAACTGATTCGTTTTAACAACAGCTGAATCTTAAGATAAAACTCGTTTTAACAACAGTTGAATCTTAAGAACTGACTCGTTTTAACAACAGTTGAATCTTATGATAAAACTCATTTTAACAACAGTTGAATGTTAAGATAAAACTCGTTTTAACAACAGTTGAATCTTAAGAACTGACTCTTTTTAACAACAGTTGAATGTTAAGATAAAACTCGTTTTAACAACAGTTGAATCTTAAGAACTGACTCGTTTTAACAACAGTTGAATCTTAAGAACTGACTCGTTTTAACAACAGTTGAATCTTATGATAAAACCCATTTTAACAACAGTTGAATCTTAAGATTAAACTCGTTTTAACAACAGTTGAATCTTAAGAACTGACTCGTTTTAACAACAGTTGAATCTTAAGAACTGACTCGTTTTATCAAGATTTCAACCTTAAGAACTGACTCGTTTTAACAACAGATGAATCTTCAAATAAAACTCGTTTTAACAACAGTTGAATCTTAAGAACTGACTCGTTTTAACAGCAGTTGAATCTTAAGAACTGATTCGTTTTAACAACAGTTCAAACTTAAGAACTGACTCGTATTAACAACAGTTGAATCTTATTATAAAACTCATTTTAACAACAGTTGAATCTTAAGAACTGATTCGTTTTAACAACAGATGAATCTTAAGATAAACCTCGTTTTAATAACAGTTGCATCTTAGGAACTGGCTCGTTTAAACAACAGTTGAATCTTAAGATAAAACACGTTTTAACAACAGTTGAATCTTAAGAACTGACTCGTTTTAACAACAGTTGAATCTTAAGATAAACTCGTTTTAACAACAGTTGAATCTTAAGAACTGACTCGTTTTAACAACAGCTGAATCTTAAGATAAAACTCGTATTAACAACAGTTGAATCTTAAGAACTGACTCGTTTTATCAACAGTTCAACCTTAAGAACTGACTCGTTTTAACAACAGTTGAATCTTCAAATAAAACTCGTTTTAACAACAGTTGAATCTTAAGAACTGACTCGTTTTAACAACAGTTGAATGTTATGATAAAACTCGTTTTAACAACAGTTGAATCTTAAGAACTGACTCTTTTTAACAACAGTTGAATCTTAAGATAATACTCGTTTTAACAACAGTTGAATCTTAAGATAAAATTCTTTTTAACAATAGTTGAATGTTAAGAACTCTTTCGTTTTAACAACAGTGCAAACTTAAGAGCTGACTCGTTTTAACAACAGCTGAATCTTATGATAAAACTCATTTTAACAACAGTTGAATCTTAAGATAAAACTCGTTTTACCAACAGTTGAATCTTAAGCACTGTCTCGTTTTAACAACAGTTGAATCTTAAGATAAAACTCGTTTTAACAACAGTTGAATCTTAAGAACTAACTCGTTTTAACAACAGTTGAATCTTTTGATAAAACCCATTTTAACAACAGTTGAATCTTAAGATTAAACTCGTTTTAACAATAGTTGAATCTTAAGAACTGTCTCGTTTTAACAACAGTTGAATCTTAAGAACTGACTCGTTTTATCAACATTTCAACCTTAAGAACTGACTCGTTTTAACAACAGTTGAATCTTCAAATAAAACTCGTTTTAACAACAGTTGAAACTTAAGAACTGACTCGTTTTAACAACAGTTGAATCTTAAGAACTGATTCGTTTTAACAACAGTTCAAACTTAAGAACTGACTCGTATTAACAACAGTTGAATCTTATTATAAAACTCATTTTAAAAACAGTTGCATCTTAAGAACTGGCTCGTTTAAACAACAGTTGAATCTTAAGATAAAACTCGTTTTAACAACAGTTGAATCTTAACATAAAATTCGTTTTAACAATAGTTGAATGTTAAGAACTCTTTCGTTTTAACAACAGTGCAAACTTAAGAGCTGACTCGTTTTAACAACAGTTGAATCTTATGATAAAACTCATTTTAACAACAGTTGAATCTTAAGATAAAACTCGTTTTAACAACAGTTGAATCTTCAAATAAAACTCGTTTTAACAACAGTTGAATCTTAAGAACTGACTCGTTTTAACAACAGTTGAATGTTATGATAAAACTCGTTTTAACAACAGTTGAATCTTAAGAACTGACTCTTTTTAACAACAGTTGAATCTTAAGATAATACTCGTTTTAACAACAGTTGAATCTTAAGATAAAATTCGTTTTAACAATAGTTGAATGTTAAGAACTCTTTCGTTTTAACAACAGTGCAAACTGAAGAGCTGACTCGTTTTAACAACAGCTGAATCTTATGATAAAACTCATTTTAACAACAGTTGAATCTTAAGATAAAACTCGTTTTACCAACAGTTGAATCTTCAGCACTGTCTCGTTTTAACAACAGTTGAATCTTAAGATAAAACTCGTTTTAACAACAGTTGAATCTTAAGAACTAACTCGTTTTAACAACAGTTGAATCTTTTGATAAAACCCATTTTAACAACAGTTGAATCTTAAGATTAAACTCGTTTTAACAATAGTTGAATCTTAAGAAGTGACTCGTTTTAACAACAGTTGAATCTTAAGAACTGACTCGTTTTATCAACATTTCAACCTTAAGAACTGACTCGTTTTAACAACAGTTGAATCTTCAAATAAAACTCGTTTTAACAACAGTTGAAACTTAAGAACTGACTCGTTTTAACAACTGTTGAATCTTAAGAACTGATTCGTTTTAACAACAGTTCAAACTTAAGAACTGACTCGTATTAACAACAGTTGAATCTTATTATAAAACTCATTTTAAAACAGTTGCATCTTAAGAACTGGCTCGTTTAAACAACAGTTGAATCTTAAGATAAAACTCGTTTTAACAACAGTTGAATCTTAACATAAAATTCGTTTTAACAATAGTTGAATGTTAAGAACTCTTTCGTTTTAACAACAGTGCAAACTTAAGAGCTAACAACAGCTGAATCTTATGATAAAACTCATTTTAACAACAGTTGATTCTTAAGATAAAACTCGTTTTAACAACAGTTGAATCTTAAGCACTGTCTCGTTTTAACAACAGTTGAATCTTAAGATAAAACTCGTTTTAACAACAGTTGAATCTTAAGAACTGACTCGTTTTAACAACAGTTGAATCTTAAGAATTGACTCGTTTTAACAACAGTTGAATCTTATGATAAAACCCATTTTAACAACAGTTGAATCTTAAGATTAAACTCGTTTTAACAATAGTTGCATCTTAAGAACTGACTCGTTTTAACAACAGTTGAATCTTAAGAACTGACTCGTTTTATCAACATTTCAACCTTAAGAACTGACTCGTTTTAACAACAGTTGAATCTTAATGACTGATTCGTTTTAACAACAGTTCAAACTTAAGAACTGACTCGTATTAACAACAGTTGAATCTTATTATAAAACTCATTTTAACAACAGTTGAATCTTAAGAACTGACTCGTTTTAACAACAGCTGAATCTTAAGATAAAACTCGTATTAACAACAGTTGAATCTTAAGAACTGACTCGTTTTATCAACAGTTCAACCTTAAGAACTGACTCGTTTTAACAACAGTTGAATCTTCAAATAAAACTCGTTTTAACAGCAGTTGAATCTTAAGATCTGTCTCGTTTTAACAACAGTTGAATCTTAAGAACTGATTCGTTTTAACAACAGTTCAAACTTAAGAACTGACTCGTTTTAACAACAGTTGAATCTTAAGAACTGACTCTTTTTAACAACAGTTGAAACTTAAGAAAAAACTCGTTTTAACAACAGTTGAATCTTGAGATAAAATTCGTTTTAACAATAGTTGAATGTTAAGAACTGTTTCGTTTTAACAATAGTGCAAACTTAAGAGCTGACTCGTTTTAACAACTGTTGAATCTTATGATAAAACTCATTTTAACAACAGTTGAATCTTAAGATAAAACTTGTTTTAACAACAGTTGAATCTTAAGCACTGTCTCGTTTTAACAACAGTTGAATCTTAAGATAATATTCGTTTTAACAACAGTTGAATCTTAAGAACTGACTCGTTTTAACAACAGTTGAATCTTAAGAACTGACTCGTTTTAACAACAGTTGAATCTTATGATAAAACCCATTTTAACAACAGTTGAATCTTAAGATTAAACTCGTTTTAACAACAGTTGAATCTTAAGAACTGATTCGTTTTAACAACAGTTCAAACTTAAGAACTGACTCGTATTAACAACAGTTGAATCTTATTATAAAACTCATTTTAACAACAGTTGAATCTTAAGAACTGATTCGTTTTAACAACAGATGAATCTTAAGATAAACCTCGTTTTAACAACAGTTGCATCTTAAGAACTGGCTCGTTTAAACAACAGTTGAATCTTAAGATAAAACACGTTTTAACAACAGTTGAATCTTAAGAACTGACTCGTTTTAACAACAGTTGAATCTTAAGATAAACTCGTTTTAACAACAGTTGAATCTTAAGAACTGACTCGTTTTAACAACAGTTGAATCTTATTATAAAACTCATTTTAACAACAGTTGAATCTTAAGAACTGACTCGTTTTAACAACAGCTGAATCTTAAGATAAAACTCGTATTAACAACAGTTGAATCTTAAGAACTGACTCGTTTTATCAACAGTTCAACCTTAAGAACTGACTCGTTTTAACAACAGTTGAATCTTCAAATAAAACTCGTTTTAACAACAGTTGAATCTTAAGAACTGACTCGTTTTAACAACAGTTGAATCTTAAGATAAAATTCGTTTTAACAACAGTTGAATCTTAAGAACTGATTCGTTTTAACAACAGTTCAAACTTAAGAACTGACTCGTTTTAACAACAGTTGAATCTTATGATAAAACTCATTTAAACAACAGTTGAATCTTAAGAACTGATTCGTTTTAACAACAGATGAATCTTAAGATAAACCTTGTTTTAACAAAAGTTGAATCTTAAGAACTGGCTCGTTTTAACAACAGTTGAATCTTACGATAAAACTCGTTTTAACATCAGTTGAATCTTAAGAACTGACTAATTTTAACAACAGCTGAATCTTAAGATAAAACTCGTTTTAACAACAGTTGAATCTTAAGAACTGACTCGTTTTAACAACAGTTCAACCTTCAAAACTGACTCATCTTAACAACAGTTGAATCTTCAAATAAAACTCGTATTAACAACAGTTGAATCTTAAGAACTGACTCGTTTTAACAACAGTTGAATCTTATGATAAAACTCATTCTAACAATAGTTGAATGTTAAGATATAACTCGTTTTAACAACAGTTGAATCTTAAGAACTGACTCGTTTTAACAACAGTTCAACCTTCAAAACTGACTCATCTTAACAACAGTTGAATCTTCAAATAAAACTCGTATTAACAACAGTTGAATCTTAAGAACTGACTTGTTTTAACAACAGTTGAATCTTATGATAAAACTCATTCTAACAATAGTTGAATCTTAAGATAAAACTCGTTTTAACAACAGTTGAATCTTAAGATAAAATTCGTTTTAACAATAGTTGAATGTTAAGAACTGTTTCGTTTTAACAACAGTGCAAACTTAAGAGCTGACACGTTTTAACAACTGTTGAATCTTATGATAAAACTCATTTTAACAACAGTTGAATCTTAAGATAATACTTGTTTTAACAACAGTTGAATCTTAAGCACTGTCTCGTTTTAACAACAGTTGAATCTTAAGATTAAACTCGTTTTAACAACAGTTGAATCTTAAGAACTGATTCGTTTTAACAACAGTTCAAACTTAAGAACTGACTCGTATTAACAACAGTTGAATCTTATTATAAAACTCATTTTAACAACAGTTCGAATCTTAAGAACTGATTCGTTTTAACAACAGATGAATCATAAGATAAACCTCGTTTTAACAACAGTTGCATCTTAAGAACTGGCTCGTTTAAACAACAGTTGAATCTTAAGATAAAACACGTTTTAACAACAGTTGAATCTTAAGAACTGACTCGTTTTAACAACAGTTGAATCTTAAGATAAACTCGTTTTAACAACAGTTGAATCTTAAGAACTGACTCGTTTTAACAACAGCTGAATCTTAAGATAAACTCGTTTTAACAACAGTTGAGTCTTAAGAACTGACTCGTTTTAACAACAGTTGAATCTTAAGATAAAACTCGTTTTAACAACAGCTGAATCTTAAGATTAAACTCATTTTAACAACAGTTGAATCTCAAGACAAAACCCGTTTTAACAACAGTTGAATCTTAAGAACTAACTCGTTTTAACAACAGTTGAATCTTAAGAACTGACTCGTATTAAGAACAATTGAATCTTAAGATAACATTCGTTTTAACAACAGTTGCATCTTAAGAACTGACTCGTTTTAACGACAGTTGAATCTTAAGATAAACCTCGTTTTAACAAAAGTTTAATCTTAACAACTGACTCGTTTTAACAACAGTTGAATCTTATGATAAAACCCATTTTAACAACAGTTGAATCTTAAGATAAAACTCGTTTTAACAACAGTTGAATCTTAAGAACTGACTCGTTTTAACAACAGTTGAATCTTAAGAACTGACTCGTTTTAACAACAGTTGAATCTTAAGAACTGACTCGTTTCATAAACAGTTCAACCTTAAGAACTGACTCGTTTTAACAACAGTTGAATCTTCAAATAAAACTCGTTTTAACAACAGTTGAATATTAAGAACTGACTCGTTTTAACAGCAGTTGAATCTTAATATAAAACTCGTTTTAACAACAGTTGAATCGTAAGAACTGACTCGTTTTAATAACAGTTGAATCTTAAGATAAAACTCGTTTTAACAACAGTTGAATCTTAAGAACTGACTCGTTTTAACAACAACTGAATTTTAAGATAAAACTCGTTTTAACAACAGTTGAATCTTAAGAACTGACTCGTTTTATCAACAGTTCAACCTTAAGAACTGACTCTTTTTAACAACAGTTGAATCTTCAAATAAATCTCGTTTTAACAACAGTTGAATGTTTAGAACTGATTCGTTTTAACAACAGCTGAATCTTAAGATAAACTCGTTTTAGCAACAGTTGAATCTTAAGATAAACCTCGTTTTAACAACAGTTTAATCTTCAGAACTGACTCGTTTTAACAACAGTTGAATCTTAAGATAAAACTCGTTTTAACAGCAGTTGAATCTTAAGATCTGTCTCGTTTTAACAACAGTTGAATCTTAAGAACTGATTCGTTTTAACAACAGTTCAAACTTAAGAACTGACTCGTTTTAACAACAGTTGAATCTTAAGAACTGACTCTTTTTAACAACAGTTGAAACTTAAGAAAAAACTCGTTTTAACAACAGTTGAATCTTGAGATAAAATTCGTTTTAACAATAGTTGAATGTTAAGAACTGTTTCGTTTTAACAATAGTGCAAACTTAAGAGCTGACTCGTTTTAACAACTGTTGAATCTTATGATAAAACTCATTTTAACAACAGTTGAATCTTAAGATAAAACTTGTTTTAACAACAGTTGAATCTTAAGCACTGTCTCGTTTTAACAACAGTTGAATCTTAAGATAATATTCGTTTTAACAACAGTTGAATCTTAAGAACTGACTCGTTTTAACAACAGTTGAATCTTAAGAACTGACTCGTTTTAACAACAGTTGAATCTTATGATAAAACCCATTTTAACAACAGTTGAATCTTAAGATTAAACTCGTTTTAACAACAGTTGAATCTTAAGAACTGATTCGTTTTAACAACAGTTCAAACTTAAGAACTGACTCGTATTAACAACAGTTGAATCTTATTATAAAACTCATTTTAACAACAGTTGAATCTTAAGAACTGATTCGTTTTAACAACAGATGAATCTTAAGATAAACCTCGTTTTAACAACAGTTGCATCTTAAGAACTGGCTCGTTTAAACAACAGTTGAATCTTAAGATAAAACACGTTTTAACAACAGTTGAATCTTAAGAACTGACTCGTTTTAACAACAGTTGAATCTTAAGATAAACTCGTTTTAACAACAGTTGAATCTTAAGAACTGACTCGTTTTAACTACAGCTGAATCTTAAGATAAAACTCGTTTTAACAACAGTTGAATCTTAAGAACGGACTCGTTTTAACAACAGCTGAATCTTAAGATAAAACTCATTTTAACAACAGTTGAATCTTAAGAACTGACTCGTTTTAACAACAGTTCGACCTTAAGAACTGACTCGTTTTAACAACTGTTGAATCTTCAAATAAAACTCGTTTTAACAACAGTTGAATCTTAAGAATTGACTCGTTTTAACAACAATTAAATCTTAAGACAAAACCCGTTTTAACAACAGTTGAATCTTAAGAACTGACTCGTTTTAACAACAGTTGAATCTTAAGATAAAATTCGTTTTAACAACAGTTGAATCTTAAGAACTGATTCGTTTTAACAACAGTTCAAACTTAAGAACAGACTCGTATTAACAACAGTTGAATCTTATTATAAAACTCATTTTAACAACAGTTCAACCTTAAGAACTGACTCGTTTTAACAACAGTTGAATCTTCAAATAAACCTCGTTTTAACAACAGTTGCATCTTAAGAACTGGCTCGTTTAAACAACAGTTGAATCTTAAGATAAAACTCGTTTTAACAACAGTTGAATCTTAAGAACTGACTCGTTTTAACAACAGTTGAATCTTCAAATAAAACTCGTTTTAACAACAGTTGAATCTTAAGAATTGACTCGTTTTAACAACAGTTGAATCTTAAGACAAAACCCGTTTTAACAACAGTTGAATCTTAAGAACTGACTCGTTTTAACAACAGTTGAATCTTAAGATAAAACTCGTTTTAACAACAGTTGAATCTTAAGAACTGACTCGTTTTATCAACAGTTGAATCTTAAGATAAACTCGTTTTAACAACAGTTGAATATTAAGAACTGACTCGTTTTAACAACAGCTGAATCTTAAGATAAAACTCGTATTAACAACAGTTGAATCTTAAGAACTGACTCGTTTTAACAACAGTTGAATCTTAAGAACTGACTCGTTTTATAAACAGTTCAACCTTAAGAACTGACTCGTTTTAACAACAGTTGAATATTAAAAACTGACTAGTTTTAACCGCAGCTGAATCTTATAATACAACTCGTTTTAACAACAGTTGAATCTTCAGATAAAACTCGTTTTAACAACAGATGATTCTCAAGAACTGACTCGTTTTAACAACAGTTGAATCTTAAGATAAAACTCGTTTTAACAACAGTTGAATCTTAAGAACTGACTCGTATTAACAACAATTGAATCTTAAGATAACATTCGTTTTAACAACAGTTGCATCTTAAGAAGTGACTCGTTTTAACGACAGTTGAATCTTAAGATAAACCTCGTTTTAACAACGGTTGAATCTTAAGAACTGACTCGTTTTATCAACAGTTCAACCTTAAGAACTGACTCATTTTAACAACAGTTGAATCTTCAAATAAAACTCGTTTTAACAACAGTTGAATGTTAAGAACTGATTCGTTTTAACAACAGCTGAATCTTAAGATAAACTCGTTTTAACAACAGTTGAATCTTAAGATAAACCTCGTTTTAACAACGGTTTAATCTTAAGAACTGACTCGTTTTAACAACAGTTGAATCTTAAGATAAAATTCGTTTTAACAACAGTTGAATCTTAAGAACTGACTCGTTTTAACAACAGTTGAATCTTAAGAGCTGATTCGTTTTAACAACAGTTCAAACTTAAGAACTGACTCGTTTTAACAACAGTTGAATCTTAAGATAAAACTCGTTTTAACAACAGTTGAATCTTAAGAACTGACTCGTTTTAACAACAGTTGAATCTTAAGAACTGACTCGTTTTAACAACAGTTGAATCTTATGATAAAACCCATTTTAACAACAGTTGAATCTTAATATTAAACTCGTTTTAACAACAGTTGAATCTAAAGAACTGATTCGTTTTAACAACAGTTCAAACTTAAGAACTGACTCGTATTAAGAACAGTTGAATCTTATTATAAAACTCATTTTAACAACAGTTGAATCTTAAGAACTGATTCGTTTTAACAACAGATGAATCTTAAGATAAACCTCGTTTTAACAACAGTTGCATCTTAAGAACTGGCTCGTTTAAACAACAGTTGAATCTTAAGATAAAACACGTTTTAACAACAGTTGAATCTTAAGAACTGACTCGTTTTAACAACAGTTGCATCTTAAGATAAACTCGTTTTAACAACAGTTGAATCTTAAGAACTGACTCGTTTTAACAACAGCTGAATCTTAAGATAAAACTCGTTTTAACAACAGTTGAATCTTAAGAACTGACTCGTTTTAACAACAGCTGAATCTTAAGATAAAACTCGTTTTAACAACAGTTGAATCTTAAGAACTGACTCGTTTTAACAACAGTTCAACCTTAAGAACTGACTCGTTTTAACAACTGTTGAATCTTCAAATAAAACTCGTTTTAACAACAGTTGAATCTTAAGAACTGACTCGTTTTAACAACAGTTCAACCTTAAGAACTGACTCGTTTTAACAACAGTTGAATCTTCAAATAAAACTCGTTTTAACAACAGTTGAATCTTAAGAATTGACTCGTTTTAACAACAGTTGAATCTTAAGACAAAACCCGTTTTAACAACAGTTGAATCTTAAGAACTGACTCGTTTTAACAACAGTTGAATCTTAAGATAAAACTCGTTTTAACAACAGTTGAATCTTAAGAACTGACTCGTTTTATCAACAGTTGAATCTTAAGATAAACTCGTTTTAACAACAGTTGAATCTTAAGAACTGACTCGTTTTAACAACAGTTGAATCTTAAGAACTGACTCGTTTTAACAACAGCTGAATCTTAAGATAAAACTCGTATTAACAACAGTTGAATCTTAAGAACTGACTCGTTTTAACAACAGTTGAATCTTAAGAACTGACTCGTGTTATAAACAGTTCAACCTTAAGAACTGACTCGTTTTAACAACAGTTGAATATTAAAAACTGACTAGTTTTAACCGCAGCTGAATCTTATAATACAACTCGTTTTAACAACAGTTGAATCTTCAGATAAAACTCGTTTTAACAACAGATGATTCTCAAGAACTGACTCGTTTTAACAACAGTTGAATCTTAAGATAAAACTCGTTTTAACAACAGTTGAATCTTAAGAACTGACTCGTATTAACAACAATTGAATCTTAAGATAACATTCGTTTTAACAACAGTTGCATCTTAAGAACTGACTCGTTTTAACGACAGTTGATTCTTAAGATAAACCTCGTTTTAACAACTGTTGAATCTTAAGAACTGACTCGTTTTATCAACAGTTCAACCTTAAGAACTGACTCATTTTAACAACAGTTGAATCTTCAAATAAAACTCGTTTTAACAACAGTTGAATGTTAAGAACTGATTCGTTTTAACAACAGCTGAATCTTAAGATAAACTCGTTTTAACAACAGTTGAATCTTAAGATAAACCTCGTTTTAACAACAGTTTAATATTAAGAACTGACTCGTTTTAACAACAGTTGAATCTTAAGATAAAATTCGTTTTAACAACAGTTCAAACTTAAGAACTGACTCGTTTTAACAACAGTTGAATCTTAAGATAAAACTCGTTTTAACAACAGTTGAATCTTAAGAACTGACTCGTTTTAACAACAGTTGAATCTTAAGAACTGACTCGTTTTAACAACAGTTGAATCTTATGATAAAACCCATTTTAACAACAGTTGAATCTTAAGATTGAACTCGTTTTAACAACAGTTGAATCTTAAGAACTGATTCGTTTTAACAACAGTTCAAACTTAAGAACTGACTCGTATTAAGAACAGTTGAATCTTATTATAAAACTCATTTTAACAACAGTTGAATCTTAAGAACTGATTCGTTTTAACAACAGATGAATCTTAAGATAAACCTCGTTTTAACAACAGTTGCATCTTAAGAACTGGCTCGTTTAAACAACAGTTGAATCTTAAGATAAAACACGTTTTAACAACAGTTGAATCTTAAGAACTGACTCGTTTTAACAACAGTTGAATCTTAAGATAAACTCGTTTTAACAACAGTTGAATCTTGAGAAATGACTCGTTTTAACAACAGCTGAATCTTAAGATAAAACTCGTTTTAACAACAGTCGAATCTTAAGAACTGACTCGTTTTAACAACAGCTGAATCTTAAGATAAAACTCGTTTTAACAACAGTTGAATCTTAAGAACTGACTCGTTTTAACAACAGTTCAACCTTAAGAACTGACTCGTTTTAACAACTGTTGAATCTTCAAATAAAACTCGTTTTAACAACAGTTGAATCTTAAGAATTGACTCGATTTAACAACAGTTGAATCTTAAGATAAAATTCGTTTTAACAACAGTTGAATCTTAAGAACTGATTCGTTTTAACAACAGTTCAAACTTAAGAACAGACTCGTATTAACAACAGTTGAATCTTATTATAAAACTCATTTTAACAACAGTTCAACCTTAAGAACTGACTCGTTTTAACAACAGTTGAATCTTCAAATAAACCTCGTTTTAACAACAGTTGCATCTTAAGAACTGGCTCGTTTAAACAACAGTTGAATCTTAAGATAAAACTCGTTTTAACAACAGTTGAATCTTAAGAACTGACTCGTTTTAACAACAGTTGAATCTTCAAATAAAACTCGTTTTAACAACAGTTGATTCTTAAGAACTGACTCATTTTAACAACAGTTGAATCTTAAGAACTGACTCATTTTAACAACAGTTGAATCTTAAGATAAAATTCGTTTTAACAACAGTTGAATCTTAAGAACTAATTCGTTTTAACAACAGTTCAAACTTAAGAACAGACTCGTATTAACAACAGTTGAATCTTATTATAAAACTCATTTTAACAACAGTTCAACCTTAAGAACTGACTCGTTTTAACAACAGTTGAATCTTCAAATAAACCTCGTTTTAACAACAGTTGCATCTTAAGAACTGGCTCGTTTAAACAACAGTTGAATCTTAAGATAAAACTCGTTTTAACAACAGTTGAATCTTAAGAACTGACTCGTATTAACAACAATTGAATCTTAAGATAACATTCGTTTTAACAACAGTTGCATCTTAAGAACTGACTCGTTTTAACGACAGTTGATTCTTAAGATAAACCTCGTTTTAACAACTGTTGAATCTTAAGAACTGACTCGTTTTATCAACAGTTCAACCTTAAGAACTGACTCATTTTAACAACAGTTGAATCTTCAAATAAAACTCGTTTTAACAACAGTTGAATGTTAAGAACTGATTCGTTCTAACAACAGCTGAATCTTAAGATAAACTCGTTTTAACAACAGTTGAATCTTAAGATAAACCTCGTTTTAACAACAGTTTAATATTAAGAACTGACTCGTTTTAACAACAGTTGAATCTTAAGATAAAATTCGTTTTAACAACAGTTGAATCTTAAGAGCTGATTCGTTTTAACAACAGTTCAAACTTAAGAACTGACTCGTTTTAACAACAGTTGAATCTTAAGATAAAACTCGTTTTAACAACAGTTGAATCTTAAGAACTGACTCGTTTTAACAACAGTTGAATCTTAAGAACTGACTCGTTTTAACAACAGTTGAATCTTATGATAAAACCCATTTTAACAACAGTTGAATCTTAAGATTGAACTCGTTTTAACAACAGTTGAATCTTAAGAACTGATTCGTTTTAACAACAGATGAATCTTAAGATAAACCTCGTTTTAACAACAGTTGCATCTTAAGAACTGGCTCGTTTAAACAACAGTTGAATCTTAAGATAAAACACGTTTTAACAACAGTTGAATCTTAAGAACTGACTCGTTTTAACAACAGTTGAATCTTAAGATAAACTCGTTTTAACAACAGTTGAATCTTGAGAAATGACTCGTTTTAACAACAGCTGAATCTTAAGATAAAACTCGTTTTAACAACAGTCGAATCTTAAGAACTGACTCGTTTTAACAACAGCTGAATCTTAAGATAAAACTCGTTTTAACAACAGTTGAATCTTAAGAACTGACTCGTTTTAACAACAGTTCAACCTTAAGAACTGACTCGTTTTAACAACTGTTGAATCTTCAAATAAAACTCGTTTTAACAACAGTTGAATCTTAAGAATTGACTCGTTTTAACAACAATTAAATCTTAAGACAAAACCCGTTTTAACAACAGTTGAATCTTAAGAACTGACTCGTTTTAACAACAGATGAATCTTAAGATAAAATTCGTTTTAACAACAGTTGAATCTTAAGAACTGATTCGTTTTAACAACAGTTCAAACTTAAGAACAGACTCGTATTAACAACAGTTGAATCTTATTATAAAACTCATTTTAACAACAGTTCAACCTTAAGAACTGACTCGTTTTAACAACAGTTGAATCTTCAAATAAACCTCGTTTTAACAACAGTTGCATCTTAAGAACTGGCTCGTTTAAACAACAGTTGAATCTTAAGATAAAACTCGTTTTAACAACAGTTGAATCTTAAGAACTGACTCGTTTTAACAACAGTTGAATCTTCAAATAAAACTCGTTTTAACAACAGTTGAATCTTAAGAACTGACTCATTTTAACAACAGTTGAATCTTAAGAACTGACTCATTTTAACAACAGTTGAATCTTAAGATAAAATTCGTTTTAACAACAGTTGAATCTTAAGAACTAATTCGTTTTAACAACAGTTCAAACTTAAGAACAGACTCGTATTAACAACAGTTGAATCTTATTATAAAACTCATTTTAACAACAGTTCAACCTTAAGAACTGACTCGTTTTAACAACAGTTGAATCTTCAAATAAACCTCGTTTTAACAACAGTTGCATCTTAAGAACTGGCTCGTTTAAACAACAGTTGAATCTTAAGATAAAACTCGTTTTAACAACAGTTGAATCTTAAGAACTGACTCGTTTTAACAACAGTTGAATCTTCAAATAAAACTCGTTTTAACAACAGTTGAATCTTAAGAACTGACTCGTTTTAACAACAGTTCAACCTTAAGAACTGACTCGTTTTAACAACAGTTGAATCTTCAAATAAAACTCGTTTTAACAACAGTTGAATCTTAAGATAAACCTCGTTTTAACAACAGTTGCATCTTAAGAACTGGCTCGTTTAAACAACAGTTGAATCTTAAGATAAAACACGTTTTAACAACAGTTGAATCTTAAGAACTGACTCGTTTTAACAACAGTTGAATCTTAAGATAAACTCGTTTTAACAACAGTTGAATCTTAAGAACTGACTCGTTTTAACAACAGCTGAATCTTAAAATAAAACTCGTTTTAACAACAGTTGAATCTTAAAAACTGACTCGTTTTAACAACAGCTGAATCTTAAGATAAAGCTCGTTTTAACAACAGTTGAATCTTAAGAACTGACTCGTTTTAACAACAGTTCAACCTTAAGAACTGACTCGTTTTAACAACTGTTGAATCTTCAAATAAAACTCGTTTTAACAACAGTTGAATCTTAAGAACTGACTCGTTTTAACAACAGTTCAACCTTAAGAACTGACTCGTTTTAACAACAGTTGAATCTTCAAATAAAACTCGTTTTAACAACAGTTGAATCTTAAGAATTGACTCGTTTTAACAACAGTTGAATCTTAAGACAAAACCCGTTTTAACAACAGTTGAATCTTAAGAACTGACTCGTTTTAACAACAGTTGAATCTTAAGATAAAACTCGTTTTAGCAACAGTTGAATCTTAAGAACTGACTCGCTTTATCAACAGTTGAATCTTAAGATAAACTCGTTTTAACAACAGTTGAATCTTAAGAACTGACTCGTTTTAACAACAGCTGAATCTTAAGATAAAACTCGTATTAACAACAGTTGAATCTCAAGAACCGACTCGTCTTAACAACAATTGAATCTTAAGATAACATTCGTTTTAACAACGGTTGCATCTTAAGAACTGACTCGTTTTAACGACAGTTGAATCTTATAATACAACTCGTTTTAACAACAGTTGAATCTTCAGATAAAACTCGTTTTAACAACAGATGATTCTCAAGAACTGACTCGTTTTAACAACAGTTGAATCTTAAGATAAAACTCGTTTTAACAACAGTTGAATCTTAAGAACTGACTCGTATTAACAACAATTGAATCTTAAGATAACATTCGTTTTAACAACGGTTGCATCTTAAGAACTGACTCGTTTTAACGACAGTTGAATCTTAAGATAAACCTTGTTTTAACAACGGTTGAATCTTAAGAACTGACTCGTTTTATCAACAGTTCAACCTTAAGAACTGACTCATTTTAACAACAGTTGAATCCTCAAATAAAACTCGTTTTAACAACAGTTGAATGTTAAGAACTGATTCGTTTTAACAACAGCTAAATCTTAAGATAAACTCGTTTTAACAACAGTTGAATCTTAAGATAAACCTCGTTTTAACAACAGTTTAATCTTAAGAACTGACTCGTTTTAACAACAGTTGAATATTAAGATAAAATTCGTTTTAACAACAGTTGAATCTTAAGAGCTGATTCGTTTTAACAACAGTTCAAACTTAAGAACTGTCTCGTTTTAACAACAGTTGAATCTTAAGATAAAACTCGTTTTAACAACAGTTGAATCTTAAGAACTGACTCGTTTTAACAACAGTTGAATCTTATGAACTGACTCGTTTTAACAACAGTTGAATCTTATGATAAAACCCATTTTAACAACAGTTGAATCTTAAGATTAAACTCGTTTTAACAACAGTTGAATCTTAAGAACTGATTCGTTGTAACAACAGTTCAAACTTAAGAACTGACTCGTATTAAGAACAGTTGAATCTTATTATAAAACTCATTTTAACAACAGTTGAATCTTAAGAACTGATTCGTTTTAACAACAGATGAATCTTAAGATAAACCTCGTTTTAACAACAGTTGCATCTTAAGAACTGGCTCGTTTAAACAACAGTTGAATCTTAAGATAAAACACGTTTTAACAACAGTTGAATCTTAAGAACTGAGTCGTTTTAACAACAGTTGAATCTTAAGAACTGATTCGTTTTAACAACAGTTCAAACTTAAGAACAGACTCGTATTAACAACAGTTGAATCTTATTATAAAACTCATTTATCAACAGTTCAACCTTAAGAACTGACTCGTTTTAACAACAGTTGAATCTTCAAATAAACCTCGTTTTAACAACAGTTGCATCTTAAGAACTGGCTCGTTTAAACAACAGTTGAATCTTAAGATAAAACTCGTTTTAACAACAGTTGAATCTTAAGATAAAATTCGTTTTAACAACAGTTGAATCTTCAAATAAAACTCGTTTTAACAACAGTTGAATCTTAAGAACTGACTCGTTTTAACAACAGTTCAACCTTAAGAACTGACTCGTTTTAACAACAGTTGAATCTTCAAATAAAACTCGTTTTAACAACAGTTGAATCTTAAGAATTGACTCGTTTTAACAACAGTTGAATCTTAAGACAAAACCCGTTTTAACAACAGTTGAATCTTAAGAACTGACTCGTTTTAACAACAGTTGAATCTTAAGATAAAACTAGTTTTAACAACAGTTGAATCTTAAGAACTGACTCGTTTTATCAACAGTTGAATCTTAAGATAAACTCGTTTTAACAACAGTTGAATCTTAAGTACTGACTCGTTTTAACAACAGTTGAATCTTCAAATAAAACTCGTTTTAACAACAGTTGAATCTTAAGAACTGACTCGTTTTAACAACAGTTCAACCTTAAGAACTGACTCGTTTTAACAACAGTTGAATCTTCAAATAAAACTCGTTTTAACAACAGTTGAATCTTAAGAACTGACTCGTTTTAACAACAGCTGAATCTTAAGATAAAACTCGTATTAACAACAGTTGAATCTTAAGAACTGACTCGTTTTAACAACAGTTGAATCTTAAGAACTGACTCGTTTTATAAACAGTTCAACCTCAAGAACTGACTCGTTTTAACAACAGTTGAACCTTAAAAACGGACTCGTTTTAACCGCAGCTGAATCTTATAAAACAACTCGTTTTAACAACAGTTGAATCTTCAGATAAAACTCGTTTTAACAACAGATGATTCTCAAGAACTGACTCGTTTTAACAACAGTTGAATCTTAAGATAAAACTCGTTTTAACAACAGTTGAATCTTAAGAACTGACTCGTATTAACAACAGTTCAACCTTAAGAACTGACTCGTTTTAACTACTGTTGAATCTTCAAATAAAACTCGTTTTAACAACAGTTGAATCTTAAGAATTGACTCGTTTTAACAACAATTAAATCTTAAGACAAAACCCGTTTTAACAACAGTTGAATCTTAAGAACTGACTCGTTTTAACAACAGTTGAATCTTAAGATAAAATTCGTTTTAACAACAGTTGAATCTTAAGAACTAATTCGTTTTAACAACAGTTCAAACTTAAGAACAGACTCGTATTAACAACAGTTGAATCTTATTATAAAACTCATTTTAACAACAGTTCAACCTTAAGAACTGACTCGTTTTAACAACAGTTGAATCTTCAAATAAACCTCGTTTTAACAACAGTTGCATCTTAAGAACTGGCTCGTTTAAACAACAGTTGAATCTTAAGATAAAACTCGTTTTAACAACAGTTGAATCTTAAGAACTGACTCGTTTTAACAACAGTTGAATCTTCAAATAAAACTCGTTTTAACAACAGTTGAATCTTAAGAACTGACTCGTTTTAACAACAGTTCAACCTTAAGAACTGACTCGTTTTAACAACAGTTGAATCTTCAAATAAAACTCGTTTTAACAACAGTTGAATCTTAAGATAAACCTCGTTTTAACAACAGTTGCATCTTAAGAACTGGCTCGTTTAAACAACAGTTGAATCTTAAGAGCTGATTCGTTTTAACAACAGATGAATCTTAAGATAAACCTCGTTTTAACAACAGTTGCATCTTAAGAACTGGCTCGTTTAAACAACAGTTGAATCTTAAGATAAAACACGTTTTAACAACAGTTGAATCTTAAGAACTGAGTCGTTTTAACAACAGTTGAATCTTAAGAACTGATTCGTTTTAACAACAGTTCAAACTTAAGAACAGACTCGTATTAACAACAGTTGAATCTTATTATAAAACTCATTTTAACAACAGTTCAACCTTAAGAACTGACTCGTTTTAACAACAGTTGAATCTTCAAATAAACCTCGTTTTAACAACAGTTGCATCTTAAGAACTGGCTCGTTTAAACAACAGTTGAATCTTAAGATAAAACTCGTTTTAACAACAGTTGAATCTTAAGAACTGACTCGTTTTAACAACAGTTGAATCTTCAAATAAAACTCGTTTTAACAACAGTTGAATCTTAAGAACTGACTCATTTTAACAACAGTTGAATCTTAAGATAAAATTCGTTTTAACAACAGTTGAATCTTAAGAACTAATTCGTTTTAACAACAGTTCAAACTTAAGAACAGACTCGTATTAACAACAGTTGAATATTATTATAAAACTCATTTTAACAACAGTTCAACCTTAAGAACTGACTCGTTTTAACAACAGTTGAATCTTCAAATAAACCTCGTTTTAACAACAGTTGCATCTTAAGAACTGGCTCGTTTAAACAACAGTTGAATCTTAAGATAAAACCCGTTTTAACAACAGTTGTATCTTAAGAACTGACTCGTTTTAACAACAGTTGAATCTTCAAATAAAACTCGTTTTAACAACAGTTGAATCTTAAGAATTGACTCGTTTTAACAACAGTTGAATCTTAAGACAAAACCCGTTTTAACAACAGTTGAATCTTAAGAACTGACTCGTTTTAACAACAGTTGAATCTTAAGATAAAACTAGTTTTAACAACAGTTGAATCTTAAGAACTGACTCGTTTTATCAACAGTTGAATCTTAAGATAAACTCGTTTTAACAACAGTTGAATCTTAAGTACTGACTCGTTTTAACAACAGTTGAATCTTCAAATAAAACTCGTTTTAACAACAGTTGAATCTTAAGAACTGACTCGTTTTAACAACAGTTCAACCTTAAGAACTGACTCGTTTTAACAACAGTTGAATCTTCAAATAAAACTCGTTTTAACAACAGTTGAATCTTAAGAACTGACTCGTTTTAACAACAGCTGAATCTTAAGATAAAACTCGTATTAACAACAGTTGAATCTTAAGAACTGACTCGTTTTAACAACAGTTGAATCTTAAGAACTGACTCGTTTTATAAACAGTTAAACCTCAAGAACTGACTCGTTTTAACAACAGTTGAATCTTAAAAACGGACTCGTTTTAACCGCAGCTGAATCTTATAAAACAACTCGTTTTAACAACAGTTGAATCTTCAGATAAAACTCGTTTTAACAACAGATGATTCTCAAGAACTGACTCGTTTTAACAACAGTTGAATCTTAAGATAAAACTCGTTTTAACAACAGTTGAATCTTAAGAACTGACTCGTATTAACAACAGTTCAACCTTAAGAACTGACTCGTTTTAACAACTGTTGAATCTTCAAATAAAACTCGTTTTAACAACAGTTGAATCTTAAGAATTGACTCGTTTTAACAACAATTAAATCTTAAGACAAAACCCGTTTTAACAACAGTTGAATCTTAAGAACTGACTCGTTTTAACAACAGTTGAATCTTAAGATAAAATTCGTTTTAACAACAGTTGAATCTTAAGAACTAATTCGTTTTAACAACAGTTCAAACTTAAGAACAGACTCGTATTAACAACAGTTGAATCTTATTATAAAACTCATTTTAACAACAGTTCAACCTTAAGAACTGACTCGTTTTAACAACAGTTGAATCTTCAAATAAACCTCGTTTTAACAACAGTTGCATCTTAAGAACTGGCTCGTTTAAACAACAGTTGAATCTTAAGATAAAACTCGTTTTAACAACAGTTGAATCTTAAGAACTGACTCGTTTTAACAACAGTTGAATCTTCAAATAAAACTCGTTTTAACAACAGTTGAATCTTAAGAACTGACTCGTTTTAACAACAGTTCAACCTTAAGAACTGACTCGTTTTAACAACAGTTGAATCTTCAAATAAAACTCGTTTTAACAACAGTTGAATCTTAAGATAAACCTCGTTTTAACAACAGTTGCATCTTAAGAACTGGCTCGTTTAAACAACAGTTGAATCTTAAGAGCTGATTCGTTTTAACAACAGATGAATCTTAAGATAAACCTCGTTTTAACAACAGTTGCATCTTAAGAACTGGCTCGTTTAAACAACAGTTGAATCTTAAGATAAAACACGTTTTAACAACAGTTGAATCTTAAGAACTGAGTCGTTTTAACAACAGTTGAATCTTAAGAACTGATTCGTTTTAACAACAGTTCAAACTTAAGAACAGACTCGTATTAACAACAGTTGAATCTTATTATAAAACTCATTTTAACAACAGTTCAACCTTAAGAACTGACTCGTTTTAACAACAGTTGAATCTTCAAATAAACCTCGTTTTAACAACAGTTGCATCTTAAGAACTGGCTCGTTTAAACAACAGTTGAATCTTAAGATAAAACTCGTTTTAACAACAGTTGAATCTTAAGAACTGACTCGTTTTAACAACAGTTGAATCTTCAAATAAAACTCGTTTTAACAACAGTTGAATCTTAAGAACTGACTCATTTTAACAACAGTTGAATCTTAAGATAAAATTCGTTTTAACAACAGTTGAATCTTAAGAACTAATTCGTTTTAACAACAGTTCAAACTTAAGAACAGACTCGTATTAACAACAGTTGAATCTTATTATAAAACTCATTTTAACAACAGTTCAACCTTAAGAACTGACTCGTTTTAACAACAGTTGAATCTTCAAATAAACCTCGTTTTAACAACAGTTGCATCTTAAGAACTGGCTCGTTTAAACAACAGTTGAATCTTAAGATAAAACCCGTTTTAACAACAGTTGAATCTTAAGAACTGACTCGTTTTAACAACAGTTGAATCTTCAAATAAAACTCGTTTTAACAACAGTTGAATCTTAAGAACTGACTCGTTTTAACAACAGTTCAACCTTAAGAACTGACTCGTTTTAACAACAGTTGAATCTTCAAATAAAACTCGTTTTAACAACAGTTGAATCTTAAGAATTGACTCGTTTTAACAACAGTTGAATCTTAAGACAAAACCCGTTTTAACAACAGTTGAATCTTAAGAACTGACTCGTTTTAACAACAGTTGAATCTTAAGATAAAACTAGTTTTAACAACAGTTGAATCTTAAGAACTGACTCGTTTTATCAACAGTTGAATCTTAAGATAAACTCGTTTTAACAACAGTTGAATCTTAAGTACTGACTCGTTTTAACAACAGTTGAATCTTCAAATAAAACTCGTTTTAACAACAGTTGAATCTTAAGAACTGACTCGTTTTAACAACAGTTCAACCTTAAGAACTGACTCGTTTTAACAACAGTTGAATCTTCAAATAAAACTCGTTTTAACAACAGTTGAATCTTAAGAACTGACTCGTTTTAACAACAGCTGAATCTTAAGATAAAACTCGTATTAACAACAGTTGAATCTTAAGAACTGACTCGTTTTAACAACAGTTGAATCTTAAGAACTGACTCGTTTTATAAACAGTTCAACCTCAAGAACTGACTCGTTTTAACAACAGTTGAATCTTAAAAACGGACTCGTTTTAACCGCAGCTGAATCTTATAAAACAACTCGTTTTAACAACAGTTGAATCTTCAGATAAAACTCGTTTTAACAACAGATGATTCTCAAGAACTGACTCGTTTTAACAACAGTTGAATCTTAAGATAAAACTCGTTTTAACAACAGTTGAATCTTAAGAACTGACTCGTATTAACAACAGTTCAACCTTAAGAACTGACTCGTTTTAACAACTGTTGAATCTTCAAATAAAACTCGTTTTAACAACAGTTGAATCTTAAGAATTGACTCGTTTTAACAACAATTAAATCTTAAGACAAAACCCGTTTTAACAACAGTTGAATCTTAAGAACTGACTCGTTTTAACAACAGTTGAATCTTAAGATAAAATTCGTTTTAACAACAGTTGAATCTTAAGAACTAATTCGTTTTAACAACAGTTCAAACTTAAGAACAGACTCGTATTAACAACAGTTGAATCTTATTATAAAACTCATTTTAACAACAGTTCAACCTTAAGAACTGACTCGTTTTAACAACAGTTGAATCTTCAAATAAACCTCGTTTTAACAACAGTTGCATCTTAAGAACTGGCTCGTTTAAACAACAGTTGAATCTTAAGATAAAACTCGTTTTAACAACAGTTGAATCTTAAGAACTGACTCGTTTTAACAACAGTTGAATCTTCAAATAAAACTCGTTTTAACAACAGTTGAATCTTAAGAACTGACTCGTTTTAACAACAGTTCAACCTTAAGAACTGACTCGTTTTAACAACAGTTGAATCTTCAAATAAAACTCGTTTTAACAACAGTTGAATCTTAAGATAAACCTCGTTTTAACAACAGTTGCATCTTAAGAACTGGCTCGTTTAAACAACAGTTGAATCTTAAGAGCTGATTCGTTTTAACAACAGATGAATCTTAAGATAAACCTCGTTTTAACAACAGTTGCATCTTAAGAACTGGCTCGTTTAAACAACAGTTGAATCTTAAGATAAAACACGTTTTAACAACAGTTGAATCTTAAGAACTGAGTCGTTTTAACAACAGTTGAATCTTAAGAACTGATTCGTTTTAACAACAGTTCAAACTTAAGAACAGACTCGTATTAACAACAGTTGAATCTTATTATAAAACTCATTTTAACAACAGTTCAACCTTAAGAACTGACTCGTTTTAACAACAGTTGAATCTTCAAATAAACCTCGTTTTAACAACAGTTGCATCTTAAGAACTGGCTCGTTTAAACAACAGTTGAATCTTAAGATAAAACTCGTTTTAACAACAGTTGAATCTTAAGAACTGACTCGTTTTAACAACAGTTGAATCTTCAAATAAAACTCGTTTTAACAACAGTTGAATCTTAAGAACTGACTCATTTTAACAACAGTTGAATCTTAAGATAAAATTCGTTTTAACAACAGTTGAATCTTAAGAACTAATTCGTTTTAACAACAGTTCAAACTTAAGAACAGACTCGTATTAACAACAGTTGAATCTTATTATAAAACTCATTTTAACAACAGTTCAACCTTAAGAACTGACTCGTTTTAACAACAGTTGAATCTTCAAATAAACCTCGTTTTAACAACAGTTGCATCTTAAGAACTGGCTCGTTTAAACAACAGTTGAATCTTAAGATAAAACCCGTTTTAACAACAGTTGAATCTTAAGAACTGACTCGTTTTAACAACAGTTGAATCTTCAAATAAAACTCGTTTTAACAACAGTTGAATCTTAAGAACTGACTCGTTTTAACAACAGTTCAACCTTAAGAACTGACTCGTTTTAACAACAGTTGAATCTTCAAATAAAACTCGTTTTAACAACAGTTGAATCTTAAGAATTGACTCGTTTTAACAACAGTTGAATCTTAAGACAAAACCCGTTTTAACAACAGTTGAATCTTAAGAACTGACTCGTTTTAACAACAGTTGAATCTTAAGATAAAACTAGTTTTAACAACAGTTGAATCTTAAGAACTGACTCGTTTTATCAACAGTTGAATCTTAAGATAAACTCGTTTTAACAACAGTTGAATCTTAAGTACTGACTCGTTTTAACAACAGTTGAATCTTCAAATAAAACTCGTTTTAACAACAGTTGAATCTTAAGAACTGACTCGTTTTAACAACAGTTCAACCTTAAGAACTGACTCGTTTTAACAACAGTTGAATCTTCAAATAAAACTCGTTTTAACAACAGTTGAATCTTAAGAACTGACTCGTTTTAACAACAGCTGAATCTTAAGATAAAACTCGTATTAACAACAGTTGAATCTTAAGAACTGACTCGTTTTAACAACAGTTGAATCTTAAGAACTGACTCGTTTTATAAACAGTTCAACCTCAAGAACTGACTCGTTTTAACAACAGTTGAATCTTAAAAACGGACTCGTTTTAACCGCAGCTGAATCTTATAAAACAACTCGTTTTAACAACAGTTGAATCTTCAGATAAAACTCGTTTTAACAACAGATGATTCTCAAGAACTGACTCGTTTTAACAACAGTTGAATCTTAAGATAAAACTCGTTTTAACAACAGTTGAATCTTAAGAACTGACTCGTATTAACAACAGTTCAACCTTAAGAACTGACTCGTTTTAACAACTGTTGAATCTTCAAATAAAACTCGTTTTAACAACAGTTGAATCTTAAGAATTGACTCGTTTTAACGACAATTAAATCTTAAGACAAAACCCGTTTTAACAACAGTTGAATCTTAAGAACTGACTCGTTTTAACAACAGTTGAATCTTAAGATAAAATTCGTTTTAACAACAGTTGAATCTTAAGAACTAATTCGTTTTAACAACAGTTCAAACTTAAGAACAGACTCGTATTAACAACAGTTGAATCTTATTATAAAACTCATTTTAACAACAGTTCAACCTTAAGAACTGACTCGTTTTAACAACAGTTGAATCTTCAAATAAACCTCGTTTTAACAACAGTTGCATCTTAAGAACTGGCTCGTTTAAACAACAGTTGAATCTTAAGATAAAACTCGTTTTAACAACAGTTGAATCTTAAGAACTGACTCGTTTTAACAACAGTTGAATCTTCAAATAAAACTCGTTTTAACAACAGTTGAATCTTAAGAACTGACTCGTTTTAACAACAGTTCAAACTTAAGAACTGACTCGTTTTAACAACAGTTGAATCTTCAAATAAAACTCGTTTTAACAACAGTTGAATCTTAAGATAAACCTCGTTTTAACAACAGTTGAATCTTAAGAATTGACTCGTTTTAACAACAGTTGAATCTTAAGACAAAACCCGTTTTAACAACAGTTGAATCTTAAGAACTGACTCGTTTTAACAACAGTTGAATCTTAAGATAAAACTCGTTTTAACAACAGTTGAATCTTAAGAACTGACTCGTTTTATCAACAGTTGAATCTTAAGATAAACTCGTTTTAACAACAGTTGAATCTTAAGAACTGACTCGTTTTAACAACAGTTGAATATTAAAAACTGACTAGTTTTAACCGCAGCTGAATCTTATAATACAACTCGTTTTAACAACAGTTGAATCTTCAGATAAAACTCGTTTTAACAACAGATGATTCTCAAGAACTGACTCGTTTTAACAACAGTTGAATCTTAAGATAAAACTCGTTTTAACAACAGTTGAATCTTAAGAACTGACTCGTATTAACAACAATTGAATCTTAAGATAACATTGGTTTTAACAACAGTTGCATCTTAAGAACTGACTCATTTTAACGACAGTTGAATCTTAAGATAAACCTCGTTTTAACAACGGTTGAATCTTAAGAACTGACTCGTTTTATCAACAGTTCAACCTTAAGAACTGACTCATTTTAACAACAGTTGAATCCTCAAATAAAACTCGTTTTAACAACAGTTGAATGTTAAGAACTGATTCGTTTTAACAACAGCTGAATCTTAAGATAAACTCGTTTTAACAACAGTTGAATCTTAAGATAAACCTCGTTTTAACAACAGTTTAATCTTAAGAACTGACTCGTTTTAACAACAGTTGAATCTTAAGATAAAATTCGTTTTAACAACAGTTGAATCTTAAGAGCTGATTCGTTTTAACAACAGTTCAAACTTAAGAACTGACTCGTTTTAACAACAGTTGAATCTTAAGATAAAACTCGTTTTAACAACAGTTGAATCTTAAGAACTGACTCGTTTTAACAACAGTTGAATCTTAAGAACTGACTCGTTTTAACAACAGTTGAATCTTATGATAAAACCCATTTTAACAACAGTTGAATCTTAAGATTTAACTAGTTTTAACAACAGTTGAATCTTAAGAACTGGCTCGTTTTAACAACAGTTGAATCTTCAAATAAACCTCGTTTTAACAACAGTTGCATCTTAAGAACTGGCTCGTTTAAACAACAGTTGAATCTTAAGATAAAACCCGTTTTAACAACAGTTGAATCTTAAGAACTGACTCGTTTTAACAACAGTTGAATCTTCAAATAAAACTCGTTTTAACAACAGTTGAATCTTAAGAACTGACTCGTTTTAACAACAGTTCAACCTTAAGAACTGACTCGTTTTAACAACAGTTGAATCTTCAAATAAAACTCGTTTTAACAACTGTTGAATCTTAAGAATTGACTCGTTTTAACAACAGTTGAATCTTAAGACAAAACCCGTTTTAACAACAGTTGAATCTTAAGAACTGACTCGTTTTAACAACAGTTGAATCTTAAGATAAAACTAGTTTTAACAACAGTTGAATCTTAAGAACTGACTCGTTTTATCAACAGTTGAATCTTAAGATAAACTCGTTTTAACAACAGTTGAATCTTAAGTACTGACTCGTTTTAACAACAGTTGAATCTTCAAATAAAACTCGTTTTAACAACAGTTGAATCTTAAGAACTGACTCGTTTTAACAACAGTTCAACCTTAAGAACTGACTCGTTTTAACAACAGTTGAATCTTCAAATAAAACTCGTTTTAACAACAGTTGAATCTTAAGAACTGACTCGTTTTAACAACAGCTGAATCTTAAGATAAAACTCGTATTAACAACAGTTGAATCTTAAGAACTGACTCGTTTTAACAACAGTTGAATCTTAAGAACTGACTCGTTTTATAAACAGTTCAACCTCAAGAACTGACTCGTTTTAACAACAGTTGAATCTTAAAAACGGACTCGTTTTAACCGCAGCTGAATCTTATAAAACAACTCGTTTTAACAACAGTTGAATCTTCAGATAAAACTCGTTTTAACAACAGATGATTCTCAAGAACTGACTCGTTTTAACAACAGTTGAATCTTAAGATAAAACTCGTTTTAACAACAGTTGAATCTTAAGAACTGACTCGTATTAACAACAGTTCAACCTTAAGAACTGACTCGTTTTAACAACTGTTGAATCTTCAAATAAAACTCGTTTTAACAACAGTTGAATCTTAAGAATTGACTCGTTTTAACAACAATTAAATCTTAAGACAAAACCCGTTTTAACAACAGTTGAATCTTAAGAACTGACTCGTTTTAACAACAGTTGAATCTTAAGATAAAATTCGTTTTAACAACAGTTGAATCTTAAGAACTAATTCGTTTTAACAACAGTTCAAACTTAAGAACAGACTCGTATTAACAACAGTTGAATCTTATTATAAAACTCATTTTAACAACAGTTCAACCTTAAGAACTGACTCGTTTTAACAACAGTTGAATCTTCAAATAAACCTCGTTTTAACAACAGTTGCATCTTAAGAACTGGCTCGTTTAAACAACAGTTGAATCTTAAGATAAAACTCGTTTTAACAACAGTTGAATCTTAAGAACTGACTCGTTTTAACAACAGTTGAATCTTCAAATAAAACTCGTTTTAACAACAGTTGAATCTTAAGAACTGACTCGTTTTAACAACAGTTCAACCTTAAGAACTGACTCGTTTTAACAACAGTTGAATCTTCAAATAAAACTCGTTTTAACAACAGTTGAATCTTAAGATAAACCTCGTTTTAACAACAGTTGCATCTTAAGAACTGGCTCGTTTAAACAACAGTTGAATCTTAAGAGCTGATTCGTTTTAACAACAGATGAATCTTAAGATAAACCTCGTTTTAACAACAGTTGCATCTTAAGAACTGGCTCGTTTAAACAACAGTTGAATCTTAAGATAAAACACGTTTTAACAACAGTTGAATCTTAAGAACTGAGCCGTTTTAACAACAGTTGCATCTTAAGAACTGGCTCGTTTAAACAACAGTTGAATCTTAAGATAAAACTCGTTTTAACAACAGTTGAATCTTAAGAACTGACTCGTTTTAACAACAGTTGAATCTTCAAATAAAACTCGTTTTAACAACAGTTGAATCTTAAGAACTGACTCATTTTAACAACAGTTGAATCTTAAGATAAAATTCGTTTTAACAACAGTTGAATCTTAAGAACTAATTCGTTTTAACAACAGTTCAAACTTAAGAACAGACTCGTATTAACAACAGTTGAATCTTATTATAAAACTCATTTTAACAACAGTTCAACCTTAAGAACTGACTCGTTTTAACAACAGTTGAATCTTCAAATAAACCTCGTTTTAACAACAGTTGCATCTTAAGAACTGGCTCGTTTAAACAACAGTTGAATCTTAAGATAAAACCCGTTTTAACAACAGTTGAATCTTAAGAACTGACTCGTTTTAACAACAGTTGAATCTTCAAATAAAACTCGTTTTAACAACAGTTGAATCTTAAGAACTGACTCGTTTTAACAACAGTTCAACCTTAAGAACTGACTCGTTTTAACAACAGTTGAATCTTCAAATAAAACTCGTTTTAACAACAGTTGAATCTTAAGAATTGACTCGTTTTAACAACAGTTGAATCTTAAGACAAAACCCGTTTTAACAACAGTTGAATCTTAAGAACTGACTCGTTTTAACAACAGTTGAATCTTAAGATAAAACTAGTTTTAACAACAGTTGAATCTTAAGAACTGACTCGTTTTATCAACAGTTGAATCTTAAGATAAACTCGTTTTAACAACAGTTGAATCTTAAGTACTGACTCGTTTTAACAACAGTTGAATCTTCAAATAAAACTCGTTTTAACAACAGTTGAATCTTAAGAACTGACTCGTTTTAACAACAGTTCAACCTTAAGAACTGACTCGTTTTAACAACAGTTGAATCTTCAAATAAAACTCGTTTTAACAACAGTTGAATCTTAAGAACTGACTCGTTTTAACAACAGCTGAATCTTAAGATAAAACTCGTATTAACAACAGTTGAATCTTAAGAACTGACTCGTTTTAACAACAGTTGAATCTTAAGAACTGACTCGTTTTATAAACAGTTCAACCTCAAGAACTGACTCGTTTTAACAACAGTTGAATCTTAAAAACGGACTCGTTTTAACCGCAGCTGAATCTTATAAAACAACTCGTTTTAACAACAGTTGAATCTTCAGATAAAACTCGTTTTAACAACAGATGATTCTCAAGAACTGACTCGTTTTAACAACAGTTGAATCTTAAGATAAAACTCGTTTTAACAACAGTTGAATCTTAAGAACTGACTCGTATTAACAACAGTTCAACCTTAAGAACTGACTCGTTTTAACAACTGCTGAATCTTCAAATAAAACTCGTTTTAACAACAGTTGAATCTTAAGAATTGACTCGTTTTAACAACAATTAAATCTTAAGACAAAACCCGTTTTAACAACAGTTGAATCTTAAGACCTGGCTCGTTTTAACAACAGTTGAATCTTCAAATAAACCTCGTTTTAACAACAGTTGCATCTTAAGAACTGGCTCGTTTAAACAACAGTTGAATCTTAAGATAAAACCCGTTTTAACAACAGTTGAATCTTAAGAACTGACTCGTTTTAACAACAGTTGAATCTTCAAATAAAACTCGTTTTAACAACAGTTGAATCTTAAGAACTGACTCGTTTTAACAACAGTTCAACCTTAAGAACTGACTCGTTTTAACAACAGTTGAATCTTCAAATAAAACTCGTTTTAACAACAGTTGAATCTTAAGAATTGACTCGTTTTAACAACAGTTGAATCTTAAGACAAAACCCGTTTTAACAACAGTTGAATCTTAAGAACTGACTCGTTTTAACAACAGTTGAATCTTAAGATAAAACTAGTTTTAACAACAGTTGAATCTTAAGAACTGACTCGTTTTATCAACAGTTGAATCTTAAGATAAACTCGTTTTAACAACAGTTGAATCTTAAGTACTGACTCGTTTTAACAACAGTTGAATCTTCAAATAAAACTCGTTTTAACAACAGTTGAATCTTAAGAACTGACTCGTTTTAACAACAGTTCAACCTTAAGAACTGACTCGTTTTAACAACAGTTGAATCTTCAAATAAAACTCGTTTTAACAACAGTTGAATCTTAAGAACTGACTCGTTTTAACAACAGCTGA
Source organism: Eledone cirrhosa (assembly GCA_964016885.1). Lineage (NCBI taxonomy): Eukaryota > Metazoa > Mollusca > Cephalopoda > Octopoda > Eledonidae > Eledone > Eledone cirrhosa. The sequence goes on from OZ024744.1 coordinate 23,978,691, forward strand.
ATCTTAAGATAAAACTCGTATTAACAACAGTTGAATCTTAAGAACTGACTCGTTTTAACAACAGTTGAATCTTAAGAACTGACTCGTTTTATAAACAGTTCAACCTCAAGAACTGACTCGTTTTAACAACAGTTGAATCTTAAAAACGGACTCGTTTTAACCGCAGCTGAATCTTATAAAACAACTCGTTTTAACAACAGTTGAATCTTCAGATAAAACTCGTTTTAACAACAGATGATTCTCAAGAATTGACTCGTTTTAACAACAATTAAATCTTAAGACAAAACCCGTTTTAACAACAGTTGAATCTTAAGAACTGACTCGTTTTAACAACAGTTGAATCTTAAGATAAAATTCGTTTTAACAACAGTTGAATCTTAAGAACTAATTCGTTTTAACAACAGTTCAAACTTAAGAACAGACTCGTATTAACAACAGTTGAATCTTATTATAAAACTCATTTTAACAACAGTTCAACCTTAAGAACTGACTCGTTTTAACAACAGTTGAATCTTCAAATAAACCTCGTTTTAACAACAGTTGCATCTTAAGAACTGGCTCGTTTAAACAACAGTTGAATCTTAAGATAAAACTCGTTTTAACAACAGTTGAATCTTAAGAACTGACTCGTTTTAACAACAGTTGAATCTTCAAATAAAACTCGTTTTAACAACAGTTGAATCTTAAGAACTGACTCGTTTTAACAACAGTTCAGCCTTAAGAAATGACTCGTTTTAACAACAGTTGAATCTTCAAATAAAACTCGTTTTAACAACAGTTGAATCTTAAGATAAACCTCGTTTTAACAACAGTTGCATCTTAAGAACTGGCTCGTTTAAACAACAGTTGAATCTTAAGAGCTGATTCGTTTTAACAACAGATGAATCTTAAGATAAACCTCGTTTTAACAACAGTTGCATCTTAAGAACTGGCTCGTTTAAACAACAGTTGAATCTTAAGATAAAACACGTTTTAACAACAGTTGAATCTTAAGAACTGAGTCGTTTTAACAACAGTTGAATCTTAAGAACTGATTCGTTTTAACAACAGTTCAAACTTAAGAACAGACTCGTATTAACAACAGTTGAATCTTATTATAAAACTCATTTTAACAACAGTTCAACCTTAAGAACTGACTCGTTTTAACAACAGTTGAATCTTCAAATAAACCTCGTTTTAACAACAGTTGAATCTTAAGTACTGACTCGTTTTAACAACAGTTGAATCTTCAAATAAAACTCGTTTTAACAACAGTTGAATCTTAAGAACTGACTCGTTTTAACAACAGTTCAACCTTAAGAACTGACTCGTTTTAACAACAGTTGAATCTTCAAATAAAACTCGTTTTAACAACAGTTGAATCTTAAGAACTGACTCGTTTTAACAACAGCTGAATCTTAAGATAAAACTCGTATTAACAACAGTTGAATCTTAAGAACTGACTCGTTTTAACAACAGTTGAATCTTAAGAACTGACTCGTTTTATAAACAGTTCAAACTCAAGAACTGACTCGTTTTAACAACAGTTGAATCTTAAAAACGGACTCGTTTTAACCGCAGCTGAATCTTATAAAACAACTCGTTTTAACAACAGTTGAATCTTCATATAAAACTCGTTTTAACAACAGATGATTCTCAAGAACTGACTCGTTTTAACAACAGTTGAATCTTAAGATAAAACTCATTTTAACAACAGTTGAATCTTAAGAACTGACTCGTATTAACAACAGTTCAACCTTAAGAACTGACTCGTTTTAACAACTGCTGAATCTTCAAATAAAACTCGTTTTAACAACAGTTGAATCTTAAGAATTGACTCGTTGTAACAACAATTAAATCTTAAGACAAAACCCGTTTTAACAACAGTTGAATCTTAAGACCTGGCTCGTTTTAACAACAGTTGAATCTTCAAATAAACCTCGTTTTAACAACAGTTGCATCTTAAGAACTGGCTCGTTTAAACAACAGTTGAATCTTAAGATAAAACCCGTTTTAACAACAGTTGAATCTTAAGAACTGACTCGTTTTAACAACAGTTGAATCTTCAAATAAAACTCGTTTTAACAACAGTTGAATCTTAAGAACTGACTCGTTTTAACAACAGTTCAACCTTAAGAACTGACTCGTTTTAACAACAGTTGAATCTTCAAATAAAACTCGTTTTAACAACAGTTGAATCTTAAGAATTGACTCGTTTTAACAACAGTTGAATCTTAAGACAAAACCCGTTTTAACAACAGTTGAATCTTAAGAACTGACTCGTTTTAACAACAGTTGAATCTTAAGATAAAACTAGTTTTAACAACAGTTGAATCTTAAGAACTGACTCGTTTTATCAACAGTTGAATCTTAAGATAAACTCGTTTTAACAACAGTTGAATCTTAAGTACTGACTCGTTTTAACAACAGTTGAATCTTCAAATAAAACTCGTTTTAACAACAGTTGAATCTTAAGAACTGACTCGTTTTAACAACAGTTCAACCTTAAGAACTGACTCGTTTTAACAACAGTTGAATCTTCAAATAAAACTCGTTTTAACAACAGTTGAATCTTAAGAACTGACTCGTTTTAACAACAGCTGAATCTTAAGATAAAACTCGTATTAACAACAGTTGAATCTTAAGAACTGACTCGTTTTAACAACAGTTGAATCTTAAGAACTGACTCGTTTTATAAACAGTTCAACCTCAAGAACTGACTCGTTTTAACAACAGTTGAATCTTAAAAACGGACTCGTTTTAACCGCAGCTGAATCTTATAAAACAACTCGTTTTAACAACAGTTGAATCTTCAGATAAAACTCGTTTTAACAACAGATGATTCTCAAGAACTGACTCGTTTTAACAACAGTTGAATCTTAAGATAAAACTCGTTTTAACAACAGTTGAATCTTAAGAACTGACTCGTATTAACAACAGTTCAACCTTAAGAACTGACTCGTTTTAACAACTGTTGAATCTTCAAATAAAACTCGTTTTAACAACAGTTGAATCTTAAGAATTGACTCGTTTTAACAACAATTAAATCTTAAGACAAAACCCGTTTTAACAACAGTTGAATCTTAAGAACTGACTCGTTTTAACAACAGTTGAATCTTAAGATAAAATTCGTTTTAACAACAGTTGAATCTTAAGAACTAATTCGTTTTAACAACAGTTCAAACTTAAGAACAGACTCGTATTAACAACAGTTGAATCTTATTATAAAACTCATTTTAACAACAGTTCAACCTTAAGAACTGACTCGTTTTAACAACAGTTGAATCTTCAAATAAACCTCGTTTTAACAACAGTTGCATCTTAAGAACTGGCTCGTTTAAACAACAGTTGAATCTTAAGATAAAACTCGTTTTAACAACAGTTGAATCTTAAGAACTGACTCGTTTTAACAACAGTTGAATCTTCAAATAAAACTCGTTTTAACAACAGTTGAATCTTAAGAACTGACTCGTTTTAACAACAGTTCAACCTTAAGAACTGACTCGTTTTAACAACAGTTGAATCTTCAAATAAAACTCGTTTTAACAACAGTTGAATCTTAAGATAAACCTCGTTTTAACAACAGTTGCATCTTAAGAACTGGCTCGTTTAAACAACAGTTGAATCTTAAGAGCTGATTCGTTTTAACAACAGATGAATCTTAAGATAAACCTCGTTTTAACAACAGTTGCATCTTAAGAACTGGCTCGTTTAAACAACAGTTGAATCTTAAGATAAAACACGTTTTAACAACAGTTGAATCTTAAGAACTGAGTCGTTTTAACAACAGTTGAATCTTAAGAACTGATTCGTTTTAACAACAGTTCAAACTTAAGAACAGACTCGTATTAACAACAGTTGAATCTTATTATAAAACTCATTTTAACAACAGTTCAACCTTAAGAACTGACTCGTTTTAACAACAGTTGCATCTTAAGAACTGGCTCGTTTAAACAACAGTTGAATCTTAAGATAAAACTCGTTTTAACAACAGTTGAATCTTAAGAACTGACTCGTTTTAACAACAGTTGAATCTTCAAATAAAACTCGTTTTAACAACAGTTGAATCTTAAGAACTGACTCATTTTAACAACAGTTGAATCTTAAGATAAAATTCGTTTTAACAACAGTTGAATCTTAAGAACTAATTCGTTTTAACAACAGTTCAAACTTAAGAACAGACTCGTATTAACAACAGTTGAATCTTATTATAAAACTCATTTTAACAACAGTTCAACCTTAAGAACTGACTCGTTTTAACAACAGTTGAATCTTCAAATAAACCTCGTTTTAACAACAGTTGCATCTTAAGAACTGGCTCGTTTAAACAACAGTTGAATCTTAAGATAAAACCCGTTTTAACAACAGTTGAATCTTAAGAACTGACTCGTTTTAACAACAGTTGAATCTTCAAATAAAACTCGTTTTAACAACAGTTGAATCTTAAGAACTGACTCGTTTTAACAACAGTTCAACCTTAAGAACTGACTCGTTTTAACAACAGTTGAATCTTCAAATAAAACTCGTTTTAACAACAGTTGAATCTTAAGAATTGACTCGTTTTAACAACAGTTGAATCTTAAGACAAAACCCGTTTTAACAACAGTTGAATCTTAAGAACTGACTCTTTTAACAACAGTTGAATCTTAAGATAAAACTAGTTTTAACAACAGTTGAATCTTAAGAACTGACTCGTTTTATCAACAGTTGAATCTTAAGATGAACTCGTTTTAACAACAGTTGAATCTTAAGTACTGACTCGTTTTAACAACAGTTGAATCTTCAAATAAAACTCGTTTTAACAACAGTTGAATCTTAAGAACTGACTCGTTTTAACAACATTTCAACCTTAAGAACTGACTCGTTTTAACAACAGTTGAATCTTCAAATAAAACTCGTTTTAACAACAGTTGAATCTTAAGAACTGACTCGTTTTAACAACAGCTGAATCTTAAGATAAAACTCGTATTAACAACAGTTGAATCTTAAGAACTGACTCGTTTTAACAACAGTTGAATCTTAAGAACTGACTCGTTTTATAAACAGTTCAACCTCAAGAACTGACTCGTTTTAACAACAGTTGAATCTTAAAAACGGACTCGTTTTAACCGCAGCTGAATCTTATAAAACAACTCGTTTTAACAACAGTTGAATCTTCAGATAAAACTCGTTTTAACAACAGATGATTCTCAAGAACTGACTCGTTTTAACAACAGTTGAATCTTAAGATAAAACTCGTTTTAACAACAGTTGAATCTTAAGAACTGACTCGTATTAACAACAGTTCAACCTTAAGAACTGACTCGTTTTAACAACTGTTGAATCTTCAAATAAAACTCGTTTTAACAACAGTTGAATCTTAAGAATTGACTCGTTTTAACGACAATTAAATCTTAAGACAAAACCCGTTTTAACAACAGTTGAATCTTAAGAACTGACTCGTTTTAACAACAGTTGAATCTTAAGATAAAATTCGTTTTAACAACAGTTGAATCTTAAGAACTAATTCGTTTTAACAACAGTTCAAACTTAAGAACAGACTCGTATTAACAACAGTTGAATCTTATTATAAAACTCATTTTAACAACAGTTCAACCTTAAGAACTGACTCGTTTTAACAACAGTTGAATCTTCAAATAAACCTCGTTTTAACAACAGTTGCATCTTAAGAACTGGCTCGTTTAAACAACAGTTGAATCTTAAGATAAAACTCGTTTTAACAACAGTTGAATCTTAAGAACTGACTCGTTTTAACAACAGTTGAATCTTCAAATAAAACTCGTTTTAACAACAGTTGAATCTTAAGAACTGACTCGTTTTAACAACAGTTCAACCTTAAGAACTGACTCGTTTTAACAACAGTTGAATCTTCAAATAAAACTCGTTTTAACAACAGTTGAATCTTAAGATAAACCTCGTTTTAACAACAGTTGAATCTTAAGAATTGACTCGTTTTAACAACAGTTGAATATTAAGACAAAACCCGTTTTAACAACAGTTGAATCTTAAGAACTGACTCGTTTTAACAACAGTTGAATCTTAAGATAAAACTCGTTTTAACAACAGTTGAATCTTAAGAACTGACTCGTTTTATCAACAGTTGAATCTTAAGATAAACTCGTTTTAACAACAGTTGAATCTTAAGAACTGACTCGTTTTAACAACAATTGAATATTAAAAACTGACTAGTTTTAACCGCAGCTGAATCTTATAATACAACTCGTTTTAACAACAGTTGAATCTTCAGATAAAACTCGTTTTAACAACAGATGATTCTCAAGAACTGACTCGTTTTAACAACAGTTGAATCTTAAGATAAAACTCGTTTTAACAACAGTTGAATCTTAAGAACTGACTCGTATTAACAACAATTGAATCTTAAGATAACATTCGTTTTAACAACAGTTGCATCTTAAGAACTGACTCGTTTTAACGACAGTTGAATCTTAAGATAAACCTCGTTTTAACAACGGTTGAATCTTAAGAACTGACTCGTTTTATCAACAGTTCAACCTTAAGAACTGACTCATTTTAACAACAGTTGAATCCTCAAATAAAACTCGTTTTAACAACAGTTGAATGTTAAGAACTGATTCGTTTTAACAACAGCTGAATCTTAAGATAAACTCGTTTTAACAACAGTTGAATCTTAAGATAAACCTCGTTTTAACAACAGTTTAATCTTAAGAACTGACTCGTTTTAACAACAGTTGAATCTTAAGATAAAATTCGTTTTAACAACAGTTGAATCTTAAGAGCTGATTCGTTTTAACAACAGTTCAAACTTAAGAACTGACTCGTTTTAACAACAGTTGAATCTTAAGATAAAACTCGTTTTAACAACAGTTGAATCTTAAGAACTGACTCGTTTTAACAACAGTTGAATCTTAAGAACTGACTCGTTTTAACAACAGTTGAATCTTATGATAAAACCCATTTTAACAACAGTTGAATCTTAAGATTTAACTAGTTTTAACAACAGTTGAATCTTAAGAACTGATTCGTTTTAACAACAGTTCAAACTTAAGAACTGACTCGTATTAAGAACAGTTGAATCTTATTATAAAACTCATTTTAACAACAGTTGAATCTTAAGAACTGATTCGTTTTAACAACAGATGAATCTTAAGATAAACCTCGTTTTAACAACAGTTGCATCTTAAGAACTGGCTCGTTTAAACAACAGTTGAATCTTAAGATAAAACACGTTTTAACAACAGTTGAATCTTAAGAACTGAGTCGTTTTAACAACAGTTGAATCTTAAGATAAACTCGTTTTAACAACATTTGAATCTTAAGAACTGACTCGTTTTAACAACAGCTGAATCTTAAGATAAAACTCGTTTTAACAACAGTTGAATCTTAAGAACTGACTCGTTTTAACAACAGCTGAATCTTAAGATAAAAGTCGTTTTAACAACAGTTGAATCTTAAGAACTGACTCGTTTTAACAACAGTTCAACCTTAAGAACTGACTCGTTTTAACAACTGTTGAATCTTCAAATAAAACTCGTTTTAACAACAGTTGAATCTTAAGAACAGACTCGTATTAACAACAGTTGAATCTTATTATAAAACTCATTTTAACAACAGTTCAACCTTAAGAACTGACTCGTTTTAACAACAGTTAAATCTTCAAATAAACCTCGTTTTAACAACAGTTGCATCTTAAGAACTGGCTCGTTTAAACAACAGTTGAATCTTAAGATAAAACTCGTTTTAACAACAGTTGAATCTTAAGAACTGACTCGTTTTAACAACAGTTGAATCTTCAAATAAAACTCGTTTTAACAACAGTTGAATCTTAAGAACTGACTCATTTTAACAACAGTTGAATCTTAAGATAAAATTCGTTTTAACAACAGTTGAATCTTAAGAACTAATTCGTTTTAACAACAGTTCAAACTTAAGAACAGACTCGTATTAACAACAGTTGAATCTTATTATAAAACTCATTTTAACAACAGTTCAACCTTAAGAACTGACTCGTTTTAACAACAGTTGAATCTTCAAATAAACCTCGTTTTAACAACAGTTGCATCTTAAGAACTGGCTCGTTTAAACAACAGTTGAATCTTATGATAAAACTCGTTTTAACAACAGTTGAATCTTAAGAACTGACTCGTTTTAACAACAGTTGAATCTTCAAATAAAACTCGTTTTAACAACAGTTGAATCTTAAGAACTGACTCGTTTTAACAACAGTTCAACCTTAAGAACTGACTCGTTTTAACAACAGTTGAATCTTCAAATAAAACTCGTTTTAACAACAGTTGAATCTTAAGAACTGACTCGTTTTAACAACAGCTGAATCTTAAGATAAAACTCGTTTTAACAACAGTTGAATCTTAAGAACTGACTCGTTTTATAAACAGTTCAACCTTAAGAACTGACTCGTTTTAACAACAGTTGAATCTTAAAAACGGACTCGTTTTAACCGCAGCTGAATCTTATAATACAACTCGTTTTAACAACAGTTGAATCTTCAGATAAAACTCGTTTTAACAACAGATGATTCTCAAGAACTGACTCGTTTTAACAACAGTTGAATCTTAAGATAAAACTCGTTTTAACAACAGTTGAATCTTAAGAACTGACTCGTATTAACAACAATTGAATCTTAAGATAACATTCGTTTTAACAACAGTTGCATCTTAAGAACTGACTCGTTTTAACGACAGTTGAATCTTAAGATAAACCTCGTTTTAACAACGGTTGAATCTTAAGAACTGACTCGTTTTAACAACAGTTGAATCTTCAAATAAAACTCGTTTTAACAACAGTTGAATGTTAAGAACTGATTCGTTTTAACAACAGCTGAATCTTAAGATAAACTCGTTTTAACAACAGTTGAATCTTAAGATAAACCTCGTTTTAACAACAGTTTAATCTTAAGAACAGACTCGTTTTAACAACAGTTGAATCTTAAGATAAAATTCGTTTTAACAACAGTTGAATCTTAAGAACTGATTCGTTTTAACAACAGTTCAAACTTAAGAACTGACTCGTTTTAACAACAGTTGAATCTTAAGATAAAACTCGTTTTAACAACAGTTGAATCTTAAGAACTGATTCGTATTAACAACAGTTGAATATTAAGATAAAACTCGTTTTAACAACAGTTAAATCTTAAGAACTGACTCGTTTTAACAACAGTTGAATCTTAAGATAAAACTCGTTTTAACAACAGTTGAATCTTAAGAACTGTCTCGTTTTAACAACAGTTGAATCTTAAGAACTTACTCGTTTTAACAACAGTTGAATCTTATGATAAAACTCATTTTAACAACAGTTGAATCTTAAGATAAAACTCGTTTTAACAACAGTTGAATCTTAAGAACTGACTCGTTTTAACAACAGTTGAATCTTAAGATAAAACTCGTTTTAACAACAGTTGAATCTTAAGAACTGACTCGTTTTAACAACAGTTGAATCTTAAGAACTAACTCGTTTTAACAACAGTTGAATATTAAGAACTGATTCGTTTTAACAGCAGTTGAATCTTAATATAAAACTCATTTTAACAACAGTTGAATCTTAAGATAAAACTTGTTTTAACAACAGTTGAATCTTAAGATAAACCTCGTTTTAACAACAGTTTAATCTTAAGAACTGAATCGTTTTAACAACAGTTGAATCTTAAGATAAAATTCGTTTTAACAATAGTTGAATCTTAAGAACTGATTCGTTTTAACAACAGTTCAAACTTAAGAACTGACTCGTTTTAACAACAGCTGAATCTTAAGATGAAACTCGTTTTAACAACAGTTGAATCTTAAGAACTGACTCATTTTAACAACAGTTGAATCTTAAGATAAAACATCATTTTAACAACAGTTGAATCTTAAAATAAAACTCGTTTTAACAACAGTTGAATCTTAAGAACTGACTCGTTTTAACAACAGTTGAATCTTAAGAACTGACTCGTTTTAACAACAATTCAACCTTAAGAACTGACTCGTTTTAACAACAGTTGAATCTTAAGAACTGACTCGTTTTAACAACAGTTGAATCTTCAAATAAAACTCGTTTTAACAACAGTTGAATCTTAAGAACTGACTCGATTTAACAACAGTTGAGTCTTAAGATAAAACTCGTTTTAACAACAGTTGAATCTTAAGAACTGACTCGTTTTAACAACAGCTGAATCTTAAGATAAAACTCGTTTTAACAACAGTTGAATCTTAAGAACTGACTCGTTTTAACAACAGTTCAACCTTAAGAACTGACTCGTTTTAACAACTGTTGAATATTCAAATAAAACTCGTTTTAACAACAGTTGAATCTTAAGAATTGACTCGTTTTAACAACAATTAAATCTTAAGACAAAACCCGTTTTAACAACAGTTGAATCTTAAGAACTGACTCGTTTTAACAACAGTTGAATCTTAAGATAAAATTCGTTTTAACAACAGTTGAATCTTAAGAACTGATTCGTTTTAACAACAGTTCAAACTTAAGAACAGACTCGTTTTAACAACAGTTGAATCTTCAAATAAACCTCGTTTTAACAACAGTTGCATCTTAAGAACTGGCTCGTTTTAACAACAGTTGAATCTTAAGAACTGACTCGTTTTAACAACAGTTGAATCTTCAAATAAAACTCGTTTTAACAACAGTTGAATCTTAAGAACTGACTCGTTTTAACAACAGTTGAATCTTAAGATAAAATTCGTTTTAACAACAGTTGAATCTTAAGAACTAATTCGTTTTAACAACAGTTCAAACTTAAGAACAGACTCGTATTAACAACAGTTGAATCTTATTATAAAACTCATTTTAACAACAGTTCAACCTTAAGAACTGACTCGTTTTAACAACAGTTGAATCTTCAAATAAACCTCGTTTTAACAACAGTTGCATCTTAAGAACTGGCTCGTTTAAACAACAGTTGAATCTTAAGATAAAACTCGTTTTAACAACAGTTGAATCTTAAGAACTGACTCGTTTTAACAACAGTTGAATCTTCAAATAAAACTCGTTTTAACAACAGTTGAATCTTAAGAACTGACTCGTTTTAACAACAGTTCAACCTTAAGAACTGACTCGTTTTAACAACAGTTGAATCTTCAAATAAAACTCGTTTTAACAACAGTTGAATCTTAAGAATTGACTCGTTTTAACAACAGTTGAATCTTAAGACAAAACCCGTTTTAACAACAGTTGAATCTTAAGAACTGACTCGTTTTAACAACAGTTGAATCTTAAGATAAAACTCGTTTTAACAACAGTTGAATCTTAAGGACTGACTCGTTTTAACAACAGTTGAATCTTAAGATAAACTCGTTTTAACAACAGTTGAATTTTAAGAACTGACTCGTTTTAACAACAGCTGAATCTTAAGATAAAACTCGTATTAACAACAGTTGCATCTTAAGAACTGACTCGTTTTAACAACAGTTGAATCTTAAGAACTGACTCGTTTTATAAACAGTTCAACCTTAGGAACTGACTCGTTTTAACAACAGTTGAATCTTAAAAACTGACTCGTTTTAACCGCAGCTGAATCTTATAATACAACTCGTTTTAACAACAGTTGAATCTTCAGATAAAACCCGTTTTAACAACAGATGATTCTCAAGAACTGACTCGTTTTAACAACAGTTGAATCTTAAGATAAAACTCGTTTTAGCAACAGTTGAATCTTAAGAACTGACTCGTAATAACAACAATTGAATCTTAAGATAACATTCGTTTTAACAACAGTTGAATCTTAAGAACTGACTCGTTTTAACAACAGCTGAATCTTAAGATAAAAGTCGTTTTAACAACAGTTGAATCTTAAGAACTGACTCGTTTTAACAACAGTTCAACCTTAAGAACTGACTCGTTTTAACAACTGTTGAATCTTCAAATAAAACTCGTTTTAACAACAGTTGAATCTTAAGAACAGACTCGTATTAACAACAGTTGAATCTTATTATAAAACTCATTTTAACAACAGTTCAACCTTAAGAACTGACTCGTTTTAACAACAGTTAAATCTTCAAATAAACCTCGTTTTAACAACAGTTGCATCTTAAGAACTGGCTCGTTTAAACAACAGTTGAATCTTAAGATAAAACTCGTTTTAACAACAGTTGAATCTTAAGAACTGACTCGTTTTAACAACAGTTGAATCTTCAAATAAAACTCGTTTTAACAACAGTTGAATCTTAAGAACTGACTCATTTTAACAACAGTTGAATCTTAAGATAAAATTCGTTTTAACAACAGTTGAATCTTAAGAACTAATTCGTTTTAACAACAGTTCAAACTTAAGAACAGACTCGTATTAACAACAGTTGAATCTTATTATAAAACTCATTTTAACAACAGTTCAACCTTAAGAACTGACTCGTTTTAACAACAGTTGAATCTTCAAATAAACCTCGTTTTAACAACAGTTGCATCTTAAGAACTGGCTCGTTTAAACAACAGTTGAATCTTATGATAAAACTCGTTTTAACAACAGTTGAATCTTAAGAACTGACTCGTTTTAACAACAGTTGAATCTTCAAATAAAACTCGTTTTAACAACAGTTGAATCTTAAGAACTGACTCGTTTTAACAACAGTTCAACCTTAAGAACTGACTCGTTTTAACAACAGTTGAATCTTCAAATAAAACTCGTTTTAACAACAGTTGAATCTTAAGAACTGACTCGTTTTAACAACAGCTGAATCTTAAGATAAAACTCGTTTTAACAACAGTTGAATCTTAAGAACTGACTCGTTTTATAAACAGTTCAACCTTAAGAACTGACTCGTTTTAACAACAGTTGAATCTTAAAAACGGACTCGTTTTAACCGCAGCTGAATCTTATAATACAACTCGTTTTAACAACAGTTGAATCTTCAGATAAAACTCGTTTTAACAACAGATGATTCTCAAGAACTGACTCGTTTTAACAACAGTTGAATCTTAAGATAAAACTCGTTTTAACAACAGTTGAATCTTAAGAACTGACTCGTATTAACAACAATTGAATCTTAAGATAACATTCGTTTTAACAACAGTTGCATCTTAAGAACTGACTCGTTTTAACGACAGTTGAATCTTAAGATAAACCTCGTTTTAACAACGGTTGAATCTTAAGAACTGACTCGTTTTAACAACAGTTGAATCTTCAAATAAAACTCGTTTTAACAACAGTTGAATGTTAAGAACTGATTCGTTTTAACAACAGCTGAATCTTAAGATAAACTCGTTTTAACAACAGTTGAATCTTAAGATAAACCTCGTTTTAACAACAGTTTAATCTTAAGAACAGACTCGTTTTAACAACAGTTGAATCTTAAGATAAAATTCGTTTTAACAACAGTTGAATCTTAAGAACTGATTCGTTTTAACAACAGTTCAAACTTAAGAACTGACTCGTTTTAACAACAGTTGAATCTTAAGATAAAACTCGTTTTAACAACAGTTGAATCTTAAGAACTGATTCGTATTAACAACAGTTGAATATTAAGATAAAACTCGTTTTAACAACAGTTAAATCTTAAGAACTGACTCGTTTTAACAACAGTTGAATCTTAAGATAAAACTCGTTTTAACAACAGTTGAATCTTAAGAACTGTCTCGTTTTAACAACAGTTGAATCTTAAGAACTTACTCGTTTTAACAACAGTTGAATCTTATGATAAAACTCATTTTAACAACAGTTGAATCTTAAGATAAAACTCGTTTTAACAACAGTTGAATCTTAAGAACTGACTCGTTTTAACAACAGTTGAATCTTAAGATAAAACTCGTTTTAACAACAGTTGAATCTTAAGAACTGACTCGTTTTAACAACAGTTGAATCTTAAGAACTAACTCGTTTTAACAACAGTTGAATATTAAGAACTGATTCGTTTTAACAGCAGTTGAATCTTAATATAAAACTCATTTTAACAACAGTTGAATCTTAAGATAAAACTTGTTTTAACAACAGTTGAATCTTAAGATAAACCTCGTTTTAACAACAGTTTAATCTTAAGAACTGAATCGTTTTAACAACAGTTGAATCTTAAGATAAAATTCGTTTTAACAATAGTTGAATCTTAAGAACTGATTCGTTTTAACAACAGTTCAAACTTAAGAACTGACTCGTTTTAACAACAGCTGAATCTTAAGATGAAACTCGTTTTAACAACAGTTGAATCTTAAGAACTGACTCATTTTAACAACAGTTGAATCTTAAGATAAAACATCATTTTAACAACAGTTGAATCTTAAAATAAAACTCGTTTTAACAACAGTTGAATCTTAAGAACTGACTCGTTTTAACAACAGTTGAATCTTAAGAACTGACTCGTTTTAACAACAATTCAACCTTAAGAACTGACTCGTTTTAACAACAGTTGAATCTTAAGAACTGACTCGTTTTAACAACAGTTGAATCTTCAAATAAAACTCGTTTTAACAACAGTTGAATCTTAAGAACTGACTCGATTTAACAACAGTTGAGTCTTAAGATAAAACTCGTTTTAACAACAGTTGAATCTTAAGAACTGACTCGTTTTAACAACAGCTGAATCTTAAGATAAAACTCGTTTTAACAACAGTTGAATCTTAAGAACTGACTCGTTTTAACAACAGTTCAACCTTAAGAACTGACTCGTTTTAACAACTGTTGAATATTCAAATAAAACTCGTTTTAACAACAGTTGAATCTTAAGAATTGACTCGTTTTAACAACAATTAAATCTTAAGACAAAACCCGTTTTAACAACAGTTGAATCTTAAGAACTGACTCGTTTTAACAACAGTTGAATCTTAAGATAAAATTCGTTTTAACAACAGTTGAATCTTAAGAACTGATTCGTTTTAACAACAGTTCAAACTTAAGAACAGACTCGTTTTAACAACAGTTGAATCTTCAAATAAACCTCGTTTTAACAACAGTTGCATCTTAAGAACTGGCTCGTTTTAACAACAGTTGAATCTTAAGAACTGACTCGTTTTAACAACAGTTGAATCTTCAAATAAAACTCGTTTTAACAACAGTTGAATCTTAAGAACTGACTCGTTTTAACAACAGTTGAATCTTAAGATAAAATTCGTTTTAACAACAGTTGAATCTTAAGAACTAATTCGTTTTAACAACAGTTCAAACTTAAGAACAGACTCGTATTAACAACAGTTGAATCTTATTATAAAACTCATTTTAACAACAGTTCAACCTTAAGAACTGACTCGTTTTAACAACAGTTGAATCTTCAAATAAACCTCGTTTTAACAACAGTTGCATCTTAAGAACTGGCTCGTTTAAACAACAGTTGAATCTTAAGATAAAACTCGTTTTAACAACAGTTGAATCTTAAGAACTGACTCGTTTTAACAACAGTTGAATCTTCAAATAAAACTCGTTTTAACAACAGTTGAATCTTAAGAACTGACTCGTTTTAACAACAGTTCAACCTTAAGAACTGACTCGTTTTAACAACAGTTGAATCTTCAAATAAAACTCGTTTTAACAACAGTTGAATCTTAAGAATTGACTCGTTTTAACAACAGTTGAATCTTAAGACAAAACCCGTTTTAACAACAGTTGAATCTTAAGAACTGACTCGTTTTAACAACAGTTGAATCTTAAGATAAAACTCGTTTTAACAACAGTTGAATCTTAAGGACTGACTCGTTTTAACAACAGTTGAATCTTAAGATAAACTCGTTTTAACAACAGTTGAATTTTAAGAACTGACTCGTTTTAACAACAGCTGAATCTTAAGATAAAACTCGTATTAACAACAGTTGCATCTTAAGAACTGACTCGTTTTAACAACAGTTGAATCTTAAGAACTGACTCGTTTTATAAACAGTTCAACCTTAGGAACTGACTCGTTTTAACAACAGTTGAATCTTAAAAACTGACTCGTTTTAACCGCAGCTGAATCTTATAATACAACTCGTTTTAACAACAGTTGAATCTTCAGATAAAACCCGTTTTAACAACAGATGATTCTCAAGAACTGACTCGTTTTAACAACAGTTGAATCTTAAGATAAAACTCGTTTTAGCAACAGTTGAATCTTAAGAACTGACTCGTAATAACAACAATTGAATCTTAAGATAACATTCGTTTTAACAACAGTTGCGTCTTAAGAACTGACTCGTTTTAACGACAGTTGAATCTTAAGATAAACCTCGTTTTAACAACGGTTGAATCTTAAGAACTGACTCGTTTTATCAACAGTTCAACCTTAAGAACTGACTCGTTTTAACAACAGTTGAATCTTCAAATAAAACTCGTTTTAACTACAGTTGAATCTTAAGAACTGACTCGTTTTAACAACAGTTGAATCTTAAGATAAATCGTTTTAACAACAGTTGTATCTTAAGAACTGACTCATTTTAACAACAGTTGAATCTTAAGATAAAACTCGTTTTAACAACAGTTGAATCTTAAGAACTGACTCGTTTTAATAACAGTTGAATCTTCAAATAAAACTCGTTTCAACAACAGTTGAATCTTAAGATAAACTCGTTTTAACAACAGTTGAATCTTAAGATAAACCTCGTTTTAACAACATTTGAATCTTAAGAACTGACTCGTTTTAACAACAGCTGCATCTTAAGATAAAACTCGTTTTAACAACAGTTGAATCTTAAGAACTGACTCGTTTTATCAACAGTTCAACCTGAAGAACTTACTCGTTTTAACAACAGTTGAATCTTCAAATAAAACTCGTTTTAACAACAGCTGAATCTTAAGATAACACTCGTTCTAACAAAAGTGGAATCTTAAGAACTGACTCGTTTTAACAACAGTTCAACCTTAAGAACTGACTAGTTTTAACAACAGTTTAATCTTAGAATAAAATTCGTTTTAACAACAGTTGAATCTTAAGAACTGACTCGTTTTAACAAAAGTTGAATCTTACGAACTGACTCGTTTTAACAATAGTTGTCTCTTTAGATAAATCTCGTTTTAACAACAGTTGAATTTTAAAACTGACTCGTTTTAACAACAGTTCAAACTTAAGAACTGATTCGTTTTAACAACAGTTTAATCTTAAAATAAAATTCGTTTAACAACAGTTGAATCTTAAGGACTGGCTCGTTTTAACATCACATGTATATTATGATAAAACTCGTTTTAACAACAGCTGTATCTTAAGAACTGACTCGATATGACAACAGTTGAATGTTAAGAACTGACTCGTTTTAACAACAGTTCAATCTTAAGATAAAACTGATTATAACAACAGTTGCATCTTAAGAACTGACTTGTTTTAACAACAGTTAAATCTGAAGAACTGACTCGTTTTAACAACAGTTGAATCTGAAGATAAAACTCGTTTAACAACAGTTGAATCTTAAGAACTGACTCGTTTTAACGACAGATGAATCTTATGATAAAACTCGTTTTAACAACAATTGAATCTTAAGAACTGATTCGTTTTAACAACAGTTGAATCTTAAGATAAAACTAGTTTTAACAACAGTTGAATCTTAAGATAAAACTAGTTTTAACAACAGTTGAATCTTAAGAACTGACTCGTTTTAACAACAGTTGAAACTTCAAATAAAACTTGTTTTAACAACAGTTGAATCTTAAGAACTGACTCATTTTAACAACAGTTCAATCTTAAGAACTGATTCGTTTTAACAACAGTTGAATCTTAAGATAAAACTAGTTTTAATAACTGTTGAATCTTAAGATAAAACTCGTTTTAACAAGAGTTGAATCTTAAGAACTGACTCGTTTTAACAACAGTTGAATCTTAAATAAAACTCGTTTTAACAACAGTTGAATCTTAAGAACTGACTCGTTTTAACAACAGTTGAATCTTAAGAACTGACTGGTTTTAACAACAGTTCAACCTTAAGAACTGACTAGTTTTAACAACAGTTGAATCTCAAGAACTGACTCGTTTTAATAACAGTTGAATCTTAAGATAAAACTCGTTTTAACAACAGTTGAATCTTAAGAAATGACTCGTTTTAATAACAGTTGAATCTTAAGAACTGACTCGTTTTAACAACAGTTCAACCTTAAGAACTGACTCGTTGTAACAACAGTTGAAACTTCAAATAAAACTCGTTTTAACCACAGTTGAATCTTAAGAACTGAATCAATTTAACAACAGTTGAATCTTAAGAACTGACTCGTGTTAATAACAATTGAATCTTAAGATAAAACTCGTTTTAACAAAAGTTGAATCTTAAGAACTGACTCGTTTTAACAACAGCTGAATCTTAAGATAAAACTCGTTTTAACAACAGTTGAATCTTAAGAACTGACTCGTTTTATCAACAGTTCAACCTTAAGCACTGACTCGTTTTAACAACAGTTGAATCTTCAAATAAAACTCGTTTTAATAACAGTTGAATCTTAAGAACTGACTCGTTTTAACAACAGTTGAATCTTAAGATAAAACTCGTTTTAACAACAGTTGAATCTTAAGAACTGACTCATTTTAACAACAGTTGAATCTTAAGATAAAACTCGTTTTAACAACAGTTGAATCTTAAGAACTGACTCGTTTTAACAACAGTTCAACCTTAAGAACTGACTCGTTTTAACAACAGTTGAATCTTCAAATAAAACTCGTTTTAACTACAGTTGAATCTTAAGAACTGACTCGTTTTAACAACAGTTGAATCTTAAGATAAAACTCGTTTTAACAACAGTTGAATCTTAAGAACTGACTCATTTTAACAACAGTTGAATCTTAAGAACTGATTCGTTTTAACAACAGTTGAATCTTCAGATAAAACTCGTTTTAACTACAGTTGAATCTTAAGAACTGATTCGTTTTAACAACAGTTGAATCTTAAGATAAAACTCGTTTTAACAACAGTTGAATCTTAAGAACTGACTCATTTTAACAACAGTTGAATCTTAAAAACTGATTCGTTTTAACAACAGTTGAAGCTTAAGATAAAACTCGTTTTAACAACAGTTGAATCTTAAGAACTGACTCGTTTTAACAACAGTTGAATCTTAAGAAATGACTCGTTTTATTAACAGTTGAATCTTAAGAACTGACTCGTTTTATCAACAGTTCAACCTTAAGAACTGACTCATCTTAGCAACAGTTGAATCTTCAAATAAAACTCGTTTTAACAACAATTGAATCTTAAGAACTGATTCGTTTTAACAACAGCTGAATCTTAAGATAGAACTCGTTTTAACAACAGTTGAATCTTAAGATAAAATTCGTTTTAACAACAGTTGAATCTTAAGAACTGACTCATTTTAACGACAGCTGAATCTTTAGATAAAACTCGTTTTAACAACAGTTGAATCTTAAGAACTGACTCGTTTTATCAACAGTTCAACCTTAAGAACTGACTCGTTTTAACAACAGTTGAATCCTCAAATAAAACTCGTTTTAACAACAGTTGAATCTTAAGAACTGACTCGTTTTAACAACAGTTGAATCTTAAGATAAATCGTTTTAACAACTGTTGTATCTTAAGAACTGACTCATTTTAACAACAGTTGAATCTTAAGATAAAACTCGTTTTAACAACAGTTGAATCTTAAGAACTGACTCGTTTTAACAACAGTTCAACCTTAAGAACTGACTCGTTTTAACAACAGTTGAATCTTCAAATAAAACTCGTTTTAACTACAGTTGAATCTTAAGAACTGACTCGTTTTAACAACAGTTGAATCTTAAGATAAATCGTTTTAACAACAGTTGTATCTTAAGAACTGACTCATTTTAACAACAGTTGAATCTTAAGATAAAACTCGTTTTAACAACAGTTGAATCTTAAGAACTGACTCGTTTTAATAACAGTTGAATCTTCAAATAAAACTCGTTTCAACAACAGTTGAATCTTAAGATAAACTCGTTTTAACAACAGTTGAATCTTAAGATAAACCTCGTTTTAACAACATTTGAATCTTAAGAACTGACTCGTTTTAACAACAGCTGCATCTTAAGATAAAACTCGTTTTAACAACAGTTGAATCTTAAGAACTGACTCGTTTTATCAACAGTTCAACCTGAAGAACTTACTCGTTTTAACAACAGTTGAATCTTCAAATAAAACTCGTTTTAACAACAGCTGAATCTTAAGATAACACTCGTTTTAACAAAAGTTGAATCTTAAGAACTGACTCGTTTTAACAACAGTTCAACCTTAAGAACTGACTAGTTTTAACAACAGTTTATTCTTAGAATAAAATTCGTTTTAACAACAGTTGAATCTTAAGAACTGACTCGTTTTAACAAAAGTTGAATCTTACGAACTGACTCGTTTTAACAATAGTTGTCTCTTTAGATAAATCTCGTTTTAACAACAGTTGAATTTTAAAACTGACTCGTTTTAACAACAGTTCAAACTTAAGAACTGATTCGTTTTAACAACAGTTTAATCTTAAAATAAAATTCGTTTAACAACAGTTGAATCTTAAGGACTGGCTCGTTTTAACATCACATGTATATTATGATAAAACTCGTTTTAACAACAGCTGTATCTTAAGAACTGACTCGATATGACAACAGTTGAAAGTTAAGAACTGACTCGTTTTAACAACAGTTCAATCTTAAGATAAAACTGATTATAACAACAGTTGCATCTTAAGAACTGACTTGTTTTAACAACAGTTAAATCTGAAGAACTGACTCGTTTTAACAACAGTTGAATCTGAAGATAAAACTCGTTTAACAACAGTTGAATCTTAAGAACTGACTCGTTTTAACGACAGATGAATCTTATGATAAAACTCGTTTTAACAACAATTGAATCTTAAGAACTGATTCGTTTTAACAACAGTTGAATCTTAAGATAAAACTAGTTTTAACAACAGTTGAATCTTAAGATAAAACTAGTTTTAACAACAGTTGAATCTTAAGAACTGACTCGTTTTAACAACAGTTGAAACTTCAAATAAAACTTGTTTTAACAACAGTTGAATCTTAAGAACTGACTCATTTTAACAACAGTTCAATCTTAAGAACTGATTCGTTTTAACAACAGTTGAATCTTAAGATAAAACTAGTTTTAATAACTGTTGAATCTTAAGATAAAACTCGTTTTAACAAGAGTTGAATCTTAAGAACTGACTCGTTTTAACAACAGTTGAATCTTAAATAAAACTCGTTTTAACAACAGTTGAATCTTAAGAACTGACTCGTTTTAACAACAGTTGAATCTTAAGAACTGACTGGTTTTAACAACAGTTCAACCTTAAGAACTGACTAGTTTTAACAACAGTTGAATCTCAAGAACTGACTCGTTTTAATAACAGTTGAATCTTAAGATAAAACTCGTTTTAACAACAGTTGAATCTTAAGAAATGACTCGTTTTAATAACAGTTGAATCTTAAGAACTGACTCGTTTTAACAACAGTTCAACCTTAAGAACTGACTCGTTGTAACAACAGTTGAAACTTCAAATAAAACTCGTTTTAACCACAGTTGAATCTTAAGAACTGAATCAATTTAACAACAGTTGAATCTTAAGAACTGACTCGTGTTAACAACAATTGAATCTTAAGATAAAACTCGTTTTAACAAAAGTTGAATCTTAAGAACTGACTCGTTTTAACAACAGCTGAATCTTAAGATAAAACTAGTTTTAACAACAGTTGAATCTTAAGAACTGACTCGTTTTAACAACAGCTGAATCTTAAGATAAAACTCATTTTAACAACAGTTGAATCTTAAGAACTGACTTATTTTAACAACAGTTGAATCTTAAGATAAAACTCGTTTTAACAACAGTTGAATCTTAAGAACTGACTCGTTTTAACAACAGTTCAACCTTAAGAACTGACTCGTTTTAACAACAGTTGAATCTTCAAATAAAACTCGTTTTAACTACAGTTGAATCTTAAGAACTGACTCGTTTTAACAACAGTTGAATCTTAAGATAAAACTCGTTTTAACAACAGTTGAATCTTAAGAACTGACTCATTTTAACAACAGTTGAATCTTAAGAACTGATTCGTTTTAACAACAGTTGAATCTTCAGATAAAACTCGTTTTAACTACAGTTGAATCTTAAGAACTGACTCGTTTTAACAACAGTTGAATCTTAAGATAAAACTCGTTTTAACAACAGTTGAATCTTAAGAACTGACTCATTTTAACAACAGTTGAATCTTAAGAACTGATTCGTTTTAACAACAGTTGAATCTTAAGATAAAACTCGTTTTAACAACAGTTGAATCTTAAGAACTGACTCGTTTTATCAACAGTTCAACCTGAAGAACTTACTCGTTTTAACAACAGTTGAATCTTCAAATAAAACTCGTTTTAACAACAGCTGAATCTTAAGATAACACTCGTTTTAACAAAAGTTGAATCTTAAGAACTGACTCGTTTTAACAACAGTTCAACCTTAAGAACTGACTAGTTTTAACAACAGTTTAATCTTAGAATAAAATTCGTTTTAACAACAGTTGAATCTTAAGAACTGACTCGTTTTAACAAAAGTTGAATCTTACGAACTGACTCGTTTTAACAATAGTTGTCTCTTTAGATAAATCTCGTTTTAACAACAGTTGAATTTTAAAACTGACTCGTTTTAACAACAGTTCAAACTTAAGAACTGATTCGTTTTAACAACAGTTTAATCTTAAAATAAAATTCGTTTAACAACAGTTGAATCTTAAGGACTGGCTCGTTTTAACATCACATGTATATTATGATAAAACTGGTTTTAACAACAGCTGTATCTTAAGAACTGACTCGATATAACAACAGTTGAATGTTAAGAACTGACTCGTTTTAACAACAGTTCAATCTTAAGATAAAACTGATTATAACAACAGTTGCATCTTAAGAACTGACTTGTTTTAACAACAGTTAAATCTGAAGAACTGACTCGATTTAACAACAGTTGAATCTGAAGATAAAACTCGTTTAACAACAGTTGAATCTTAAGAACTGACTCGTTTTAACGACAGATGAATCTTATGATAAAACTCGTTTTAACAACAATTGAATCTTAAGAACTGATTCGTTTTAACAACAGTTGAATCTTAAGGTAAAACTAGTTTTAACAACAGTTGAATCTTAAGATAAAACTAGTTTTAACAACAGTTGAATCTTAAGAACTGACTCGTTTTAACAACAGTTGAAACTTCAAATAAAACTTGTTTTAACAACTGTTGAATCTTAAGAACTGACTCATTTTAACAACAGTTCAATCTTAAGAACTGATTCGTTTTAACAACAGTTGAATCTTAAGATAAAACTAGTTTTAAAAACTGTTGAATCTTAAGATAAAACTCGTTTTAACAAGAGTTGAATCTTAAGAACTGACTCGTTTTAACAACAGTTGAATCTTAAATAAAACTCGTTTTAACAACAGTTGAATCTTAAGAACTGACTCGTTTTAACAACAGTTGAATCTTAAGAAATGACTGGTTTTAACAACAGATGAATCTTAAGAACTGACTGGTTTTAACAACAGTTCAACCTTAAGAACTGACTAGTTTGAACAACAGTTGAATCTTAAGATAAAACTCGTTTTAAAAACAGTTGAATCTTAAGATAAAACTCGTTTTAACAACAGTTGAATCTTAAGAAATGACTCGTTTTAATAACAGTTGAATCTTAAGAACTGACTCGTTTTAACAACAGTTCAACCTTAAGAACTGACTCGTTGTAACAACAGTTGAAACTTCAAATAAAACTCGTTTTAACCACAGTTGAATCTTAAGAACTGAATCAATTTAACAACAGTTGAATCTTAAGAACTGACTCGTGTTAACAACAATTGAATCTTAAGATGAAACTCGTTTTAACAAAAGTTGAATCTTAAGAACTGACTCGTTTTAACAACAGCTGAATCTTAAGATAAAACTCGTTTTAACAACAGTTGAATCTTAAGAACTGACTCGTTTTATCAACAGTTCAACCTTAAGCACTGACTCGTTTTAACAACAGTTGAATCTTCAAATAAAACTCGTTTTAATAACAGTTGAATCTTAAGAACTGACTCGTTTTAACAACAGTTGAATCTTAAGATAAAACTCGTTTTAACAACAGTTGAATCTTAAGAACTGACTCATTTTAACAACAGTTGAATCTTAAGATAAAACTCGTTTTAACAACAGTTGAATCTTAAGAACTGACTCGTTTTAACAACAGTTCAACCTTAAGAACTGACTCGTTTTAACAACAGTTGAATCTTCAAATAAAACTCGTTTTAACTACAGTTGAATCTTAAGAACTGACTCGTTTTAACAACAGTTGAATCTTAAGATAAAACTCGTTTTAACAACAGTTGAATCTTAAGAACTGACTCATTTTAACAACAGTTGAATCTTAAGAACTGATTCGTTTTAACAACAGTTGAATCTTCAGATAAAACTCGTTTTAACTACAGTTGAATCTTAAGAACTGATTCGTTTTAACAACAGTTGAATCTTAAGATAAAACTCGTTTTAACAACAGTTGAATCTTAAGAACTGACTCATTTTAACAACAGTTGAATCTTAAGAACTGATTCGTTTTAACAACAGTTGAAGCTTAAGATAAAACTCGTTTTAACAACAGTTGAATCTTAAGAACTGACTCGTTTTAACAACAGTTGAATCTTAAGAACTGACTCGTTTTATCAACAGTTCAACCTTAAGAACTGACTCATTTTAACAACAGTTGAATCTTCAAATAAAACTCGTTTTAACAACAGTTGAATGTTAAGAACTGAATCGTTTTAACAACAGCTGAATCTTAAGATAAACTCGTTTTAACAACAGTTGAATCTTAAGATAAACCTCGTTTTAACAACAGTTTAATCTTAAGAACTGAATCGTTTTAACAACAGTTGAATCTTAAGATAAAATTCGTTTTAACAATAGTTGAATCTTAAGAACTGATTCGTTTTAACAACAGTTCAAACTTAAGAACTGACTCGTTTTAACAACAGCTGAATCTTAAGATGAAACTCGTTTTAACAACAGTTGAATCTTAAGAACTGACTCATTTTAACAACAGTTGAATCTTAAGATAAAACATCATTTTAACAACAGTTGAATCTTAAAATAAAACTCGTTTTAACAACAGTTGAATCTTAAGAACTGACTCGTTTTAACAACAGTTGAATCTTAAGAACTGACTCGTTTTAACAACAATTCAACCTTAAGAACTGACTCGTTTTAACAACAGTTGAATCTTAAGAACTGACTCGTTTTAACAACAGTTGAATCTTCAAATAAAACTCGTTTTAACAACAGTTGAATCTTAAGAACTGACTCGATTTAACAACAGTTGAGTCTTAAGATAAAACTCGTTTTAACAACAGTTGAATCTTAAGAACTGACTCGTTTTAACAACAGCTGAATCTTAAGATAAAACTCGTTTTAACAACAGTTGAATCTTAAGAACTGACTCGTTTTAACAACAGTTCAACCTTAAGAACTGACTCGTTTTAACAACTGTTGAATATTCAAATAAAACTCGTTTTAACAACAGTTGAATCTTAAGAATTGACTCGTTTTAACAACAATTAAATCTTAAGACAAAACCCGTTTTAACAACAGTTGAATCTTAAGAACTGACTCGTTTTAACAACAGTTGAATCTTAAGATAAAATTCGTTTTAACAACAGTTGAATCTTAAGAACTGATTCGTTTTAACAACAGTTCAAACTTAAGAACAGACTCGTTTTAACAACAGTTGAATCTTCAAATAAACCTCGTTTTAACAACAGTTGCATCTTAAGAACTGGCTCGTTTTAACAACAGTTGAATCTTAAGAACTGACTCGTTTTAACAACAGTTGAATCTTCAAATAAAACTCGTTTTAACAACAGTTGAATCTTAAGAACTGACTCGTTTTAACAACAGTTGAATCTTAAGATAAAATTCGTTTTAACAACAGTTGAATCTTAAGAACTAATTCGTTTTAACAACAGTTCAAACTTAAGAACAGACTCGTATTAACAACAGTTGAATCTTATTATAAAACTCATTTTAACAACAGTTCAACCTTAAGAACTGACTCGTTTTAACAACAGTTGAATCTTCAAATAAACCTCGTTTTAACAACAGTTGCATCTTAAGAACTGGCTCGTTTAAACAACAGTTGAATCTTAAGATAAAACTCGTTTTAACAACAGTTGAATCTTAAGAACTGACTCGTTTTAACAACAGTTGAATCTTCAAATAAAACTCGTTTTAACAACAGTTGAATCTTAAGAACTGACTCGTTTTAACAACAGTTCAACCTTAAGAACTGACTCGTTTTAACAACAGTTGAATCTTCAAATTAAACTCGTTTTAACAACAGTTGAATCTTAAGAATTGACTCGTTTTAACAACAGTTGAATCTTAAGACAAAACCCGTTTTAACAACAGTTGAATCTTAAGAACTGACTCGTTTTAACAACAGTTGAATCTTAAGATAAAACTCGTTTTAACAACAGTTGAATCTTAAGGACTGACTCGTTTTAACAACAGTTGAATCTTAAGATAAACTCGTTTTAACAACAGTTGAATTTTAAGAACTGACTCGTTTTAACAACAGCTGAATCTTAAGATAAAACTCGTATTAACAACAGTTGCATCTTAAGAACTGACTCGTTTTAACAACAGTTGAATCTTAAGAACTGACTCGTTTTATAAACAGTTCAACCTTAGGAACTGACTCGTTTTAACAACAGTTGAATCTTAAAAACTGACTCGTTTTAACCGCAGCTGAATCTTATAATACAACTCGTTTTAACAACAGTTGAATCTTCAGATAAAACCCGTTTTAACAACAGATGATTCTCAAGAACTGACTCGTTTTAACAACAGTTGAATCTTAAGATAAAACTCGTTTTAGCAACAGTTGAATCTTAAGAACTGACTCGTAATAACAACAATTGAATCTTAAGATAACATTCGTTTTAACAACAGTTGCGTCTTAAGAACTGACTCGTTTTAACGACAGTTGAATCTTAAGATAAACCTCGTTTTAACAACGGTTGAATCTTAAGAACTGACTCGTTTTATCAACAGTTCAACCTTAAGAACTGACTCGTTTTAACAACAGTTGAATCTTCAAATAAAACTCGTTTTAACTACAGTTGAATCTTAAGAACTGACTCGTTTTAACAACAGTTGAATCTTAAGATAAATCGTTTTAACAACAGTTGTATCTTAAGAACTGACTCATTTTAACAACAGTTGAATCTTAAGATAAAACTCGTTTTAACAACAGTTGAATCTTAAGAACTGACTCGTTTTAATAACAGTTGAATCTTCAAATAAAACTCGTTTCAACAACAGTTGAATCTTAAGATAAACTCGTTTTAACAACAGTTGAATCTTAAGATAAACCTCGTTTTAACAACATTTGAATCTTAAGAACTGACTCGTTTTAACAACAGCTGCATCTTAAGATAAAACTCGTTTTAACAACAGTTGAATCTTAAGAACTGACTCGTTTTATCAACAGTTCAACCTGAAGAACTTACTCGTTTTAACAACAGTTGAATCTTCAAATAAAACTCGTTTTAACAACAGCTGAATCTTAAGATAACACTCGTTCTAACAAAAGTTGAATCTTAAGAACTGACTCGTTTTAACAACAGTTCAACCTTAAGAACTGACTAGTTTTAACAACAGTTTAATCTTAGAATAAAATTCGTTTTAACAACAGTTGAATCTTAAGAACTGACTCGTTTTAACAAAAGTTGAATCTTACGAACTGACTCGTTTTAACAATAGTTGTCTCTTTAGATAAATCTCGTTTTAACAACAGTTGAATTTTAAAACTGACTCGTTTTAACAACAGTTCAAACTTAAGAACTGATTCGTTTTAACAACAGTTTAATCTTAAAATAAAATTCGTTTAACAACAGTTGAATCTTAAGGACTGGCTCGTTTTAACATCACATGTATATTATGATAAAACTCGTTTTAACAACAGCTGTATCTTAAGAACTGACTCGATATGACAACAGTTGAATGTTAAGAACTGACTCGTTTTAACAACAGTTCAATCTTAAGATAAAACTGATTATAACAACAGTTGCATCTTAAGAACTGACTTGTTTTAACAACAGTTAAATCTGAAGAACTGACTCGTTTTAACAACAGTTGAATCTGAAGATAAAACTCGTTTAACAACAGTTGAATCTTAAGAACTGACTCGTTTTAACGACAGATGAATCTTATGATAAAACTCGTTTTAACAACAATTGAATCTTAAGAACTGATTCGTTTTAACAACAGTTGAATCTTAAGATAAAACTAGTTTTAACAACAGTTGAATCTTAAGATAAACTAGTTTTAACAACAGTTGAATCTTAAGAACTGACTCGTTTTAACAACAGTTGAAACTTCAAATAAAACTTGTTTTAACAACAGTTGAATCTTAAGAACTGACTCATTTTAACAACAGTTCAATCTTAAGAACTGATTCGTTTTAACAACAGTTGAATCTTAAGATAAAACTAGTTTTAATAACTGTTGAATCTTAAGATAAAACTCGTTTTAACAAGAGTTGAATCTTAAGAACTGACTCGTTTTAACAACAGTTGAATCTTAAATAAAACTCGTTTTAACAACAGTTGAATCTTAAGAACTGACTCGTTTTAACAACAGTTGAATCTTAAGAACTGACTGGTTTTAACAACAGTTCAACCTTAAGAACTGACTAGTTTTAACAACAGTTGAATCTCAAGAACTGACTCGTTTTAATAACAGTTGAATCTTAAGATAAAACTCGTTTTAACAACAGTTGAATCTTAAGAAATGATTCGTTTTAATAACAGTTGAATCTTAAGAACTGACTCGTTTTAACAACAGTTCAACCTTAAGAACTGACTCGTTGTAACAACAGTTGAAACTTCAAATAAAACTCGTTTTAACCACAGTTGAATCTTAAGAACTGAATCAATTTAACAACAGTTGAATCTTAAGAACTGACTCGTGTTAATAACAATTGAATCTTAAGATAAAACTCGTTTTAACAAAAGTTGAATCTTAAGAACTGACTCGTTTTAACAACAGCTGAATCTTAAGATAAAACTCGTTTTAACAACAGTTGAATCTTAAGAACTGACTCGTTTTATCAACAGTTCAACCTTAAGCACTGACTCGTTTTAACAACAGTTGAATCTTCAAATAAAACTCGTTTTAATAACAGTTGAATCTTAAGAACTGACTCGTTTTAACAACAGTTGAATCTTAAGATAAAACTCGTTTTAACAACAGTTGAATCTTAAGAACTGACTCATTTTAACAACAGTTGAATCTTAAGATAAAACTCGTTTTAACAACAGTTGAATCTTAAGAACTGACTCGTTTTAACAACAGTTCAACCTTAAGAACTGACTCGTTTTAACAACAGTTGAATCTTCAAATAAAACTCGTTTTAACTACAGTTGAATCTTAAGAACTGACTCGTTTTAACAACAGTTGAATCTTAAGATAAAACTCGTTTTAACAACAGTTGAATCTTAAGAACTGACTCATTTTAACAACAGTTGAATCTTAAGAACTGATTCGTTTTAACAACAGTTGAATCTTCAGATAAAACTCGTTTTAACTACAGTTGAATCTTAAGAACTGATTCGTTTTAACAACAGTTGAATCTTAAGATAAAACTCGTTTTAACAACAGTTGAATCTTAAGAACTGACTCATTTTAACAACAGTTGAATCTTAAGAACTGATTCGTTTTAACAACAGTTGAAGCTTAAGATAAAACTCGTTTTAACAACAGTTGAATCTTAAGAACTGACTCGTTTTAACAACAGTTGAATCTTAAGAAATGACTCGTTTTATTAACAGTTGAATCTTAAGAACTGACTCGTTTTATCAACAGTTCAACCTTAAGAACTGACTCATCTTAGCAACAGTTGAATCTTCAAATAAAACTCGTTTTAACAACAATTGAATCTTAAGAACTGATTCGTTTTAACAACAGCTGAATCTTAAGATAGAATTCGTTTTAACAACAGTTGAATCTTAAGATAAAATTCGTTTTAACAACAGTTGAATCTTAAGAACTGACTCATTTTAACGACAGCTGAATCTTTAGATAAAACTCGTTTTAACAACAGTTGAATCTTAAGAACTGACTCGTTTTATCAACAGTTCAACCTTAAGAACTGACTCGTTTTAACAACAGTTGAATCCTCAAATAAAACTCGTTTTAACAACAGTTGAATCTTAAGAACTGACTCGTTTTAACAACAGTTGAATCTTAAGATAAATCGTTTTAACAACTGTTGTATCTTAAGAACTGACTCATTTTAACAACAGTTGAATCTTAAGATAAAACTCGTTTTAACAACAGTTGAATCTTAAGAACTGACTCGTTTTAACAACAGTTCAACCTTAAGAACTGACTCGTTTTAACAACAGTTGAATCTTCAAATAAAACTCGTTTTAACTACAGTTGAATCTTAAGAACTGACTCGTTTTAACAACAGTTGAATCTTAAGATAAATCGTTTTAACAACAGTTGTATCTTAAGAACTGACTCATTTTAACAACAGTTGAATCTTAAGATAAAACTCGTTTTAACAACAGTTGAATCTTAAGAACTGACTCGTTTTAATAACAGTTGAATCTTCAAATAAAACTCGTTTCAACAACAGTTGAATCTTAAGATAAACTCGTTTTAACAACAGTTGAATCTTAAGATAAACCTCGTTTTAACAACATTTGAATCTTAAGAACTGACTCGTTTTAACAACAGCTGCATCTTAAGATAAAACTCGTTTTAACAACAGTTGAATCTTAAGAACTGACTCGTTTTATCAACAGTTCAACCTGAAGAACTTACTCGTTTTAACAACAGTTGAATCTTCAAATAAAACTCGTTTTAACAACAGCTGAATCTTAAGATAACACTCGTTTTAACAAAAGTTGAATCTTAAGAACTGACTCGTTTTAACAACAGTTCAACCTTAAGAACTGACTAGTTTTAACAACAGTTTAATCTTAGAATAAAATTCGTTTTAACAACAGTTGAATCTTAAGAACTGACTCGTTTTAACAAAAGTTGAATCTTACGAACTGACTCGTTTTAACAATAGTTGTCTCTTTAGATAAATCTCGTTTTAACAACAGTTGAATTTTAAAACTGACTCGTTTTAACAACAGTTCAAACTTAAGAACTGATTCGTTTTAACAACAGTTTAATCTTAAAATAAAATTCGTTTAACAACAGTTGAATCTTAAGGACTGGCTCGTTTTAACATCACATGTATATTATGATAAAACTCGTTTTAACAACAGCTGTATCTTAAGAACTGACTCGATATGACAACAGTTGAATGTTAAGAACTGACTCGTTTTAACAACAGTTCAATCTTAAGATAAAACTGATTATAACAACAGTTGCATCTTAAGAACTGACTTGTTTTAACAACAGTTAAATCTGAAGAACTGACTCGTTTTAACAACAGTTGAATCTGAAGATAAAACTCGTTTAACAACAGTTGAATCTTAAGAACTGACTCGTTTTAACGACAGATGAATCTTATGATAAAACTCGTTTTAACAACAATTGAATCTTAAGAACTGATTCGTTTTAACAACAGTTGAATCTTAAGATAAAACTAGTTTTAACAACAGTTGAATCTTAAGATAAAACTAGTTTTAACAACAGTTGAATCTTAAGAACTGACTCGTTTTAACAACAGTTGAAACTTCAAATAAAACTTGTTTTAACAACAGTTGAATCTTAAGAACTGACTCATTTTAACAACAGTTCAATCTTAAGAACTGATTCGTTTTAACAACAGTTGAATCTTAAGATAAAACTAGTTTTAATAACTGTTGAATCTTAAGATAAAACTCGTTTTAACAAGAGTTGAATCTTAAGAACTGACTCGTTTTAACAACAGTTGAATCTTAAATAAAACTCGTTTTAACAACAGTTGAATCTTAAGAACTGACTCGTTTTAACAACAGTTGAATCTTAAGAACTGACTGGTTTTAACAACAGTTCAACCTTAAGAACTGACTAGTTTTAACAACAGTTGAATCTCAAGAACTGACTCGTTTTAATAACAGTTGAATCTTAAGATAAAACTCGTTTTAACAACAGTTGAATCTTAAGAAATGACTCGTTTTAATAACAGTTGAATCTTAAGAACTGACTCGTTTTAACAACAGTTCAACCTTAAGAACTGACTCGTTGTAACAACAGTTGAAACTTCAAATAAAACTCGTTTTAACCACAGTTGAATCTTAAGAACTGAATCAATTTAACAACAGTTGAATCTTAAGAACTGACTCGTGTTAACAACAATTGAATCTTAAGATAAAACTCGTTTTAACAAAAGTTGAATCTTAAGAACTGACTCGTTTTAACAACAGCTGAATCTTAAGATAAAACTAGTTTTAACAACAGTTGAATCTTAAGAACTGACTCGTTTTAACAACAGCTGAATCTTAAGATAAAACTCGTTTTAACAACAGTTGAATCTTAAGAACTGACTTATTTTAACAACAGTTGAATCTTAAGATAAAACTCGTTTTAACAACAGTTGAATCTTAAGAACTGACTCGTTTTAACAACAGTTCAACCTTAAGAACTGACTCGTTTTAACAACAGTTGAATCTTCAAATAAAACTCGTTTTAACTACAGTTGAATCTTAAGAACTGACTCGTTTTAACAACAGTTGAATCTTAAGATAAAACTCGTTTTAACAACAGTTGAATCTTAAGAACTGACTCATTTTAACAACAGTTGAATCTTAAGAACTGATTCGTTTTAACAACAGTTGAATCTTCAGATAAAACTCGTTTTAACTACAGTTGAATCTTAAGAACTGACTCGTTTTAACAACAGTTGAATCTTAAGATAAAACTCGTTTTAACAACAGTTGAATCTTAAGAACTGACTCATTTTAACAACAGTTGAATCTTAAGAACTGATTCGTTTTAACAACAGTTGAATCTTAAGATAAAACTCGTTTTAACAACAGTTGAATCTTAAGAACTGACTCGTTTTATCAACAGTTCAACCTGAAGAACTTACTCGTTTTAACAACAGTTGAATCTTCAAATAAAACTCGTTTTAACAACAGCTGAATCTTAAGATAACACTCGTTTTAACAAAAGTTGAATCTTAAGAACTGACTCGTTTTAACAACAGTTCAACCTTAAGAACTGACTAGTTTTAACAACAGTTTAATCTTAGAATAAAATTCGTTTTAACAACAGTTGAATCTTAAGAACTGACTCGTTTTAACAAAAGTTGAATCTTACGAACTGACTCGTTTTAACAATAGTTGTCTCTTTAGATAAATCTCGTTTTAACAACAGTTGAATTTTAAAACTGACTCGTTTTAACAACAGTTCAAACTTAAGAACTGATTCGTTTTAACAACAGTTTAATCTTAAAATAAAATTCGTTTAACAACAGTTGAATCTTAAGGACTGGCTCGTTTTAACATCACATGTATATTATGATAAAACTGGTTTTAACAACAGCTGTATCTTAAGAACTGACTCGATATAACAACAGTTGAATGTTAAGAACTGACTCGTTTTAACAACAGTTCAATCTTAAGATAAAACTGATTATAACAACAGTTGCATCTTAAGAACTGACTTGTTTTAACAACAGTTAAATCTGAAGAACTGACTCGATTTAACAACAGTTGAATCTGAAGATAAAACTCGTTTAACAACAGTTGAATCTTAAGAACTGACTCGTTTTAACGACAGATGAATCTTATGATAAAACTCGTTTTAACAACAATTGAATCTTAAGAACTGATTCGTTTTAACAACAGTTGAATCTTAAGATAAAACTAGTTTTAACAACAGTTGAATCTTAAGATAAAACTAGTTTTAACAACAGTTGAATCTTAAGAACTGACTCGTTTTAACAACAGTTGAAACTTCAAATAAAACTTGTTTTAACAACAGTTGAATCTTAAGAACTGACTCATTTTAACAACAGTTCAATCTTAAGAACTGATTCGTTTTAACAACAGTTGAATCTTAAGATAAAACTAGTTTTAATAACTGTTGAATCTTAAGATAAAACTCGTTTTAACAAGAGTTGAATCTTAAGAACTGACTCGTTTTAACAACAGTTGAATCTTAAATAAAACTCGTTTTAACAACAGTTGAATCTTAAGAACTGACTCGTTTTAACAACAGTTGAATCTTAAGAACTGACTGGTTTTAACAACAGTTCAACCTTAAGAACTGACTAGTTTTAACAACAGTTGAATCTCAAGAACTGACTCGTTTTAATAACAGTTGAATCTTAAGATAAAACTCGTTTTAACAACAGTTGAATCTTAAGAAATGACTCGTTTTAATAACAGTTGAATCTTAAGAACTGACTCGTTTTAACAACAGTTCAACCTTAAGAACTGACTCGTTGTAACAACAGTTGAAACTTCAAATAAAACTCGTTTTAACCACAGTTGAATCTTAAGAACTGAATCAATTTAACAACAGTTGAATCTTAAGAACTGACTCGTGTTAACAACAATTGAATCTTAAGATAAAACTCGTTTTAACAAAAGTTGAATCTTAAGAACTGACTCGTTTTAACAACAGCTGAATCTTAAGATAAAACTAGTTTTAACAACAGTTGAATCTTAAGAACTGACTCGTTTTAACAACAGCTGAATCTTAAGATAAAACTCGTTTTAACAACAGTTGAATCTTAAGAACTGACTTATTTTAACAACAGTTGAATCTTAAGATAAAACTCGTTTTAACAACAGTTGAATCTTAAGAACTGACTCGTTTTAACAACAGTTCAACCTTAAGAACTGACTCGTTTTAACAACAGTTGAATCTTCAAATAAAACTCGTTTTAACTACAGTTGAATCTTAAGAACTGACTCGTTTTAACAACAGTTGAATCTTAAGATAAAACTCGTTTTAACAACAGTTGAATCTTAAGAACTGACTCATTTTAACAACAGTTGAATCTTAAGAACTGATTCGTTTTAACAACAGTTGAATCTTCAGATAAAACTCGTTTTAACTACAGTTGAATCTTAAGAACTGACTCGTTTTAACAACAGTTGAATCTTAAGATAAAACTCGTTTTAACAACAGTTGAATCTTAAGAACTGACTCATTTTAACAACAGTTGAATCTTAAGAACTGATTCGTTTTAACAACAGTTGAATCTTAAGATAAAACTCGTTTTAACAACAGTTGAATCTTAAGAACTGACTCGTTTTATCAACAGTTCAACCTGAAGAACTTACTCGTTTTAACAACAGTTGAATCTTCAAATAAAACTCGTTTTAACAACAGCTGAATCTTAAGATAACACTCGTTTTAACAAAAGTTGAATCTTAAGAACTGACTCGTTTTAACAACAGTTCAACCTTAAGAACTGACTAGTTTTAACAACAGTTTAATCTTAGAATAAAATTCGTTTTAACAACAGTTGAATCTTAAGAAGTGACTCGTTTTAACAAAAGTTGAATCTTACGAACTGACTCGTTTTAACAATAGTTGTCTCTTTAGATAAATCTCGTTTTAACAACAGTTGAATTTTAAAACTGACTCGTTTTAACAACAGTTCAAACTTAAGAACTGATTCGTTTTAACAACAGTTTAATCTTAAAATAAAATTCGTTTAACAACAGTTGAATCTTAAGGACTGGCTCGTTTTAACATCACATGTATATTATGATAAAACTGGTTTTAACAACAGCTGTATCTTAAGAACTGACTCGATATAACAACAGTTGAATGTTAAGAACTGACTCGTTTTAACAACAGTTCAATCTTAAGATAAAACTGATTATAACAACAGTTGCATCTTAAGAACTGACTTGTTTTAACAACAGTTAAATCTGAAGAACTGACTCGATTTAACAACAGTTGAATCTGAAGATAAAACTCGTTTAACAACAGTTGAATCTTAAGAACTGACTCGTTTTAACGACAGATGAATCTTATGATAAAACTCGTTTTAACAACAATTGAATCTTAAGAACTGATTCGTTTTAACAACAGTTGAATCTTAAGGTAAAACTAGTTTTAACAACAGTTGAATCTTAAGATAAAACTAGTTTTAACAACAGTTGAATCTTAAGAACTGACTCGTTTTAACAACAGTTGAAACTTCAAATAAAACTTGTTTTAACAACTGTTGAATCTTAAGAACTGACTCATTTTAACAACAGTTCAATCTTAAGAACTGATTCGTTTTAACAACAGTTGAATCTTAAGATAAAACTAGTTTTAATAACTGTTGAATCTTAAGATAAAACTCGTTTTAACAAGAGTTGAATCTTAAGAACTGACTCGTTTTAACAACAGTTGAATCTTAAATAAAACTCGTTTTAACAACAGTTGAATCTTAAGAACTGACTCGTTTTAACAACAGTTGAATCTTAAGAAATGACTGGTTTTAACAACAGATGAATCTTAAGAACTGACTGGTTTTAACAACAGTTCAACCTTAAGAACTGACTAGTTTGAACAACAGTTGAATCTTAAGATAAAACTCGTTTTAAAAACAGTTGAATCTTAAGATAAAACTCGTTTTAACAACAGTTGAATCTTAAGAAATGACTCGTTTTAATAACAGTTGAATCTTAAGAACTGACTCGTTTTAACAACAGTTCAACCTTAAGAACTGACTCGTTGTAACAACAGTTGAAACTTCAAATAAAACTCGTTTTAACCACAGTTGAATCTTAAGAACTGAATCAATTTAACAACAGTTGAATCTTAAGAACTGACTCGTGTTAACAACAATTGAATCTTAAGATGAAACTCGTTTTAACAAAAGTTGAATCTTAAGAACTGACTCGTTTTAACAACAGCTGAATCTTAAGATAAAACTCGTTTTAACAACAGTTGAATCTTAAGAACTGACTCGTTTTATCAACAGTTCAACCTTAAGCACTGACTCGTTTTAACAACAGTTGAATCTTCAAATAAAACTCGTTTTAATAACAGTTGAATCTTAAGAACTGACTCGTTTTAACAACAGTTGAATCTTAAGATAAAACTCGTTTTAACAACAGTTGAATCTTAAGAACTGACTCATTTTAACAACAGTTGAATCTTAAGATAAAACTCGTTTTAACAACAGTTGAATCTTAAGAACTGACACGTTTTAACAACAGTTCAACCTTAAGAACTGACTCGTTTTAACAACAGTTGAATCTTCAAATAAAACTCGTTTTAACTACAGTTGAATCTTCAGAACTGACTCGTTTTAACAACAGTTGAATCTTAACATAAAACTCGTTTTAACAACAGTTCAATCTTAAGAACTGACTCATTTTAACAACAGTTGAATCTTAAGAACTGATTCGTTTTAACAACAGTTGAATCTTCAGATAAAACTCGTTTTAACTACAGTTGAATCTTAAGAACTGACTCGTTTTAACAACAGCTGAATCTTAAGATAAAACTCTTTTTAACAACAGTTGAATCTTAAGAACTGACTCGTTTTAACAACAGTTGAATCTTAAATAAAACTCGTTTTAACAACAGTTGAATCTTAAGAACTGACTCGTTTTAACAACAGTTGAATCTTAAGAACTGACTGGTTTTAACAACAGTTCAACCTTAAGAACTGACTAGTTTTAACAACAGTTGAATCTCAAGAACTGACTCGTTTTAATAACAGTTGAATCTTAAGATAAAACTCGTTTTAACAACAGTTGAATCTTAAGAAATGACTCGTTTTAATAACAGTTGAATCTTAAGAACTGACTCGTTTTAACAACAGTTCAACCTTAAGAACTGACTCGTTGTAACAACAGTTGAAACTTCAAATAAAACTCGTTTTAACCACAGTTGAATCTTAAGAACTGAATCAATTTAACAACAGTTGAATCTTAAGAACTGACTCGTGTTAACAACAATTGAATCTTAAGATAAAACTCGTTTTAACAAAAGTTGAATCTTAAGAACTGACTCGTTTTAACAACAGCTGAATCTTAAGATAAAACTAGTTTTAACAACAGTTGAATCTTAAGAACTGACTCGTTTTAACAACAGCTGAATCTTAAGATAAAACTCGTTTTAACAACAGTTGAATCTTAAGAACTGACTTATTTTAACAACAGTTGAATCTTAAGATAAAACTCGTTTTAACAACAGTTGAATCTTAAGAACTGACTCGTTTTAACAACAGTTCAACCTTAAGAACTGACTCGTTTTAACAACAGTTGAATCTTCAAATAAAACTCGTTTTAACTACAGTTGAATCTTAAGAACTGACTCGTTTTAACAACAGTTGAATCTTAAGATAAAACTCGTTTTAACAACAGTTGAATCTTAAGAACTGACTCATTTTAACAACAGTTGAATCTTAAGAACTGATTCGTTTTAACAACAGTTGAATCTTCAGATAAAACTCGTTTTAACTACAGTTGAATCTTAAGAACTGACTCGTTTTAACAACAGTTGAATCTTAAGATAAAACTCGTTTTAACAACAGTTGAATCTTAAGAACTGACTCATTTTAACAACAGTTGAATCTTAAGAACTGATTCGTTTTAACAACAGTTGAATCTTAAGATAAAACTCGTTTTAACAACAGTTGAATCTTAAGAACTGACTCGTTTTATCAACAGTTCAACCTGAAGAACTTACTCGTTTTAACAACAGTTGAATCTTCAAATAAAACTCGTTTTAACAACAGCTGAATCTTAAGATAACACTCGTTTTAACAAAAGTTGAATCTTAAGAACTGACTCGTTTTAACAACAGTTCAACCTTAAGAACTGACTAGTTTTAACAACAGTTTAATCTTAGAATAAAATTCGTTTTAACAACAGTTGAATCTTAAGAACTGACTCGTTTTAACAAAAGTTGAATCTTACGAACTGACTCGTTTTAACAATAGTTGTCTCTTTAGATAAATCTCGTTTTAACAACAGTTGAATTTTAAAACTGACTCGTTTTAACAACAGTTCAAACTTAAGAACTGATTCGTTTTAACAACAGTTTAATCTTAAAATAAAATTCGTTTAACAACAGTTGAATCTTAAGGACTGGCTCGTTTTAACATCACATGTATATTATGATAAAACTGGTTTTAACAACAGCTGTATCTTAAGAACTGACTCGATATAACAACAGTTGAATGTTAAGAACTGACTCGTTTTAACAACAGTTCAATCTTAAGATAAAACTGATTATAACAACAGTTGCATCTTAAGAACTGACTTGTTTTAACAACAGTTAAATCTGAAGAACTGACTCGATTTAACAACAGTTGAATCTGAAGATAAAACTCGTTTAACAACAGTTGAATCTTAAGAACTGACTCGTTTTAACGACAGATGAATCTTATGATAAAACTCGTTTTAACAACAATTGAATCTTAAGAACTGATTCGTTTTAACAACAGTTGAATCTTAAGGTAAAACTAGTTTTAACAACAGTTGAATCTTAAGATAAAACTAGTTTTAACAACAGTTGAATCTTAAGAACTGACTCGTTTTAACAACAGTTGAAACTTCAAATAAAACTTGTTTTAACAACTGTTGAATCTTAAGAACTGACTCATTTTAACAACAGTTCAATCTTAAGAACTGATTCGTTTTAACAACAGTTGAATCTTAAGATAAAACTAGTTTTAATAACTGTTGAATCTTAAGATAAAACTCGTTTTAACAAGAGTTGAATCTTAAGAACTGACTCGTTTTAACAACAGTTGAATCTTAAATAAAACTCGTTTTAACAACAGTTGAATCTTAAGAACTGACTCGTTTTAACAACAGTTGAATCTTAAGAAATGACTGGTTTTAACAACAGTTCAACCTTAAGAACTGACTAGTTTGAACAACAGTTGAATCTTAAGATAAAACTCGTTTTAAAAACAGTTGAATCTTAAGATAAAACTCGTTTTAACAACAGTTGAATCTTAAGAAATGACTCGTTTTAATAACAGTTGAATCTTAAGAACTGACTCGTTTTAACAACAGTTCAACCTTAAGAACTGACTCGTTGTAACAACAGTTGAAACTTCAAATAAAACTCGTTTTAACCACAGTTGAATCTTAAGAACTGAATCAATTTAACAACAGTTGAATCTTAAGAACTGACTCGTGTTAACAACAATTGAATCTTAAGATGAAACTCGTTTTAACAAAAGTTGAATCTTAAGAACTGACTCGTTTTAACAACAGCTGAATCTTAAGATAAAACTCGTTTTAACAACAGTTGAATCTTAAGAACTGACTCGTTTTATCAACAGTTCAACCTTAAGCACTGACTCGTTTTAACAACAGTTGAATCTTCAAATAAAACTCGTTTTAATAACAGTTGAATCTTAAGAACTGACTCGTTTTAACAACAGTTGAATCTTAAGATAAAACTCGTTTTAACAACAGTTGAATCTTAAGAACTGACTCATTTTAACAACAGTTGAATCTTAAGATAAAACTCGTTTTAACAACAGTTGAATCTTAAGAACTGACACGTTTTAACAACAGTTCAACCTTAAGAACTGACTCGTTTTAACAACAGTTGAATCTTCAAATAAAACTCGTTTTAACTACAGTTGAATCTTCAGAACTGACTCGTTTTAACAACAGTTGAATCTTAACATAAAACTCGTTTTAACAACAGTTCAATCTTAAGAACTGACTCATTTTAACAACAGTTGAATCTTAAGAACTGATTCGTTTTAACAACAGTTGAATCTTCAGATAAAATTCGTTTTAACTACAGTTGAATCTTAAGAACTGACTCGTTTTAACAACAGTTGAATCTTAAGATAAAACTCGTTTTAACAACAGTTGAATCTTAAGAACTGACTCATTTGAACAACAGTTGAATCTTAAGAACTGATTCGTTTTAACAACAGTTGAATCTTAAGATAAAACTCGTTTTAACAACAGTTGAATCTTAAGAACTGACTCGTTTTAACAACAGTTGAATCTTAAGAAATGACTCGTTTTAATAACAGTTGAATCTTAAGAACTGACTCGTTTTATCAACAGTTCAACCTTAAGAACTGACTCATCTTAACAACAGTTGAATCTTCAAATAAAACTCGTTTTAACAACAATTGAATCTTAAGAACTGATTCGTTTTAACAACAGCTGAATCTTAAGATAAAACTCGTTTTAACAACAGTTGAATCTTAAGATAAAATTCGTTTTAACAACAGTTGAATCTTAAGAACTGACTCATTTTAACGACAGCTGAATCTTGAGATAAAACTCGTTTTAACAACAGTTGAATCTTAAGAACTGACTCGTTTTATCAACAGTTCAACCTTAAGAACTGACTCGTTTTAACAACAGTTGAATCCTCAAATAAAACTCGTTTTAACAACAGTTGAATCTTAAGAACTCACTCGTTTTAACAACAGTTGAATCTTAATATAAAACTCGTTTTAACAACAGTTGTATCTTAAGAACTGACTCATTTTAACAACAGTTGAATCTTAAGATAAAACTCGTTTTAACAACAGTTGAATCTTAAGAACTGACTCGTTTTAACAACAGTTCAACCTTAAGAACTGACTCGTTTTAACAACAGTTGAATCTTCAAATAAAACTCGTTTTAACTACAGTTGAATCTTAAGAACTGACTCGTTTTAACAACAGTTGAATCTTAAGATAAAACTCGTTTTAACAACAGTTGAATCTTAAGAACTGACTCATTTTAACAACAGTTGAATCTTTAGAACTGATTCCTTTTAACAACAGTTGATTCTTCAGATAAAACTCGTTTTAACTACAGTTGAATCTTAAGAACTGACTCGTTTTAACAACAGTTGAATCTTAAGATAAAACTCGTTTTAACAACAGTTGAATCTTAAGATAAAACTCGTTTTAACAACAGTTGAATCTTAAGAACTGACTCGTTTTAATAACAGTTGAATCTTCAAATAAAACTCCTTTTAACAACAGTTGAATCTTAAGATAAACTCGTTTCAACAACAGTTGAATCTGAAGATAAACCTCGTTTTAACAACATTTGAATCTTAAGAACTGACTCGTTTTAACAACAGCTGCATCTTAAGATAAAACTCGTTTTAACAACAGTTGAAACTTAAGAACTGACTCGTTTTATCAACAGTTCAACCTGAAGAACTTACTCGTTTTAACAACAGTTGAATCTTCAAATAAAACTCGTTTTAACAACAGTTGAATCTTAAGAACTGACTCGTTTTAACAACAGTTGAATCTTAAGATAAAACTCGTTTTAACAACAGCTGAATCTTAAGATAACACTCGTTTTAACAACAGTTGAATCTTAAGAACTGACTGGTTTTAACAACAGTTGAATCTTAAATAAAACTCGTTTTAACAAAGGTTGAATATTAAGAACTGACTCGTTTTAAACAACAGTTGAATCTTAAGATAAAATTCGTTTTAACAAAAGTTGAATCTTACGAACTGACTCGTTTTAACAATAGTTGTCTCTTAAGATAAAACTCGTTTTAACAATAGTTGTCTCTTAAGATAAAACTCGTTTTAACAACAGTTGAATTTTAAACTGACTCGTTTTAACAACAGTTCAAACTTAAGAACTGATTCGTTTTAACAACAGTTGAATCTTAAAATAAAATTCGTTTAACAACAGTTGAATCTTAAGGACTGGCTCGTTTTAACATCACATGTATATTATGATAAAACTCGTTTTAATAACAGCTGTATCTTAAGAACTGACTCGATATAACAACAGTTGAATCTTAAGAACTACCTCGTTTTAACAACAGTTGAATGTTAAGAACTGACTCGTTTTAACAACAGTTCAATCTTAAGATAAAACTGATTATAACAACAGTTGCATCTTAAGAACTGACTTGTTTTAACAAAAGTTGAATCTGAAGAACTGACTCGTTTTAACAACAGTTGAATCTGAAGATAAAACTCGTTTAACAACAGTTGAATCTTAAGAACTGACTCGTTTTAACGACAGATGAATCTTATGATAAAACTCGTTTTAACAACAATTGAATCTTAAGAACTGATTCGTTTTAACAACAGTTGAATCTTAAGATAAAACTAGTTTTAACAACAGTTGAATCTTAAGAACTGACTCGTTTTAACAACAGTTGAAACTTCAAATAAAACTCGTTTTAACAACAGTTGAATCTTAAGAACTGACTCATTTTAACAACAGTTTAATCTTAAGAACTGATTCGTTTTAACAACAGTTGAATCTTAAGATAAAACTAGTTTTAATAACTGTTGAATCTTAAGATAAAACTCGTTTTAACAAGAGTTGAATCTTAAGAACTGACTCGTTTTAACAACAGTTGAATCTTAAATAAAACTCGTTTTAACAACAGTTGAATCTTCAAATAAAACTCGTTTTAACAACAGTTGAATCTTAAGAACTGATTCGTTTTAACATCAGCTGAATCTTAAGATAAACTCGTTTTAACAACAGTTGAATCTTAAGATAAACCTCGTTTTAACAACATTTGAATCTTAAGAACTGACTCGTTTTAACAACAGCTGAATCTTAAGATAAAACTCTTTTTAACAACAGTTGAATCTTAAGAACTGACTCGTTTTATCAACAGTTCAACCTGAAGAACTGACTCGTTTTAACAACAGTTGAATCTTCAAATAAAACTCGTTTTAACAACAGTTGAATCTTAAGAACTGACTCGTTTTAACAACAGTTGAATCTTAAGATAAAACTCGTTTTAACAACAGGTGAATCTTAAGAACTGACTGGTTTTAAGAACAGTTGAATCTTAAGAACTGACTCGTTTTAACAACAGTTGAATCTTAAGAACTGACTGGTTTTAACAACAGATGAATCTTACGAACTGACTCGTTTTAACAAAAGTTCAACCTTAAGAACTGACTAGTTTTAACAACAGTTGAATCTCAAGAACTGACTCGTTTTAACAACAGTTGAATCTTAAGATAAAACTCGTTTTAACCACAGTTGAATCTTAAGAACTGAATCATTTTAACAACAGTTGAATCTTAAGAACTGACTCGTGTTAACAACAATTGAATCTTAAGATAAAACTCGTTTTAACAAAAGTTGAATCTTAAGAACTGACTCGTTTTAACAACAGTTCAACCTTAAGAACTGACTAGTTTTAACAACAGTTTAATCTTAGAATAAAACTCGTTTTAACAACAGTTGAATCATAAGAACTGATTCGTTTTAACAACAGTTGAATCTTAAGATAAAACTCGTTTTAACAACAGTTGAATCTTCAAATAAAACTCGTTTTAACAACAGTTGAATCTTAAGAACTGATTCGTTTTAACATCAGCTGAATCTTAAGATAAACTCGTTTTAACAACAGTTGAATCTTAAGATAAACCTCGTTTTAACAACATTTGAATCTTAAGAACTGACTCGTTTTAACAACAGCTGAATCTTAAGATAAAACTCTTTTTAACAACAGTTGAATCTTAAGAACTGACTCGTTTTATCAACAGTTCAACCTGAAGAACTGACTCGTTTTAACAACAGTTGAATCTTCAAATAAAACTCGTTTTAACAACAGTTGAATCTTAAGAACTGACTCGTTTTAACAACAGTTGAATCTTAAGATAAAACTCGTTTTAACAACAGGTGAATCTTAAGAACTGACTGGTTTTAACAACAGTTGAATCTTAAATAAAACTCGTTTTAACAAAGGTTGAATATTAAGAACTGACTCGTTTTAAACAACAGTTGAATCTTAAGATAAAATTCGTTTTAACAACAGTTGAATCTTAAGAACTGATTCGTTTTAACAACAGTTCAACCTAAGAACAGACTCGTTTTAACAACAGTTGAATCTTAAATAAAACTCGTTTTAACAACAGTTGAATCTTAAGAACTGACTCGTCTTAACAACAGTTGAATCTTAAGAACTGACTGGTTTTAACAACAGATGAATCTTAAGAACTGACTCGTTTTAACAACAGTTCAACCTTAAGAACTGACTAGTTTTAACAACAGTTGAATCTCAAGAACTGACTCGTTTTAACAACAGTTGAAT
Source organism: Eledone cirrhosa (assembly GCA_964016885.1). Taxonomy (NCBI): domain Eukaryota; kingdom Metazoa; phylum Mollusca; class Cephalopoda; order Octopoda; family Eledonidae; genus Eledone; species Eledone cirrhosa. Next base: position 24,023,436 of record OZ024744.1, read on the forward strand.
CTTAAGAAATGACTCGTTTTAATAACAGTTGAATCTTAAGAACTGACTCGTTTTAACAACAGTTCAACCTGAAGAACTGACTCGTTGTAACAACAGTTGAAACTTCAAATAAAACTCGTTTTAACAACAGTTGAATCTTAAGAACTGACTCGTGTTAACAACAATTGAATCTTAAGATAAAACTCGTTTTAATAAAAGTTGAATCTTAAGAACTGACTCGTTTTAACAACAGTTCAACCTTAAGAACTGACTAGTTTTAACAACAGTTTAATCTTAGAATAAAATTCGTTTTAACAACAGTTGAATCTTAAGAACTGACTCGTTTTAACAAAAGTTGAATCTTATGAACTGACTCGTTTTAACAATAGTTGTCTCTTAAGATAAAACTCGTTTTAACAACAGTTGAATTTTAAAACTGACTCGTTTTAACAACAGTTCTAACTTAAGAAATGATTCGTTTTAACAACAGTTGAATCTTAAAATAAAATTCGTTTAACAACAGTTGAATCTTAAGAACTGGCTCGTTTTAACATCACATGTATATTATGATAAAACTCGTTTTAACAACAGCTGTATCTTAAGAACTGACTCGATATAACAACAGTTGAACCTTAAGAACTACCTAGTTTTAACAACAGTTGAATGTTAAGAACTGACTCGTTTTAACAACAGTTCAATCTTAAGATAAAACTGATTATAACAACAGTTGCATCTTAAGAACTGACTTGTTTTAACAACAGTTGAATCTGAAGAACTGACTCGTTTTAACAACAGTTGAATCTGAAGATAAAACTCGTTTAACAACAGTTGAATCTTAAGAACTGACTCGTTTTAACGACAGATGAATCTTATGATAAAACTCGTTTTAACAACAGTTGAATCTTCAAATTAAACTCGTTTTAACAACAGTTGAATCATAAGAACTGATTCGTTTTAACAACAGTTGAATCTTAAGATAAAACTCATTTTAACAACAGTTGAATCTTAAGATAAAACTCGTTTTAGCAACAGTTGAATCTTAAGTACTGACTCGTTTTAATAACAGTTGAATCTTCAAATAAAACTCGTTTTAACAACAGTTGAATCTTAAGAACTGATTCGTTTTAACAACAGCTGAATCTTAAGATAAACTCGTTTTAACAACAGTTGAATCTTAAGATAAACCTCGTTTTAACAACATTTGAATCTTAAGAACTGACTCGTTTTATCAACAGGTGAATCTTAAGAACTGACTGGTTTTAACAACAGTTGAATCTTAAATAAAACTCGTTTTAACAAAGGTTGAATATTAAGAACTGACTCGTTTTAAACAACAGTTGAATCTTAAGATAAAATTCGTTTTAACAAAAGTTGAATCTTACGAACTGACTCGTTTTAACAATAGTTGTCTCTTAAGATAAAACTCGTTTTAACAACAGTTGAATTTTAAAACTGACTCGTTTTAACAACAGTTCAAACTTAAGAACTAATTCGTTTTAACAACAGTTGAATCTTAAAATAAATCTCGTTTTAACAACATTTGAATCTTAAGAACTGACTCTTTTTAACAACAGCTGAATCTTAAGATAAAACTCTTTTTAACAACAGTTGAATCTTAAGAACTGACTCGTTTTATCAACAGTTCAACCTGAAGAACTGACTCGTTTTAACAACAGTTGAATCTTCAAATAAAACTCGTTTTAACAACAGTTGAATCTTAAGAACTGACTCGTTTTAACAACAGTGGAATCTTAAGATAAAACTCGTTTTAACAACAGGTGAATCTTAAGAACTGACTGGTTTTAACAACAGTTGAATCTTAAATAAAACTCGTTTTAACAAAGGTTGAATATTAAGAACTGACTCGTTTTAAACAACAGTTGAATCTTAAGATAAAATTCGTTTTAACAACAGTTGAATCTTAAGAACTGATTCGTTTTAACAACAGTTCAACCTAAGAACAGACTCGTTTTAACAACAGTTGAATCTTAAATAAAACTCGTTTTAACAACAGTTGAATCTAAAGAACTGACTCGTTTTAACAACAGTTGAATCTTAAGAACTGACTGGTTTTAACAACAGATGAATCTTAAGAACTGACTCGTTTTAACAACAGTTGAATCTTAAGAACTGACTCGTTTTAACAACAGTTCAACCTGAAGAACTGACTCGTTGTAACAACAGTTGAAACTTCAAATAAAACTCGTTTTAACCACAGTTGAATCTTAAGAACTGAATCATTTTAACAACAGTTGAATCTTAAGAACTGACTCGTGTTAACAACAATTGAATCTTAAGATAAAACTCGTTTTAACAAAAGTTGAATCTTAAGAACTGACTCGTTTTAACAACAGTTCAACCTTAAGAACTGACTAGTTTTAACAAAAGTTTAATCTTAGAATAAAATTCGTTTTAACAACAGTTGAATCTTAAGAACTGACTCGTTTTAACAAAAGTTGAATCTTACGAACTGACTCGTTTTAACAATAGTTGTCTCTTAAGATAAAACTTGTTTTAACAACAGTTGAATTTTAAAACTGACTCGTTTTAACAACAGTTCTAACTTAAGAAATGATTCGTTTTAACAACAGTTGAATCTTAAAATAAAATTCGTTTAACAACAGTTGAATCTTAAGAACTGGCTCGTTTTAACATCACATGTATATTATGATAAAACTCGATTTAACAACAGCTGTATCTTAAGAACTGACTCGATATAACAACAGTTGAACCTTAAGAACTACCTAGTTTTAACAACAGTTGAATGTTAAGAACTGACTCGTTTTAACAACAGTTCAATCTTAAGATAAAACTGATTATAACAACAGTTGCATCTCAAGAACTGACTTGTTTTAACAACAGTTGAATCTGAAGAACTGACCCGTTTTAACAACAGTTGAATCTGAAGATAAAACTCGTTTAACAACAGTTGAATCTTAAGAACTGACTCGTTTTAACGACAGATGAATCTTATGATAAAACTCGTTTTAACAACAGTTGAATCTTCAAATTAAACTCGTTTTAACAACAGTTGAATCATAAGAACTGATTCGTTTTAACAACAGTTGAATCTTAAGATAAAACTCATTTTAACAACGGTTGAATCTTAAGATAAAACTCGTTTTAACAACAGTTGAATCTTAAGTACTGACTCGTTTTAATAACATTTGAATCTTCAAATAAAACTCGTTTTAACAACAGTTGAATCTTAAGAACTGATTCGTTTTAACAAGAGCTGAATCTTAAGATAAACTCGTTTTAACAACAGTTGAATCTTAAGATAAACCTCGTTTTAACAACATTTGAATCTTAAGAACTGACTCGTTATAACAACAGCTGCATCTTAAGACAAAACTCGTTTTAACAACAGTTGAATCTTAAGAACTGACTCGTTTTATCAACAGTTCAACCTGAAGAACTTACTCGTTTTAACAACAGTTGAATCTTCAAATAAAACTCGTTTTAACAACAGCTGAATCTTAAGATAAAACTCGTTTTAACAACAGTTGAATCTTAAGAACTGACTCGTTTTAACAACAGGTGAATCTTAAGAACTGACTGGTTTTAACAATAGTTGAATCTTAAGATAAAATTCGTTTTAACAAAAGTTGAATCTTACGAACTGACTCGTTTTAACAATAGTTATCTCTTAAGATAAAACTCGTTTTAACAACAGTTGAATTTTAAAACTGACTCGTTTTAACAACAGTTCAAACTTAAGAACTGATTCGTTTTAACAACAGTTGAATCTTAAAATAAAATTCGTTTAACAACAGTTGAATCTTAAGGACTGGCTCGTTTTAACATCACATGTATATTATGATAAAACTCGTTTTAACAACAGCTGTATCTTAAGAACTGACTCGATATAACAACAGTTGAATCTTAAGAACTACCTCGTTTTAACAACAGTTGAATGTTAAGAACTGACTCGTTTTAACAACAGTTCAATCTTAAGATAAAACTGATTATAACAACAGTTGCATCTTAAGAACTGACTTGTTTTAACAACAGTTGAATCTGAAGAACTGACTCGTTTTAACAACAGTTGAATCTGAAGATAAAACTCGTTTAACAACAGTTGAATCTTAAGAACTGACTCGTTTTAACGACAGATGAATCTTATGATAAAACTCGTTTTAACAACAGTTGAATCTTCAAATTAAACTCGTTTTAACAACAGTTGAATCATAAGAACTGATTCGTTTTAACAACAGTTGAATCTTAAGATAAAACTCATTTTAACAACAGTTGAATCTTAAGATAAAACTCGTTTTAGCAACAGTTGAATCTTAAGTACTGACTCGTTTTAATAACAGTTGAATCTTCAAATAAAACTCGTTTTAACAACAGTTGAATCTTAAGAACTGATTCGTTTTAACAACAGCTGAATCTTAAGATAAACTCGTTTTAACAACAGTTGAATCTTAAGATAAACCTCGTTTTAACAACATTTGAATCTTAAGAACTGACTCGTTTTATCAACAGGTGAATCTTAAGAACTGACTGGTTTTAACAACAGTTGAATCTTAAATAAAACTCGTTTTAACAAAGGTTGAATATTAAGAACTGACTCGTTTTAAACAACAGTTGAATCTTAAGATAAAATTCGTTTTAACAAAAGTTGAATCTTACGAACTGACTCGTTTTAACAATAGTTGTCTCTTAAGATAAAACTCGTTTTAACAACAGTTGAATTTTAAAACTGACTCGTTTTAACAACAGTTCAAACTTAAGAACTAATTCGTTTTAACAACAGTTGAATCTTAAAATAAATCTCGTTTTAACAACATTTGAATCTTAAGAACTGACTCGTTTTAACAACAGCTGAATCTTAAGATAAAACTCTTTTTAACAACAGTTGAATCTTAAGAACTGACTCGTTTTATCAACAGTTCAACCTGAAGAACTGACTCGTTTTAACAACAGTTGAATCTTCAAATAAAACTCGTTTTAACAACAGTTGAATCTTAAGAACTGACTCGTTTTAACAACAGTGGAATCTTAAGATAAAACTCGTTTTAACAACAGGTGAATCTTAAGAACTGACTGGTTTTAACAACAGTTGAATCTTAAATAAAACTCGTTTTAACAAAGGTTGAATATTAAGAACTGACTCGTTTTAAACAACAGTTGAATCTTAAGATAAAATTCGTTTTAACAACAGTTGAATCTTAAGAACTGATTCGTTTTAACAACAGTTCAACCTAAGAACAGACTCGTTTTAACAACAGTTGAATCTTAAATAAAACTCGTTTTAACAACAGTTGAATCTAAAGAACTGACTCGTTTTAACAACAGTTGAATCTTAAGAACTGACTGGTTTTAACAACAGATGAATCTTAAGAACTGACTCGTTTTAACAACAGTTGAATCTTAAGAACTGACTCGTTTTAACAACAGTTCAACCTGAAGAACTGACTCGTTGTAACAACAGTTGAAACTTCAAATAAAACTCGTTTTAACCACAGTTGAATCTTAAGAACTGAATCATTTTAACAACAGTTGAATCTTAAGAACTGACTCGTGTTAACAACAATTGAATCTTAAGATAAAACTCGTTTTAACAAAAGTTGAATCTTAAGAACTGACTCGTTTTAACAACAGTTCAACCTTAAGAACTGACTAGTTTTAACAAAAGTTTAATCTTAGAATAAAATTCGTTTTAACAACAGTTGAATCTTAAGAACTGACTCGTTTTAACAAAAGTTGAATCTTACGAACTGACTCGTTTTAACAATAGTTGTCTCTTAAGATAAAACTTGTTTTAACAACAGTTGAATTTTAAAACTGACTCGTTTTAACAACAGTTCTAACTTAAGAAATGATTCGTTTTAACAACAGTTGAATCTTAAAATAAAATTCGTTTAACAACAGTTGAATCTTAAGAACTGGCTCGTTTTAACATCACATGTATATTATGATAAAACTCGATTTAACAACAGCTGTATCTTAAGAACTGACTCGATATAACAACAGTTGAACCTTAAGAACTACCTAGTTTTAACAACAGTTGAATGTTAAGAACTGACTCGTTTTAACAACAGTTCAATCTTAAGATAAAACTGATTATAACAACAGTTGCATCTCAAGAACTGACTTGTTTTAACAACAGTTGAATCTGAAGAACTGACCCGTTTTAACAACAGTTGAATCTGAAGATAAAACTCGTTTAACAACAGTTGAATCTTAAGAACTGACTCGTTTTAACGACAGATGAATCTTATGATAAAACTCGTTTTAACAACAGTTGAATCTTCAAATTAAACTCGTTTTAACAACAGTTGAATCATAAGAACTGATTCGTTTTAACAACAGTTGAATCTTAAGATAAAACTCATTTTAACAACGGTTGAATCTTAAGATAAAACTCGTTTTAACAACAGTTGAATCTTAAGTACTGACTCGTTTTAATAACATTTGAATCTTCAAATAAAACTCGTTTTAACAACAGTTGAATCTTAAGATAAACCTCGTTTTAACAACATTTGAATCTTAAGAACTGACTCGTTATAACAACAGCTGCATCTTAAGACAAAACTCGTTTTAACAACAGTTGAATCTTAAGAACTGACTCGTTTTATCAACAGTTCAACCTGAAGAACTTACTCGTTTTAACAACAGTTGAATCTTCAAATAAAACTCGTTTTAACAACAGCTGAATCTTAAGATAAAACTCGTTTTAACAACAGTTGAATCTTAAGAACTGACTCGTTTTAACAACAGGTGAATCTTAAGAACTGACTGGTTTTAACAATAGTTGAATCTTAAGATAAAATTCGTTTTAACAAAAGTTGAATCTTACGAACTGACTCGTTTTAACAATAGTTATCTCTTAAGATAAAACTCGTTTTAACAACAGTTGAATTTTAAAACTGACTCGTTTTAACAACAGTTCAAACTTAAGAACTGATTCGTTTTAACAACAGTTGAATCTTAAAATAAAATTCGTTTAACAACAGTTGAATCTTAAGGACTGGCTCGTTTTAACATCACATGTATATTATGATAAAACTCGTTTTAACAACAGCTGTATCTTAAGAACTGACTCGATATAACAACAGTTGAATCTTAAGAACTACCTCGTTTTAACAACAGTTGAATGTTAAGAACTGACTCGTTTTAACAACAGTTCAATCTTAAGATAAAACTGATTATAACAACAGTTGCATCTTAAGAACTGACTTGTTTTAACAACAGTTGAATCTGAAGAACTGACTCGTTTTAACAACAGTTGAATCTGAAGATAAAACTCGTTTAACAACAGTTGAATCTTAAGAACAGACTCGTTTTAACGACAGATGAATCTTATGATAAAACTCGTTTTAACAACAATTGAATCTTAAGAACTGATTCGTTTTAACAACAGTTGAATCTTAAGATAAAACTAGTTTTAACAACAGTTGAATCTTAAGAACTGACTCGTTTTAACAACAGTTGAAACTTCAAATAAAACTCGTTTTAACAACAGTTGAATCTTAAGAACTGACTCATTTTAACAACAGTTCAATCTTAAGAACTGATTCGTTTTAACAACAGTTGAATCTTAAGATAAAACCAGATTTAATAACTGTTGAATCTTAACATAAAACTCGTTTTAACAAGAGTTGAATCTTAAGAACTGACTCGTTTTAACAACAGTTGAATCTTAAATAAAACTCGTTTTAACAACAGTTGAATCTTAAGAACTGACTCGTTTTAACAACAGTTGAATCTTAAGAACTGACTGGTTTTAACAAAAGATGAATCTTAAGAACTGACTCGTTTTAACAACAGTTCAACCTTAAGAACTGACTAGTTTTAACAAAAGTTTAATCTTAGAATAAAATTCGTTTTAACAACAGTTGAATCTTAAGAACTGACTCGTTTTAACAAAAGTTGAATCTTACGAACTGACTCGTTTTAACAATAGTTGTCTCTTAAGATAAAACTCGTTTTAACAACAGTTGAATTTTAAAACTGACTCGTTTTAACAACAGTTCTAACTTAAGAAATGATTCGTTTTAACAACAGTTGAATCTTAAAATAAAATTCGTTTAACAACAGTTGAATCTTAAGAACTGGCTCGTTTTAACATCACATGTATATTATGATAAAACTCGATTTAACAACAGCTGTATCTTAAGAACTGACTCGATATAACAACAGTTGAACCTTAAGAACTACCTAGTTTTAACAACAGTTGAATGTTAAGAACTGACTCATTTTAACAACAGTTCAATCTTAAGATAAAACTGATTATAACAACAGTTGCATCTTAAGAACTGACTTGTTTTAACAACAGTTGAATCTGAAGAACTGACTCGTTTTAACAACAGTTGAATCTGAAGATAAAACTCGTTTAACAACAGTTGAATCTTAAGAACTGACTCGTTTTAACGACAGATGAATCTTATGATAAAACTCGTTTTAACAACAGTTGAATCTTCAAATTAAACTCGTTTTAACAACAGTTGAATCATAAGAACTGATTCGTTTTAACAACAGTTGAATCTTAAGATAAAACATCTTTTTAACAACAGTTGAATCTTAAGATAAAACTCGTTTTAACAACAGTTGAATCTTAAGTACTGACTCGTTTTAATAACAGTTGAATCCTCAAATAAAACTCGTTTTAACAACAGTTGAATCTTAAGAACTGATTCGTTTTAACAACAGCTGAATCTTAAGATAAACTCGTTTTAACAACAGTTGAATCTTAAGATAAACCTCGTTTTAACAACATTTCAATCTTAAGAACTGACTCGTTATAACAACAGCTGCATCTTAAGATAAAACTCGTTTTAACAACAGTTGAATCTTAAGAACTGACTCGTTTTATCAACAGTTCAACCTGAAGAACTTACTCGTTTTAACAACAGTTGAATCTTAAGAACTGACTCGTTTTAACAACAGTTGAATCTTAAGATAAAACTCGTTTTAACAACAGCTGAATCTTAAGATAAAACTCGTTTTAACAACAGTTGAATCTTAAGAACTGACTCGTTTTAACAACAGGTGAATCTTAAGAACTGACTGGTTTTAACAATAGTTGAATCTTAAGATAAAATTCGTTTTAACAAAAGTTGAATCTTACGAACTGACTCGTTTTAACAATAGTTATCTCTTTAGATAAAACTCGTTTTAACAACAGTTGAATTTTAAAACTGACTCGTTTTAACAACAGTTCAAACTTAAGAACTGATTCGTTTTAACAACAGTTGAATCTTAAAATAAAATTCGTTTAACAACAGTTGAATCTTAAGGACTGGCTCGTTTTAACATCACATGTATATTATGATAAAACTCGTTTTAACAACAGCTGTATCTTAAGAACTACCTCGTTTTAACAACAGTTGAATGTTAAGAACTGACTCGTTTTAACAACAGTTCAATCTTAAGATAAAACTGATTATAACAACAGTTGCATCTTAAGAACTGACTCGTTTTAACAACAGTTGAATCTGAAGATAAAACTCGTTTAACAACAGTTGAATCTTAAGAACTGACTCGTTTTAACGACAGATGAATCTTATGATAAAACTCGTTTTAACAACAATTGAATCTTAAGAACTGATTCGTTTTAACAACAGTTGAATCTTAAGATAAAACTAGTTTTAACAACAGTTGAATCTTAAGAACTGACTCGTTTTAACAACAGTTGAAACTTCAAATAAAACTCGTTTTAACAACAGTTGAATCTTAAGAACTGACTCATTTTAACAACAGTTCAATCTTAAGAACTGATTCGTTTTAATAACAGTTGAATCTTAAGATAAAACTAGTTTTAATAACTGTTGAATCTTAAGATAAAACTCGTTTTAACAAGAGTTGAATCTTAAGAACTGACTCGTTTTAACAACAGTTGAATCTTAAATAAAACTCGTTTTAACAACAGTTGAATCTTAAGAACTGACTCGTTTTAACAACAGTTGAATCTTAAGAACTGACTGGTTTTAACAACAGATGAATCTTAAGAACTGACTCGTTTTAACAACAGTTCAACCTTAAGAACTGACTAGTTTTAACAACAGTTGAATCTCAAGAACTGACTCGTTTTAACAACAGTTGAATCTTAAGATAAAACTCGTTTTAACAACAGTTGAATCTTAAGAAATGACTCGTTTTAATAACAGTTGAATCTTAAGAACTGACTCGTTTTAACAACAGTTCAACCTAAAGAACTGACTCGTTGTAACAACAGTTGAAACTTCAAATGAAACTCGTTTTAACCACAGTTGAATCTTAAGAACTGAATCATTTTAACAACAGTTGAATCTTAAGAACTGACTCGTGTTAACAACAATTGAATCTTAAGATAAAACTCGTTTTAACAAAAGTTGAATCTTAAGAACTGACTCGTTTTAACAACAGTTCAACCTTAAGAACTGACTAGTTTTAACAACAGTTTAATCTTAGAATAAAACTCGTTTTAACAACAGTTGAATCATAAGAACTGATTCGTTTTAACAACAGTTGAATCTTAAGAACTGACTCGTTTTAACAACAGCTGAATCTTAAGATAAAACTCGTTTTAACGACAGTTGAATCTTAAGAACTGACTCGTTTTATCAACAGTTCAACCTTAAGAACTGACTCATTTTAACAACAGTTGAATCTTCAAATAAAACTCGTTTTAACAACAGTTGAATCTTAAGAACTGATTCGTTTTAACATCAGCTGAATCTTAAGATAAACTCGTTTTAACAACAGTTGAATCTTAAGATAAACCTCGTTTTAACAACATTTGAATCTTAAGAACTGACTCGTTTTAACAACAGCTGAATCTTAAGATAAAACTCTTTTTAACAACAGTTGAATCTTAAGAACTGATTCGTTTTATCAACAGTTCAACCTGAAGAACTGACTCGTTTTAACAACAGTTGAATCTTCAAATAAAACTCGTTTTAACAACAGTTGAATCTTAAGAACTGACTCGTTTTAACAACAGTTGAATCTTAAGATAAAACTCGTTTTAACAACAGTTGAATCTTAAGAACTGACTCGTTTTAACAACAGGTGAATCTTAAGAACCGACTGGTTTTAACAACAGTTGAATCTTAAATAAAACTCGTTTTAACAAAGGTTGAATATTAGGAACTGACTCGTTTTAAACAACAGTTGAATCTTAAGATAAAATTCGTTTTAACAACAGTTGAATCTTAAGAACTGACTCGTTTTAACAACAGTTGAATCTTAAGAACTGACTGGTTTTAACAACAGATGAATCTTAAGAACTGACTCGTTTTAACAACAGTTCAACCTTAAGAACTGACTAGTTTTAACAACAGTTGAATCTCAAGAACTGACTCGTTTTAACAACAGTTGAATCTTGAGATAAAACTCGTTTTAACAACAGTTGAATCTTAAGAAATGACTCGTTTTAATAACAGTTGAATCTTAGGAACTGACTCGTTTTAACAACAGTTCAACCTGAAGAACTGACTAGTTTTAACAACAGTTTAATCTTAGAATAAAATTCGTTTTAACAACAGTTGAATCTTAAGAACTGACTCGTTTTAACAAAAGTTGAATCTTACGAACTGACTCGTTTTAACAATAGTTGTCTCTTAAGATAAAACTCGTTTTAACAACAGTTGAATTTTAAAACTGACTCGTTTTAACAACAGTTCTAACTTAAGAACTGATTCGTTTTAACAACAGTTGAATCTTAAAATAAAATTCGTTTAACAACAGTTGAATCTTAAGAACTGGCTCGTTTTAACATCACATGTATATTATGATAAAACTCGTTTTAACAACAGCTGTATCTTAAGAACTGACTCGATATAACAACAGTTGAATCTTAAGAACTACCTAGTTTTAACAACAGTTGAATGTTAAGAACTGACTCGTTTTAACAACAGTTCAATCTTAAGATAAAACTGATTATAACAACAGTTGCATCTTAAGAACTGACTTGTTTTAACAACAGTTGAATCTGAAGAACTGAGTCGTTTTAACAACAGTTGAATCTGAAGATAAAACTCGTTTAACAACAGTTGAATCTTAAGAACTGACTCGTTTTAACGACAGATGAATCTTATGATAAAACTCGTTTTAACAACAGTTGAATCTTCAAATTAAACTCGTTTTAACAACAGTTGAATCATAAGAACTGATTCGTTTTAACAACAGTTGAATCTTAAGATAAAACTCATTTTAACAACAGTTGAATCTTAAGATAAAACTCGTTTTAACAACAGTTGAATTTTAAAACTGACTCGTTTTAACAACAGTTCAAACTTAAGAACTGATTCGTTTTAATAACAGTTGAATCTTCAAATAAAACTCGTTTTAACAACAGTTGAATCTTAAGAACTGATTCGTTTTAACAACAGCTGAATCTTAAGATAAACTCGTTTTAACAACAGTTGAATCTTAAGATAAACCTCGTTTTAACAACATTTGAATCTTAAGAACTGACTCGTTTTAACAACAGCTGCATCTTAAGATAAAACTCGTTTTAACAACAGTTAAATCTTAAGAACTGAATCGTTTTATCAACAGTTCAACCTGAAGAACTGACTCGTTTTAACAACAGTTGAATCTTTAAATAAAACTCGTTTTAACAACAGTTGAATCTTAAGAACTGACTCGTTTTAACAACAGTTGAATCTTAAGATAAAACTCGTTTTAACAACAGCTGAATCTTAAGATAAAACTCGTTTTAACAACAGTTGAATCTTAAGAACTGACTCGTTTTAACAACAGGTGGATCTTAAGAACTGACTGGTTTTAACAACAGTTGAATCTTAAATAAAACTCGTTTTAACAAAGGTTGAATATTAAAAACTGACTCGTTTTAAACAACAGTTGAATCTTAAGATAAAATTCGTTTTAACAAAAGTTGAATCTTACGAACTGACTCGTTTTAACAATAGTTGTCTCTTAAGATAAAACTCGTTTTAACAACAGTTGAATTTTAAAACTGACTCGTTTTAACAACAGTTCAAACTTAAGAACTGATTCGTTTTAACAACAGTTGAATCTTAAAGTAAAATTCGTTTAACAACAGTTGAATCTTAAGGACTGGCTCGTTTTAACATCACATGTATATTATGATAAAACTCGTTTTAACAACAGCTGTATCTTAAGAACTGACTCGATATAACAACAGTTGAATCTTAAGAACTACCTCGTTTTAACAACAGTTGAATGTTAAGAACTGACTCGTTTTAACAACAGTTCAATCTTAAGATAAAACTGACTATAACAACAGTTGCCTCTTAAGAACTGACTTGTTTTAACAACAGTTGGATCTTAAGAACTGACTCGTTTTAACGACAGATGAATCTTATGATAAAACTCGTTTTAACAACAATTGAATCTTAAGAACTGATTCGTTTTAACAACAGTTGAATGTTAAGATTAAACTAGTTTTAACAACAGTTGAATCTTAAGAACTGACTCGTTTTAACAACAGTTGAAACTTCAAATAAAACTCGTTTTAACAACAGTTGAATCTTAAGAACTGACTCATTTTAACAACAGTTCAATCTTAAGAACTGATTCGTTTTAACAACAGTTGAATCTTAAGATAAAACTAGTTTTAATAACTGTTGAATCTTAAGATAAAACTCGTTTTAACAAGAGTTGAATCTTAAGAACTGACTCGTTTTAACAACAGTTGAATCTTAAATAAAACTCGTTTTAACAACAGTTGAATCTTAAGAACTGACTCGTTTTAACAACAGTTGAATCTTAAGAACTGACTGGTTTTAACAACAGATGAATCTCAAGAACTGACTCGTTTTAACAACAGTTCAACCTTAAGAACTGACTAGTTTTAACAACAGTTGAATCTCAAGAACTGACTCGTTTTAACAACAGTTGAATCTTAAGATAAAACTCGTTTTAACAACAGTTGAATCTTAAGAAATGACTCGTTTTAATAACAGTTGAATCTTAAGAACTGACTCGTTTTAACAACAGTTCAACCTTAAGAACTGACTCGTTGTAACAACAGTTGAAACTTCAAATAAAACTCGTTTTAACCACAGTTGAATCTTAAGAACTGAATCATTTTAACAACAGTTGAATCTTAAGAACTGACTCGTGTTAACAACAATTGAATCTTAAGATAAAACTCGTTTTAACAAAAGTTGAATCTTAAGAACTGACTCGTTTTAACAACAGTTCAGCCTTAAGAACTGACTAGTTTTAACAACAGTTTAATCTTAGAATAAAACTCGTTTTAACAACAGTTGAATCATAAGAACTGATTCGTTTTAACAACAGTTGAATCTTAAGATAAAACTCGTTTTAACAAAAATTGAATCTTAAGAACTGACTCGTTTTAACAACGGCTGAATCTTAAGATAAAACTCGTTTTAACGACAGTTGAATCTTAAGAACTGACTCGTTTTATCAACAGTTCAACCTTAAGAACTGACTCATTTTAACAACAGTTGAATCTTCAAATAAAACTCGTTTTAACAACAGTTGAATCTTAAGAACTGAATCGTTTTAACATCAGCTGAATCTTAAGATAAACTCGTTTTAACAACAGTTGAATTTTAAAACTGACTCGTTTTAACAACAGTTCTAACTTAAGAACTGATTCGTTTTAACAACAGTTGAATCTTAAAATAAAATTCGTTTAACAACAGTTGAATCTTAAGAACTGGCTCGTTTTAACATCACATGTATATTATGATAAAACTCGTTTTAACAACAGCTGTATCTTAAGAACTGACTCGATATAACAACAGTTGAATCTTAAGAACTACCTAGTTTTAACAACAGTTGAATGTTAAGAACTGACTCGTTTTAACAACAGTTCAATCTTAAGATAAAACTGATTATAACAACAGTTGCATCTTAAGAACTGACTTGTTTTAACAACAGTTGAATCTGAAGAACTGAGTCGTTTTAACAACAGTTGAATCTGAAGATAAAACTCGTTTAACAACAGTTGAATCTTAAGAACTGACTCGTTTTAACGACAGATGAATCTTATGATAAAACTCGTTTTAACAACAGTTGAATCTTCAAATTAAACTCGTTTTAACAACAGTTGAATCATAAGAACTGATTCGTTTTAACAACAGTTGAATCTTAAGATAAAACTCATTTTAACAACAGTTGAATCTTAAGATAAAACTCGTTTTAACAACAGTTGAATTTTAAAACTGACTCGTTTTAACAACAGTTCAAACTTAAGAACTGATTCGTTTTAATAACAGTTGAATCTTCAAATAAAACTCGTTTTAACAACAGTTGAATCTTAAGAACTGATTCGTTTTAACAACAGCTGAATCTTAAGATAAACTCGTTTTAACAACAGTTGAATCTTAAGATAAACCTCGTTTTAACAACATTTGAATCTTAAGAACTGACTCGTTTTAACAACAGCTGCATCTTAAGATAAAACTCGTTTTAACAACAGTTAAATCTTAAGAACTGAATCGTTTTATCAACAGTTCAACCTGAAGAACTGACTCGTTTTAACAACAGTTGAATCTTTAAATAAAACTCGTTTTAACAACAGTTGAATCTTAAGAACTGACTCGTTTTAACAACAGTTGAATCTTAAGATAAAACTCGTTTTAACAACAGCTGAATCTTAAGATAAAACTCGTTTTAACAACAGTTGAATCTTAAGAACTGACTCGTTTTAACAACAGGTGGATCTTAAGAACTGACTGGTTTTAACAACAGTTGAATCTTAAATAAAACTCGTTTTAACAAAGGTTGAATATTAAAAACTGACTCGTTTTAAACAACAGTTGAATCTTAAGATAAAATTCGTTTTAACAAAAGTTGAATCTTACGAACTGACTCGTTTTAACAATAGTTGTCTCTTAAGATAAAACTCGTTTTAACAACAGTTGAATTTTAAAACTGACTCGTTTTAACAACAGTTCAAACTTAAGAACTGATTCGTTTTAACAACAGTTGAATCTTAAAGTAAAATTCGTTTAACAACAGTTGAATCTTAAGGACTGGCTCGTTTTAACATCACATGTATATTATGATAAAACTCGTTTTAACAACAGCTGTATCTTAAGAACTGACTCGATATAACAACAGTTGAATCTTAAGAACTACCTCGTTTTAACAACAGTTGAATGTTAAGAACTGACTCGTTTTAACAACAGTTCAATCTTAAGATAAAACTGACTATAACAACAGTTGCCTCTTAAGAACTGACTTGTTTTAACAACAGTTGGATCTTAAGAACTGACTCGTTTTAACGACAGATGAATCTTATGATAAAACTCGTTTTAACAACAATTGAATCTTAAGAACTGATTCGTTTTAACAACAGTTGAATGTTAAGATTAAACTAGTTTTAACAAAAGTTGAATCTTAAGAACTGACTCGTTTTAACAACAGTTGAAACTTCAAATAAAACTCGTTTTAACAACAGTTGAATCTTAAGAACTGACTCATTTTAACAACAGTTCAATCTTAAGAACTGATTCGTTTTAACAACAGTTGAATCTTAAGATAAAACTAGTTTTAACAAGAGTTGAATCTTAAGAACTGACTCGTTTTAACAACAGTTGAATCTTAAATAAAACTCGTTTTAACAACAGTTGAATCTTAAGAACTGACTCGTTTTAACAACAGTTGAATCTTAAGAACTGACTGGTTTTAACAACAGATGAATCTCAAGAACTGACTCGTTTTAACAACAGTTCAACCTTAAGAACTGACTAGTTTTAACAACAGTTGAATCTCAAGAACTGACTCGTTTTAACAACAGTTGAATCTTAAGATAAAACTCGTTTTAACAACAGTTGAATCTTAAGAAATGACTCGTTTTAATAACAGTTGAATCTTAAGAACTGACTCGTTTTAACAACAGTTCAACCTTAAGAACTGACTCGTTGTAACAACAGTTGAAACTTCAAATAAAACTCGTTTTAACCACAGTTGAATCTTAAGAACTGAATCATTTTAACAACAGTTGAATCTTAAGAACTGACTCGTGTTAACAACAATTGAATCTTAAGATAAAACTCGTTTTAACAAAAGTTGAATCTTAAGAACTGACTCGTTTTAACAACAGTTCAGCCTTAAGAACTGACTAGTTTTAACAACAGTTTAATCTTAGAATAAAACTCGTTTTAACAACAGTTGAATCATAAGAACTGATTCGTTTTAACAACAGTTGAATCTTAAGATAAAACTCGTTTTAACAAAAATTGAATCTTAAGAACTGACTCGTTTTAACAACGGCTGAATCTTAAGATAAAACTCGTTTTAACGACAGTTGAATCTTAAGAACTGACTCGTTTTATCAACAGTTCAACCTTAAGAACTGACTCATTTTAACAACAGTTGAATCTTCAAATAAAACTCGTTTTAACAACAGTTGAATCTTAAGAACTGAATCGTTTTAACATCAGCTGAATCTTAAGATAAACTCGTTTTAACAACAGTTGAATCTTAAGATAAATCTCGTTTTAACAACATTTGAATCTTAAGAACTGACTCGTTTTAACAACAGCTGAATCTTAAGATAAAACTCGTTTTAACAACAGTTAAATCTTAAGAACTGACTCGTTTTATCAACAGTTCAACCTGAAGAACTGACTCGTTTTAACAACAGTTGAATCTTAAGAACTGACTCGTTTTAACAACAGGTGAATCTTAAGAACTGACTGGTTTTAACAACAGTTGAATCTTAAATAAAACTCGTTTTAACAAAGGTTGAATATTAAGAACTGACTCGTTTTAAACAACAGTTGAATCTTAAGATAAAATTCGTTTTAACAACAGTTGAATCTTAAGAACTGATTCGTTTTAACAACAGTTCAACCTAAGAACAGACTCGTTTTAACAACAGTTGAATCTTAAATAAAACGTGTTTTAACAACAGTTGAATCTTAAGAACTGACTCGTTTTAACAACAGTTGAATCTTAAGAACTGACTGGTTTTAACAACAGATGAATCTTAAGAACTGACTCGTTTTAACAACAGTTCAACCTGAAGAACTGACTCGTTGTAACAACAGTTGAAACTTCAAATAAAACTCGTTTTAACCACAGTTGAATCTTAAGAACTGAATCATTTTAACAACAGTTGAATCTTAAGAACTGACTCGTGTTAACAACAATTGAATCTTCAGATAAAACTCGTTTTAACAAAAGTTGAATCTTAAGAACTGACTCGTTTTAACAACAGTTCAACCTTAAGAACTGACTAGTTTTAACAACAGTTTAATCTCAGAATAAAATTCGTTTTAACAACAGTTGAATCTTAAGAACTGACTCGTTTTAACAAAAGTTGAATCTTACGAACTGACTCGTTTTAACAATAGATGTCTCTTAAGATAAAACTCGTTTTAACAACAGTTGAATTTTAAAACTAACTCGTTTTAACAACAGTTCAAACTTAAGAACTGATTCGTTTTAACAACAGTTGAATCTTAAAATAAAATTCGTTTAACAACAGTTGAATCTTAAGAACTGGCTCGTTTTAACATCACATGTATATTATGATAAAACTCGTTTTAACAACAGCTGTATCTTAAGAGCTGACTCGATATAACAACAGTTGAATCTTAAGAACTACCTAGTTTTAACAACAGTTGAATGTTAAGAACTGACTCGTTTTAACAACAGTTCAATCTTAAGATAAAACTGATTATAACAACAGTTGCATCTTAAGAACAGAGATTGTTTTAACAACAGTTGAATCTGAAGAACTGACTCGTTTTAACAACAGTTGAATCTGAAGATAAAACTCGTTTAACAACAGTTGAATCTTAAGAACTGACTCGTTTTAACGACAGATGAATCTTATGATAAAACTCGTTTTAACAACAATAGAATCTTAAGAACTGATTCGTTTTAACAACAGTTGAATCTTAAGATAAAACTAGTTTTAACAACAGTTGAATCTTAAGATAAAACTAGTTTTAACAACAGTTGAATCTTAAGAACTGACTCGTTTTAACAACAGTTGAAACTTCAAATAAAACTCGTTTTAACAACAGTTGAATCTTAAGAACTGACTCATTTTAACAACAGTTCAATCTTAAGAACTGATTCGTTTTAACAACAGTTGAATCTTAAGATAAAACTAGTTTTAATAACTGTTGAATCTTAAGATAAAACTCGTTTTAACAAGAGTTGAATCTTAAGAACTGACTCGTTTTAACAACAGTTGAATCTTAATTAAAACTCGTTTTAACAACAGTTGAATCTTAAGAACTGCCTCGTTTTATCAACAGTACAACCTTAAGAACTGACTCGTTTTAACAACAGTTGAATCTTCAAATAAAACTCGTTTTAACAACAGTTGAATCTTAAGAACTGACTCGTTTTAACAACAGTTGAATCTTAAGATAAAACTCGTTTTAACAACAGTTGAATCTTAAGAACTGACTCGTTTTAACAACAGATGAATCTTAAGATCAAACTCGTTTTAACAACAGTTGAATCTTAAGAACTGACTCGTTTTAACAACAGCTGAATCTTAAGATAAAACTCGTTTTAACGACAGTTGAATCTTAAGAACTGACTCGTTTTATCAACAGTTCAACCTTAAGAACTGACTCATTTTAACAACAGTTGAATCTTCAAATAAAACTCGTTTTAACAACAGTTGAATCTTAAGAACTGATTCGTTTTAACATCAGCTGAATCTTAAGATAAACTCGTTTTAACAACAGTTGAATCTTAAGATAAACCTCGTTTTAACAACATTTGAATCTTAAGAACTGACTCGTTTTAACAACAGCTGAATCTTAAGATAAAACTCTTTTTAACAACAGTTGAATCTTAAGAACTGACTCGTTTTATCAACAGTTCAACCTGAAGAACTGACTCGTTTTAACAACAGTTGAATCTTCAAATAAAACTCGTTTGAACAACAGTTGAATCTTAAGAACTGACTCGTTTTAACAACAGTTGAATCTTAAGATAAAACTCGTTTTAACAACAGTTCAATCTTAAGAACTGACTCGTTTTAACAACAGGTGAATCTTAAGAACTGACTGGTTTTAACAACAGTTGAATCTTAAATAAAACTCGTTTTAACAAAGGTTGAATATTAAGAACTGACTCGTTTTAAACAACAGTTGAATCTTAAGATAAAATTCGTTTTAACAACAGTTGAATCTTAAGAACTGATTCGTTTTAACAACAGTTCAACCTAAGAACAGACTCGTTTTAACAACAGTTGAATCTTAAATAAAACTCGTTTTAACAACAGTTGAATCTTAAGAACTGACTCGTTTTAACAACAGTTGAATCTTAAGAACTGACTGGTTTTAACAACAGATGAATCTTAAGAACTGACTCGTTTTAACAACAGTTCAACCTTAAGAACTGACTAGTTTTAACAACAGTTGAATCTCAAGAACTGACTCGTTTTAACAACAGATGAATCTTGAGATAAAACTCGTTTTAACAACAGTTGAATCTTAAGAAATGACTCGTTTTAATAACAGTTGAATCTTAAGAACTGACTCGTTTTAACAACAGTTCAACCTGAAGAACAGACTCGTTGTAACAACAGTTGAAACTTCAAATAAAACTCGTTTTAACCACAGTTGAATCTTAAGAACTGAATCATTTTAACAACAGTTGAATCTTAAGAACTGACTCGTGTTAACAACAATTGAATCTTAAGATAAAACTCGTTTTAACAAAAGTTGAATCTTAAGAACTGACTCGTTTTAACAACAGTTCAACCTTAAGAACTGACTAGTTTTAACAACAGTTTAATCTTAGAATAAAATTCGTTTTAACAACAGTTGAATCTTAAGAACTGACTCGTTTTAACAAAAGTTGAATCTTACGAACTGACTCGTTTTAACAATAGTTGTCTCTTAAGATAAAACTCGTTTTAACAACAGTTGAATTTTAAAACTGACTCGTTTTAACAACAGTTCTAACTTAAGAACTGATTCGTTTTAACAACAGTTGAATCTTAAAATAAAATTCGTTTAACAACAGTTGAATCTTAAGAACTGGCTCGTTTTAACATCACATGCATATTATGATAAAACTCGTTTTAACAACAGCTGTATCTTAAGAACTGACTCGATATAACAACAGTTGAACCTTAAGATCTACCTAGTTTTAACAACAGTTGAATGTTAAGAACTGACTCGTTTTAACAACAGTTCAATCTTAAGATAAAACTGATTATAACAACAGTTGCATCTTAAGAACTGACTTGTTTTAACAACAGTTGAATCTGAAGAACTGACTCGTTTTAACAACAGTTGAATCTGAAGATAAAACTCGTTTAACAACAGTTGAATCTTAAGAACTGACTCGTTTTAACGACAGATGAATCTTATGATAAAACTCGTTTTAACAACAGTTGAATCTTCAAATTAAACTCTTTTTAATAACAGTTGAATCATAAGAACTGATTCGTTTTAACAACAGTTGAATCTTAAGATAAAACTCATTTTAACAACAGTTGAATCTTAAGATAAAACTCGTTTTAACAACAGTTGAATCTTAAGAACTGACTCGTTTTAATAACAGTTGAATCTTCAAATAAAACTCGTTTTAACAACAGTTGAATCTTAAGAACTGATTCGTTTTAACAACAGCTGAATCTTAAGATAAACTCGTTTTAACAACAGTTGAATCTTAAGATAAACCTCGTTTTAACAACATTTGAATCTTAAGAACTGACTCGTTTTAACAACAGCTGCATCTTAAGATAAAACTCGTTTTAACAACAGTTGAATCTTAAGAACTGACTCGTTTTATCAACAGTTCAACCTGAAGAATTACTCGTTTTAACAACAGTTGAATCTTCAAATAAAACTCGTTTTAACAACAGTTGAATCTTAAGAACTGACTCGTTTTAACAACAGTTGAATCTTAAGATAAAACTCGTTTTAACAACAGCTGAATCTTAAGATAAAACTCGTTTTAACAACAGTTGAATCTTAAGAACTGACTCGTTTTAACAACAGGTGAATCTTAAGAACTGACTGGTTTTAACAACAGTTGAATCTTAAATAAAACTCGTTTTAACAAAGGTTGAATATTAAGAACTGACTCGTTTTAAACAACAGTTGAATCTTAAGATAAAATTCGTTTTAACAAAAGTTGAATCTTACGAACTGACTCGTTTTAACAATAGTTGTCTCTTAAGATAAAACTCGTTTTAACAACAGTTGAATCTTAAGAACTGACTCGTTTTAACGACAGATGAATCTTATGATAAAACTCGTTTTAACAACAATTGAATCTTAAGAACTGATTCGTTTTAACAACAGTTGAATCTTAAGATAAAACTAGTTTTAACAACAGTTGAATCTTAAGAACTGACTCGTTTTAACAACAGTTGAAACTTCAAATAAAACTCGTTTTAACAACAGTTGAATCTTAAGAACTGACTCATTTTAACAACAGTTCAATCTTAAGAACTGATTCGTTTTAACAACAGTTGAATCTTAAGATAAAACTAGTTTTAATAACTGTTGAATCTTAAGATAAAACTCGTTTTAACAAGAGTTGAATCTTAAGAACTGACTCGTTTTAACAACAGTTGAATCTTAAATAAAACTCGTTTTAACAACAGTTGAATCTTAAGAACTGACTCGTTTTAACAACAGTTGAATCTTAAGAACTGACTGGTTTTAACAACAGATGAATCTTAAGAACTGACTCGTTTTAACAACAGTTCAACCTTAAGAACTGACTAGTTTTAACAACAGTTGAATCTCAAGAACTGACTCGTTTTAACAACAGTTGAATCTTAAGATAAAACTCGTTTTAACAACAGTTGAATCTTAAGAAATGACTCGTTTTAATAACAGTTGAATCTTAAGAACTGACTCGTTTTAACAACAGTTCAACCTAAAGAACTGACTCGTTGTAACAACAGTTGAAACTTCAAATGAAACTCGTTTTAACCACAGTTGAATCTTAAGAACTGAATCATTTTAACAACAGTTGAATCTTAAGAACTGACTCGTGTTAACAACAATTGAATCTTAAGATAAAACTCGTTTTAACAAAAGTTGAATCTTAAGAACTGACTCGTTTTAACAACAGTTCAACCTTAAGAACTGACTAGTTTTAACAACAGTTTAATCTTAGAATAAAACTCGTTTTAACAACAGTTGAATCATAAGAACTGATTCGTTTTAACAACAGTTGAATCTTAAGAACTGACTCGTTTTAACAACAGCTGAATCTTAAGATAAAACTCGTTTTAACGACAGTTGAATCTTAAGAACTGACTCGTTTCATCAACAGTTCAACCTTAAGAACTGACTCATTTTAACAACAGTTGAATCTTCAAATAAAACTCGTTTTAACAACAGTTGAATCTTAAGAACTGATTCGTTTTAACATCAGCTGAATCTTAAGATAAACTCGTTTTAACAACAGTTGAATCTTAAGATAAACCTCGTTTTAACAACATTTGAATCTTAAGAACTGACTCGTTTTAACAACAGCTGAATCTTAAGATAAAACTCTTTTTAACAACAGTTGAATCTTAAGAACTGACTCGTTTTATCAACAGTTCAACCTGAAGAACTGACTCGTTTTAACAACAGTTGAATCTTCAAATAAAACTCGTTTTAACAACAGTTGAATCTTAAGAACTGACTCGTTTTAACAACAGTTGAATCTTAAGATAAAACTCGTTTTAACAACAGTTGAATCTTAAGAACTGACTCGTTTTAACAACAGGTGAATCTTAAGAACTGACTGGTTTTAACAACAGTTGAATCTTAAATAAAACTCGTTTTAACAAAGGTTGAATATTAGGAACTGACTCGTTTTAAACAACAGTTGAATCTTAAGATAAAATTCGTTTTAATAACAGTTGAATCATAAGAACTGATTCGTTTTAACAACAGTTGAATCTTAAGATAAAACTCATTTTAACAACAGATGAATCTTAAGATAAAACTCGTTTTAACAACAGTTGAATCTTAAGAACTGACTCGTTTTAATAACAGTTGAATCTTCAAATAAAACTCGTTTTAACAACAGTTGAATCTTAAGAACTGATTCGTTTTAACAACAGCTGAATCTTAAGATAAACTCGTTTTAACAACAGTTGAATCTTAAGATAAACCTCGTTTTAACAACATTTGAATCTTAAGAACTGACTCGTTTTAACAACAGCTGCATCTTAAGATAAAACTCGTTTTAACAACAGTTGAATCTTAAGAACTGACTCGTTTTATCAACAGTTCAACCTGAAGAATTACTCGTTTTAACAACAGTTGAATCTTCAAATAAAACTCGTTTTAACAACAGTTGAATCTTAAGAACTGACTCGTTTTAACAACAGTTGAATCTTAAGATAAAACTCATTTTAACAACAGCTGAATCTTAAGATAAAACTCGTTTTAACAACAGTTGAATCTTAAGAACTGACTCGTTTTAACAACAGGTGAATCTTAAGAACTGACTGGTTTTAACAACAGTTGAATCTTAAATAAAACTCGTTTTAACAAAGGTTGAATATTAAGAACTGACTCGTTTTAAACAACAGTTGAATCTTAAGATAAAATTCGTTTTAACAAAAGTTGAATCTTACGAACTGACTCGTTTTAACAATAGTTGTCTCTTAAGATAAAACTCGTTTTAACAACAGTTGAATCTTAAGAACTGACTCGTTTTAACGACAGATGAATCTTATGATAAAACTCGTTTTAACAACAATTGAATCTTAAGAACTGATTCGTTTTAACAACAGTTGAATCTTAAGATAAAACTAGTTTTAACAACAGTTGAATCTTAAGAACTGACTCGTTTTAACAACAGTTGAAACTTCAAATAAAACTCGTTTTAACAACAGTTGAATCTTAAGAACTGACTCATTTTAACAACAGTTCAATCTTAAGAACTGATTCGTTTTAACAACAGTTGAATCTTAAGATAAAACTCGTTTTAACAAGAGTTGAATCTTAAGAACTGACTCGTTTTAACAACAGTTGAATCTTAAATAAAACTCGTTTTAACAACAGTTGAATCTTAAGAACTGACTCGTTTTAACAACAGTTGAATCTTAAGAACTGACTGGTTTTAACAACAGATGAATCTTAAGAACTGACTCGTTTTAACAACAGTTCAACCTTAAGAACTGACTAGTTTTAACAACAGTTGAATCTCAAGAACTGACTCGTTTTAACAACAGTTGAATCTTAAGATAAAACTCGTTTTAACAACAGTTGAATCTTAAGAAATGACTCGTTTTAATAACAGTTGAATCTTAAGAACTGACTCGTTTTAACAACAGTTCAACCTAAAGAACTGACTCGTTGTAACAACAGTTGAAACTTCAAATGAAACTCGTTTTAACCACAGTTGAATCTTAAGAACTGAATCATTTTAACAACAGTTGAATCTTAAGAACTGACTCGTGTTAACAACAATTGAATCTTAAGATAAAACTCGTTTTAACAAAAGTTGAATCTTAAGAACTGACTCGTTTTAACAACAGTTCAACCTTAAGAACTGACTAGTTTTAACAACAGTTTAATCTTAGAATAAAACTCGTTTTAACAACAGTTGAATCATAAGAACTGATTCGTTTTAACAACAGTTGAATCTTAAGAACTGACTCGTTTTAACAACAGCTGAATCTTAAGATAAAACTCGTTTTAACGACAGTTGAATCTTAAGAACTGACTCGTTTCATCAACAGTTCAACCTTAAGAACTGACTCATTTTAACAACAGTTGAATCTTCAAATAAAACTCGTTTTAACAACAGTTGAATCTTAAGAACTGATTCGTTTTAACATCAGCTGAATCTTAAGATAAACTCGTTTTAACAACAGTTGAATCTTAAGATAAACCTCGTTTTAACAACATTTGAATCTTAAGAACTGACTCGTTTTAACAACAGCTGAATCTTAAGATAAAACTCTTTTTAACAACAGTTGAATCTTAAGAACTGACTCGTTTTATCAACAGTTCAACCTGAAGAACTGACTCGTTTTAACAACAGTTGAATCTTCAAATAAAACTCGTTTTAACAACAGTTGAATCTTAAGAACTGACTCGTTTTAACAACAGTTGAATCTTAAGATAAAACTCGTTTTAACAACAGTTGAATCTTAAGAACTGACTCGTTTTAACAACAGGTGAATCTTAAGAACTGACTGGTTTTAACAACAGTTGAATCTTAAATAAAACTCGTTTTAACAAAGGTTGAATATTAGGAACTGACTCGTTTTAAACAACAGTTGAATCTTAAGATAAAATTCGTTTTAACAACAGTTGAATCTTAAGAACTGACTCGTTTTAACAACAGTTGAATCTTAAGAACTGACTGGTTTTAACAACAGATGAATCTTAAGAACTGACTCGTTTTAACAACAGTTCAACCTTAAGAACTGACTAGTTTTAACAACAGTTGAATCTCAAGAACTGACTCGTTTTAACAACAGTTGAATCTTGAGATAAAACTCGTTTTAACAACAGTTGAATCTTAAGAAATGACTCGTTTTAATAACAGTTGAATCTTAGGAACTGACTCGTTTTAACAACAGTTCAACCTGAAGAACTGACTCGTTGTAACAACAGTTGAAACTTCAAATAAAACTCGTTTTACCCACAGTTGAATCTTACGAACTGAATCATTTTAACAACAGTTGAATCTTAAGAACTGACTCGTGTTTACAACAATTGAATCTTAAGATAAAACTCGTTTTAACAAAAGTTGAATCTTAAGAACTGACTCGTTTTAACAACAGTTCAACCTTAAGAACTGACTAGTTTTAACAACAGTTTAATCTTAGAATAAAAATCGTTTTAACAACAGTTGAATCTTAAGAACTGACTCGTTTTAACAAAAGTTGAATCTTACGAACTGACTCGTTTTAACAATAGTTGTCTCTTAAGATAAAACTCGTTTTAACAACAGTTGAATTTTAAAACTGACTCGTTTTAACAACAGTTCTAACTTAAGAACTGATTCGTTTTAACAACAGTTGAATCTTAAAATAAAATTCGTTTAACAACAGTTGAATCTTAAGAACTGGCTCGTTTTAACATCACATGTATATTATGATAAAACTCGTTTTAACAACAGCTGTATCTTAAGAAATGACTCGATATAACAACAGTTGAATCTTAAGAACTACCTAGTTTTAACAACAGTTGAATGTTAAGAACTGACTCGTTTTAACAACAGTTCAATCTTAAGATAAAACTGATTATAACAACAGTTGCATCTTAAGAACTGACTTGTTTTAACAACAGTTGAATCTGAAGAACTGAGTCGTTTTAACAACAGTTGAATCTGAAGATAAAACTCGTTTAACAACAGTTGAATCTTAAGAACTGACTCGTTTTAACGACAGATGAATCTTATGATAAAACTCGTTTTAACAACAGTTGAATCTTCAAATTAAACTCGTTTTAACAACAGTTGAATCATAAGAACTGATTCGTTTTAACAACAGTTGACTCTTAAGATAAAACTCATTTTAACAACAGTTGAATCTTAAGATAAAACTCGTTTTAACAACAGTTGAATTTTAAAACTGACTCGTTTTAACAACAGTTCAAACTTAAGAACTGATTCGTTTTAATAACAGTTGAATCTTCAAATAAAACTCGTTTTAACAACAGTTGAATCTTAAGAACTGATTCGTTTTAACAACAGCTGAATCTTAAGATAAACTCGTTTTAACAACAGTTGAATCTTAAGATAAACCTCGTTTTAACAACATTTGAATCTTAAGAACTGACTCGTTTTAACAACAGCTGCATCTTAAGGTAAAACTCGTTTTAACAACAGTTAAATCTTAAGAACTGACTCGTTTTATCAACAGTTCAACCTGAAGAACTGACTCGTTTTAACAACAGTTGAATCTTTAAATAAAACTCGTTTTAACAACAGTTGAATCTTAAGAACTGACTCGTTTTAACAACAGTTGAATCTTAAGATAAAACTCGTTTTAACAACAGCTGAATCTTAAGATAAAACTCGTTTTAACAACAGTTGAATCTTAAGAACTGACTCGTTTTAACAACAGGTGGATCTTAAGAACTGACTGGTTTTAACAACAGTTGAATCTTAAATAAAACTCGTTTTAACAAAGGTTGAATATTAAGAACTGACTCGTTTTAAACAACAGTTGAATCTTAAGATAAAATTCGTTTTAACAAAAGTTGAATCTTACGAACTGACTCGTTTTAACAATAGTTGTCTCTTAAGATAAAACTCGTTTTAACAACAGTTGAATTTTAAAACTGACTCGTTTTAACAACAGTTCAAACTTAAGAACTGATTCGTTTTAACAACAGTTGAATCTTAAAGTAAAATTCGTTTAACAACAGTTGAATCTTAAGGACTGGCTCGTTTTAACATCACATGTATATTATGATAAAACTCGTTTTAACAACAGCTGTATCTTAAGAACTGACTCGATATAACAACAGTTGAATCTTAAGAACTACCTCGTTTTAACAACAGTTGAATGTTAAGAACTGACTCGTTTTAACAACAGTTCAATCTTAAGATAAAACTGATTATAACAACAGTTGCCTCTTAAGAACTGACTTGTTTTAACAACAGTTGGATCTTAAGAACTGACTCGTTTTAACGACAGATGAATCTTATGATAAAACTCGTTTTAACAACAATTGAATCTTAAGAACTGATTCGTTTTAACAACAGTTGAATGTTAAGATAAAACTAGTTTTAACAACAGTTGAATCTTAAGAACTGACTCGTTTTAACAACAGTTGAAACTTCAAATAAAACTCGTTTTAACAACAGTTGAATCTTAAGAACTGACTCATTTTAACAACAGTTCAATCTTAAGAACTGATTCGTTTTAACAACAGTTGAATCTTAAGATAAAACTAGTTTTAATAACTGTTGAATCTTAAGATAAAACTCGTTTTAACAAGAGTTGAATCTTAAGAACTGACTCGTTTTAGCAACAGTTGAATCTTAAATAAAACTCGTTTTAACAACAGTTGAATCTTAAGAACTGACTCGTTTTAACAACAGTTGAATCTTAAGAACTGACTGGTTTTAACAACAGATGAATCTCAAGAACTGACTCGTTTTAACAACAGTTCAACCTTAAGAACTGACTAGTTTTAACAACAGTTGAATCTCAAGAACTGACTCGTTTTAACAACAGTTGAATCTTAAGATAAAACTCGTTTTAACAACAGTTGAATCTTAAGAAATGACTCGTTTTAATAACAGTTGAATCTTAAGAACTGACTCGTTTTAACAACAGTTCAACCTTAAGAACTGACTCGTTGTAACAACAGTTGAAACTTCGAATAAAACTCGTTTTAACCACAGTTGAATCTTAAGAACTGAATCATTTTAACAACAGTTGAATCTTAAGAACTGACTCGTGTTAACAACAATTGAATCTTAAGATAAAACTCGTTTTAACAAAAGTTGAATCTTAAGAACTGACTCGTTTTAACAACAGTTCAGCCTTAAGAACTGACTAGTTTTAACAACTGTTTAATCTTAGAATAAAACTCGTTTTAACAACAGTTGAATCATAAGAACTGATTCGTTTTAACAACAGTTGAATCTTAAGATAAAACTCGTTTTAACAACAATTGAATCTTAAGAACTGACTCGTTTTAACAACGGCTGAATCTTAAGATAAAACTCGTTTTAACGACAGTTGAATCTTAAGAACTGACTCGTTTTATCAACAGTTCAACCTTAAGAACTGACTCATTTTAACAACTGTTGAATCTTCAAATAAAACTCGTTTTAACAACAGTTGAATCTTAAGAACTGAATCGTTTTAACATCAGCTGAATCTTAAGATAAACTCGTTTTAACAACAGTTGAATCTTAAGATAAATCTCGTTTTAACAACATTTGAATCTTAAGAACTGACTCGTTTTAACAACAGCTGAATCTTAAGATAAAACTCGTTTTAACAACAGTTAAATCTTATGAACTGACTCGTTTTAACAACAGTTGAATCTTAAGAACTGACTCGTTTTAACAACAGGTGAATCTTAAGAACTGACTGGTTTTAACAACAGTTGAATCTTAAATAAAACTCGTTTTAACAAAGGTTGAATATTAAGAACTGACTCGTTTTAAACAACAGTTGAATCTTAAGATAAAATTCGTTTTAACAACAGTTGAATCTTAAGAACTGATTCGTTTTAACAACAGTTCAACCTAAGAACAGACTCGTTTTAACAACAGTTGAATCTTAAATAAAACTCGTTTTAACAACAGTTGAATCTTAAGAACTGACTCGTTTTAACAACAGTTGAATCTTAAGAACTGACTGGTTTTAACAACAGATGAATCTTAAGAACTGACTCGTTTTAACAACAGTTCAACCTTAAGAACTGACTAGTTTTAACAACAGTTGAATCTCAAGAACTGACTCGTTTTAACAACAGATGAATCTTGAGATAAAACTCGTTTTAACAACAGTTGAATCTTAAGAAATGACTCGTTTTAATAACAGTTGAATCTTAAGAACTGACTCGTTTTAACAACAGTTCAACCTGAAGAACTGACTCGTTGTAACAACAGTTGAAACTTCAAATAAAACTCGTTTTAACCACAGTTGAATCTTAAGAACTGAATCATTTTAACAACAGTTGAATCTTAAGAACTGACTCGTGTTAACAACAATTGAATCTTCAGATAAAACTCGTTTTAACAAAAGTTGAATCTTAAGAACTGACTCGTTTTAACAACAGTTCAACCTTAAGAACTGACTAGTTTTAACAACAGTTTAATCTCAGAATAAAATTCGTTTTAACAACAGTTGAATCTTAAGAACTGACTCGTTTTAACAAAAGTTGAATCTTACGAACTGACTCGTTTTAACAATAGATGTCTCTTAAGATAAAACTCGTTTTAACAACAGTTGAATTTTAAAACTGACTCGTTTTAACAACAGTTCAAACTTAAGAACTGATTCGTTTTAACAACAGTTGAATCTTAAAATAAAATTCGTTTAACAACAGTTGAATCTTAAGAACTGGCTCGTTTTAACATCACATGTATATTATGATAAAACTCGTTTTAACAACAGCTGTATCTTAAGAGCTGACTCGATATAACAACAGTTGAATCTTAAGAACTACCTAGTTTTAACAACAGTTGAATGTTAAGAACTGACTCGTTTTAACAACAGTTCAATCTTAAGATAAAACTGATTATAACAACAGTTGCATCTTAAGAACTGAGATTGTTTTAACAACAGTTGAATCTGAAGAACTGACTCGTTTTAACAACAGTTGAATCTGAAGATAAAACTCGTTTAACAACAGTTGAATCTTAAGAACTGACTCGTTTTAACGACAGATGAATCTTATGATAAAACTCGTTTTAACAACAGTTGAATCTTCAAATTAAACTCTTTTTAATAACAGTTGAATCATAAGAACTGATTCGTTTTAACAACAGTTGAATCTTAAGATAAAACTCATTTTAACAACAGTTGAATCTTAAGATAAAACTCGTTTTAACAACAGTTGAATCTTAAGAACTGACTCGTTTTAATAACAGTTGAATCTTCAAATAAAACTCGTTTTAACAACAGTTGAATCTTAAGAACTGATTCGTTTTAACAACAGCTGAATCTTAAGATAAACTCGTTTTAACAACAGTTGAATCTTAAGATAAACCTCGTTTTAACAACATTTGAATCTTAAGAACTGACTCGTTTTAACAACAGCTGCATCTTAAGATAAAACTCGTTTTAACAACAGTTGAATCTTAAGAACTGACTCGTTTTATCAACAGTTCAACCTGAAGAATTACTCGTTTTAACAACAGTTGAATCTTCAAATAAAACTCGTTTTAACAACAGTTGAATCTTAAGAACTGACTCGTTTTAACAACAGTTGAATCTTAAGATAAAACTCGTTTTAACAACAGCTGAATCTTAAGATAAAACTCGTTTTAACAACAGTTGAATCTTAAGAACTGACTCGTTTTAACAACAGGTGAATCTTAAGAACTGACTGGTTTTAACAACAGTTGAATCTTAAATAAAACTCGTTTTAACAAAGGTTGAATATTAAGAACTGACTCGTTTTAAACAACAGTTGAATCTTAAGATAAAATTCGTTTTAACAAAAGTTGAATCTTACGAACTGACTCGTTTTAACAATAGTTGTCTCTTAAGATAAAACTCGTTTTAACAACAGTTGAATCTTAAGAACTGACTCGTTTTAACGACAGATGAATCTTATGATAAAACTCGTTTTAACAACAATTGAATCTTAAGAACTGATTCGTTTTAACAACAGTTGAATCTTAAGATAAAACTAGTTTTAACAACAGTTGAATCTTAAGAACTGACTCGTTTTAACAACAGTTGAAACTTCAAATAAAACTCGTTTTAACAACAGTTGAATCTTAAGAACTGACTCATTTTAACAACAGTTCAATCTTAAGAACTGATTCGTTTTAACAACAGTTGAATCTTAAGATAAAACTAGTTTTAATAACTGTTGAATCTTAAGATAAAACTCGTTTTAACAAGAGTTGAATCTTAAGAACTGACTCGTTTTAACAACAGTTGAATCTTAAATAAAACTCGTTTTAACAACAGTTGAATCTTAAGAACTGACTCGTTTTAACAACAGTTGAATCTTAAGAACTGACTGGTTTTAACAACAGATGAATCTTAAGAACTGACTCGTTTTAACAACAGTTCAACCTTAAGAACTGACTAGTTTTAACAACAGTTGAATCTCAAGAACTGACTCGTTTTAACAACAGTTGAATCTTAAGATAAAACTCGTTTTAACAACAGTTGAATCTTAAGAAATGACTCGTTTTAATAACAGTTGAATCTTAAGAACTGACTCGTTTTAACAACAGTTCAACCTAAAGAACTGACTCGTTGTAACAACAGTTGAAACTTCAAATGAAACTCGTTTTAACCACAGTTGAATCTTAAGAACTGAATCATTTTAACAACAGTTGAATCTTAAGAACTGACTCGTGTTAACAACAATTGAATCTTAAGATAAAACTCGTTTTAACAAAAGTTGAATCTTAAGAACTGACTCGTTTTAACAACAGTTCAACCTTAAGAACTGACTAGTTTTAACAACAGTTTAATCTTAGAATAAAACTCGTTTTAACAACAGTTGAATCATAAGAACTGATTCGTTTTAACAACAGTTGAATCTTAAGAACTGACTCGTTTTAACAACAGCTGAATCTTAAGATAAAACTCGTTTTAACGACAGTTGAATCTTAAGAACTGACTCGTTTCATCAACAGTTCAACCTTAAGAACTGACTCATTTTAACAACAGTTGAATCTTCAAATAAAACTCGTTTTAACAACAGTTGAATCTTAAGAACTGATTCGTTTTAACATCAGCTGAATCTTAAGATAAACTCGTTTTAACAACAGTTGAATCTTAAGATAAACCTCGTTTTAACAACATTTGAATCTTAAGAACTGACTCGTTTTAACAACAGCTGAATCTTAAGATAAAACTCTTTTTAACAACAGTTGAATCTTAAGAACTGACTCGTTTTATCAACAGTTCAACCTGAAGAACTGACTCGTTTTAACAACAGTTGAATCTTCAAATAAAACTCGTTTTAACAACAGTTGAATCTTAAGAACTGACTCGTTTTAACAACAGTTGAATCTTAAGATAAAACTCGTTTTAACAACAGTTGAATCTTAAGAACTGACTCGTTTTAACAACAGGTGAATCTTAAGAACTGACTGGTTTTAACAACAGTTGAATCTTAAATAAAACTCGTTTTAACAAAGGTTGAATATTAGGAACTGACTCGTTTTAAACAACAGTTGAATCTTAAGATAAAATTCGTTTTAATAACAGTTGAATCATAAGAACTGATTCGTTTTAACAACAGTTGAATCTTAAGATAAAACTCATTTTAACAACAGATGAATCTTAAGATAAAACTCGTTTTAACAACAGTTGAATCTTAAGAACTGACTCGTTTTAATAACAGTTGAATCTTCAAATAAAACTCGTTTTAACAACAGTTGAATCTTAAGAACTGATTCGTTTTAACAACAGCTGAATCTTAAGATAAACTCGTTTTAACAACAGTTGAATCTTAAGATAAACCTCGTTTTAACAACATTTGAATCTTAAGAACTGACTCGTTTTAACAACAGCTGCATCTTAAGATAAAACTCGTTTTAACAACAGTTGAATCTTAAGAACTGACTCGTTTTATCAACAGTTCAACCTGAAGAATTACTCGTTTTAACAACAGTTGAATCTTCAAATAAAACTCGTTTTAACAACAGTTGAATCTTAAGAACTGACTCGTTTTAACAACAGTTGAATCTTAAGATAAAACTCATTTTAACAACAGCTGAATCTTAAGATAAAACTCGTTTTAACAACAGTTGAATCTTAAGAACTGACTCGTTTTAACAACAGGTGAATCTTAAGAACTGACTGGTTTTAACAACAGTTGAATCTTAAATAAAACTCGTTTTAACAAAGGTTGAATATTAAGAACTGACTCGTTTTAAACAACAGTTGAATCTTAAGATAAAATTCGTTTTAACAAAAGTTGAATCTTACGAACTGACTCGTTTTAACAATAGTTGTCTCTTAAGATAAAACTCGTTTTAACAACAGTTGAATCTTAAGAACTGACTCGTTTTAACGACAGATGAATCTTATGATAAAACTCGTTTTAACAACAATTGAATCTTAAGAACTGATTCGTTTTAACAACAGTTGAATCTTAAGATAAAACTAGTTTTAACAACAGTTGAATCTTAAGAACTGACTCGTTTTAACAACAGTTGAAACTTCAAATAAAACTCGTTTTAACAACAGTTGAATCTTAAGAACTGACTCATTTTAACAACAGTTCAATCTTAAGAACTGATTCGTTTTAACAACAGTTGAATCTTAAGATAAAACTAGTTTTAATAACTGTTGAATCTTAAGATAAAACTCGTTTTAACAAGAGTTGAATCTTAAGAACTGACTCGTTTTAACAACAGTTGAATCTTAAATAAAACTCGTTTTAACAACAGTTGAATCTTAAGAACTGACTCGTTTTAACAACAGTTGAATCTTAAGAACTGACTGGTTTTAACAACAGATGAATCTTAAGAACTGACTCGTTTTAACAACAGTTCAACCTTAAGAACTGACTAGTTTTAACAACAGTTGAATCTCAAGAACTGACTCGTTTTAACAACAGTTGAATCTTAAGATAAAACTCGTTTTAACAACAGTTGAATCTTAAGAAATGACTCGTTTTAATAACAGTTGAATCTTAAGAACTGACTCGTTTTAACAACAGTTCAACCTAAAGAACTGACTCG
Organism: Eledone cirrhosa; assembly: GCA_964016885.1. Lineage (NCBI taxonomy): Eukaryota > Metazoa > Mollusca > Cephalopoda > Octopoda > Eledonidae > Eledone > Eledone cirrhosa. The sequence goes on from OZ024744.1 coordinate 24,058,620, forward strand.
TTGTAACAACAGTTGAAACTTCAAATGAAACTCGTTTTAACCACAGTTGAATCTTAAGAACTGAATCATTTTAACAACAGTTGAATCTTAAGAACTGACTCGTGTTAACAACAATTGAATCTTAAGATAAAACTCGTTTTAACAAAAGTTGAATCTTAAGAACTGACTCGTTTTAACAACAGTTCAACCTTAAGAACTGACTAGTTTTAACAACAGTTTAATCTTAGAATAAAACTCGTTTTAACAACAGTTGAATCATAAGAACTGATTCGTTTTAACAACAGTTGAATCTTAAGAACTGACTCGTTTTAACAACAGCTGAATCTTAAGATAAAACTCGTTTTAACGACAGTTGAATCTTAAGAACTGACTCGTTTCATCAACAGTTCAACCTTAAGAACTGACTCATTTTAACAACAGTTGAATCTTCAAATAAAACTCGTTTTAACAACAGTTGAATCTTAAGAACTGATTCGTTTTAACATCAGCTGAATCTTAAGATAAACTCGTTTTAACAACAGTTGAATCTTAAGATAAACCTCGTTTTAACAACATTTGAATCTTAAGAACTGACTCGTTTTAACAACAGCTGAATCTTAAGATAAAACTCTTTTTAACAACAGTTGAATCTTAAGAACTGACTCGTTTTATCAACAGTTCAACCTGAAGAACTGACTCGTTTTAACAACAGTTGAATCTTCAAATAAAACTCGTTTTAACAACAGTTGAATCTTAAGAACTGACTCGTTTTAACAACAGTTGAATCTTAAGATAAAACTCGTTTTAACAACAGTTGAATCTTAAGAACTGACTCGTTTTAACAACAGGTGAATCTTAAGAACTGACTGGTTTTAACAACAGTTGAATCTTAAATAAAACTCGTTTTAACAAAGGTTGAATATTAGGAACTGACTCGTTTTAAACAACAGTTGAATCTTAAGATAAAATTCGTTTTAACAACAGTTGAATCTTAAGAACTGACTCGTTTTAACAACAGTTGAATCTTAAGAACTGACTGGTTTTAACAACAGATGAATCTTAAGAACTGACTCGTTTTAACAACAGTTCAACCTTAAGAACTGACTAGTTTTAACAACAGTTGAATCTCAAGAACTGACTCGTTTTAACAACAGTTGAATCTTGAGATAAAACTCGTTTTAACAACAGTTGAATCTTAAGAAATGACTCGTTTTAATAACAGTTGAATCTTAGGAACTGACTCGTTTTAACAACAGTTCAACCTGAAGAACTGACTCGTTGTAACAACAGTTGAAACTTCAAATAAAACTCGTTTTACCCACAGTTGAATCTTACGAACTGAATCATTTTAACAACAGTTGAATCTTAAGAACTGACTCGTGTTTACAACAATTGAATCTTAAGATAAAACTCGTTTTAACAAAAGTTGAATCTTAAGAACTGACTCGTTTTAACAACAGTTCAACCTTAAGAACTGACTAGTTTTAACAACAGTTTAATCTTAGAATAAAAATCGTTTTAACAACAGTTGAATCTTAAGAACTGACTCGTTTTAACAAAAGTTGAATCTTACGAACTGACTCGTTTTAACAATAGTTGTCTCTAAAGATAAAACTCGTTTTAACAACAGTTGAATTTTAAAACTGACTCGTTTTAACAACAGTTCTAACTTAAGAACTGATTCGTTTTAACAACAGTTGAATCTTAAAATAAAATTCGTTTAACAACAGTTGAATCTTAAGAACTGGCTCGTTTTAACATCACATGTATATTATGATAAAACTCGTTTTAACAACAGCTGTATCTTAAGAAATGACTCGATATAACAACAGTTGAATCTTAAGAACTACCTAGTTTTAACAACAGTTGAATGTTAAGAACTGACTCGTTTTAACAACAGTTCAATCTTAAGATAAAACTGATTATAACAACAGTTGCATCTTAAGAACTGACTTGTTTTAACAACAGTTGAATCTGAAGAACTGAGTCGTTTTAACAACAGTTGAATCTGAAGATAAAACTCGTTTAACAACAGTTGAATCTTAAGAACTGACTCGTTTTAACGACAGATGAATCTTATGATAAAACTCGTTTTAACAACAGTTGAATCTTCAAATTAAACTCGTTTTAACAACAGTTGAATCATAAGAACTGATTCGTTTTAACAACAGTTGACTCTTAAGATAAAACTCATTTTAACAACAGTTGAATCTTAAGATAAAACTCGTTTTAACAACAGTTGAATTTTAAAACTGACTCGTTTTAACAACAGTTCAAACTTAAGAACTGATTCGTTTTAATAACAGTTGAATCTTCAAATAAAACTCGTTTTAACAACAGTTGAATCTTAAGAACTGATTCGTTTTAACAACAGCTGAATCTTAAGATAAACTCGTTTTAACAACAGTTGAATCTTAAGATAAACCTCGTTTTAACAACATTTGAATCTTAAGAACTGACTCGTTTTAACAACAGCTGCATCTTAAGATAAAACTCGTTTTAACAACAGTTAAATCTTAAGAACTGACTCGTTTTATCAACAGTTCAACCTGAAGAACTGACTCGTTTTAACAACAGTTGAATCTTTAAATAAAACTCGTTTTAACAACAGTTGAATCTTAAGAACTGAATCATTTTAACAACAGTTGAATCTTAAGAACTGACTCGTGTTAACAACAATTGAATCTTCAGATAAAACTCGTTTTAACAAAAGTTGAATCTTAAGAACTGACTCGTTTTAACAACAGTTCAACCTTAAGAACTGACTAGTTTTAACAACAGTTTAATCTCAGAATAAAATTCGTTTTAACAACAGTTGAATCTTAAGAACTGACTCGTTTTAACAAAAGTTGAATCTTACGAACTGACTCGTTTTAACAATAGATGTCTCTTAAGATAAAACTCGTTTTAACAACAGTTGAATTTTAAAACTGACTCGTTTTAACAACAGTTCAAACTTAAGAACTGATTCGTTTTAACAACAGTTGAATCTTAAAATAAAATTCGTTTAACAACAGTTGAATCTTAAGAACTGGCTCGTTTTAACATCACATGTATATTATGATAAAACTCGTTTTAACAACAGCTGTATCTTAAGAGCTGACTCGATATAACAACAGTTGAATCTTAAGAACTACCTAGTTTTAACAACAGTTGAATGTTAAGAACTGACTCGTTTTAACAACAGTTCAATCTTAAGATAAAACTGATTATAACAACAGTTGCATCTTAAGAACTGAGATTGTTTTAACAACAGTTGAATCTGAAGAACTGACTCGTTTTAACAACAGTTGAATCTGAAGATAAAACTCGTTTAACAACAGTTGAATCTTAAGAACTGACTCGTTTTAACGACAGATGAATCTTATGATAAAACTCGTTTTAACAACAGTTGAATCTTCAAATTAAACTCTTTTTAATAACAGTTGAATCATAAGAACTGATTCGTTTTAACAACAGTTGAATCTTAAGATAAAACTCATTTTAACAACAGTTGAATCTTAAGATAAAACTCGTTTTAACAACAGTTGAATCTTAAGAACTGACTCGTTTTAATAACAGTTGAATCTTCAAATAAAACTCGTTTTAACAACAGTTGAATCTTAAGAACTGATTCGTTTTAACAACAGCTGAATCTTAAGATAAACTCGTTTTAACAACAGTTGAATCTTAAGATAAACCTCGTTTTAACAACATTTGAATCTTAAGAACTGACTCGTTTTAACAACAGCTGCATCTTAAGATAAAACTCGTTTTAACAACAGTTGAATCTTAAGAACTGACTCGTTTTATCAACAGTTCAACCTGAAGAATTACTCGTTTTAACAACAGTTGAATCTTCAAATAAAACTCGTTTTAACAACAGTTGAATCTTAAGAACTGACTCGTTTTAACAACAGTTGAATCTTAAGATAAAACTCGTTTTAACAACAGCTGAATCTTAAGATAAAACTCGTTTTAACAACAGTTGAATCTTAAGAACTGACTCGTTTTAACAACAGGTGAATCTTAAGAACTGACTGGTTTTAACAACAGTTGAATCTTAAATAAAACTCGTTTTAACAAAGGTTGAATATTAAGAACTGACTCGTTTTAAACAACAGTTGAATCTTAAGATAAAATTCGTTTTAACAAAAGTTGAATCTTACGAACTGACTCGTTTTAACAATAGTTGTCTCTTAAGATAAAACTCGTTTTAACAACAGTTGAATCTTAAGAACTGACTCGTTTTAACGACAGATGAATCTTATGATAAAACTCGTTTTAACAACAATTGAATCTTAAGAACTGATTCGTTTTAACAACAGTTGAATCTTAAGATAAAACTAGTTTTAACAACAGTTGAATCTTAAGAACTGACTCGGTTTAACAACAGTTGAAACTTCAAATAAAACTCGTTTTAACAACAGTTGAATCTTAAGAACTGACTCATTTTAACAACAGTTCAATCTTAAGAACTGATTCGTTTTAACAACAGTTGAATCTTAAGATAAAACTAGTTTTAATAACTGTTGAATCTTAAGATAAAACTCGTTTTAACAAGAGTTGAATCTTAAGAACTGACTCGTTTTAACAACAGTTGAATCTTAAATAAAACTCGTTTTAACAACAGTTGAATCTTAAGAACTGACTCGTTTTAACAACAGTTGAATCTTAAGAACTGACTGGTTTTAACAACAGATGAATCTTAAGAACTGACTCGTTTTAACAACAGTTCAACCTTAAGAACTGACTAGTTTTAACAACAGTTGAATCTCAAGAACTGACTCGTTTTAACAACAGTTGAATCTTAAGATAAAACTCGTTTTAACAACAGTTGAATCTTAAGAAATGACTCGTTTTAATAACAGTTGAATCTTAAGAACTGACTCGTTTTAACAACAGTTCAACCTAAAGAACTGACTCGTTGTAACAACAGTTGAAACTTCAAATGAAACTCGTTTTAACCACAGTTGAATCTTAAGAACTGAATCATTTTAACAACAGTTGAATCTTAAGAACTGACTCGTGTTAACAACAATTGAATCTTAAGATAAAACTCGTTTTAACAAAAGTTGAATCTTAAGAACTGACTCGTTTTAACAACAGTTCAACCTTAAGAACTGACTAGTTTTAACAACAGTTTAATCTTAGAATAAAACTCGTTTTAACAACAGTTGAATCATAAGAACTGATTCGTTTTAACAACAGTTGAATCTTAAGAACTGACTCGTTTTAACAACAGCTGAATCTTAAGATAAAACTCGTTTTAACGACAGTTGAATCTTAAGAACTGACTCGTTTCATCAACAGTTCAACCTTAAGAACTGACTCATTTTAACAACAGTTGAATCTTCAAATAAAACTCGTTTTAACAACAGTTGAATCTTAAGAACTGATTCGTTTTAACATCAGCTGAATCTTAAGATAAACTCGTTTTAACAACAGTTGAATCTTAAGATAAACCTCGTTTTAACAACATTTGAATCTTAAGAACTGACTCGTTTTAACAACAGCTGAATCTTAAGATAAAACTCTTTTTAACAACAGTTGAATCTTAAGAACTGACTCGTTTTATCAACAGTTCAACCTGAAGAACTGACTCGTTTTAACAACAGTTGAATCTTCAAATAAAACTCGTTTTAACAACAGTTGAATCTTAAGAACTGACTCGTTTTAACAACAGTTGAATCTTAAGATAAAACTCGTTTTAACAACAGTTGAATCTTAAGAACTGACTCGTTTTAACAACAGGTGAATCTTAAGAACTGACTGGTTTTAACAACAGTTTAATCTTAGAATAAAACTCGTTTTAACAACAGTTGAATCATAAGAACTGATTCGTTTTAACAACAGTTGAATCTTAAGAACTGACTCGTTTTAACAACAGCTGAATCTTAAGATAAAACTCGTTTTAACGACAGTTGAATCTTAAGAACTGACTCGTTTCATCAACAGTTCAACCTTAAGAACTGACTCATTTTAACAACAGTTGAATCTTCAAATAAAACTCGTTTTAACAACAGTTGAATCTTAAGAACTGATTCGTTTTAACATCAGCTGAATCTTAAGATAAACTCGTTTTAACAACAGTTGAATCTTAAGATAAACCTCGTTTTAACAACATTTGAATCTTAAGAACTGACTCGTTTTAACAACAGCTGCATCTTAAGATAAAACTCGTTTTAACAACAGTTAAATCTTAAGAACTGACTCGTTTTATCAACAGTTCAACCTGAAGAACTGACTCGTTTTAACAACAGTTGAATCTTTAAATAAAACTCGTTTTAACAACAGTTGAATCTTAAGAACTGACTCGTTTTAACAACAGTTGAATCTTAAGATAAAACTCGTTTTAACAACAGCTGAATCTTAAGATAAAACTCGTTTTAACAACAGTTGAATCTTAAGAACTGACTCGTTTTAACAACAGGTGGATCTTAAGAACTGACTGGTTTTAACAACAGTTGAATCTTAAATAAAACTCGTTTTAACAAAGGTTGAATATTAAGAACTGACTCGTTTTAAACAACAGTTGAATCTTAAGATAAAATTCGTTTTAACAAAAGTTGAATCTTACGAACTGACTCGTTTTAACAATAGTTGTCTCTTAAGATAAAACTCGTTTTAACAACAGTTGAATTTTAAAACTGACTCGTTTTAACAACAGTTCAAACTTAAGAACTGATTCGTTTTAACAACAGTTGAATCTTAAAGTAAAATTCGTTTAACAACAGTTGAATCTTAAGGACTGGCTCGTTTTAACATCACATGTATATTATGATAAAACTCGTTTTAACAACAGCTGTATCTTAAGAACTGACTCGATATAACAACAGTTGAATCTTAAGAACTACCTCGTTTTAACAACAGTTGAATGTTAAGAACTGACTCGTTTTAACAACAGTTCAATCTTAAGATAAAACTGATTATAACAACAGTTGCCTCTTAAGAACTGACTTGTTTTAACAACAGTTGGATCTTAAGAACTGACTCGTTTTAACGACAGATGAATCTTATGATAAAACTCGTTTTAACAACAATTGAATCTTAAGAACTGATTCGTTTTAACAACAGTTGAATGTTAAGATAAAACTAGTTTTAACAACAGTTGAATCTTAAGAACTGACTCGTTTTAACAACAGTTGAAACTTCAAATAAAACTCGTTTTAACAACAGTTGAATCTTAAGAACTGACTCATTTTAACAACAGTTCAATCTTAAGAACTGATTCGTTTTAACAACAGTTGAATCTTAAGATAAAACTAGTTTTAATAACTGTTGAATCTTAAGATAAAACTCGTTTTAACAAGAGTTGAATCTTAAGAACTGACTCGTTTTAGCAACAGTTGAATCTTAAATAAAACTCGTTTTAACAACAGTTGAATCTTAAGAACTGACTCGTTTTAACAACAGTTGAATCTTAAGAACTGACTGGTTTTAACAACAGATGAATCTCAAGAACTGACTCGTTTTAACAACAGTTCAACCTTAAGAACTGACTAGTTTTAACAACAGTTGAATCTCAAGAACTGACTCGTTTTAACAACAGTTGAATCTTAAGATAAAACTCGTTTTAACAACAGTTGAATCTTAAGAAATGACTCGTTTTAATAACAGTTGAATCTTAAGAACTGACTCGTTTTAACAACAGTTCAACCTTAAGAACTGACTCGTTGTAACAACAGTTGAAACTTCGAATAAAACTCGTTTTAACCACAGTTGAATCTTAAGAACTGAATCATTTTAACAACAGTTGAATCTTAAGAACTGACTCGTGTTAACAACAATTGAATCTTAAGATAAAACTCGTTTTAACAAAAGTTGAATCTTAAGAACTGACTCGTTTTAACAACAGTTCAGCCTTAAGAACTGACTAGTTTTAACAACAGTTTAATCTTAGAATAAAACTCGTTTTAACAACAGTTGAATCATAAGAACTGATTCGTTTTAACAACAGTTGAATCTTAAGATAAAACTCGTTTTAACAACAATTGAATCTTAAGAACTGACTCGTTTTAACAACGGCTGAATCTTAAGATAAAACTCGTTTTAACGACAGTTGAATCTTAAGAACTGACTCGTTTTATCAACAGTTCAACCTTAAGAACTGACTCATTTTAACAACAGTTGAATCTTCAAATAAAACTCGTTTTAACAACAGTTGAATCTTAAGAACTGAATCGTTTTAACATCAGCTGAATCTTAAGATAAACTCGTTTTAACAACAGTTGAATCTTAAGATAAATCTCGTTTTAACAACATTTGAATCTTAAGAACTGACTCGTTTTAACAACAGCTGAATCTTAAGATAAAACTCGTTTTAACAACAGTTAAATCTTAAGAACTGACTCGTTTTAACAACAGTTGAATCTTAAGAACTGACTCGTTTTAACAACAGGTGAATCTTAAGAACTGACTGGTTTTAACAACAGTTGAATCTTAAATAAAACTCGTTTTAACAAAGGTTGAATATTAAGAACTGACTCGTTTTAAACAACAGTTGAATCTTAAGATAAAATTCGTTTTAACAACAGTTGAATCTTAAGAACTGATTCGTTTTAACAACAGTTCAACCTAAGAACAGACTCGTTTTAACAACAGTTGAATCTTAAATAAAACTCGTTTTAACAACAGTTGAATCTTAAGAACTGACTCGTTTTAACAACAGTTGAATCTTAAGAACTGACTGGTTTTAACAACAGATGAATCTTAAGAACTGACTCGTTTTAACAACAGTTCAACCTTAAGAACTGACTAGTTTTAACAACAGTTGAATCTCAAGAACTGACTCGTTTTAACAACAGATGAATCTTGAGATAAAACTCGTTTTAACAACAGTTGAATCTTAAGAAATGACTCGTTTTAATAACAGTTGAATCTTAAGAACTGACTCGTTTTAACAACAGTTCAACCTGAAGAACTGACTCGTTGTAACAACAGTTGAAACTTCAAATAAAACTCGTTTTAACCACAGTTGAATCTTAAGAACTGAATCATTTTAACAACAGTTGAATCTTAAGAACTGACTCGTGTTAACAACAATTGAATCTTCAGATAAAACTCGTTTTAACAAAAGTTGAATCTTAAGAACTGACTCGTTTTAACAACAGTTCAACCTTAAGAACTGACTAGTTTTAACAACAGTTTAATCTCAGAATAAAATTCGTTTTAACAACAGTTGAATCTTAAGAACTGACTCGTTTTAACAAAAGTTGAATCTTACGAACTGACTCGTTTTAACAATAGATGTCTCTTAAGATAAAACTCGTTTTAACAACAGTTGAATTTTAAAACTGACTCGTTTTAACAACAGTTCAAACTTAAGAACTGATTCGTTTTAACAACAGTTGAATCTTAAAATAAAATTCGTTTAACAACAGTTGAATCTTAAGAACTGGCTCGTTTTAACATCACATGTATATTATGATAAAACTCGTTTTAACAACAGCTGTATCTTAAGAGCTGACTCGATATAACAACAGTTGAATCTTAAGAACTACCTAGTTTTAACAACAGTTGAATGTTAAGAACTGACTCGTTTTAACAACAGTTCAATCTTAAGATAAAACTGATTATAACAACAGTTGCATCTTAAGAACTGAGATTGTTTTAACAACAGTTGAATCTGAAGAACTGACTCGTTTTAACAACAGTTGAATCTGAAGATAAAACTCGTTTAACAACAGTTGAATCTTAAGAACTGACTCGTTTTAACGACAGATGAATCTTATGATAAATCTCGTTTTAACAACAATTGAATCTTAAGAACTGATTCGTTTTAACAACAGTTGAATCTTAAGATAAAACTAGTTTTAACAACAGTTGAATCTTAAGATAAAACTAGTTTTAACAACAGTTGAATCTTAAGAACTGACTCGTTTTAACAACAGTTGAAACTTCAAATAAAACTCGTTTTAACAACAGTTGAATCTTAAGAACTGACTCATTTTAACAACAATTCAATCTTAAGAACTGATTCGTTTTAACAACAGTTGAATCTTAAGATAAAACTAGTTTTAATAACTGTTGAATCTTAAGATAAAACTCGTTTTAACAAGAGTTGAATCTTAAGAACTGACTCGTTTTAACAACAGTTGAATCTTAATTAAAACTCGTTTTAACAACAGTTGAATCTTAAGAACTGCCTCGTTTTATCAACAGTACAACCTTAAGAACTGACTCGTTTTAACAACAGTTGAATCTTCAAATAAAACTCGTTTTAACAACAGTTGAATCTTAAGAACTGACTCGTTTTAACAACAGTTGAATCTTAAGATAAAACTCGTTTTAACAACAGTTGAATCTTAAGAACTGACTCGTTTTAACAACAGATGAATCTTAAGATCAAACTCGTTTTAACAACAGTTGAATCTTAAGAACTGACTCGTTTTAATAACAGTTGAATCTTAAGAACTGACTCATTTTAGCAACAGTTGAATCTTAAGAACTGACTCGTTTTAACAACAGCTGAATCTTAAGATAAACTCGTTTTAACAACAGTTGAATCTTAAGATAAAACTCGTTTTAACAACAGTTGAATCATAAGAACTGACTCGTTTTAACAACAGCTGAATCTTAAGATAAAACACGTGTTAACAACAGTTGAATCTTAAGAACTGACTCGTTTTATCAACAGTTCAACCTTACGAACTGACTCATTTTAACAACAGTTGAATCTTCAAATAAAACTCGTTTTAACAACAGTTGAATCTTAAGAACTGACTCATTTAACAACAGTTCAATCTTAAGAACGGATTCGTTTTAACAACAGTTGAATCTTAAGATAAAACTAGTTTTAATAACTGTTGAATCTTAAGATAAAACTCGTTTTAACAAGAGTTGAATCTTAAGAACTGACTCGCTTTAACAACAGTTGAATCTTAAATAAAACTCGTCTTATCAACAGTTTTATCTTAAGAACTGACTCGTTTTAACAACAGTTGAATCTTAAGAACTGATTGGTTTTAACAACAGATGAATCGTAAGAACAGACTCGTTTTAACAACAGTTCAACCTTAAGAACTGACTAGTTTTAATAACAGTTGAATCTCAAGAACTGACTGGTTTTAACAACAGTTGAATCTTAAGATAAAACTCGTTTTAACAGCAGTTGAATCTTAAGAAATGACTCGTTTTAATAACAGTTGAATCTTAAGAACTGACTCGTTTTAACAACAGTTCAACCTTAAGAACTGACTCGTTGTAACAACAGTTGAAACTTAAAATAAAATTCGTTTAACAACAGTTGAATCTTAAGAACTGGCTCGTTTTAACATCACATGTATATTATGATAAAACTCGTTTTAACAACAGTTGAATCTTAAAACTGACTCGTTTTAACAACAGTTCAAACTTAAGAACTGATTCGTTTTAACAACAGTTGAATCTTAAAATAAAATTCGTTTAACGACAGGTAAATCTTAAGAACTGGTTCGTTTTAACATCACATGTATATTATGATAAAACTCGTTTTAACAACAGGTGTATCTTAAGAACTGACTCGATATAACAACAGTTGAATCTTAAGAACTACCTCGTTTTAACAACAGTTGAACGTTAAGAACTGACTCGTTTTAACAACAGTTCAATCTTAAGATAAAACTGATTATAACAACAGTTGCATCTTAAGAACTGACTCGTTTTAACAACAGTTGAATCTTAAGAACTGACTCGTTTTAACGACAGATGAATCTTAAGATAAAACTCGTTTTAACAACAATTGAATCTTAAGAACTGATTCGTTTTAACAACAGTTGAATCTTAAGATAAAACTAGTTTTAACAACAGTTGAATCTTAAGAACTGACTCGTTTTAACAACAGTTCAATCTTAAGAACTGACTCATTTTAACAACAGTTCAATCTTAAGAACTGACTCATTTTAACAACAGTTCAATCTTAAGAACTGATAGGTTTTAACAACAGTTGAATCTTAAGATAAAACTAGTTTTAATAACTGTTGAATCTTAAGATAAAACTCGTTTTAACAAGAGTTGAATCTTAAGAACTGACTCGTTTTAACAACAGTTGAATCTTAAATAAAACTCGTTTTAACAACAGTTGAATCTTAAGAACTGACTCGTTTTAACAACAGTTGAATCTTAAGAACTGACTGGTTTTAACAACAGATGAATCTCAAGAACTGACTCGTTTTAACAACAGTTCAACCTTAAGAACTGACTAGTTTTAACAACAGTTGAATCTCAAGAACTGACTCGTTTTAACAACAGTTGAATCTTAAGATAAAACTCGTTTTAACAACAGTTGAATCTTAAGAAATGACTCGTTTTAATAACAGTTGAATCTTAAGAACTGACTCGTTTTAACAACAGTTCAACCTTAAGAACTGACTCGTTGTAACAACAGTTGAAACTTCAAATAAAACTCGTTTTAACCACAGTTGAATCTTAAGAACTGAATCATTTTAACAACAGTTGAATCTTAAGAACTGACTCGTGTTAACAACAATTGAATCTTAAGATAAAACTCGTTTTAACAAAAGTTGAATCTTAAGAACTGACTCGTTTTAACAACAGTTCAGCCTTAAGAACTGACTAGTTTTAACAACAGTTTAATCTTAGAATAAAACTCGTTTTAACAACAGTTGAATCATAAGAACTGATTCGTTTTAACAACAGTTGAATCTTAAGATAAAACTCGTTTTAACAACAATTGAATCTTAAGAACTGACTCGTTTTAACAACGGCTGAATCTTAAGATAAAACTCGTTTTAACGACAGTTGAATCTTAAGAACTGACTCGTTTTATCAACAGTTCAACCTTAAGAACTGACTCATTTTAACAACAGTTGAATCTTCAAATAAAACTCGTTTTAACAACAGTTGAATCTTAAGAACTGAATCGTTTTAACATCAGCTGAATCTTAAGATAAACTCGTTTTAACAACAGTTGAATCTTAAAATAAATCTCGTTTTAACAACATTTGAATCTTAAGAACTGACTCGTTTTAACAACAGCTGAATCTTAAGATAAAACTCGTTTTAACAACAGTTGAATCTTAAGAACTGACTCGTTTTATCAACAGTTCAACCTGAAGAACTGACTCGATTTAACAACAGTTGAATCTTAAGAACTGACTCGTTTTAACAACAGGTGAATCTTAAGAACTGACTGGTTTTAACAACAGTTGAATCTTAAATAAAACTCGTTTTAACAAAGGTTGAAAATTAAGAACTGACTCGTTTTAAACAACAGTTGAATCTTAAGATAAAATTCGTTTTAACAACAGTTGAATCTTAAGAACTGATTCGTTTTAACAACAGTTCAACCTAAGAACAGACTCGTTTTAACAACAGTTGAATCTTAAATAAAACTCGTTTTAACAACAGTTGAATCTTAAGAACTGACTCGTTTTAACAACAGTTGAATCTTAAGAACTGACTGGTTTTAACAACAGATGAATCTTAAGAACTGACTCGTTTTAACAACAGTTCAACCTTAAGAACTGACTAGTTTTAACAACAGTTGAATCTCAAGAACTGACTCGTTTTAACAACAGATGAATCTTGAGATAAAACTCGTTTTAACAACAGTTGAATCTTAAGAAATGACTCGTTTTAATAACAGTTGAATCTTAAGAACTGACTCGTTTTAACAACAGTTCAACCTGAAGAACTGACTCGTTGTAACAACAGTTGAAACTTCAAATAAAACTCGTTTTAACCACAGTTGAATCTTAAGAACTGAATCATTTTAACAACAGTTGAATCTTAAGAACTGACTCGTGTTAACAACAATTGAATCTTCAGATAAAACTCGTTTTAACAAAAGTTGAATCTTAAGAACTGACTCGTTTTAACAACAGTTCAACCTTAAGAACTTACTAGTTTTAACAACAGTTTAATCTCAGAATAAAATTCGTTTTAACAACAGTTGAATCTTAATAACTGACTCGTTTATACAAAAGTTGAATCTTACGAACTGACTCGTTTTAACAATAGTTGTCTCTTAAGATAAAACTCGTTTTAACAACAGTTGAATTTTAAAACTGACTCGTTTTAACAACAGTTCAAACTTAAGAACTCATTCGTTTTAACAACAGTTGAATCTTAAAATAAAATTCGTTTAACAACAGTTGAATCTTAAGAACTGGCTCGTTTTAACATCACATGTATATTATGATAAAACTCGTTTTAACAACAGCTGTATCTTAAGAGCTGACTCGATATAACAACAGTTGAATCTTAAGAACTACCTAGTTTTAACAACAGTTGAATGTTAAGAACTGACTCGTTTTAACAACAGTTCAATCTTAAGATAAAACTGATTATAACAACAGTTGCATCTTAAGAACTGAGATTGTTTTAACAACAGTTGAATCTGAAGAACTGACTCGTTTTAACAACAGTTGAATCTGAAGATAAAACTCGTTTAACAACAGTTGAATCTTAAGAACTGACTCGTTTTAACGACAGATGAATCTTATGATAAAACTCGTTTTAACAACAATTGAATCTTAAGAACTGAGTCGTTTTAACAACAGTTGAATCTTAAGATAAAACTAGTTTTAACAACAGTTGAATCTTAAGATAAAACTAGTTTTAACAACAGTTGAATCTTAAGAACTGACTCGTTTTAACAACAGTTGAAACTTCAAATAAAACTCGTTTTAACAACAGTTGAATCTTAAGAACTGACTCATTTTAACAACAGTTCAATCTTAAGAACTGATTCGTTTTAACAACAGTTGAATCTTAAGATAAAACTAGTTTTAATAACTGTTGAATCTTAAGATAAAACTCGTTTTAACAAGAGTTGAATCTTAAGAACTGACTCGTTTTAACAACAGTTGAATCTTAATTAAAACTCGTTTTAACAACAGTTGAATCTTAAGAACTGCCTCGTTTTATCAACAGTACAACCTTAAGAACAGACTCGTTTTAACAACAGTTGAATCTTCAAATAAAACTCGTTTTAACAACAGTTGAATCTTAAGAACTGACTCGTTTTAACAACAGTTGAATCTTAAGATAAAACTCGTTTTAACAACAGTTGAATCTTAAGAACTGACTCGTTTTAACAACAGATGAATCTTAAGATCAAACTCGTTTTAACAACAGTTGAATCTTAAGAACTGACTCGTTTTAATAACAGTTGAGTCTTAAGAACTGACTCATTTTAGCAACAGTTGAATCTTAAGAACTGACTCGTTTTAACAACAGTTGAATCTTAAGAACTGACTCGTTTTAACAACAGTTGAATCTTAAGATAAAACTCGTTTTAACAACAGTTGAATCATAAGAACTGACTCGTTTTAACAACAGCTGAATCTTAAGATAAAACACGTGTTAACAACAGTTGAATCTTAAGAACTGACTCGTTTTATCAACAGTTCAACCTTACGAACTGACTCATTTTAACAACAGTTGAATCTTCAAATAAAACTCGTTTTAACAACAGTTGAATCTTAAGATAAAACTAGTTTTAATAACTGTTGAATCTTAAGATAAAACTCGTTTTAACAAGAGTTGAATCTTAAGAACTGACTCGCTTTAACAACAGTTGAATCTTAAATAAAACTCGTCTTAACAACAGTTTTATCTTAAGAACTGACTCGTTTTAACAACAGTTGAATCTTAAGAACTGGTTGGTTTTAACAACAGATGAATCGTAAGAACTGACTCGTTTTAACAACAGTTCAACCTTAAGAACTGACTAGTTTTAATAACAGTTGAATCTCAAGAACTGACTGGTTTTAACAACAGTTGAATCTTAAGATAAAACTCGTTTTAACAGCAGTTGAATCTTAAGAAATGACTCGTTTTAATAACAGTTGAATCTTAAGAACTGACTCGTTTTAACAACAGTTCAACCTTAAGAACTGACTCGTTGTAACAACAGTTGAAACTTCAAATAAAACTCGTTTTAACAACAGTTGAATCTTAAAACTAACTCGTTTTAACAACAGTTCAAACTTAAGAACTGATTCGTTTTAACAACAGTTGAATCTTAAAATAAAATTCGTTTAACGACAGGTGAATCTTAAGAACTGGTTCGTTTTAACATCACATGTATATTATGATAAAACTCGTTTTAACAACAGGTGTATCTTAAGAACTGACTCGATATAACAACAGTTGAATCTTAAGAACTACCTCGTTTTAACAACAGTTGAACGATAAGAACTGACTCGTTTTAACAACAGTTCAATCTTAAGATAAAACTCGTTTTAACAACAATTGAATCTTAAGAACTGATTCGTTTTATCAACAGTTGAATCTTAAGATAAAACTAGTTTTAACAACAGTTGAATCTTAAGAACTGACTCGTTTTAACAACAGTTGAAACTTCAAATAAAACTCGTTTTAACAACAGTTGAATCTTAAGAACTGACTCATTTTAACAACAGTTCAATCTTAAGAACTGATTCGTTTTAACAACAGTTGAATCTTAAGATAAAACTAGTTTTACAACAGTTGAATCTTAAGAACTGACTCGTTTTAACAACAGTTGAAACTTCAAATAAAACTCGTTTTAACAACAGTTGAATCTTAAGAACTGACTCATTTTAACAACAGTTCAATCTTAAGAACTGATTCGTTTTAACAACAGTTGAATCTTAAGATAAAACTAGTTTTATAACTGTTCAATCTTAAGATGAAACTCGTTTTAACAAGAGTTGAATCTTAAGAACTGACTCGTTTTAACAACAGTTGAATCTTAAGATAAAACTCGTTTTAACAACAGTTGAATCTTAAGACCTGACTCGTTTTAACAACAGTTCAACCTTAAGAACTGACTCGTTTTAACAACAGTTGAATCTTCAATTAAAACTTGTTTTAACAACAGTTGAATCTTTAGAACTGACTCGTTTCAACAACAGTTGAATCTTATGATAAAACTCATTTAACAACAGTTGAATCTTAAGATAAAACTCGTTTTAACAACAGTTGAATCTTAAGAACTGACTCGTTTTAACAACAGCTGAATCTTAAGATAAAGCTCGTATTAACAACAGTTGAATCTTAAGAACTGACTCGTTTTATCAACAGTACAACCTTAAGAACTGACTCGTTTTAACAACAGTTGTATCTTCAAATAAAACTCGTTTTAACAACAGTTGAATTTTAAGAACTGACTCGTTTTAACAACAGTTGAATCTTAAGATAAAACTCGTTTTAGCAACAGTTGAATCTTAAGAACTGACTCGTTTTAACAACAGCTGAATCTTAAGATAAAACTCGTTTTAACAACAGTTGAATCTTAAGAACTGACTCGTTTTAACAACAGTTGAATCTTAAGAACTGACTCGTTTTAATAACAGTTGAATCTTAAGAACTGACTCGTTTTAGCAACAGTTGAATCTTAAGAACTGATTCGTTTTAACAACAGCTGAATCTTAAGATAAACTCGTTTTAACAACAGTTGAATCTTAAGATAAAACTCGTTTTAACAACAGTTGAATCTTAAGAACTGACTCGTTTTATCAACAGCTGAATCTTAAGATAAAACTCGTTTTAACAACAGTTGAATCTTAAGAACTGACTCGTTTTATCAACAGTTCAACCTTAAGAACTGACTCATTTTAACAACAGTTGAATCTTCAAATAAAACTCCTTTTAACAACAGTTGAATCTTAAGAACTGACTCGTTTTAAAAACAGCTGAATTTTAAGATAAACTCGTTTTAACAACAGTTGAATCTTAAGAACTGACTCGTTTTAACAACAGCTAAATCTTAAGATAAAACTCGTTTTAACAACAGTTGAATCTTAAGAACTGACTCGTTTTAACAACAGTTGAATCTACAAATAAACCTCGTTTTAACAACAGTTTAATCTTAAGAACAGACTCGTTTTAACAACAGTTGAATCTTAAGATAAAATTCGTTTTAACAACAGTTGAATCTTAAGAACTTATTCGTTTTAACAACAGTTCAAACTTAAGAACTGACTCGTTTTAACAACAGTTGAATCTTAAGATAAAACTCGTTTTAACAACAGTTGAATCTTAAGAACTGACTCGTTTTATCAACAGTTCAACCTTAAGAACTGACTCGTTTTATCAACAGTACAACCTTAAGAACTGACTCGTTTTAACAACAGTTGAATCTTCAAATAAAACTCGTTTTAACAACAGTTGAATCTTAAGAACTGACTCGTTTTAACAACAGTTGAATCTTAAGATAAACTCGTTTTAACAACAGTTGAATCTTAAGATAAATCTCGTTTTAACAACATTTGAATCTTAAGAACTGACTCGTTTTAACAACAGCTGAATCTTAAGATAAAACTCGTTTTAACAACAGTTAAATCTTAAGAACTGACTCGTTTTAACAACAGTTGAATCTTAAGAACTGACTCGTTTTAACAACAGGTGAATCTTAAGAACTGACTGGTTTTAACAACAGTTGAATCTTAAATAAAACTCGTTTTAACAAAGGTTGAATATTAAGAACTGACTCGTTTTAACAACAGTTGAATCTTAAGATAAAATTCGTTTTAACAACAGTTGAATCTTAAGAACTGATTCGTTTTAACAACAGTTCAACCTAAGAACAGACTCGTTTTAACAACAGTTGAATCTTAAATAAAACTCGTTTTAACAACAGTTGAATCTTAAGAACTGACTCGTTTTAACAACAGTTGAATCTTAAGAACTGACTGGTTTTAACAACAGATGAATCTTAAGAACTGACTCGTTTTAACAACAGTTCAACCTTAAGAACTGACTAGTTTTAACAACAGTTGAATCTCAAGAACTGACTCGTTTTAACAACAGATGAATCTTGAGATAAAACTCGTTTTAACAACAGTTGAATCTTAAGAAATGACTCGTTTTAATAACAGTTGAATCTTAAGAACTGACTCGTTTTAACAACAGTTCAACCTGAAGA
This sequence comes from Eledone cirrhosa, assembly GCA_964016885.1. Classification (NCBI taxonomy): domain Eukaryota; kingdom Metazoa; phylum Mollusca; class Cephalopoda; order Octopoda; family Eledonidae; genus Eledone; species Eledone cirrhosa. Next base: position 24,077,434 of record OZ024744.1, read on the forward strand.
ACTGACTCGTTGTAACAACAGTTGAAACTTCAAATAAAACTCGTTTTAACCACAGTTGAATCTTAAGAACTGAATCATTTTAACAACAGTTGAATCTTAAGAACTGACTCGTGTTAACAACAATTGAATCTTCAGATAAAACTCGTTTTAACAAAAGTTGAATCTTAAGAACTGACTCGTTTTAACAACAGTTCAACCTTAAGAACTGACTAGTTTTAACAACAGTTTAATCTCAGAATAAAATTCGTTTTAACAACAGTTGAATCTTAAGAACTGACTCGTTTTAACAAAAGTTGAATCTTACGAACTGACTCGTTTTAACAATAGATGTCTCTTAAGATAAAACTCGTTTTAACAACAGTTGAATTTTAAAACTGACTCGTTTTAACAACAGTTCAAACTTAAGAACTGATTCGTTTTAACAACAGTTGAATCTTAAAATAAAATTCGTTTAACAACAGTTGAATCTTAAGAAATGGCTCGTTTTAACATCACATGTATATTATGATAAAACTCGTTTTAACAACAGCTGTATCTTAAGAGCTGACTCGATATAACAACAGTTGAATCTTAAGAACTACCTAGTTTTAACAACAGTTGAATGTTAAGAACTGACTCGTTTTAACAACAGTTCAATCTTAAGATAAAACTGATTATAACAACAGTTGCATCTTAAGAACTGAGATTGTTTTAACAACAGTTGAATCTGAAGAACTGACTCGTTTTAACAACAGTTGAATCTGAAGATAAAACTCGTTTAACAACAGTTGAATCTTAAGAACTGACTCGTTTTAACGACAGATGAATCTTATGATAAAACTCGTTTTAACAACAATTGAATCTTAAGAACTGATTCGTTTTAACAACAGTTGAATCTTAAGATAAAACTAGTTTTAACAACAGTTGAATCTTAAGATAAAACTAGTTTTAACAACAGTTGAATCTTAAGAACTGACTCGTTTTAACAACAGTTGAAACTTCAAATAAAACTCGTTTTAACAACAGTTGAATCTTAAGAACTGACTCATTTTAACAACAGTTCAATCTTAAGAACTGATTCGTTTTAACAACAGTTGAATCTTAAGATAAAACTAGTTTTAATAACTGTTGAATCTTAAGATAAAACTCGTTTTAACAAGAGTTGAATCTTAAGAACTGACTCGTTTTAACAACAGTTGAATCTTAATTAAAACTCGTTTTAACAACAGTTGAATCTTAAGAACTGCCTCGTTTTATCAACAGTACAACCTTAAGAACTGACTCGTTTTAACAACAGTTGAATCTTCAAATAAAACTCGTTTTAACAACAGTTGAATCTTAAGAACTGACTCGTTTTAACAACAGTTGAATCTTAAGATAAAACTCGTTTTAACAACAGTTGAATCTTAAGAACTGACTCGTTTTAACAACAGATGAATCTTAAGATCAAACTCGTTTTAACAACAGTTGAATCTTAAGAACTGACTCGTTTTAATAACAGTTGAATCTTAAGAACTGACTCATTTTAGCAACAGTTGAATCTTAAGAACTGACTCGTTTTAACAACAGCTGAATCTTAAGATAAACTCGTTTTAACAACAGTTGAATCTTAAGATAAAACTCATTTTAACAACAGTTGAATCATAAGAACTGACTCGTTTTAACAACAGCTGAATCTTAAGATAAAACACGTGTTAACAACAGTTGAATCTTAAGAACTGACTCGTTTTATCAACAGTTCAACCTTACGAACTGACTCATTTTAACAACAGTTGAATCTTCAAATAAAACTCGTTTTAACAACAGTTGAATCTTAAGAACTGACTCATTTAACAACAGTTCAATCTTAAGAACGGATTCGTTTTAACAACAGTTGAATCTTAAGATAAAACTAGTTTTAATAACTGTTGAATCTTAAGATAAAACTCGTTTTAACAAGAGTTGAATCTTAAGAACTGACTCGCTTTAACAACAGTTGAATCTTAAATAAAACTCGTCTTATCAACAGTTTTATCTTAAGAACTGACTCGTTTTAACAACAGTTGAATCTTAAGAACTGATTGGTTTTAACAACAGATGAATCGTAAGAACAGACTCGTTTTAACAACAGTTCAACCTTAAGAACTGACTAGTTTTAATAACAGTTGAATCTCAAGAACTGACTGGTTTTAACAACAGTTGAATCTTAAGATAAAACTCGTTTTAACAGCAGTTGAATCTTAAGAAATGACTCGTTTTAATAACAGTTGAATCTTAAGAACTGACTCGTTTTAACAACAGTTCAACCTTAAGAACTGACTCGTTGTAACAACAGTTGAAACTTAAAATAAAATTCGTTTAACAACAGTTGAATCTTAAGAACTGGCTCGTTTTAACATCACATGTATATTATGATAAAACTCGTTTTAACAACAGTTGAATCTTAAAACTGACTCGTTTTAACAACAGTTCAAACTTAAGAACTGATTCGTTTTAACAACAGTTGAATCTTAAAATAAAATTCGTTTAACGACAGGTAAATCTTAAGAACTGGTTCGTTTTAACATCACATGTATATTATGATAAAACTCGTTTTAACAACAGGTGTATCTTAAGAACTGACTCGATATAACAACAGTTGAATCTTAAGAACTACCTCGTTTTAACAACAGTTGAACGTTAAGAACTGACTCGTTTTAACAACAGTTCAATCTTAAGATAAAACTGATTATAACAACAGTTGCATCTTAAGAACTGACTCGTTTTAACAACAGTTGAATCTTAAGAACTGACTCGTTTTAACGACAGATGAATCTTAAGATAAAACTCGTTTTAACAACAATTGAATCTTAAGAACTGATTCGTTTTAACAACAGTTGAATCTTAAGATAAAACTAGTTTTAACAACAGTTGAATCTTAAGAACTGACTCGTTTTAACAACAGTTGAAACTTCAAATAAAACTCGTTTTAACAACAGTTGAATCTTAAGAACTGACTCATTTTAACAACAGTTCAATCTTAAGAACTGACTCATTTTAACAACAGTTCAATCTTAAGAACTGATAGGTTTTAACAACAGTTGAATCTTAAGATAAAACTAGTTTTAACAACAGCTGAATCTTAAGATAAAACACGTGTTAACAACAGTTGAATCTTAAGAACTGACTCGTTTTATCAACAGTTCAACCTTACGAACTGACTCATTTTAACAACAGTTGAATCTTCAAATAAAACTCGTTTTAACAACAGTTGAATCTTAAGAACTGACTCATTTAACAACAGTTCAATCTTAAGAACGGATTCGTTTTAACAACAGTTGAATCTTAAGATAAAACTAGTTTTAATAACTGTTGAATCTTAAGATAAAACTCGTTTTAACAAGAGTTGAATCTTAAGAACTGACTCGCTTTAACAACAGTTGAATCTTAAATAAAACTCGTCTTATCAACAGTTTTATCTTAAGAACTGACTCGTTTTAACAACAGTTGAATCTTAAGAACTGATTGGTTTTAACAACAGATGAATCGTAAGAACAGACTCGTTTTAACAACAGTTCAACCTTAAGAACTGACTAGTTTTAATAACAGTTGAATCTCAAGAACTGACTGGTTTTAACAACAGTTGAATCTTAAGATAAAACTCGTTTTAACAGCAGTTGAATCTTAAGAAATGACTCGTTTTAATAACAGTTGAATCTTAAGAACTGACTCGTTTTAACAACAGTTCAACCTTAAGAACTGACTCGTTGTAACAACAGTTGAAACTTAAAATAAAATTCGTTTAACAACAGTTGAATCTTAAGAACTGGCTCGTTTTAACATCACATGTATATTATGATAAAACTCGTTTTAACAACAGTTGAATCTTAAAACTGACTCGTTTTAACAACAGTTCAAACTTAAGAACTGATTCGTTTTAACAACAGTTGAATCTTAAAATAAAATTCGTTTAACGACAGGTAAATCTTAAGAACTGGTTCGTTTTAACATCACATGTATATTATGATAAAACTCGTTTTAACAACAGGTGTATCTTAAGAACTGACTCGATATAACAACAGTTGAATCTTAAGAACTACCTCGTTTTAACAACAGTTGAACGTTAAGAACTGACTCGTTTTAACAACAGTTCAATCTTAAGATAAAACTGATTATAACAACAGTTGCATCTTAAGAACTGACTCGTTTTAACAACAGTTGAATCTTAAGAACTGACTCGTTTTAACGACAGATGAATCTTAAGATAAAACTCGTTTTAACAACAATTGAATCTTAAGAACTGATTCGTTTTAACAACAGTTGAATCTTAAGATAAAACTAGTTTTAACAACAGTTGAATCTTAAGAACTGACTCGTTTTAACAACAGTTGAAACTTCAAATAAAACTCGTTTTAACAACAGTTGAATCTTAAGAACTGACTCATTTTAACAACAGTTCAATCTTAAGAACTGACTCATTTTAACAACAGTTCAATCTTAAGAACTGATAGGTTTTAACAACAGTTGAATCTTAAGATAAAACTAGTTTTAATAACTGTTGAATCTTAAGATAAAACTCGTTTTAACAAGAGTTGAATCTTAAGAACTGACTCGTTTTAACAACAGTTGAATCTTAAATAAAACTCGTTTTAACAACAGTTGAATCTTAAGAACTGACTCGTTTTAACAACAGTTGAATCTTAAGAACTGACTGGTTTTAACAACAGATGAATCTCAAGAACTGACTCGTTTTAACAACAGTTCAACCTTAAGAACTGACTAGTTTTAACAACAGTTGAATCTCAAGAACTGACTCGTTTTAACAACAGTTGAATCTTAAGATAAAACTCGTTTTAACAACAGTTGAATCTTAAGAAATGACTCGTTTTAATAACAGTTGAATCTTAAGAACTGACTCGTTTTAACAACAGTTCAACCTTAAGAACTGACTCGTTGTAACAACAATTGAAACTTCAAATAAAACTCGTTTTAACCACAGTTGAATCTTAAGAACTGAATCATTTTAACAACAGTTGAATCTTAAGAACTGACTCGTGTTAACAACAATTGAATCTTAAGATAAAACTCGTTTTAACAAAAGTTGAATCTTAAGAACTGACTCGTTTTAACAACAGTTCAGCCTTAAGAACTGACTAGTTTTAACAACAGTTTAATCTTAGAATAAAACTCGTTTTAACAACAGTTGAATCATAAGAACTGATTCGTTTTAACAACAGTTGAATCTTAAGATAAAACTCGTTTTAACAACAATTGAATCTTAAGAACTGACTCGTTTTAACAACGGCTGAATCTTAAGATAAAACTCGTTTTAACGACAGTTGAATCTTAAGAACTGACTCGTTTTATCAACAGTTCAACCTTAAGAACTGACTCATTTTAACAACAGTTGAATCTTCAAATAAAACTCGTTTTAACAACAGTTGAATCTTAAGAACTGAATCGTTTTAACATCAGCTGAATCTTAAGATAAACTCGTTTTAACAACAGTTGAATCTTAAAATAAATCTCGTTTTAACAACATTTGAATCTTAAGAACTGACTCGTTTTAACAACAGCTGAATCTTAAGATAAAACTCGTTTTAACAACAGTTGAATCTTAAGAACTGACTCGTTTTATCAACAGTTCAACCTGAAGAACTGACTCGATTTAACAACAGTTGAATCTTAAGAACTGACTCGTTTTAACAACAGGTGAATCTTAAGAACTGACTGGTTTTAACAACAGTTGAATCTTAAATAAAACTCGTTTTAACAAAGGTTGAAAATTAAGAACTGACTCGTTTTAAACAACAGTTGAATCTTAAGATAAAATTCGTTTTAACAACAGTTGAATCTTAAGAACTGATTCGTTTTAACAACAGTTCAACCTAAGAACAGACTCGTTTTAACAACAGTTGAATCTTAAATAAAACTCGTTTTAACAACAGTTGAATCTTAAGAACTGACTCGTTTTAACAACAGTTGAATCTTAAGAACTGACTGGTTTTAACAACAGATGAATCTTAAGAACTGACTCGTTTTAACAACAGTTCAACCTTAAGAACTGACTAGTTTTAACAACAGTTGAATCTCAAGAACTGACTCGTTTTAACAACAGATGAATCTTGAGATAAAACTCGTTTTAACAACAGTTGAATCTTAAGAAATGACTCGTTTTAATAACAGTTGAATCTTAAGAACTGACTCGTTTTAACAACAGTTCAACCTGAAGAACTGACTCGTTGTAACAACAGTTGAAACTTCAAATAAAACTCGTTTTAACCACAGTTGAATCTTAAGAACTGAATCATTTTAACAACAGTTGAATCTTAAGAACTGACTCGTGTTAACAACAATTGAATCTTCAGATAAAACTCGTTTTAACAAAAGTTGAATCTTAAGAACTGACTCGTTTTAACAACAGTTCAACCTTAAGAACTTACTAGTTTTAACAACAGTTTAATCTCAGAATAAAATTCGTTTTAACAACAGTTGAATCTTAATAACTGACTCGTTTATACAAAAGTTGAATCTTACGAACTGACTCGTTTTAACAATAGTTGTCTCTTAAGATAAAACTCGTTTTAACAACAGTTGAATTTTAAAACTGACTCGTTTTAACAACAGTTCAAACTTAAGAACTCATTCGTTTTAACAACAGTTGAATCTTAAAATAAAATTCGTTTAACAACAGTTGAATCTTAAGAACTGGCTCGTTTTAACATCACATGTATATTATGATAAAACTCGTTTTAACAACAGCTGTATCTTAAGAGCTGACTCGATATAACAACAGTTGAATCTTAAGAACTACCTAGTTTTAACAACAGTTGAATGTTAAGAACTGACTCGTTTTAACAACAGTTCAATCTTAAGATAAAACTGATTATAACAACAGTTGCATCTTAAGAACTGAGATTGTTTTAACAACAGTTGAATCTGAAGAACTGACTCGTTTTAACAACAGTTGAATCTGAAGATAAAACTCGTTTAACAACAGTTGAATCTTAAGAACTGACTCGTTTTAACGACAGATGAATCTTATGATAAAACTCGTTTTAACAACAATTGAATCTTAAGAACTGAGTCGTTTTAACAACAGTTGAATCTTAAGATAAAACTAGTTTTAACAACAGTTGAATCTTAAGATAAAACTAGTTTTAACAACAGTTGAATCTTAAGAACTGACTCGTTTTAACAACAGTTGAAACTTCAAATAAAACTCGTTTTAACAACAGTTGAATCTTAAGAACTGACTCATTTTAACAACAGTTCAATCTTAAGAACTGATTCGTTTTAACAACAGTTGAATCTTAAGATAAAACTAGTTTTAATAACTGTTGAATCTTAAGATAAAACTCGTTTTAACAAGAGTTGAATCTTAAGAACTGACTCGTTTTAACAACAGTTGAATCTTAATTAAAACTCGTTTTAACAACAGTTGAATCTTAAGAACTGCCTCGTTTTATCAACAGTACAACCTTAAGAACAGACTCGTTTTAACAACAGTTGAATCTTCAAATAAAACTCGTTTTAACAACAGTTGAATCTTAAGAACTGACTCGTTTTAACAACATTTGAATCTTAAGATAAAACTCGTTTTAACAACAGTTGAATCTTAAGAACTGACTCGTTTTAACAACAGATGAATCTTAAGATCAAACTCGTTTTAACAACAGTTGAATCTTAAGAACTGACTCGTTTTAATAACAGTTGAGTCTTAAGAACTGACTCATTTTAGCAACAGTTGAATCTTAAGAACTGACTCGTTTTAACAACAGTTGAATCTTAAGAACTGACTCGTTTTAACAACAGTTGAATCTTAAGATAAAACTCGTTTTAACAACAGTTGAATCATAAGAACTGACTCGTTTTAACAACAGCTGAATCTTAAGATAAAACACGTGTTAACAACAGTTGAATCTTAAGAACTGACTCGTTTTATCAACAGTTCAACCTTACGAACTGACTCATTTTAACAACAGTTGAATCTTCAAATAAAACTCGTTTTAACAACAGTTGAATCTTAAGATAAAACTAGTTTTAATAACTGTTGAATCTTAAGATAAAACTCGTTTTAACAAGAGTTGAATCTTAAGAACTGACTCGCTTTAACAACAGTTGAATCTTAAATAAAACTCGTCTTAACAACAGTTTTATCTTAAGAACTGACTCGTTTTAACAACAGTTGAATCTTAAGAACTGGTTGGTTTTAACAACAGATGAATCGTAAGAACTGACTCGTTTTAACAACAGTTCAACCTTAAGAACTGACTAGTTTTAATAACAGTTGAATCTCAAGAACTGACTGGTTTTAACAACAGTTGAATCTTAAGATAAAACTCGTTTTAACAGCAGTTGAATCTTAAGAAATGACTCGTTTTAATAACAGTTGAATCTTAAGAACTGACTCGTTTTAACAACAGTTCAACCTTAAGAACTGACTCGTTGTAACAACAGTTGAAACTTCAAATAAAACTCGTTTTAACAACAGTTGAATCTTAAAACTAACTCGTTTTAACAACAGTTCAAACTTAAGAACTGATTCGTTTTAACAACAGTTGAATCTTAAAATAAAATTCGTTTAACGACAGGTGAATCTTAAGAACTGGTTCGTTTTAACATCACATGTATATTATGATAAAACTCGTTTTAACAACAGGTGTATCTTAAGAACTGACTCGATATAACAACAGTTGAATCTTAAGAACTACCTCGTTTTAACAACAGTTGAACGATAAGAACTGACTCGTTTTAACAACAGTTCAATCTTAAGATAAAACTCGTTTTAACAACAATTGAATCTTAAGAACTGATTCGTTTTATCAACAGTTGAATCTTAAGATAAAACTAGTTTTAACAACAGTTGAATCTTAAGAACTGACTCGTTTTAACAACAGTTGAAACTTCAAATAAAACTCGTTTTAACAACAGTTGAATCTTAAGAACTGACTCATTTTAACAACAGTTCAATCTTAAGAACTGATTCGTTTTAACAACAGTTGAATCTTAAGATAAAACTAGTTTTACAACAGTTGAATCTTAAGAACTGACTCGTTTTAACAACAGTTGAAACTTCAAATAAAACTCGTTTTAACAACAGTTGAATCTTAAGAACTGACTCATTTTAACAACAGTTCAATCTTAAGAACTGATTCGTTTTAACAACAGTTGAATCTTAAGATAAAACTAGTTTTATAACTGTTCAATCTTAAGATGAAACTCGTTTTAACAAGAGTTGAATCTTAAGAACTGACTCGTTTTAACAACAGTTGAATCTTAAGATAAAACTCGTTTTAACAACAGTTGAATCTTAAGACCTGACTCGTTTTAACAACAGTTCAACCTTAAGAACTGACTCGTTTTAACAACAGTTGAATCTTCAATTAAAACTTGTTTTAACAACAGTTGAATCTTTAGAACTGACTCGTTTCAACAACAGTTGAATCTTATGATAAAACTCATTTAACAACAGTTGAATCTTAAGATAAAACTCGTTTTAACAACAGTTGAATCTTAAGAACTGACTCGTTTTAACAACAGCTGAATCTTAAGATAAAGCTCGTATTAACAACAGTTGAATCTTAAGAACTGACTCGTTTTATCAACAGTACAACCTTAAGAACTGACTCGTTTTAACAACAGTTGTATCTTCAAATAAAACTCGTTTTAACAACAGTTGAATTTTAAGAACTGACTCGTTTTAACAACAGTTGAATCTTAAGATAAAACTCGTTTTAGCAACAGTTGAATCTTAAGAACTGACTCGTTTTAACAACAGCTGAATCTTAAGATAAAACTCGTTTTAACAACAGTTGAATCTTAAGAACTGACTCGTTTTAACAACAGTTGAATCTTAAGAACTGACTCGTTTTAATAACAGTTGAATCTTAAGAACTGACTCGTTTTAGCAACAGTTGAATCTTAAGAACTGATTCGTTTTAACAACAGCTGAATCTTAAGATAAACTCGTTTTAACAACAGTTGAATCTTAAGATAAAACTCGTTTTAACAACAGTTGAATCTTAAGAACTGACTCGTTTTATCAACAGCTGAATCTTAAGATAAAACTCGTTTTAACAACAGTTGAATCTTAAGAACTGACTCGTTTTATCAACAGTTCAACCTTAAGAACTGACTCATTTTAACAACAGTTGAATCTTCAAATAAAACTCCTTTTAACAACAGTTGAATCTTAAGAACTGACTCGTTTTAAAAACAGCTGAATTTTAAGATAAACTCGTTTTAACAACAGTTGAATCTTAAGAACTGACTCGTTTTAACAACAGCTAAATCTTAAGATAAAACTCGTTTTAACAACAGTTGAATCTTAAGAACTGACTCGTTTTAACAACAGTTGAATCTACAAATAAACCTCGTTTTAACAACAGTTTAATCTTAAGAACAGACTCGTTTTAACAACAGTTGAATCTTAAGATAAAATTCGTTTTAACAACAGTTGAATCTTAAGAACTTATTCGTTTTAACAACAGTTCAAACTTAAGAACTGACTCGTTTTAACAACAGTTGAATCTTAAGATAAAACTCGTTTTAACAACAGTTGAATCTTAAGAACTGACTCGTTTTATCAACAGTTCAACCTTAAGAACTGACTCGTTTTATCAACAGTACAACCTTAAGAACTGACTCGTTTTATCAACAGTTGAATCTTCAAATAAAACTCGTTTTAACAACAGTTGAATCTTAAGAACTGACTCGTTTTAACAACAGTTGAATCTTAAGAACTGACTCGTTTTAACAACAGATGAATCTTAAGATAAAACTCGTTTTAACAACAGTTGAATCTTAAGAACTGACTTGTTTTAACAACAGTTGAATCGTAAGAACTGACTCGTTTTAATAACAGTTGAATCTTAAGAACTGACTCGTTTTAGCAACAGTTGAATCTTAAGAACTGACTCGTTTTATCAACAGTTCAACCTTAAGAACTGACTCATTTTAACAACAGTTGAATCTTCAAATATAACTCGTTTTAACAACAGTTGAATCTTAAGAACTGATTCGTTTTAACAACAGCTGAATCTTAAGATAAACTCGTTTTAACAACAGTTGAATCTTAAGAACTGACTCGTTTTAACAACAGCTGAATCTTAAGATAAAACTCGTTTTAACAACAGTTGAATCTTAAGAACTGACTCGTTTTATCAACAGTTCAACCTTAAGAACTGACTCATTTTAACAACAGTTGAATCTTCAAATAAAACTCGTTTTAACAACAGTTGAATCTTTAGAACTGACTCGTTTCAACAACAGTTGAATCTTATGATAAAACTCATTTAACAACAGTTGAATCTTAAGATAAAACTCGTTTTAACAACAGTTGAATCTTAAGAACTGACTCGTTTTAACAACAGCTGAATCTTAGGATAAAGCTCGTATTAACAACAGTTGAATCTTAAGAACTGACTCGTTTTATCAACAGTAGAACCTTAAGAACTGACTCGTTTTAACAACAGTTGTATCTTCAAATAAAACTCGTTTTAACAACAGTTGAATTTTAAGAACTGACTCGTTTTAACAACAATTGAATCTTAAGATAAAACTCGTTTTAGCAACAGTTGAATCTTAAGAACTGACTCGTTTTAACAACAGCTGAATCTTAAGATAAAACTCGTTTTAACAACAGTTGAATCTTAAGAACTGACTCGTTTTAACAACAGTTGAATCTTAAGAACTGACTCGTTTTAATAACAGTTGAATCTTAAGAACTGACTCGTTTTAGCAACAGTTGAATCTTAAGAACTGATTCGTTTTAACAACAGCTGAATCTTAAGATAAACTCGTTTTAACAACAGTTGAATCTTAAGATAAACTCGTTTTAACAACAGTTGAATCTTAAGAACTGACTCGTTTTATCAACAACTGAATCTTAAGATAAAACTCGTTTTAACAACAGTTGAATCTTAAGAACTGACTCGTTTTATCAACAGTTCAACCTTAAGAAGTGACTCATTTTAACAACAGTTGAATCTTCAAATAAAACTCCTTTTAACAACAGTTGAATCTTAAGAACTGACTCGTTTTAACAACAGCTGAATCTTAAGATAAAACTCGTTTTAACAACAGTTGAATCTTAAGAACTGACTCGTTTTAACAACAGTTGAAACTTCAAATAAAACTCGTTTTAACAACAGTTGAATCTTAAGAACTGACTCATTTTAACAACAGTTCAATCTTAAGAACTGACTCATTTTAACAACAGTTCAATCTTAAGAACTGATAGGTTTTAACAACAGTTGAATCTTAAGATAAAACTAGTTTTAATAACTGTTGAATCTTAAGATAAAACTCGTTTTAACAAGAGTTGAATCTTAAGAACTGACTCGTTTTAACAACAGTTGAATCTTAAATAAAACTCGTTTTAACAACAGTTGAATCTTAAGAACTGACTCGTTTTAACAACAGTTGAATCTTAAGAACTGACTGGTTTTAACAACAGATGAATCTCAAGAACTGACTCGTTTTAACAACAGTTCAACCTTAAGAACTGACTAGTTTTAACAACAGTTGAATCTCAAGAACTGACTCGTTTTAACAACAGTTGAATCTTAAGATAAAACTCGTTTTAACAACAGTTGAATCTTAAGAAATGACTCGTTTTAATAACAGTTGAATCTTAAGAACTGACTCGTTTTAACAACAGTTCAACCTTAAGAACTGACTCGTTGTAACAACAATTGAAACTTCAAATAAAACTCGTTTTAACCACAGTTGAATCTTAAGAACTGAATCATTTTAACAACAGTTGAATCTTAAGAACTGACTCGTGTTAACAACAATTGAATCTTAAGATAAAACTCGTTTTAACAAAAGTTGAATCTTAAGAACTGACTCGTTTTAACAACAGTTCAGCCTTAAGAACTGACTAGTTTTAACAACAGTTTAATCTTAGAATAAAACTCGTTTTAACAACAGTTGAATCATAAGAACTGATTCGTTTTAACAACAGTTGAATCTTAAGATAAAACTCGTTTTAACAACAATTGAATCTTAAGAACTGACTCGTTTTAACAACGGCTGAATCTTAAGATAAAACTCGTTTTAACGACAGTTGAATCTTAAGAACTGACTCGTTTTATCAACAGTTCAACCTTAAGAACTGACTCATTTTAACAACAGTTGAATCTTCAAATAAAACTCGTTTTAACAACAGTTGAATCTTAAGAACTGAATCGTTTTAACATCAGCTGAATCTTAAGATAAACTCGTTTTAACAACAGTTGAATCTTAAAATAAATCTCGTTTTAACAACATTTGAATCTTAAGAACTGACTCGTTTTAACAACAGCTGAATCTTAAGATAAAACTCGTTTTAACAACAGTTGAATCTTAAGAACTGACTCGTTTTATCAACAGTTCAACCTGAAGAACTGACTCGATTTAACAACAGTTGAATCTTAAGAACTGACTCGTTTTAACAACAGGTGAATCTTAAGAACTGACTGGTTTTAACAACAGTTGAATCTTAAATAAAACTCGTTTTAACAAAGGTTGAAAATTAAGAACTGACTCGTTTTAAACAACAGTTGAATCTTAAGATAAAATTCGTTTTAACAACAGTTGAATCTTAAGAACTGATTCGTTTTAACAACAGTTCAACCTAAGAACAGACTCGTTTTAACAACAGTTGAATCTTAAATAAAACTCGTTTTAACAACAGTTGAATCTTAAGAACTGACTCGTTTTAACAACAGTTGAATCTTAAGAACTGACTGGTTTTAACAACAGATGAATCTTAAGAACTGACTCGTTTTAACAACAGTTCAACCTTAAGAACTGACTAGTTTTAACAACAGTTGAATCTCAAGAACTGACTCGTTTTAACAACAGATGAATCTTGAGATAAAACTCGTTTTAACAACAGTTGAATCTTAAGAAATGACTCGTTTTAATAACAGTTGAATCTTAAGAACTGACTCGTTTTAACAACAGTTCAACCTGAAGAACTGACTCGTTGTAACAACAGTTGAAACTTCAAATAAAACTCGTTTTAACCACAGTTGAATCTTAAGAACTGAATCATTTTAACAACAGTTGAATCTTAAGAACTGACTCGTGTTAACAACAATTGAATCTTCAGATAAAACTCGTTTTAACAAAAGTTGAATCTTAAGAACTGACTCGTTTTAACAACAGTTCAACCTTAAGAACTTACTAGTTTTAACAACAGTTTAATCTCAGAATAAAATTCGTTTTAACAACAGTTGAATCTTAATAACTGACTCGTTTATACAAAAGTTGAATCTTACGAACTGACTCGTTTTAACAATAGTTGTCTCTTAAGATAAAACTCGTTTTAACAACAGTTGAATTTTAAAACTGACTCGTTTTAACAACAGTTCAAACTTAAGAACTCATTCGTTTTAACAACAGTTGAATCTTAAAATAAAATTCGTTTAACAACAGTTGAATCTTAAGAACTGGCTCGTTTTAACATCACATGTATATTATGATAAAACTCGTTTTAACAACAGCTGTATCTTAAGAGCTGACTCGATATAACAACAGTTGAATCTTAAGAACTACCTAGTTTTAACAACAGTTGAATGTTAAGAACTGACTCGTTTTAACAACAGTTCAATCTTAAGATAAAACTGATTATAACAACAGTTGCATCTTAAGAACTGAGATTGTTTTAACAACAGTTGAATCTGAAGAACTGACTCGTTTTAACAACAGTTGAATCTGAAGATAAAACTCGTTTAACAACAGTTGAATCTTAAGAACTGACTCGTTTTAACGACAGATGAATCTTATGATAAAACTCGTTTTAACAACAATTGAATCTTAAGAACTGAGTCGTTTTAACAACAGTTGAATCTTAAGATAAAACTAGTTTTAACAACAGTTGAATCTTAAGATAAAACTAGTTTTAACAACAGTTGAATCTTAAGAACTGACTCGTTTTAACAACAGTTGAAACTTCAAATAAAACTCGTTTTAACAACAGTTGAATCTTAAGAACTGACTCATTTTAACAACAGTTCAATCTTAAGAACTGATTCGTTTTAACAACAGTTGAATCTTAAGATAAAACTAGTTTTAATAACTGTTGAATCTTAAGATAAAACTCGTTTTAACAAGAGTTGAATCTTAAGAACTGACTCGTTTTAACAACAGTTGAATCTTAATTAAAACTCGTTTTAACAACAGTTGAATCTTAAGAACTGCCTCGTTTTATCAACAGTACAACCTTAAGAACAGACTCGTTTTAACAACAGTTGAATCTTCAAATAAAACTCGTTTTAACAACAGTTGAATCTTAAGAACTGACTCGTTTTAACAACAGTTGAATCTTAAGATAAAACTCGTTTTAACAACAGTTGAATCTTAAGAACTGACTCGTTTTAACAACAGATGAATCTTAAGATCAAACTCGTTTTAACAACAGTTGAATCTTAAGAACTGACTCGTTTTAATAACAGTTGAGTCTTAAGAACTGACTCATTTTAGCAACAGTTGAATCTTAAGAACTGACTCGTTTTAACAACAGTTGAATCTTAAGAACTGACTCGTTTTAACAACAGTTGAATCTTAAGATAAAACTCGTTTTAACAACAGTTGAATCATAAGAACTGACTCGTTTTAACAACAGCTGAATCTTAAGATAAAACACGTGTTAACAACAGTTGAATCTTAAGAACTGACTCGTTTTATCAACAGTTCAACCTTACGAACTGACTCATTTTAACAACAGTTGAATCTTCAAATAAAACTCGTTTTAACAACAGTTGAATCTTAAGATAAAACTAGTTTTAATAACTGTTGAATCTTAAGATAAAACTCGTTTTAACAAGAGTTGAATCTTAAGAACTGACTCGCTTTAACAACAGTTGAATCTTAAATAAAACTCGTCTTAACAACAGTTTTATCTTAAGAACTGACTCGTTTTAACAACAGTTGAATCTTAAGAACTGGTTGGTTTTAACAACAGATGAATCGTAAGAACTGACTCGTTTTAACAACAGTTCAACCTTAAGAACTGACTAGTTTTAATAACAGTTGAATCTCAAGAACTGACTGGTTTTAACAACAGTTGAATCTTAAGATAAAACTCGTTTTAACAGCAGTTGAATCTTAAGAAATGACTCGTTTTAATAACAGTTGAATCTTAAGAACTGACTCGTTTTAACAACAGTTCAACCTTAAGAACTGACTCGTTGTAACAACAGTTGAAACTTCAAATAAAACTCGTTTTAACAACAGTTGAATCTTAAAACTAACTCGTTTTAACAACAGTTCAAACTTAAGAACTGATTCGTTTTAACAACAGTTGAATCTTAAAATAAAATTCGTTTAACGACAGGTGAATCTTAAGAACTGGTTCGTTTTAACATCACATGTATATTATGATAAAACTCGTTTTAACAACAGGTGTATCTTAAGAACTGACTCGATATAACAACAGTTGAATCTTAAGAACTACCTCGTTTTAACAACAGTTGAACGATAAGAACTGACTCGTTTTAACAACAGTTCAATCTTAAGATAAAACTCGTTTTAACAACAATTGAATCTTAAGAACTGATTCGTTTTATCAACAGTTGAATCTTAAGATAAAACTAGTTTTAACAACAGTTGAATCTTAAGAACTGACTCGTTTTAACAACAGTTGAAACTTCAAATAAAACTCGTTTTAACAACAGTTGAATCTTAAGAACTGACTCATTTTAACAACAGTTCAATCTTAAGAACTGATTCGTTTTAACAACAGTTGAATCTTAAGATAAAACTAGTTTTACAACAGTTGAATCTTAAGAACTGACTCGTTTTAACAACAGTTGAAACTTCAAATAAAACTCGTTTTAACAACAGTTGAATCTTAAGAACTGACTCATTTTAACAACAGTTCAATCTTAAGAACTGATTCGTTTTAACAACAGTTGAATCTTAAGATAAAACTAGTTTTATAACTGTTCAATCTTAAGATGAAACTCGTTTTAACAAGAGTTGAATCTTAAGAACTGACTCGTTTTAACAACAGTTGAATCTTAAGATAAAACTCGTTTTAACAACAGTTGAATCTTAAGACCTGACTCGTTTTAACAACAGTTCAACCTTAAGAACTGACTCGTTTTAACAACAGTTGAATCTTCAATTAAAACTTGTTTTAACAACAGTTGAATCTTTAGAACTGACTCGTTTCAACAACAGTTGAATCTTATGATAAAACTCATTTAACAACAGTTGAATCTTAAGATAAAACTCGTTTTAACAACAGTTGAATCTTAAGAACTGACTCGTTTTAACAACAGCTGAATCTTAAGATAAAGCTCGTATTAACAACAGTTGAATCTTAAGAACTGACTCGTTTTATCAACAGTACAACCTTAAGAACTGACTCGTTTTAACAACAGTTGTATCTTCAAATAAAACTCGTTTTAACAACAGTTGAATTTTAAGAACTGACTCGTTTTAACAACAGTTGAATCTTAAGATAAAACTCGTTTTAGCAACAGTTGAATCTTAAGAACTGACTCGTTTTAACAACAGCTGAATCTTAAGATAAAACTCGTTTTAACAACAGTTGAATCTTAAGAACTGACTCGTTTTAACAACAGTTGAATCTTAAGAACTGACTCGTTTTAATAACAGTTGAATCTTAAGAACTGACTCGTTTTAGCAACAGTTGAATCTTAAGAACTGATTCGTTTTAACAACAGCTGAATCTTAAGATAAACTCGTTTTAACAACAGTTGAATCTTAAGATAAAACTCGTTTTAACAACAGTTGAATCTTAAGAACTGACTCGTTTTATCAACAGCTGAATCTTAAGATAAAACTCGTTTTAACAACAGTTGAATCTTAAGAACTGACTCGTTTTATCAACAGTTCAACCTTAAGAACTGACTCATTTTAACAACAGTTGAATCTTCAAATAAAACTCCTTTTAACAACAGTTGAATCTTAAGAACTGACTCGTTTTAAAAACAGCTGAATTTTAAGATAAACTCGTTTTAACAACAGTTGAATCTTAAGAACTGACTCGTTTTAACAACAGCTAAATCTTAAGATAAAACTCGTTTTAACAACAGTTGAATCTTAAGAACTGACTCGTTTTAACAACAGTTGAATCTACAAATAAACCTCGTTTTAACAACAGTTTAATCTTAAGAACAGACTCGTTTTAACAACAGTTGAATCTTAAGATAAAATTCGTTTTAACAACAGTTGAATCTTAAGAACTTATTCGTTTTAACAACAGTTCAAACTTAAGAACTGACTCGTTTTAACAACAGTTGAATCTTAAGATAAAACTCGTTTTAACAACAGTTGAATCTTAAGAACTGACTCGTTTTATCAACAGTTCAACCTTAAGAACTGACTCGTTTTATCAACAGTACAACCTTAAGAACTGACTCGTTTTATCAACAGTTGAATCTTCAAATAAAACTCGTTTTAACAACAGTTGAATCTTAAGAACTGACTCGTTTTAACAACAGTTGAATCTTAAGAACTGACTCGTTTTAACAACAGATGAATCTTAAGATAAAACTCGTTTTAACAACAGTTGAATCTTAAGAACTGACTTGTTTTAACAACAGTTGAATCGTAAGAACTGACTCGTTTTAATAACAGTTGAATCTTAAGAACTGACTCGTTTTAGCAACAGTTGAATCTTAAGAACTGACTCGTTTTATCAACAGTTCAACCTTAAGAACTGACTCATTTTAACAACAGTTGAATCTTCAAATATAACTCGTTTTAACAACAGTTGAATCTTAAGAACTGATTCGTTTTAACAACAGCTGAATCTTAAGATAAACTCGTTTTAACAACAGTTGAATCTTAAGAACTGACTCGTTTTAACAACAGCTGAATCTTAAGATAAAACTCGTTTTAACAACAGTTGAATCTTAAGAACTGACTCGTTTTATCAACAGTTCAACCTTAAGAACTGACTCATTTTAACAACAGTTGAATCTTCAAATAAAACTCGTTTTAACAACAGTTGAATCTTTAGAACTGACTCGTTTCAACAACAGTTGAATCTTATGATAAAACTCATTTAACAACAGTTGAATCTTAAGATAAAACTCGTTTTAACAACAGTTGAATCTTAAGAACTGACTCGTTTTAACAACAGCTGAATCTTAGGATAAAGCTCGTATTAACAACAGTTGAATCTTAAGAACTGACTCGTTTTATCAACAGTAGAACCTTAAGAACTGACTCGTTTTAACAACAGTTGTATCTTCAAATAAAACTCGTTTTAACAACAGTTGAATTTTAAGAACTGACTCGTTTTAACAACAATTGAATCTTAAGATAAAACTCGTTTTAGCAACAGTTGAATCTTAAGAACTGACTCGTTTTAACAACAGCTGAATCTTAAGATAAAACTCGTTTTAACAACAGTTGAATCTTAAGAACTGACTCGTTTTAACAACAGTTGAATCTTAAGAACTGACTCGTTTTAATAACAGTTGAATCTTAAGAACTGACTCGTTTTAGCAACAGTTGAATCTTAAGAACTGATTCGTTTTAACAACAGCTGAATCTTAAGATAAACTCGTTTTAACAACAGTTGAATCTTAAGATAAACTCGTTTTAACAACAGTTGAATCTTAAGAACTGACTCGTTTTATCAACAACTGAATCTTAAGATAAAACTCGTTTTAACAACAGTTGAATCTTAAGAACTGACTCGTTTTATCAACAGTTCAACCTTAAGAAGTGACTCATTTTAACAACAGTTGAATCTTCAAATAAAACTCCTTTTAACAACAGTTGAATCTTAAGAACTGACTCGTTTTAACAACAGCTGAATCTTAAGATAAAACTCGTTTTAACAACAGTTGAATCTTAAGAACTGACTCGTTTTATCAACAGTTCAACCTTAAGAACTGACTCATTTTAACAACAGTTGAATCTTCAAATAAAACTCGTTTTAACAACAGTTGAATCTTAAGAACTGATTCGTGTTAACAACAGCTGAATCTTAAGATAAACTCGTTTTAACAACAGTTGAATCTTAAGATAAAACTCGTTTTAACAACAGTTGAATCTTAAGAACTGATTCGTTTCAACAACAGCTGAATCTTAAGATAAACTCGTTTTAACAACAGTTGAATCTTAAGAACTGACTCGTTTTAACAACAGTTGAATCTTAAGATAAAACTCGTTTTAACAACAGTTGAATCTTAAGAACTGACTCGTTTTAACAACAGATGAATCTTAAGATAAAACTCGTTTTAACAACAGATGAATCTTAAGAACTGACTCGTTTTAACAACAGTTGAATCTTAAGAACTGACTCGTTTTAATAACAGTTGAATCTTAAGAACTGACTCGTTTTAACAACAGTTGAATCTTAAGAACTGACTCGTTTTATCAACAGTTCAACCTTAAGAACTGACTCATTTTAACAACAGTTGAATCTTCAAATAAAACTCGTTTTAACAACAGTTGAATCTTAAGAACTGATTCGTGTTAACAACAGCTGAATCTTAAGATAAACTCGTTTTAACAACAGTTAAAACTTAAGATAAAACTCGTTTTAACAACAGTTGAATCTTAAGAACTGATTCGTTTTAACAACAGCTGAATCTTAAGATATACTCGTTTTAACAACAGTTGAATCTTAAGAACTGACTCATTTTAACAACAGCTGAATTTTAAGATAAACTCGTTTTAACAACAGTTGAATCTTAAGAACTGACTCGTTTTAACAACAGCTAAATCTTAAGATAAAACTCGTTTTAACAACAGTTGAATCTTAAGAACTGACTCATTTTAACAACAGTTGAATCTTAAGATAAAACTCGTTTTAACAACAGTTGAATCTTAAGACCTGACTCGTTTTAACAACAGTTTAACCTTAAGAACTGACTCGTTTTAACAACAGTTGAATCTTAAAATAAAACTTGTTTTAACAAGAGTTGAATCTTAAAAACTGACTCGTTTTAACAACAGTTGAATCTTATGATAAAACTCATTTTAACAACAGTTGAATCTTAAGATAAAACTCGTTTTAACAACAGTTGAATCTTAAGAACTGACTCGTTTTAACAACAGTTGAATCTTAAGATAAAACTCGTTTTAACAACAGTTGAATCTTAAGAACTGATTCGTTTTAACAACAGCTGAATCTTAAGATAAACTCGTTTTAACAACAGTTGAATCTTAAGAACTGACTCGTTTTAACAACAGCTGAATTTTAAGATAAACTCGTTTTAACAACAGTTGAATCTTAAGAACTGACTCGTTTTAACAACAGCTAAATCTTAAGATAAAACTCGTTTTAACAACAGTTGAATCTTAAGAACTAACTCGTTTTAACAACAGTTGAATCTTAAGATAAAACTCGTTTTAACAACAGTTGAATCTTAAGAACTGACTCGTTTTAACAACAGTTGAATCTACAAATAAACCTCGTTTTGACAACAGTTTAATCTTAAGAACTGACTCGTTTTAACGACAGTTGAATCTTAAGATAAAATTCGTTTTAACAACAGTTGAATCTTAAGAACTGCTTCGTTTTAACAACAGTTCAAACTTAAGAACTGAATCGTTTTAACAACAGTTGAATCTTAAGATAAATCTCGTTTTAACAACAGTTGAATCTTAAGAACTAACTCGTTTTATCAACAGTTCAACCTTAAGAACTGACTCGTGTTAACAACAGTTGAATCTTCAAATAAAACTCGTTTTAACAACAGTTGAATCTTAAGAACTGACTCATTTTAACAACAGTTGAATCTTATGAACTGACTCGTTTTAACAACAGCTGAATCTTAAGATAAAACTCGTATTAACAACAGTTGAATCTTAAGAACTGACTCGTTTTAACAACAGCTTAATCTTAAGATAAAACTTGTTTTAACAACAGTTGAATCTTAAGAACTGACTCGTTTTAACAACAGTTGAATCTTAAGATAAAACTCGTTTTAACAACAGTTGAATCTTAAGAACTAACTCGTTTTAACAACAGCTGAATCTTAAGATAAATCTCGTTTTAACAACAGTTGAATCTTAAGAACTGATTCGTGTTAACAACAGCTGAATCTTAAGATAAACTCGTTTTAACAACAGTTGAATCTTAAGATAAAACTCGTTTTAACAACAGTTGAAACTTAAGAACTGATTCGTTTTAACAACAGCTGATTCTTAAGATAAACTCGTTTTAACAACAGTTGAATCTTAAGAACTGACTCATTTTAACAACAACTGAATTTTAAGATAAACTCGTTTTAACAACAGTTGAATCTTAAGAACTGACTCGTTTTAACAACAGCTAAATCTTAAGATAAAACTCGTTTTAACAACATTTGAATGTTAAGAACTAACTCGTGTTAACAACAGTTGAATCTTAAGATAAAACTCGTTTTATCAACAGTTGAATCTTAAGAACTGACTCGTTTTAACAACAGTTGAATCTTAAGATAAAATCCGTTTTAACAACAGTTGAATCTTAAGAACTGATTCGTTTTAACAACAGTTCAAACTTAAGAACTGACTCGTTTTAACAACAGTTGAATCTTATGATAAAACTCATTTTAACAACAGTTGAATCTTAAGAACTGATTCGTTTTAACAACAGATGAATCTTAAGATAAACCTCGTTTTAACAAAAGATGAATCTTAAGAACTGGCTCGTTTTAACAACAGTTGAATCTTAAGATATAACTCGTTTTAACAACAGTTGAATCTTAAGAACTGACTCGTTTTAACAACAGTTCAACCTTAAGAACTGACTCGTTTAACAACAGTTGATTCTTCAAATAAAACTCGTTTTAACAACAGTTCAAACTTAAGAACTGACTCGTTTTAACAACAGTTGAATCTTAAGATAAAACTCGTTTTAACAACAGTTGAATCTTAAGAACTGATTCGTATTAACAACAGTTGAATATTAAGATAAAACTCGTTTTAACAACAGTTAAATCTTAAGAACTGACTCGTTTTAACAACAGTTGAATCTTAAGATAAAACTCGTTTTAACAACAGTTGAATCTTAAGAACTGTCTCGTTTTAACAACAGTTGAATCTTAAGAACTGACTCGTTTTAACAACAGTTGAATCTTATGATAAAACTCATTTTAACAACAGTTGAATCTTAAGATAAAACTCGTTTTAACAACAGTTGAATCTTAAGAACTGACTCGTTTTAACAACAGTTGAATCTTAAGATAAAACTCGTTTTAACGACAGTTGAATCTTAAGAACTGACTCGTTTTAACAACAGTTGAATCTTAAGAACTGACTCGTTTTATAAACAGTTCAACCTTAAGTACTGACTCGTTTTAACAACAGTTGAATCTTCAAATATAACTCGTTTTAACAACAGTTGAATTTTAAGAACTGACTCGTTTTAACAACAGTTGAATCTTAAGATAAAACTCGTTTTAACAACAGTTGAATCTTAAGAACTGACTCGTTTTAACAACAGCTGAATCTTAAGATAAAACTCGTTTTAACAACAGTTGAATCTTAAGAACTGACTCGTTTTAACAACAGATGAATCTTAAGAACTGACTCGTTTTAATAACAGTTGAACCTTAAGAACTGACTCGTTTTAACAACAGTTGAATCTTCAAATAAAACTCGTTTTAACAACAGTTGAATCTTAATAACTGACTCGTTTTATCAACAGTTCAACCTTAAGAACTGACTCATTTTAACAACATTTGAATCTTCAAATAAAACTCGTTTTAACAACAGTTGAATGTTAAGAACTGATTCGTTTTAACAACAGCTGAATCTTAAGATAAACTCGTTTTAACAACAGTTGAATCTTAAGATAAACCTCGTTTTAACAACAGTTTAATCTTAAGAACTGACTCGTTTTAACAACAGTTGAATCTTAAGATAAAATTCGTTTTAACAACAGTTGAATCTTAAGAACTGATTCGTTTTAACAACAGTTCAAACTTAAGAACTGACTCGTTTTAACAACAGTTGAATCTTAAGATAAAACTCGTTTTAACAACAGTTGAATCTTAAGAACTGTCTCGTTTTAACAACAGTTGAATCTTAAGAACTGACTCGTTTTAACAACAGTTGAATCTTATGATAAAACTCGTTTTAACAACAGTTGAATCTTAAGAACTGACTCGTTTTAACAACAGCTGAATCTTAAGATAAACTCGTATTAACAACAGTTGAATCTTAAGAACTGACTCGTTTTAACAACAGCTGAATCTTAAGACAAAACTTGTTTTAACAACAGTTGAATCTTAAGAACTGACTCGTTTTATCAACAGTACAACCTTAAGAACTGACTCGTTTTAACAACAGTTGAATCTTCAAATAAAACTCGTTTTAACAACAGTTGAATCTTAAGAACTGACTCGTTTTAACAACAGATGAATCTTAAGATAACACTCGTTTTAACAACAGTTGAATCTTAAGAACTGACTCGTTTTAATAACAGTTGAACCTTAAGAACTGACTCGTTTTATCAACAGTTCAACCTTAAGAACTGACTCGTTTTAACAACAGTTGAATCTTCAAATAAAACTCGTTTTAACAACAGTTGAATCTTAAGAACTGACTCGTTTTAACAACAGTTGAATCTTAAGATAAAACCCGTTTTAACAACTGTTGAATCTTAAGAACTGACTCATTTTAACAACAGTTGAATCTTAAGATAAAACTCGTTTTAACAACAGTTGAATCTTAAGACCTGACTCGTTTTAACAACAGTTTAACCTTAAGAACTGACTCGTTTTAACAACAGTTGAATCTTCAAATAAAACTTGTTTTAACAAGAGTTGAATCTTAAAAACTGACTCGTTTTAACAACAGTTGAATCTTATGATAAAACTCATTTTAACAACAGTTGAATCTTAAGATAAAACTCGTTTTAACAACAGTTGAATCTTAAGAACTGACTCGTTTTAACAACAGTTGAATCTTAAGATAAAACTCGTTTTAACAACAGTTGAATCTTAAGAACTGATTCGTTTTAACAACAGCTGAATCTTAAGATAAACTCGTTTTAACAACAGTTGAATCTTAAGAACTGACTCGTTTTAACAACAGCTGAATTTTAAGATAAACTCGTTTTAACAACAGTTGAATCTTAAGAACTGACTCGTTTTAACAACAGCTAAATCTTAAGATAAAACTCGTTTTAACAACAGTTGAATCTTAAGAACTAACTCGTTTTAACAACAGTTGAATCTTAAGATAAAACTCGTTTTAACAACAGTTGAATCTTAAGAACTGACTCGTTTTAACAACAGTTGAATCTACAAATAAACCTCGTTTTGACAACAGTTTAATCTTAAGAACTGACTCGTTTTAACGACAGTTGAATCTTAAGATAAAATTCGTTTTAACAACAGTTGAATCTTAAGAACTGCTTCGTTTTAACAACAGTTCAAACTTAAGAACTGAATCGTTTTAACAACAGTTGAATCTTAAGATAAATCTCGTTTTAACAACAGTTGAATCTTAAGAACTAACTCGTTTTATCAACAGTTCAACCTTAAGAACTGACTCGTGTTAACAACAGTTGAATCTTCAAATAAAACTCGTTTTAACAACAGTTGAATCTTAAGAACTGACTCATTTTAACAACAGTTGAATCTTATGAACTGACTCGTTTTAACAACAGCTGAATCTTAAGATAAAACTCGTATTAACAACAGTTGAATCTTAAGAACTGACTCGTTTTAACAACAGCTTAATCTTAAGATAAAACTTGTTTTAACAACAGTTGAATCTTAAGAACTGACTCGTTTTAACAACAGTTGAATCTTAAGATAAAACTCGTTTTAACAACAGTTGAATCTTAAGAACTAACTCGTTTTAACAACAGCTGAATCTTAAGATAAATCTCGTTTTAACAACAGTTGAATCTTAAGAACTGATTCGTGTTAACAACAGCTGAATCTTAAGATAAACTCGTTTTAACAACAGTTGAATCTTAAGATAAAACTCGTTTTAACAACAGTTGAAACTTAAGAACTGATTCGTTTTAACAACAGCTGATTCTTAAGATAAACTCGTTTTAACAACAGTTGAATCTTAAGAACTGACTCATTTTAACAACAACTGAATTTTAAGATAAACTCGTTTTAACAACAGTTGAATCTTAAGAACTGACTCGTTTTAACAACAGCTAAATCTTAAGATAAAACTCGTTTTAACAACATTTGAATGTTAAGAACTAACTCGTGTTAACAACAGTTGAATCTTAAGATAAAACTCGTTTTATCAACAGTTGAATCTTAAGAACTGACTCGTTTTAACAACAGTTGAATCTTAAGATAAAATCCGTTTTAACAACAGTTGAATCTTAAGAACTGATTCGTTTTAACAACAGTTCAAACTTAAGAACTGACTCGTTTTAACAACAGTTGAATCTTATGATAAAACTCATTTTAACAACAGTTGAATCTTAAGAACTGATTCGTTTTAACAACAGATGAATCTTAAGATAAACCTCGTTTTAACAAAAGATGAATCTTAAGAACTGGCTCGTTTTAACAACAGTTGAATCTTAAGATATAACTCGTTTTAACAACAGTTGAATCTTAAGAACTGACTCGTTTTAACAACAGTTCAACCTTAAGAACTGACTCGTTTAACAACAGTTGATTCTTCAAATAAAACTCGTTTTAACAACAGTTCAAACTTAAGAACTGACTCGTTTTAACAACAGTTGAATCTTAAGATAAAACTCGTTTTAACAACAGTTGAATCTTAAGAACTGATTCGTATTAACAACAGTTGAATATTAAGATAAAACTCGTTTTAACAACAGTTAAATCTTAAGAACTGACTCGTTTTAACAACAGTTGAATCTTAAGATAAAACTCGTTTTAACAACAGTTGAATCTTAAGAACTGTCTCGTTTTAACAACAGTTGAATCTTAAGAACTGACTCGTTTTAACAACAGTTGAATCTTATGATAAAACTCATTTTAACAACAGTTGAATCTTAAGATAAAACTCGTTTTAACAACAGTTGAATCTTAAGAACTGACTCGTTTTAACAACAGTTGAATCTTAAGATAAAACTCGTTTTAACGACAGTTGAATCTTAAGAACTGACTCGTTTTAACAACAGTTGAATCTTAAGAACTGACTCGTTTTATAAACAGTTCAACCTTAAGTACTGACTCGTTTTAACAACAGTTGAATCTTCAAATATAACTCGTTTTAACAACAGTTGAATTTTAAGAACTGACTCGTTTTAACAACAGTTGAATCTTAAGATAAAACTCGTTTTAACAACAGTTGAATCTTAAGAACTGACTCGTTTTAACAACAGCTGAATCTTAAGATAAAACTCGTTTTAACAACAGTTGAATCTTAAGAACTGACTCGTTTTAACAACAGATGAATCTTAAGAACTGACTCGTTTTAATAACAGTTGAACCTTAAGAACTGACTCGTTTAACAACAGTTGAATCTTCAAATAAAACTCGTTTTAACAACAGTTGAATCTTAATAACTGACTCGTTTTATCAACAGTTCAACCTTAAGAACTGACTCATTTTAACAACATTTGAATCTTCAAATAAAACTCGTTTTAACAACAGTTGAATGTTAAGAACTGATTCGTTTTAACAACAGCTGAATCTTAAGATAAACTCGTTTTAACAACAGTTGAATCTTAAGATAAACCTCGTTTTAACAACAGTTTAATCTTAAGAACTGACTCGTTTTAACAACAGTTGAATCTTAAGATAAAATTCGTTTTAACAACAGTTGAATCTTAAGAACTGATTCGTTTTAACAACAGTTCAAACTTAAGAACTGACTCGTTTTAACAACAGTTGAATCTTAAGATAAAACTCGTTTTAACAACAGTTGAATCTTAAGAACTGTCTCGTTTTAACAACAGTTGAATCTTAAGAACTGACTCGTTTTAACAACAGTTGAATCTTATGATAAAACTCGTTTTAACAACAGTTGAATCTTAAGAACTGACTCGTTTTAACAACAGTTGAATCTTAAGATAAAACTCGTTTTAACAACAGTTTAATCTTAAGAACTGACTCGTTTTATAAACAGTTCAACCTTAAGAACTGACTCGTTTTAACAACAGTTGAATCTTCAAATAAAACTCGTTTTAGCAACAGTTGAATCTTAAGAACTGACTCGTTTTAATAACAGTTGAATCTTAAGATAAAACTCGTTCTAACAACAGTTGAATCTTAAGAACTGACTCGTTTTAACAACAGCTGAATTTTAAGATAAAACTCGTTTTAACAACAGTTGAATCTTAATAACTGACTCGTTTTATCAACAGTTCAACCTTAAGAACTGACTCATTTTAACAACATTTGAATCTTCAAATAAAACTCGTTTTAACAACAGTTGAATGTTAAGAACTGATTCGTTTTAACAACAGCTGAATCCTAAGATAAACTCGTTTTAACAACAGTTGAATCTTAAGATAAACCTCGTTTTAACAACAGTTTAATCTTAAGAACTGACTCGTTTTAACAACAGTTGAATCTTAAGATAAAATTCGTTTTAACAACAGTTGAATCTTAAGAACTGATTCGTTTTAACAACAGTTCAAACTTAAGAACTGACTCGTTTTAACAACAGTTGAATCTTAAGATAAAACTCGTTTTAACAACAGTTGAATCTTAAGAACTGATTCGTATTAACAACAGTTGAATATTAAGATAAAACTCGTTTTAACAACAGTTAAATCTTAAGAACTGTCTCGTTTTAACGATAGTTGAATCTTAAGAACTGACTCGTTTTAACAACAGTTGAATCTTATGATAAAACTCGTTTTAACAACAGTTGAATCTTAAGAACTGACTCGTTTTAACAACAGTTGAATCTTAAGAACTGACTCGTTTTATAAACAGTTCAACCTTAAGAACTGACTCGTTTTAACAACAGTTGAATCTTCAAATAAAACTCGTTTTAACAACAGTTGAATATTAAGAACTGACTCGTTTTAACAGCAGTTGAATCTTAATATAAAACTCGTTTTAACAACAGTTGAATCTTAAGATAAAATTTGTTTTAACAATAGTTGAATCGTAAGAACTGACTCGTTTTAATAACAGTTGAATCTTAAGATAGAACTCGTTTTAACAACAGTTGAATCTTAAGAACTGACTCGTTTTAACAACAGCTGAATTTTAAGATAAAACTCGTTTTAACAACAGTTGAATCTTAAGAACTGACTCGTTTTATCAACAGTTCAACCTTAAGAACTGATTCATTTTAACAACAGTTGAATCTTCAAATAAAACTCGTTTTAACAACAGTTGAATGTTAAGAACTGAATCGTTTTAACAACAGCTGAATCTTAAGATAAACTCGTTTTAACAACAGTTGAATCTTAAGATAAACCTCGTTTTAACATCAGTTTAATCTTAAGAACTGAATCGTTTTAACAACAGTTGAATCTTAAGATAAAATTCGTTTTAACAATAGTTGAATCTTAAGAACTGATTCGTTTTAACAACAGTTCAAACTTAAGAACTGACTCGTTTTAACAACAGCTGAATCTTAAGAACTGATTCGTATTAACAACAGCTGAATCTTAAGATAAACTCGTTTTAACAACAGTTGAATCTTAAGATAAAACTCGTTTTAACTACAGTTGAATCTTAAGAACTGACTCGTTTTAACAACAGCTGAATCTTAAGATAAACCTCGTTTTAACAACAGTTGTATCTTAAGAACTGATTCGTTTTAACAACAGATGAATCTTAAGATAAACCTCGTTTTAACAACAGTTGAATCTTGAGAACTGGCTCGTTTAAACAACAGTTGAATCTTAAGATAAAACTCGTTTTAACAACAGTTGAATCTTAAGAACTGACTCGTTTTAACAACAGTTGAATCTTAAGATAAAACTCGTTTTAACAACAGTTGAATCTTAAGAACTGACTCGTTTTAACAACAGCTGAATCTTAAGATAAAACTCGTATTAACAACAGTTGAATCTTAAGAACTGACTCGTTTTATCAACAGTTCAACCTTAAGAACTGACTCGTTTTAACAACAGTTGAATCTTCAAATAAAACTCGTTTTAACAACAGTTGAATTCAAAGAACTGACTCGTTTTAACAACAGTTGAATCTTAAGATAAAACTCGTTTTAACAACAGTTGAATCTTGAGAACTGGCTCGTTTAAACAACAGTTGAATCTTAAGAACTGACTCGTTTTAACAACAGTTGAATCTTAAGAACTGACTCGTTTTAACAACAGTTGAATCTTAAGATAAAACTCGTTTTAACAACAGTTGAATCTTAAGAACTGACTCGTTTTAACAACAGCTGAATCTTAAGATAAAACTCGTATTAACAACAGTTGAATCTTAAGAACTGACTCGTTTTATCAACAGTTCAACCTTAAGAACTGACTCGTTTTAACAACAGTTGAATCTTCAAATAAAACTCGTTTTAACAACAGTTGAATCTAAAGAACTGACTCGTTTTAACAACAGCTGAATCTTAAGATTAAACTCGTTTTAACAACAGTTGAATCTTAAGACAAAACCCGTTTTAACAACAGTTCAATCTTAAGAACTTTCTCGTTTTAACAACAGTTGAATCTTAAGATAAACCTCGTTTTAACAACAGTTTAATCTTAAGAACTGACTCGTTTTAACAACAGTTGAATCCTAAGATAAAATTCGTTTTAACAACAGTTGAATCTTAAGAACTGACTCGTTTTATAAACAGTTCAACCTAAAGAACTGACTCGTTTTAACAACTGTTGAATCTTCAAATAAAACTCGTTTTAACGACAGTTGAATATTAAGAACTGACTCGTTTTAACAGCAGTTGAATCTTAATCTAAAACTCGTTTTAATAACAGTTGAATCTTAAGATAAAACTCGTTTTAACAACAGTTTAATCTTAAGAACTGACTCGTTTTAACAACAGTTGAATTTTAAGATAAAACTCGTTTTAACAACAGTTGAATCTTAAGAACTGACTCGTTTTATCAACAGTTCAACCTTAAGAACTGACTCATTTTAACAAAAGTTGAATCTTCAAATAACACTCGTTTTAACAACAGTTCACTGTTAAGAACTAATTCGTTTTAACAACAGCTGAATCTGAAGATAAAACTCGTTTTAACAACAGTTGAATCTTAAGATAAAACTCGTTTTAACAACAGTTGAATCTTAAGAACTGACTCGTTTTAACAACAGCTGAATTTTAAGATAAAACTCGTTTTAACAACAGTTGAATCTTAAGAACTGACTCGTTTTATCAACAGTTCAACCTTAAGAAATGACTCATTTTAACAAAAGTTGAATCTTAAAATAAAACTCGTTTTAACAACAGTTGAATCTTAAGATAAAACTCGTTTTAACAACAGTTGAATCTTAAGAACTGTCTCGTTTTAACAACAGTTGAATCTTAAGAACTAACTCGTTTTAACAACAGTTGAATCTTAAGAACTGACTCGTTTTAACAACAGTTGAATCTTAAGAACTGACTCGATTTATAAACAGTTCAACCTTAAGAACTGACTCGTTTTAACAACAGTTGAATCTTCAAATAAAACTCGTTTTAACAACAGTTGAATATTAAGAACTGACTCGTTTTAACAGCAGTTGAATCTTAATATAAAACTCGTTTTAACAACAGTTGAATCTTAATATAAAACTCGTTTTAACAACAGTTGAATCTTAAGAACTGACTCGTTTTAATAACAGTTGAATCTTAAGATAGAACTCGTTTTAACAACAGTTGAATCTTAAGAACTCACTCGTTTTATCAACAGTTCAACCTTAAGAACTGACTCATTTTAACAACAGTTGAATCTTCAAATAAAACTCGTTTTAACAACAGTTGAATCTTAAGAACTGACTCGTTTTAACATCAGCTAAATCTTAAGATAAAACTCGTTTTAACAACAGTTGAATCTTAAGAACTAACTCGTGTTAACAACAGTTGAATCTTAAGATAAACCTCGTTTTAACAACAGTTTAATCTTAAGAACTGACTCGTTTTAACAACAGTTGAATCTTAAGATAAAATTCGTTTTAACAACAGTTGAATCTTAAGAACTGATTCGTTTTAACAACAGTTCAAACTTAAGAACTGACTCGTTTTAACAACAGTTGAATCTTAAGATAAAACTCGTTTTAACAACAGTTGAATCTTAAGAACTGATTCGTATTAACAACAGTTGAATATTAAGATAAAACTCGTTTTAACAACAGTTAAATGTTAAGAACTGACTCGTTTTAACAACAGTTGAATCTTAAGATAAAACTCGTTTTAACAACAGTTGAATCTTAAGAACTGTCTCGTTTTAACAACAGTTGAATCTTAAGAACTGACTCGTTTTAACAACAGTTGAATCTTATGATAAAACTCGTTTTAACAACAGTTGAATCTTAAGAACTGACTCGTTTTAACAACAGTTGAATCTTAAGATAAAACTCGTTTTAACAACAGTTGAATCTTAAGAACTGACTCGTTTAACAACAGTTTAATCTTAAGAACTGACTCGTTTTATAAACAGTTCAACCTTAAGAACTGACTCGTTTTAACAACAGTTGAATCTTCAAATAAAACTCGTTTTAGCAACAGTTGAATCTTAAGAACTGACTCGTTTTAATAACAGTTGAATCTTAAGATAAAACTCGTTTTAACAACAGTTGAATCTTAAGAACTGACTCGTTTTAACAACAGCTGAATTTTAAGATAAAACTCGTTTTAACAACAGTTGAATCTTAATAACTGACTCGTTTTATCAACAGTTCAACCTTAAGAACTGACTCATTTTAACAACATTTGAATCTTCAAATAAAACTCGTTTTAACAACAGTTGAATGTTAAGAACTGATTCGTTTTAACAACAGCTGAATCTTAAGATAAACTCGTTTTAACAACAGTTGAATCTTAAGATAAACCTCGTTTTAACAACAGTTTAATCTTAAGAACTGACTCGTTTTAACAACAGTTGAATCTTAAGATAAAATTCGTTTTAACAACAGTTGAATCTTAAGAACTGATTCGTTTTAACAACAGTTCAAACTTAAGAACTGACTCGTTTTAACAACAGTTGAATCTTAAGATAAAACTCGTTTTAACAACAGTTGAATCTTAAGAACTGATTCGTATTAACAACAGTTGAATATTAAGATAAAACTCGTTTTAACAACAGTTAAATCTTAAGAACTGTCTCGTTTTAACAATAGTTGAATCTTAAGAACTGACTCGTTTTAACAACAGTTGAATCTTATGATAAAACTCGTTTTAACAACAGTTGAATCTTAAGAACTGACTCGTTTTAACAACAGTTGAATCTTAAGAACTGACTCGTTTTATAAACAGTTCAACCTTAAGAACTGACTCGTTTTAACAACAGTTGAATCTTCAAATAAAACTCGTTTTAACAACAGTTGAATATTAAGAACTGACTCGTTTTAACAGCAGTTGAATCTTAATATAAAACTCGTTTTAACAACAGTTGAATCTTAAGATAAAACTTGTTTTAACAACAGTTGAATCGTAAGAACTGACTCGTTTTAATAACAGTTGAATCTTAAGATAGAACTCGTTTTAACAACAGTTGAATCTTAAGAACTGACTCGTTTTAACAACAGCTGAATTTTAAGATAAAACTCGTTTTAACAACAGTTGAATCTTAAGAACTGACTCGTTTTATCAACAGTTCAACCTTAAGAACTGACTCATTTTAACAACAGTTGAATCTTCAAATAAAACTCGTTTTAACAACAGTTGAATGTTAAGAACTGAATCGTTTTAACAACAGCTGAATCTTAAGATAAACTCGTTTTAACAACAGTTGAATCTTAAGATAAACCTCGTTTTAACATCAGTTTAATCTTAAGAACTGAATCGTTTTAACAACAGTTGAATCTTAAGATAAAATTCGTTTTAACAATAGTTGAATCTTAAGAACTGATTCGTTTTAACAACAGTTCAAACTTAAGAACTGACTCGTTTTAACAACAGCTGAATCTTAAGAACTGATTCGTATTAACAACAGCTGAATCTTAAGATAAACTCGTTTTAACAACAGTTGATTTCTTAAGATACAACTCGTTTTAACTACAGTTGAATCTTAAGAACTGACTCGTTTTAACAACAGCTGAATCTTAAGATAAACCTCGTTTTAACAACAGTTGTATCTTAAGAACTGATTCGTTTTAACAACAGATGAATCTTAAGATAAACCTCGTTTTAACAACAGTTGAATCTTGAGAACTGGCTCGTTTAAACAACAGTTGAATCTTAAGATAAAACTCGTTTTAACAACAGTTGAATCTTAAGAACTGACTCGTTTTAACAACAGTTGAATCTTAAGATAAAACTCGTTTTAACAACAGTTGAATCTTAAGAACTGACTCGTTTTAACAACAGCTGAATCTTAAGATAAAACTCGTATTAACAACAGTTGAATCTTAAGAACTGACTCGTTTTATCAACAGTTCAACCTTAAGAACTGACTCGTTTTAACAACAGTTGAATCTTCAAATAAAACTCGTTTTAACAACAGTTGAATCTAAAGAACTGACTCGTTTTAACAACAGTTGAATCTTAAGATAAAACTCGTTTTAACAACAGTTGAATCTTGAGAACTGGCTCGTTTAAACAACAGTTGAATCTTAAGAACTGACTCGTTTTAACAACAGTTGAATCTTAAGAACTGACTCGTTTTAACAACAGTTGAATCTTAAGATAAAACTCGTTTTAACAACAGTTGAATCTTAAGAACTGACTCGTTTTAACAACAGCTGAATCTTAAGATAAAACTCGTATTAACAACAGTTGAATCTTAAGAACTGACTCGTTTTATCAACAGTTCAACCTTAAGAACTGACTCGTTTTAACAACAGTTGAATCTTCAAATAAAACTCGTTTTAACAACAGTTGAATCTAAAGAACTGACTCGTTTTAACAACAGCTGAATCTTAAGATTAAACTCGTTTTAACAACAGTTGAATCTTAAGACAAAACCCGTTTTAACAACAGTTCAATCTTAAGAACTTTCTCGTTTTAACAACAGTTGAATCTTAAGAAAAACCTCGTTTTAACAACAGTTTAATCTTAAGAACTGACTCGTTTTAACAACAGTTGAATCCTAAGATAAAATTCGTTTTAACAACAGTTGAATCTTAAGAACTGACTCGTTTTATAAACAGTTCAACCTAAAGAACTGACTCGTTTTAACAACTGTTGAATCTTCAAATAAAACTCGTTTTAACGACAGTTGAATATTAAGAACTGACTCGTTTTAACAGCAGTTGAATCTTAATCTAAAACTCGTTTTAATAACAGTTGAATCTTAAGATAAAACTCGTTTTAACAACAGTTTAATCTTAAGAACTGACTCGTTTTAACAACAGTTGAATTTTAAGATAAAACTCGTTTTAACAACAGTTGAATCTTAAGAACTGACTCGTTTTATCAACAGTTCAACCTTAAGAACTGACTCATTTTAACAAAAGTTGAATCTTCAAATAAAACTCGTTTTAACAACAGTTCACTGTTAAGAACTAATTCGTTTTAACAACAGCTGAATCTGAAGATAAAACTCGTTTTAACAACAGTTGAATCTTAAGATAAAACTCGTTTTAACAACAGTTGAATCTTAAGAACTGACTCGTTTTAACAACAGCTGAATCTTAAGATAAAACTCGTTTTAACAACAGTTGAATCTTAAGAACTGACTCGTTTTATCAACAGTTCAACCTTAAGAACTGACTCATTTTAACAAAAGTTGAATCTTAAAATAAAACTCGTTTTAACAACAGTTGAATCTTAAGAACTGACTCATTTTAACAACAGTTGAATCTTAAGATAAAACTCGTTTTAACAACAGTTGAATCTTAAGAACTGTCTCGTTTTAACAACAGTTGAATCTTAAGAACTAACTCGTTTTAACAACAGTTGAATCTTAAGAACTGACTCGTTTTAACAACAGTTGAATCTTAAGAACTGACTCGATTTATAAACAGTTCAACCTTAAGAACTGACTCGTTTTAACAACAGTTGAATCTTCAAATAAAACTCGTTTTAACAACAGTTGAATATTAAGAACTGACTCGTTTTAACAGCAGTTGAATCTTAATATAAAACTCGTTTTAACAACAGTTGAATCTTAATATAAAACTCGTTTTAACAACAGTTGAATCTTAAGAACTGACTCGTTTTAATAACAGTTGAATCTTAAGATAGAACTCGTTTTAACAACAGTTGAATCTTAAGAACTCACTCGTTTTATCAACAGTTCAACCTTAAGAACTGACTCATTTTAACAACAGTTGAATCTTCAAATAAAACTCGTTTTAACAACAGTTGAATCTTAAGAACTGATTCGTTTTAACAACAGCTGAATCTTAAGATAAACTCGTTTTAACAACAGTTGAATCTTAAGATAAAATTCGTTTTAACAACAGTTGAATCTTAAGAACTGACTCGTTTTAACATCAGCTAAATCTTAAGATAAAACTCGTTTTAACAACAGTTGAATCTTAAGAACTAACTCGTGTTAACAACAGTTGAATCTTAAGATAAAACTCGTTTTAACAACAGTTGAATCTTAAGAACTGTCTCGTTTTAACAACAGTTGAATCTTAAGAACTGACTCGTTTTAACAACAGTTGAATCTTATGATAAAACTCTTTTTAACAACAGTTGAATCTTAAGATAAAACTCGTTTTAACAACAGTTGAATCTTAAGAACTGACTCGTTTTAACAACAGTTTAATCTTAAGAACTGACTCGTTTTATAAACAGTTCAACCTTAAGAACTGACTCGTTTTAACAACAGTTGAATCTTCAAATAAAACTCGTTTTAACAACAGTTGAATATTAAGAACTGACTCGTTTTAACAGCAGTTGAATCTTAATATAAAACTCGTTTTAACAACAGTTGAATCTTAAGAACTGACTCGTTTTAATAACAGTTGAATCTTAAGATAAAACTCGT
Source organism: Eledone cirrhosa (assembly GCA_964016885.1). Lineage (NCBI taxonomy): Eukaryota > Metazoa > Mollusca > Cephalopoda > Octopoda > Eledonidae > Eledone > Eledone cirrhosa. Next base: position 24,114,254 of record OZ024744.1, read on the forward strand.
TTTAACAACAGTTGAATCTTAATAACTGACTCGTTTTATCAACAGTTCAACCTTAAGAACTGACTCATTTTAACAACATTTGAATCTTCAAATAAAACTCGTTTTAACAACAGTTGAAAGTTAAGAACTGATTCGTTTTAACAACAGCTGAATCTTAAGATAAACTCGTTTTAACAACAGTTGAATCTTAAGATAAACCTCGTTTTAACAACAGTTTAATCTTAAGAACTGACTCGTTTTAACAACAGTTGAATCTTAAGATAAAATTCGTTTTAACAACAGTTGAATCTTAAGAACTGATTCGTTTTAACAACAGTTCAAACTTAAGAACTGACTCGTTTTAACAACAGTTGAATCTTAAGATAAAACTCGTTTTAACAACAGTTGAATCTTAAGAACTGATTCGTATTAACAACAGTTGAATATTAAGATAAAACTCGTTTTAACAACAGTTAAATCTTAAGAACTGACTCGTTTTAACAACAGTTGAATCTTAAGATAAAACTCGTTTTAACAACAGTTGAATCTTAAGAACTGTCTCGTTTTAACAACAGTTGAATCTTAAGAACTGACTCGTTTAACAACAGTTGAATCTTATGATAAAACTCGTTTTAACAACAGTTGAATCTTAAGAACTGACTCGTTTTAACAACAGTTGAATCTTAAGATAAAACTCGTTTTAACAACAGTTGAATCTTAAGAACTGACTCGTTTAACAACAGTTTAATCTTAAGAACTGACTCGTTTTATAAACAGTTCAACCTTAAGAACTGACTCGTTTTAACAACAGTTGAATCTTCAAATAAAACTCGTTTTAGCAACAGTTGAATCTTAAGAACTGACTCGTTTTAATAACAGTTGAATCTTAAGATAAAACTCGTTTTAACAACAGTTGAATCTTAAGAACTGACTCGTTTTAACAACAGCTGAATTTTGAGATAAAACTCGTTTTAACAACAGTTGAATCTTAATAACTGACTCGTTTTATCAACAGTTCAACCTTAAGAACTGACTCATTTTAACAACATTTGAATCTTCAAATAAAACTCGTTTTAACAACAGTTGAATGTTAAGAACTGATTCGTTTTAACAACAGCTGAATCTTAAGATAAACTCGTTTTAACAACAGTTGAATCTTAAGATAAACCTCGTTTTAACAACAGTTTAATCTTAAGAACTGACTCGTTTTAACAACAGTTGAATCTTAAGATAAAATTCGTTTTAACAACAGTTGAATCTTAAGAACTGATTCGTTTTAACAACAGTTCAAACTTAAGAACTGACTCGTTTTAACAACAGTTGAATCTTAAGATAAAACTCGTTTTAACAACAGTTGAATCTTAAGAACTGATTCGTATTAACAACAGTTGAATATTAAGATAAAACTCGTTTTAACAACAGTTAAATCTTAAGAACTGTCTCGTTTTAACAATAGTTGAATCTTAAGAACTGACTCGTTTTAACAACAGTTGAATCTTATGATAAAACTCGTTTTAACAACAGTTGAATCTTAAGAACTGACTCGTTTTAACAACAGTTGAATCTTAAGAACTGACTCGTTTTATAAACAGTTCAACCTTAAGAACTGACTCGTTTTAACAACAGTTGAATCTTCAAATAAAACTCGTTTTAACAACAGTTGAATATTAAGAACTGACTCGTTTTAACAGCAGTTGAATCTTAATATAAAACTCGTTTTAACAACAGTTGAATCTTAAGATAAAACTTGTTTTAACAACAGTTGAATCGTAAGAACTGACTCGTTTTAATAACAGTTGAATCTTAAGATAGAACTCGTTTTAACAACAGTTGAATCTTAAGAACTGACTCGTTTTAACAACAGCTGAATTTTAAGATAAAACTCGTTTTAACAACAGTTGAATCTTAAGAACTGACTCGTTTTATCAACAGTTCAACCTTAAGAACTGACTCATTTTAACAACAGTTGAATCTTCAAATAAAACTCGTTTTAACAACAGTTGAATGTTAAGAACTGAATCGTTTTAACAACAGCTGAATCTTAAGATAAACTCGTTTTAACAACAGTTGAATCTTAAGATAAACCTCGTTTTAACATCTGTTTAATCTTAAGAACTGAATCGTTTTAACAACAGTTGAATCTTAAGATAAAATTCGTTTTAACAATAGTTGAATCTTAAGAACTGATTCGTTTTAACAACAGTTCAAACTTAAGAACTGACTCGTTTTAACAACAGCTGAATCTTAAGAACTGATTCGTTTTAACAACAGCTGAATCTTAAGATAAACTCGTTTTAACAACAGTTGAATCTTAAGATAAAACTCGTTTTAACTACAGTTGAATCTTAAGAACTGACTCGTTTTAACAACAGCTGAATCTTAAGATAAACCTCGTTTTAACAACAGTTGTATCTTAAGAACTGATTCGTTTTAACAACAGATGAATCTTAAGATAAACCTCGTTTTAACAACAGTTGAATCTTGAGAACTGGCTCGTTTAAACAACAGTTGAATCTTAAGATAAAACTCGTTTTAACAACAGTTGAATCTTAAGAACTGACTCGTTTTAACAACAGTTGAATCTTAAGATAAAACTCGTTTTAACAACAGTTGAATCTTAAGAACTGACTCGTTTTAACAACAGCTGAATCTTAAGATAAAACTCGTATTAACAACAGTTGAATCTTAAGAACTGACTCGTTTTATCAACAGTTCAACCTTAAGAACTGACTCGTTTTAACAACAGTTGAATCTTCAAATAAAACTCGTTTTAACAACAGTTGAATCTAAAGAACTGACTCGTTTTAACAACAGTTGAATCTTAAGATAAAACTCGTTTTAACAACAGTTGAATCTTAAGAACTGTCTCGTTTTAACGACAGTTGAATCTTAAGAACTGACTCGTTTTAACAACAGCTGAATCTTAAGATTAAACTCGTTTTAACAACAGTTGAATCTTAAGACAAAACCCGTTTTAACAACAGTTCAATCTTAAGAACTTTCTCGTTTTAACAACAGTTGAATCTTAAGATAAACCTCGTTTTAACAACAGGTTTAATCTTAAGAACTGACTCGTTTTAACAACAGTTGAATCCTAAGATAAAATTCGTTTTAACAACAGTTGAATCTTAAGAACTGACTCGTTTTATAAACAGTTCAACCTAAAGAACTGACTCGTTTTAACAACTGTTGAATCTTCAAATAAAACTCGTTTTAACAACAGTTGAATATTAAGAACTGACTCGTTTTAACAGCAGTTGAATCTTAATCTAAAACTCGTTTTAATAACAGTTGAATCTTAAGATAAAACTCGTTTTAACAACAGTTTAATCTTAAGAACTGACTCGTTTTAACAACAGTTGAATTTTAAGATAAAACTCGTTTTAACAACAGTTGAATCTTAAGAACTGACTCGTTTTATCAACAGTTCAACCTTAAGAACTGACTCATTTTAACAAAAGTTGAATCTTCAAATAAAACTCGTTTTAACAACAGTTCACTGTTAAGAACTAATTCGTTTTAACAACAGCTGAATCTTAAGATAAAACTCGTTTTAACAACAGTTGAATCTTAAGATAAAACTCGTTTTAACAACAGTTGAATCTTAAGAACTGACTCGATTTAATAACAGTTGAATCTTAAGATAAAACTCGTTTTAACAACAGTTGAATCTTAAGAACTGACTCGTTTTAACAACAGCTGAATTTTAAGATAAAACTCGTTTTAACAACAGTTGAATATTAAGAACTGACTCGTTTTATCAACAGTTCAACCTTAAGAACTGACTCATTTTAACAAAAGTTGAATCTTAAAATAAAACTCGTTTTAACAACAGTTGAATCTTAAGAACTGACTCGTTTTAACAACAGTTGAATCTTAAGATAAAACTCGTTTTAACAACAGTTGAATCTTAAGAACTGTCTCGTTTTAACAACAGTTGAATCTTAAGAACTAACTCGTTTTAACAACAGTTTAATCTTAAGAACTGACTCGTTTTAACAACAGTTGAATCTTAAGAACTGACTCGATTTATAAACAGTTCAACCTTAAGAACTGACTCGTTTTAACAACAGTTGAATCTTCAAATAAAACTCGTTTTAACAACAGTTGAATATTAAGAACTGACTCGTTTTAACAGCAGTTGAATCTTAATATAAAACTCGTTTTAACAACAGTTGAATCTTAATATAAAACTCGTTTTAACAACAGTTGAATCTTAAGAACTGACTCGTTTTAATAACAGTTGAATCTTAAGATAGAACTCGTTTTAACAACAGTTGAATCTTAAGAACTCACTCGTTTTATCAACAGTTCAACCTTAAGAACTGACTCATTTTAACAACAGTTGAATCTTCAAATAAAACTCGTTTTAACAACAGTTGAATCTTAAGAACTGATTCGTTTTAACAACAGCTGAATCTTAAGATAAACTCGTTTTAACAACAGCTGAATCTTAAGATGAAACTCGTTTTAACAACAGTTGAATCTTAAGAACTGACTCGTTTTATCAACAGTTCAACCTTAAGAACTGACTCATTTTAACAACAGTTGAATCTTCAAATAAAACTCGTTTTAACAACAGTTGAATCTTAAGATAAACCTCGTTTTAACAACAGTTTAATCTTAAGAACTGACTCGTTTTAACAACAGTTGAACCTCATATAACATTCGTTTTAACAACAGTTGAATCTTAAGAACTGATTCGTTTTAACAACAGTTCAAACTTAAGAACTGACTCGTTTTAACAACAGCTGAATCTTAAGATGAAACTCGTTTTAACAACAGTTGAATCTTAAGAACTGACTCGTTTTATCAACAGTTCAACCTTAAGAACTGACTCATTTTAACAACAGTTGAATCTTCAAATAAAACTCGTTTTAACAACAGTTGAATCTTAAGAACTGATTCGTTTTAACAACAGCTGAATCTTAAGATAAACTCGTTTTAACAACAGTTGAATCTTAAGATAAAATTCGTTTTAACAACAGTTGAATCTTAAGAACTGACTCGTTTTAACAACAGTTGAATCTTAAGATAAAACTCGTTTTAACAACAGTTGAATCTTAAGAACTGACTCGTTTTATCAACAGTTCAACCTTAAGAACTGACTCGTTTTAACAACAGTTGAATCTTCAAATAAAACTCGTTTTAACAACAGTTGAATCTAAAGAACTGACTCGTTTTAACAACAGTTGAATCTTAAGATAAAACTCGTTTTAACAACAGTTGAATCTTAAGAACTGACTCATTTTAACAACAGTTGAATCGTAAGATAAAACACGTTTTAACAACAGTTGAATCTTAAGACAAAACCCGTTTTAACAACAGTTGAATCTTAAGAACTGTCTCGTTTTAACGACAGTTGAATCTTAAGAACTGACTCGTTTTAACAGCAGTTGAATCTTAATATAAAACTCGTTTTAACAACAGTTGAATCTGAAGATAAAACTCGTTTTAACAACAGTTGAATCTTAAGAACTGACTCGTTTTAATAACAGTTGAATCTTAAGATAAAACTCGTTTTAACAACAGTTGAATCTTAAGAACTGACTCGTTTTAACAACAGTTGAATCTTAAGAACTGACTCGTTTTATCAACAGTTCAACCTTAAGAACTGACTCATTTTAACAACAGTTGAATCTTCAAATAAAACTCGTTTTAACAACAGTTGAATCTTCAGATAAAACTCGTTTTAACTACAGTTGAATCTTAAGAACTGACTCGTTTTAACAACAGCTGAATCTTAAGATAAAACTCGTTTTAACAACAGTTGAATCTTAAGAACTGATTCGTTTTAACAACAGATGAATCTTAAGATAAACCTCGTTTTAACAACAGTTGAATCTTAAGATAAAACTCGTTTTAACAACGGTTGAATCTTAAGAACTGACTCGTTTTAACAACAGCTGAATCTTAAGATAAAACTCGTATTAACAACAGTTGAATATTAAGAACTGACACGTTTTATCAACAGTTCAACCTTAAGAACTGACTCGTTTTAACAACAGTTGAATCTTCAAATAAAACTCGTTTTAACAACAGTTGAATCTAAAGAACTGACTCGTTTTAACAACAGTTGAATCTTAAGATAAAACTCGTTTTAACAACAGTTGAATCTTAAGAACTGACTCATTTTAACAACAGTTGAATCTTAAGATACAACTCGTTTTAACAATAGCTGAATCTTAAGATTAATCTCGTTTTAACAACAGTTGAATCTTAAGACAAAACCCGTTTTAACAACAGCTGAATCTTAAGATAAAACTCGTATTAACAACAGTTGAATCTTAAGAATTGACTCGTTTTAACAACAGTTCAAACTTAAGAACTGACTCGTGTTAACAACAGCTGAATCTTAAGATGAAACTCGTTTTAACAACAGTTGAATCTTAAGAACTGATTCGTTTTAACAACAGCTGAATCTTAAGATAAACTCGTTTTAACAACAGTTGAATCTTAAGATAAAACTTGTTTTAACAACAGTTGTATCTTAAGAACTGATTCGTTTTAACAACAGATGAATCTTAAGATAATCCTCGTTTTAACAACAGTTGCATCTTGAGAACTGGCTCGTTTAAACAACAGTTGAATCTTAAGATAAAACTCGTTTTAACAACAGTTGAATCTTAAGAACTGACTCGTTTTAACAACAGTTGAATCTTAAGAGAAAACTCGTTTTAACAACAGTTGAATCTTAAGAACTGACTCATTTTAACAACAGTTGAATCTTAAGAAAAATCTCGTTTTAACAACAGCTGAATCTTAAGATTAAACTCGTTTTAACAACAGTTGAATCTTAAGACAAAACCCGTTTTAACAACAGTTGAATCTTAAGAACTGTCTCGTTTTAACGACAGTTGAATCTTAAGAACTGACTCGTTTTAACAACAGCTGAATCTTAAGATTAAACTCGTTTTAACAACAGTTGAATCTTAAGACAAAACCCGTTTTAACAACAGTTGAATCTTAAGAACTGTCTCGTTTTAACAACAGTTGAATCTTAAGATAAACCTCGTTTTAACAACAGTTTAATCTTAAGAACTGACTCGTTTTAACAACAGTTGAATCTTAAGGTAAAATTCGTTTTAACAACAGTTGAATCTTAAGAACTGACTCGTTTTATAAACAGTTCAACCTTAAGAACTGACTCGTTTTAACAACTGTTGAATCTTCAAATAAAACTCGTTTTAACAAAAGTTGAATATTAAGAACTGACTCGTTTTAACAGCAGTTGAATCTTAATCTAAAACTCGTTTTAATAACAGTTGAAGCTTAAGATAAAACTCGTTTTAACAACAGTTGAATCTTAAGAACTTACTCGTGTTAACAACAGGTGAATTTTAAGATAAAACTCGTTTTAACAACTGTTGAATCTTAAGAACTGACTCGTTTTATCAACAGTTCAACCTTAAGAACTGACTCATTTTAACAAAAGTTGAATCTTCAAATAAAACTCGTTTTAACAACAGTTGAATGTTAAGAACTGATTCGTTTTAACAACAGCTGAATCTTAAGATAAACTCGTTTTAACAACAGTTGAATCTTAAGATAAACCTCGTTTTAACAACAGTTTAATCTTAAGAACTGACTCGTTTTAACAACAGTTGAATCTTAAGATAAAACTCGTTTTAACAACAGTTGAATCTTAAGATAAAACTCGTTTTAACAACAGTTGAATCTTAAGAACTGACTCGTTTTAATAACAGTTGAATCTTAAGATAAAACTCGTTTTAACAACAGTTCAATCTTAAGAACTGACTCGTTTTAACAACAGCTGAAGTTTAAGATAAAACTCGTTTTAACAACAGTTGAATCTTAAGAACTGACTCGTTTTATCAACAGTTCAACCTTAAGAACTGACTCATTTTAACAACAGTTGAATCTTCAAATAAAACTCGTTTTAACAACAGTTGAATCTTAAGAACTGATTCGTTTTAACAACAGCTGAATCTTAAGATAAACTCGTTTTAACAACAGTTGAATGTTAAGATAAAATTCGTTTTAACAACAGTTTAATCTTAAGAACTGACTCGTTTTAACAACAGTTGAATCTTAAGATAAAATTCGTTTTAACAACAGTTGCATCTTAAGAACTGACTCGTTTTAACAACAGTTGAATCTTAAGATAAAATTCGTTTTAACAACAGTTGCATCTTAAGAACTGGCTCGTTTAAACAACAGTTGAATCTTAAGGTAAAACTCGTTTTAACAACAGTTGAATCTTAAGAACTGACTCGTTTTAACAACAGTTAATTCTTAAGATAAAACTCGTTTTAACAACAGTTGAATCTTAAGAACTGACTCGTTTTATCAACAGTTCAACCTTAAGAACTGAATGGTTTTAACAACAGTTGAATCTACAAATAAAACTCGTTTTAACAACAGTTGAATCTAAAGAACTGACTCGTTTTAACAACAGTTGAATCTTAAAATAAAACTCGTTTTAACAACAGTTGAATCTTAAGAACTGACTCATTTTAACAACAGTTGAATCTTAAGATAAAACTCGTTTTAACAACAGCTGAATCTTAAGATTAAACTCGTTTTAACAACAGTTGAATCATGAGACAAAACCCGTTTTAACAACAGTTGAATCTTAAGAACTGTCTCGTTTTAACGACAGTTGAATCTTAAGAACTGACTCATTTTAACAACAGTTGAATCTTCAAATAAAACTCGTTTTAACAACAGTTGGATCTTAAGAACTGATTCGTTTTAACAACAGCTGAATCTTAAGATAAACTCGTTTTAACAACAGTTGAATCTTAAGATAAAACTCGTTTTAACTACAGTTGAATCTTAAGAACTGACTCGTTTTAACAACAGCTGAATCTTAAGATAAAACTCGTTTTAACAACAGTTGAATCTTAAGAACTGATTCGTTTTAACAACAGATGAATCTTAAGATAAACCTCGTTTTATCAACAGTTGCATCTTAAGAACTGGCTCGTTGAAACAACAGTTGAATTTTAAGATAAAACTCGTTTTAACAACAGTTGAATCTTAAGAACTGACTCGTTTTATCAACAGTTCAACCTTAAGAACTGACTCATTTTAACAACAGTTGAATCTTCAAATAAAACTCGTATTAACAACAGTTGAATCTTAAGAACTGACTCGTTTTATCAACAGTTCAACCTTAAGAACTGACTCGTTTTAACAACAGTTGAATCTTCAAATAAAACTCGTTTTAACAACAGTTGAATCTAAAGAACTGACTCGTTTTAACAACAGTTGAATCTTAAGATAAAACTCGTTTTAACAACAGTTGAATCTTAAGAACTGACTCATTTTAACAACGGTTGAATCTTAATATAAAACTCGTTTTAACAACAGCTGAATCTTAAGATTAAACTCGTTTTAACAACAGTTGAATCTTAAGACGAAACCCGTTTTAACAACAGTTGAATCTTAAGAACTGTCTCGTTTTAACGACAGTTGAATCTTAAGAACTGACTCGTTTTAACAACAGCTGAATCTTAAGATTAAACTCGTTTTAACAACAGTTGAATCTTAAGACAAAACCCGTTTTAACAACAGTTGAATCTTAAGAACTGTCTCGTTTTAGCGACAGTTGAATCTTAAGAACTGACTCGTTTTAACAGCAGTTGAATCTTAATATAAAACTCGTTTTAACAACAGTTGAATCTTAAGATAAAACTCGTTTTAACAACAGTTGAATCTTAAGAACTAACTCGTTTTAACAACAGTTGAATCTTAAGATAAAACTCGTTTTAACAACAGTTGAATCTTAAGAACTGACTCGTTTTAACAACAGCTGAATCTTAAGATAAAACTCGTATTAACAACAGTTGAATCTTAAGAACTGACACGTTTTATCAACAGTTCAACCTTAAGAACTGACTCGTTTTAACAACAGTTGAATCTTCAAATAAAACTCGTTTTAACAACAGTTGAATCTAAAGAACTGACTCGTTTTAACAACAGTTGAATCTTAAGATAAAACTCGTTTTAACAACAGTTGAATCTTAAGAACTGACTCATTTTAACAACAGTTGAATCTTAAGATACAACTCGTTTCAACAACAGCTGAATCTTAAGATTAATCTCGTTTTAACAACAGTTGAATCTTAAGACAAAACCCGTTTTAACAACAGTTGAATCTTAAGAACCGTCTCGATTTAACGACAGTTGAATCTTAAGAACTGACTCGTTTTAACAACAGCTGGATCTTAAGATTAAACTCGTTTTAACAACAGTTGAATCTTAAGACAAAACCCGTTTTAACAACAGTTGAATCTTAAGAACTGTCTCGTTTTAACAACAGTTGAATCTTATGATAAACCTCGTTTTAACAACAGTTTAATCTTAAAAACTGACTCGTTTTAACAACAGTTGAATCTTAAGATAAAATTCGTTTTAACAACAGTTGAATCTTAAGAACTGATTCGTTTTAACAACAGTTCAAACTTAAGAACTGACTCGTTTTAACAACAGTTGAATCTTATGATAAAACTCATTTTAACAACAGTTGAATCTTAAGAACTGATTCGTTTTAACAACAGTTCAAACTTAAGAACTGATTCGTTTTAACAACAGATGAATCTTAAGATAAACCTTGTTTTAACAACAGTTGAATCTTAAGAACTGTCTCGATTTAACGACAGTTGAATCTTAAGAACTGACTCGTTTTAACAACAGTTGAATCTTAAGATAAAACTCGTTTTAAAATCAGTTGAATCTTAAGAACTGACTAATTTTAACAACAGCTGAATCTTAAGAACTGACTCGTTTTAACAACAGTTGAATCTTAAGAACTGACTCGTTTTAACGACAGTTGAATCTTATGATAAAACTCATTTTAACAACAGTTGAATGTTAAGATAAAACTCGTTTTAACAACAGTTGAATCTTAAGAACTGACTCTTTTTAACAACAGTTGAATGTTAAGATAAAACTCGTTTTAACAACAGTTGAATCTTAAGAACTGACTCGTTTTAACAACAGTTGAATCTTAAGAACTGACTCGTTTTAACAACAGTTGAATCTTATGATAAAACCCATTTTAACAACAGTTGAATCTTAAGATTAAACTCGTTTTAACAACAGTTGAATCTTAAGAACTGACTCGTTTTATCAACATTTCAACCTTAAGAACTGACTCGTTTTAACAACAGATGAATCTTCAAATAAAACTGGTTTTAACAACAGTTGAATCTTAAGAACTGACTCGTTTTAACAGGAGTTGAATCTTAAGAACTGATTCGTTTTAACAACAGTTCAAACTTAAGAACTGACTCGTATTAACAACAGTTGAATCTTATTATAAAACTCATTTTAACAACAGTTGAATCTTAAGAACTGATTCGTTTTAACAACAGATGAATCTTAAGATAAACCTCGTTTTAACAACAGTTGCATCTTAGGAACTGGCTCGTTTAAACAACAGTTGAATCTTAAGATAAAACACGTTTTAACAACAGTTGAATCTTAAGAAATGACTCGTATTAACAACAGTTGAATCTTAAGAACTGACACGTTTTATCAACAGTTCAACCTTAAGAACTGACTCGTTTTAACAACAGTTGAATCTTCAAATAAAACTCGTTTTAACAACAGTTGAATCTAAAGAACTGACTCGTTTTAACAACAGTTGAATCTTAAGATAAAACTCGTTTTAACAACAGTTGAATCTTAAGAACTGACTCATTTTAACAACAGTTGAATCTTAAGATACAACTCGTTTTAACAACAGCTGAATCTTAAGATTAATCTCGTTTTAACAACAGTTGAATCTTAAGACAAAACCCGTTTTAACAACAGTTGAATCTTAAGAACCGTCTCGATTTAACGACAGTTGAATCTTAAGAACTGACTCGTTTTAACAACAGCTGGATCTTAAGATTAAACTCGTTTTAACAACAGTTGAATCTTAAGACAAAACCCGTTTTAACAACAGTTGAATCTTAAGAACTGTCTCGTTTTAACAACAGTTGAATCTTAAGATAAACCTCGTTTTAACAACAGTTTAATCTTAAAAACTGACTCGTTTTAACAACAGTTGAATCTTAAGATAAAATTCGTTTTAACAACAGTTGAATCTTAAGAACTGATTCGTTTTAACAACAGTTCAAACTTAAGAACTGACTCGTTTTAACAACAGTTGAATCTTATGATAAAACTCATTTTAACAACAGTTGAATCTTAAGAACTGATTCGTTTTAACAACAGTTCAAACTTAAGAACTGATTCGTTTTAACAACAGATGAATCTTAAGATAAACCTTGTTTTAACAACAGTTGAATCTTAAGAACTGTCTCGATTTAACGACAGTTGAATCTTAAGAACTGACTCGTTTTAACAACAGTTGAATCTTAAGATAAAACTCGTTTTAAAATCAGTTGAATCTTAAGAACTGACTAATTTTAACAACAGCTGAATCTTAAGAACTGACTCGTTTTAACAACAGTTGAATCTTAAGAACTGACTCGTTTTAACGACAGTTGAATCTTATGATAAAACTCATTTTAACAACAGTTGAATGTTAAGATAAAACTCGTTTTAACAACAGTTGAATCTTAAGAACTGACTCTTTTTAACAACAGTTGAATGTTAAGATAAAACTCGTTTTAACAACAGTTGAATCTTAAGAACTGACTCGTTTTAACAACAGTTGAATCTTAAGAACTGACTCGTTTTAACAACAGTTGAATCTTATGATAAAACCCATTTTAACAACAGTTGAATCTTAAGATTAAACTCGTTTTAACAACAGTTGAATCTTAAGAACTGACTCGTTTTATCAACATTTCAACCTTAAGAACTGACTCGTTTTAACAACAGATGAATCTTCAAATAAAACTGGTTTTAACAACAGTTGAATCTTAAGAACTGACTCGTTTTAACAGGAGTTGAATCTTAAGAACTGATTCGTTTTAACAACAGTTCAAACTTAAGAACTGACTCGTATTAACAACAGTTGAATCTTATTATAAAACTCATTTTAACAACAGTTGAATCTTAAGAACTGATTCGTTTTAACAACAGATGAATCTTAAGATAAACCTCGTTTTAACAACAGTTGCATCTTAGGAACTGGCTCGTTTAAACAACAGTTGAATCTTAAGATAAAACACGTTTTAACAACAGTTGAATCTTAAGAAATGACTCGTTTTAACAACAGTTGAATCTTAAGATAAACTCGTTTTAACAACAGTTGAATCTTAAGAACTGACTCGTTTTAACAACAGCTGAATCTTTAGATAAAACTCGTATTAACAACAGTTGAATCTTAAGAACTGACTTGTTTTATCAACAGTTCAACCTTAAGAACTGACTCGTTTTAACAACAGTTGAATCTTCAAATAAAACTCGTTTTAACAACAGTTGAATGTTATGATAAAACTCGTTTTAACAACAGTTGAATCTTAAGAACTGACTCTTTTTAACAACAGTTGAATCTTAAGATAATACTCGTTTTAACAACAGTTGAATTTTAAGATACAATTGGTTTTAACAATAGTTGAATGTTAAGAACTATTTCGTTTTAACAACAGTGCAAACTTAAGAGCTGACTCGTTTTAACAACAGCTGAATCTTATGATAAAACTCATTTTAACAACAGTTGAATCTTAAGATAAAACTCGTTTTACCAACAGTTGAATCTTAAGCACTGTCTCGTTTTAACAACAGTTGTATCTTAAGATAAAACTCGTTTTAACAACAGTTGAATCTTAAGAACTAATTCGTTTTAACAACAGTTGAATCTTTTGATAAAACCCATTTTAACAACAGTTGAATCTTAAGATTAAACTCGTTTTAACAATAGTTGAATCTTAAGAACTGACTCGTTTTAACAACAGTTGAATCTTAAGAACTGACTCGTTTTATCAACATTTCAACCTTAAGAACTGACTCGTTTTAACAACAGTGGAATCTTCAAATAAAACTCGTTTTAACAACAGTTGAAACTTAAGAACTGACTCGTTTTAACAACAGTTGAATCTTAAGAACTGATTCGTTTTAACAACAGTTCAAACTTAAGAACTGACTCGTATTAACAACAGTTGAATCTTATTATAAAACTCATTTTAACAACAGTTGAATCTTAAGAACTGATTCGTTTTAACAACAGATGAATCTTAAGATAAACCTCGTTTTAACAACAGTTGCATCTTAAGAACTGGCTCGTTTAAACAACAGTTGAATCTTAAGATAAAACTCGTTTTAACAACAGTTGAATCTTAAGATAAACTCGTTTTAACAACAGTTGAATCTTAAGAACTGACTCGTTTTAACAACAGCTGAATCTTTAGATAAAACTCGTATTAACAACAGTTGAATCTTAAGAACTGACTCGTTTTATCAACAGTTCAACCTTAAGAACTGACTCGTTTTAACAACAGTTGAATCTTCAAATAAAACTCGTTTTAACAACAGTTGAATCTTAAGAACTGACTCGTTTTAACAACAGTTGAATGTTATGATAAAACTCGTTTTAACAACAGTTGAATCTTAAGAACTGACTCTTTTTAACAACAGTTGAATCTTAAGATAATACTCGTTTTAACAACAGTTGAATTTTAAGATAAAATTCGTTTTAACAATAGTTGAATGTTAAGAACTCTTTCGTTTTAACAACAGTGCAAACTTAAGAGCTGACTCGTTTTAACAACAGCTGAATCTTATGATAAAACTCATTTTAACAACAGTTGAATCTTAAGATAAAACTCGTTTTACCAACAGTTGAATCTTAAGCACTGTCTCGTTTTAACAACAGTTGAATCTTAAGATAAAACTCGTTTTAACAACAGTTGAATCTTAAGAACTAACTCGTTTTAACAACAGTTGAATCTTTTGATAAAACCCATTTTAACAACAGTTGAATCTTAAGATTAAACTCGTTTTAACAATAGTTGAATCTTAAGAACTGACTCGTTTTAACAACAGTTGAATCTTAAGAACTGACTCGTTTTATCAACATTTCAACCTTAAGAACTGACTAGTTTTAACAACAGTTGAATCTTCAAATAAAATTCGTTTTAACAACAGTTGAATCTAAAGAACTGACTCGTTTTAACAACAGTTGAATCTTATGATAAAACTCATTTTAACAACAGTTGAATCTTAAGATAAAACTCGTTTTAACAACAGTTGAATCTTAAGCACTGTGTCGTTTTAACAACATTTGAATCTTAAGATAAAACTCGTTTTAACAACAGTTGAATCTTAAGAACTGACTCGTTTTAACAACAGTTGAATCTTAAGAACTGACTCGTTTTAACAACAGTTGAATCTTAAGATAAGACTCGTTTTAACAACAGTTGAATCTTAAGAACTGACTCGTTTTATCAACATTTCAACCTTAAGAACTGACTCGTTTTAACAACAGATGAATCTTCAAATAAAACTCGTTTTAACAACAGTTGAATCTTAAGAACTGACTCGTTTTAACAACAGTTGAATCTTAAGAACTGATTCGTTTTAACAACAGTTCAAACTTAAGAACTGACTCGTATTAACAACAGTTGAATCTTATTATAAAACTCATTTTAACAACAGTTGAATCTTAAGAACTGATTCGTTTTAACAACAGATGAATCTTAAGATAAACCTCGTTTTAACAACAGTTGCATCTTAGGAACTGGCTCGTTTAAACAACAGTTGAATCCTAAGATAAAACACGTTTTAACAACAGTTGAATCTTAAGAACTGACTCGTTTTAACAACAGTTGAATCTTAAGATAAACTCGTTTTAACAACAGTTGAATCTTAAGAAATGACTCGTTTTAACAACAGCTGAATCTTAAGATAAACCTCGTATTAACAACAGTTGAATCTTAAGAACTGACTCGTTTTATCAACAGTTCAACCTTAAGAACTGACTCGTTTTAACAACAGTTGAATCTTAAGAACTGATTCGTTTTAACAACAGTTCAAACTTAAGAACTGACTCGTATTAACAACTGTTGAATCTTATTATAAAACTCATTTTAACAACAGTTGAATCTTAAGAACTGATTCGTTTTAACAACAGATGAATCTTAAGATAAACCTCGTTTTAAAAACAGTTGCATCTTAAGAACTGGCTCGTTTAAACAACAGTTGAATCTTAAGATAAAACTCGTTTTAACAACAGTTGAATCTTAACATAAAATTCGTTTTAACAATAGTTGAATGTTAAGAACTCTTTCGTTTTAACAACAGTGCAAACTTAAGAGCTGACTCGTTTTAACAACAGTTGAATCTTATGATAAAACTCATTTTAACAACAGTTGAATCTTAAGATAAAACTCGTTTTAACAACAGTTGAATCTTAAGCACTGTCTCGTTTTAACAACAGTTGAATCTTAAGATAAAACTCGTTTTAACAACAGTTGAATCTTAAGAACTGATTCGTTTTAACAACAGCTGAATCTTAAGTTAAACTCGTTTTAACAACAGTTGAATCTTAAGATAAAACTGGTTTTAACAACAGTTGTATCTTAAGAACTGATTCGTTTTAACAACAGATGAATCTTAAGATAATCCTCGTTTTAACAACAGTTGCATCTTGAGAACTGGCTCGTTTAAACAACAGTTGAATCTTAAGATAAAACTCGTTTTAACAACAGTTGAATCTTAAGAACTGACTCGTTTTAACAACAGTTGAATCTTAAGATAAAACTCGTTTTAACAACAGTTGAATCTTAAGAACTGACTCATTTTAACAACAGTTGAATCTTAAGATAAATCTCGTTTTAACAACAGCTGAATCTTAAGATTAAACTCGTTTTAACAACAGTTGAATCTTAAGACAAAACCCGTTTTAACAACAGTTGAATCTTAAGAACTGTCTCGTTTTAACGACAGTTGAATCTTAAGAACTGACTCGTTTTAACAACAGCTGAATCTTAAGATTAAACTCGTTTTAACAACAGTTGAATCTTAAGACAAAACCCGTTTTAACAACAGTTTAATCTTAAGAACTGACTCGTTTTAACAACAGTTGAATCTTAAGATAAAATTCGTTTTAACAACAGTTGAATCTTAAGAACTGACTCGTTTTATAAACAGTTCAACTTTAAGAACTGACTCATTTTAACAACTGTTGAATCTTCAAATAAAACTCGTTTTAACAACAGTTGAATATTAAGAACTGACTCGTTTTATAAACAGTTCAACTTTAAGAACTGACTCGTTTTAACAGCAGTTGAATCTTAATCTAAAACTCGTTTTAATAACAGTTGAAGCTTAAGATAAAACTCGTTTTAACAACAGTTGAATATTAAGAACTTACTCGTGTTAACAACAGGTGAATTTTAAGATAAAACTCGTTTTAACAACAGTTGAATCTTAAGAACTGACTCGTTTTATCAACAGTTCAACCTTAAGAACTGACTCATTTTAACAAAAGTTGAATCTTCAAATAAAACTCGTTTTAACAACAGTTGAATGTTAAGAACTGATTCGTTTTAACAACAGTTGAATCTTAAGAACTGTCTCGTTTTAACGACAGTTGAATCTTAAGATAAACCTCGTTTTAACAACAGTTTAATCTTAAGAACTGACTCGTTTTAACAACAGTTGAATCTTAAGATAAAACTCGTTTTAACAACAGTTGAATCTTAAGATAAAACTCGTTTTAACAACAGTTGAATCTTAAGAACTGACTCGTTTTAATAACAGTTGAATCTTAAGATAAAACTCGTTTTAACAACAGTTGAATCTTAAGAACTGACTCGTTTTAACAACAGCTGAAGTTTAAGATAAAACTCGTTTTAACAACAGTTGAATCTTAAGAACTGACTCGTTTTATCAACAGTTCAACCTTAAGAACTGACTCATTTTAACAAAAGTTGAATCTTCAAATAAAACTCGTTTTAACAACAGTTGAATGTTAAGAACTGATTCGTTTTAACAACAGCTGAATCTTAAGATAAACTCGTTTTAACAACAGTTGAATCTTAAGATAAACCTCGTTTTAACAACAGTTTAATCTTAAGAACTGACTCGTTTTAACAACAGTTGAATCTTAAGATAAAATTCGTTTTAACAACAGTTGCATCTTAAGAACTGACTCGTTTTAACAACAGTTGAATCTTAAGATAAAACTCGTTTTAACAACAGTTGAATCTTAAGAACTGTCTCGTTTTAACAACAGTTGAATCTTAAGAACTGACTCGTTTTAACAACAGTTGAATCTTATGATAAAACTCATTTTAACAACAGTTGAATCTTAAGAACTAACTCGTTTTAACAACAGTTGAATCTTAAGAACTGACTCGTTTTAACAACAGTTGAATCTTAAGAACTGACTCGATTTATAAACAGTTCAACCTTAAGAACTGACTCGTTTTAACAACAGTTGAATCTTCAAATAAAACTCGTTTTAACAACAGTTGAATATTAAGAACTGACTCGTTTTAACAGTAGTTGAATCTTAATATAAAACTCGTTTTAACAACAGTTGAATCTTTAGATAAACCTCGTTTTAACAACAGTTTAATCTTAAGAACTGACTCGTTTTAACAACAGTTGAACCTTATATAACATTCGTTTTAACAACAGTTGAATCTTAAGAACTGATTCGTTTTAACAACAGTTCAAACTTAAGAACTGACTCGTTTTAACAACAGCTGAATCTTAAGATGAAACTCGTTTTAACAACAGTTGAATCTTAAGAACTGACTCGTTTTAACAACAGATGAATCTTAAGATAAACCTCGTTTTAACAACAGTTGAATCTTAAGAACTGATTCGTTTTAACAACAGCTGAATCTTAAGATAAACTCATTTTAACAACAGCTGAATCTTAAGATAAAACTCGTTTTAACAACAGTTGAATCTTAAGAACTGATTCGTTTTAACAACAGATGAATCTTGAGATAAAACTCGTTTTAACAACAGTTGCATCTTAAGAACTGGCTC
This sequence comes from Eledone cirrhosa, assembly GCA_964016885.1. Lineage (NCBI taxonomy): Eukaryota > Metazoa > Mollusca > Cephalopoda > Octopoda > Eledonidae > Eledone > Eledone cirrhosa. The sequence goes on from OZ024744.1 coordinate 24,133,103, forward strand.
GTTTAAACAACAGTTGAATCTTAAGGTAAAACTCGTTTTAACAACAGTTGAATCTTAAGAACTGACTCGTTTTAACAACAGTTAAATCTTAAGATAAAACTCGTTTTAACAACAGTTGAATCTTAAGAACTGACTCGTTTTATCAACAGTTCAACCTTAAGAACTGACTGGTTTTAACAACAGTTGAATCTACAAATAAAACTCGTTTTAACAACAGTTGAATCTAAAGAACTGACTCGTTTTAACAACAGTTGAATCTTATTATAAAACTCATTTTAACAACAGTTGAATCTTAAGAACTGATTCGTTTTAACAACAGATGAATCTTAAGATAAACCTCGTTTTAACAACAGTTGCATCTTAAGAACTGGCTCGTTTAAACAACAGTTGAATCTTAAGATAAAACTCGTTTTAACAACAGTTGAATCTTAAGATAAACTCGTTTTAACAACAGTTGAATCTTAAGAACTGACTCGTTTTAACAACAGCTGAATCTTTAGATAAAACTCGTATTAACAACAGTTGAATCTTAAGAACTGACTCGTTTTATCAACAGTTCAACCTTAAGAACTGACTCGTTTTAACAACAGTTGAATCTTCAAATAAAACTCGTTTTAACAACAGTTGAATCTTAAGAACTGACTCGTTTTAACAACAGTTGAATGTTATGATAAAACTCGTTTTAACAACAGTTGAATCTTAAGAACTGACTCTTTTTAACAACAGTTGAATCTTAAGATAATACTCGTTTTAACAACAGTTGAATTTTAAGATAAAATTCGTTTTAACAATAGTTGAATGTTAAGAACTCTTTCGTTTTAACAACAGTGCAAACTTAAGAGCTGACTCGTTTTAACAACAGCTGAATCTTATGATAAAACTCATTTTAACAACAGTTGAATCTTAAGATAAAACTCGTTTTACCAACAGTTGAATCTTAAGCACTGTCTCGTTTTAACAACAGTTGAATCTTAAGATAAAACTCGTTTTAACAACAGTTGAATCTTAAGAACTAACTCGTTTTAACAACAGTTGAATCTTTTGATAAAACCCATTTTAACAACAGTTGAATCTTAAGATTAAACTCGTTTTAACAATAGTTGAATCTTAAGAACTGACTCGTTTTAACAACAGTTGAATCTTAAGAACTGACTCGTTTTATCAACATTTCAACCTTAAGAACTGACTCGTTTTAACAACAGTTGAATCTTCAAATAAAACTCGTTTTAACAACAGTTGAAACTTAAGAACTGACTCGTTTTAACAACAGTTGAATCTTATGATAAAACTCATTTTAACAACAGTTGAATCTTAAGATAAAACTCGTTTTAACAACAGTTGAATCTTAAGCACTGTCTCGTTTTAACAACATTTGAATCTTAAGATAAAACTCGTTTTAACAACAGTTGAATCTTAAGAACTGACTCGTTTTAACAACAGTTGAATCTTAAGAACTGACTCGTTTTAACAACAGTTGAATCTTAAGATAAGACTCGTTTTAACAACAGTTGAATCTTAAGAACTGACTCGTTTTATCAACATTTCAACCTTAAGAACTGACTCGTTTTAACAACAGATGAATCTTCAAATAAAACTCGTTTTAACAACAGTTGAATCTTAAGAACTGACTCGTTTTAACAACAGTTGAATCTTAAGAACTGATTCGTTTTAACAACAGTTCAAACTTAAGAACTGACTCGTATTAACAACAGTTGAATCTTATTATAAAACTCATTTTAACAACAGTTGAATCTTAAGAACTGATTCGTTTTAACAACAGATGAATCTTAAGATAAACCTCGTTTTAACAACAGTTGCATCTTAGGAACTGGCTCGTTTAAACAACAGTTGAATCCTAAGATAAAACACGTTTTAACAACAGTTGAATCTTAAGAACTGACTCGTTTTAACAACAGTTGAATCTTAAGATAAACTCGTTTTAACAACAGTTGAATCTTAAGAACTGACTCGTTTTAACAACAGCTGAATCTTAAGATAAACCTCGTATTAACAACAGTTGAATCTTAAGAACTGACTCGTTTTATCAACAGTTCAACCTTAAGAACTGACTCGTTTTAACAACAGTTGAATCTTAAGAACTGATTCGTTTTAACAACAGTTCAAACTTAAGAACTGACTCGTATTAACAACAGTTGAATCTTATTATAAAACTCATTTTAACAACAGTTGAATCTTAAGAACTGATTCGTTTTAACAACAGATGAATCTTAAGATAAACCTCGTTTTAAAAACAGTTGCATCTTAAGAACTGGCTCGTTTAAACAACAGTTGAATCTTAAGATAAAACTCGTTTTAACAACAGTTGAATCTTAACATAAAATTCGTTTTAACAATAGTTGAATGTTAAGAACTCTTTCGTTTTAACAACAGTGCAAACTTAAGAGCTGACTCGTTTTAACAACAGTTGAATCTTATGATAAAACTCATTTTAACAACAGTTGAATCTTAAGATAAAACTCGTTTTAACAACAGTTGAATCTTAAGCACTGTCTCGTTTTAACAACAGTTGAATCTTAAGATAAAACTCGTTTTAACAACAGTTGAATCTTAAGAACTGATTCGTTTTAACAACAGCTGAATCTTAAGATAAACTCGTTTTAACAACAGATGAATCTTAAGATAAAACTGGTTTTAACAACAGTTGTATCTTAAGAACTGATTCGTTTTAACAACAGATGAATCTTAAGATAATCCTCGTTTTAACAACAGTTGCATCTTGAGAACTGGCTCGTTTAAACAACAGTTGAATCTTAAGATAAAACTCGTTTTAACAACAGTTGAATCTTATGAACTGACTCGTTTTAACAACAGTTGAATCTTAAGATAAAACTCGTTTTAACAACAGTTGAATCTTAAGAACTGACTCATTTTAACAACAGTTGAATCTTAAGATAAATCTCGTTTTAACAACAGCTGAATCTTAAGATTAAACTCGTTTTAACAACAGTTGAATCTTAAGACAAAACCCGTTTTAACAACAGTTGAATCTTAAGAACTGTCTCGTTTTAACGACAGTTGAATCTTAAGAACTGACTCGTTTTAACAACAGCTGAATCTTAAGATTAAACTCGTTTTAACAACAGTTGAATCTTAAGACAAAACCCGTTTTAACAACAGTTTAATCTTAAGAACTGACTCGTTTTAACAACAGTTGAATCTTAAGATAAAATTCGTTTTAACAACAGTTGAATCTTAAGAACTGACTCGTTTTATAAACAGTTCAACTTTAAGAACTGACTCGTTTTAACAACTGTTGAATCTTCAAATAAAACTCGTTTTAACAACAGTTGAATATTAAGAACTGACTCGTTTTATAAACAGTTCAACTTTAAGAACTGACTCGTTTTAACAGCAGTTGAATCTTAATCTAAAACTCGTTTTAATAACAGTTGAAGCTTAAGATAAAACTCGTTTTAACAACAGTTGAATATTAAGAACTTACTCGTGTTAACAACAGGTGAATTTTAAGATAAAACTCGTTTTAACAACAGTTGAATCTTAAGAACTGACTCGTTTTATCAACAGTTCAACCTTAAGAACTGACTCATTTTAACAAAAGTTGAATCTTCAAATAAAACTCGTTTTAACAACAGTTGAATGTTAAGAACTGATTCGTTTTAACAACAGTTGAATCTTAAGAACTGTCTCGTTTTAACGACAGTTGAATCTTAAGATAAACCTCGTTTTAACAACAGTTTAATCTTAAGAACTGACTCGTTTTAACAACAGTTGAATCTTAAGATAAAACTCGTTTTAACAACAGTTGAATCTTAAGATAAAACTCGTTTTAACAACAGTTGAATCTTAAGAACTGACTCGTTTTAATAACAGTTGAATCTTAAGATAAAACTCGTTTTAACAACAGTTGAATCTTAAGAACTGACTCGTTTTAACAACAGCTGAAGTTTAAGATGAAACTCGTTTTAACAACAGTTGAATCTTAAGAACTGACTCGTTTTATCAACAGTTCAACCTTAAGAACTGACTCATTTTAACAAAAGTTGAATCTTCAAATAAAACTCGTTTTAACAACAGTTGAATGTTAAGAACTGATTCGTTTTAACAACAGCTGAATCTTAAGATAAACTCGTTTTAACAACAGTTGAATTTTAAGATAAACCTCGTTTTAACAACAGTTTAATCTTAAGAACTGACTCGTTTTAACAACAGTTGAATCTTAAGATAAAATTCGTTTTAACAACAGTTGCATCTTAAGAACTGACTCGTTTTAACAACAGTTGAATCTTAAGATAAAACTCGTTTTAACAAGAGTTGAATCTTAAGAACTGTCTCGTTTTAACAACAGTTGAATCTTAAGAACTGACTCGTTTTAACAACAGTTGAATCTTATGATAAAACTCATTTTAACAACAGTTGAATCTTAAGAACTAACTCGTTTTAACAACAGTTGAATCTTAAGAACTGACTCGTTTTAACAACAGTTGAATCTTAAGAACTGACTCGATTTATAAACAGTTCAACCTTAAGAACTGACTCGTTTTAACAACAGTTGAATCTTCAAATAAAACTCGTTTTAACAACAGTTGAATATTAAGAACTGACTCGTTTTAACAGTAGTTGAATCTTAATATAAAACTCGTTTTAACAACAGTTGAATCTTTAGATAAACCTCGTTTTAACAACAGTTTAATCTTAAGAACTGACTCGTTTTAACAACAGTTGAACCTTATATAACATTCGTTTTAACAACAGTTGAATCTTAAGAACTGATTCGTTTTAACAACAGTTCAAACTTAAGAACTGACTCGTTTTAACAACAGCTGAATCTTAAGATGAAACTCGTTTTAACAACAGTTGAATCTTAAGAACTGACTCGTTTTAACAACAGATGAATCTTAAGATAAACCTCGTTTTAACAACAGTTGAATCTTAAGAACTGATTCGTTTTAACAACAGCTGAATCTTAAGATAAACTCATTTTAACAACAGCTGAATCTTAAGATAAAACTCGTTTTAACAACAGTTGAATCTTAAGAACTGATTCGTTTTAACAACAGATGAATCTTGAGATAAAACTCGTTTTAACAACAGTTGCATCTTAAGAACTGGCTCGTTTAAACAACAGTTGAATCTTAAGGTAAAACTCGTTTTAACAACAGTTGAATCTTAAGAACTGACTCGTTTTAACAACAGTTAAATCTTAAGATAAAACTCGTTTTAACAACAGTTGAATCTTAAGAACTGACTCGTTTTATCAACAGTTCAACCTTAAGAACTGACTGGTTTTAACAACAGTTGAATCTACAAATAAAACTCGTTTTAACAACAGTTGAATCTAAAGAACTGACTCGTTTTAACAACAGTTGAATCTTAAAATAAAACTCGTTTTAACAACAGTTGAATCTTAAGAACTGACTCATTTTAACAACAGTTGAATCTTAAGATAAAACTCGTTTTAACAACAGCTGAATCTTAAGATTAAACTCGTTTTAACAACACTTGAATCTTAAGACAAAACCCGTTTTAACAACAGTTGAATCTTAAGAACTGTCTCGTTTTAACGACAGTTGAATCTTAAGAACTGACTCATTTTAACAACAGTTGAATCTTCAAATAAAACTCGTTTTAACAACAGTTGTATCTTAAGAACTGATTCGTTTTAACAACAGCTGAATCTTAAGATAAACTCGTTTTAACAACAGTTGAATCTTAAGATAAAACTCGTTTTAACTACAGTTGAATCTTAAGAACTGACTCGTTTTAACAACAGCTGAATCTTAAGATAAAACTCGTTTTAACAACAGTTGAATCTTAAGAACTGATTCGTTTTAACAACAGATGAATCTTAAGATAAACCTCGTTTTATCAACAGTTGCATCTTAAGAACTGGCTCGTTGAAACAACAGTTGAATTTTAAGATAAAACTCGTTTTAACAACAGTTGAATCTTAAGAACTGACTCGTTTTATCAACAGTTCAACCTTAAGAACTGACTCATTTTAACAACAGTTGAATCTTCAAATAAAACTCGTATTAACAACAGTTGAATCTTAAGAACTGACTCGTTTTATCAACAGTTCAACCTTAAGAACTGACTCGTTTTATAAACAGTTCAACTTTAAGAACTGACTCGTTTTAACAACAGTTGAATCTTCAAATAAAACTCGTTTTAACAACAGTTGAATCTAAAGAACTGACTCGTTTTAACAACAGTTGAATCTTAAGATAAAACTCGTTTTAACAACAGTTGAATCTTAAGAACTGACTCATTTTAACAACAGTTGAATCTTAATATAAAACTCGTTTTAACAACAGCTGAATCTTAAGAACTGTCTCGTTTTAACGACAGTTGAATCTTAAGAACTGACTCGTTTTAACAACAGCTGAAGTTTAAGATAAAACTTGTTTTAACAACAGTTGAATCTTAAGAACTGACTCGTTTTATCAACAGTTCAACCTTAAGAACTGACTCATTTTAACAAAAGTTGAATCTTCAAATAAAACTCGTTTTAACAACAGTTGAATGTTAAGAACTGATTCGTTTTAACAACAGCTGAATCTTAAGATAAACTCGTTTTAACAACAGTTGAATCTTAAGATAAACCTCGTTTTAACAACAGTTTAATCTTAAGAACTGACTCGTTTTAACAACAGTTGAATCTTAAGATAAAATTCGTTTTAACAACAGTTGCATCTTAAGAACTGACTCGTTTTAACAACAGTTGAATCTTAAGATAAAACTCGTTTTAACAACAGTTGAATCTTAAGAACTGTCTCGTTTTAACAACAGTTGAATCTTAAGAACTGACTCGTTTTAACAACAGTTGAATCTTATGATAAAACTCATTTTAACAACAGTTGAATCTTAAGAACTAACTCGTTTTAACAACAGTTGAATCTTAAGAACTGACTCGTTTTAACAACAGTTGAATCTTAAGAACTGACTCGTTTTATAAACAGTTCAACCTTAAGAACTGACTCGTTTTAACAACAGTTGAATCTTCAAATAAAACTCGTTTTAACAACAGTTGAATATTAAGAACTGACTCGTTTTAACAGTAGTTGAATCTTAATATAAAACTCGTTTTAACAACAGTTGAATCTTTAGATAAACCTCGTTTTAACAACAGTTTAATCTTAAGAACTGACTCGTTTTAACAACAGTTGAACCTTATATAACATTCGTTTTAACAACAGTTGAATCTTAAGAACTGATTCGTTTTAACAACAGTTCAAACTTAAGAACTGACTCGTTTTAACAACAGCTGAATCTTAAGATGAAACTCGTTTTAACAACAGTTGAATCTTAAGAACTGACTCGTTTTAACAACAGATGAATCTTAAGATAAACCTCGTTTTAACAACAGTTGAATCTTAAGAACTGATTCGTTTTAACAACAGCTGAATCTTAAGATAATCTCATTTTAACAACAGCTGAATCTTAAGATAAAACTCGTTTTAACAACAGTTGAATCTTAAGAACTGATTCGTTTTAACAACAGATGAATCTTAAGATAAAACTCGTTTTAACAACAGTTGCATCTTAAGAACTGGCTCGTTTAAACAACAGTTGAATCTTAAGGTAAAACTCGTTTTAACAACAGTTGAATCTTAAGAACTGACTCGTTTTAACAACAGTTAAATCTTAAGATAAAACTCGTTTTAACAACAGTTGAATCTTAAGAACTGACTCGTTTTATCAACAGTTCAACCTTAAGAACTGATTGGTTTTAACAACAGTTGAATCTACAAATAAAACTCGTTTTAACAACAGTTGAATCTAAAGAACTGACTCGTTTTAACAACAGTTGAATCTTAAAATAAAACTCGTTTTAACAACAGTTGAATCTTAAGAACTGACTCATTTTAACAACAGTTGAATCTTAAGATAAAACTCGTTTTAACAACAGCTGAATCTTAAGATTAAACTCGTTTTAACAACAGTTGAATCTTAAGACAAAACCCGTTTTAACAACAGTTGAATCTTAAGAACTGTCTCGTTTTAACGACAGTTGAATCTTAAGAACTGACTCATTTTAACAACAGTTGAATCTTCAAATAAAACTCGTTTTAACAACAGTTGGATCTTAAGAACTGATTCGTTTTAACAACAGCTGAATCTTAAGATAAACTCGTTTTAACAACAGTTGAATCTTAAGATAAAACTCGTTTTAACTACAGTTGAATCTTAAGAACTGACTCGTTTTAACAACAGCTGAATCTTAAGATAAAACTCGTTTTAACAACAGTTGAATCTTAAGAACTGATTCGTTTTAACAACAGATGAATCTTAAGATAAACCTCGTTTTATCAACAGTTGCATCTTAAGAACTGGCTCGTTGAAACAACAGTTGAATTTTAAGATAAAACTCGTTTTAACAACAGTTGAATCTTAAGAACTGACTCGTTTTATCAACAGTTCAACCTTAAGAACTGACTCATTTTAACAACAGTTGAATCTTCAAATAAAACTCGTATTAACAACAGTTGAATCTTAAGAACTGACTCGTTTTATCAACAGTTCAACCTTAAGAACTGACTCGTTTTAACAACAGTTGAATCTTCAAATAAAACTCGTTTTAACAACAGTTGAATCTAAAGAACTGACTCGTTTTAACAACAGTTGAATCTTAAGATAAAACTCGTTTTAACAACAGTTGAATCTTAAGAACTGACTCATTTTAACAACAGTTGAATCTTAATATAAAACTCGTTTTAACAACAGCTGAATCTTAAGATTAAACTCGTTTTAACAACAGTTGAATCTTAAGACAAAACCCGTTTTAACAACAGTTGAATCTTAAGAACTGTCTCGTTTTAACGACAGTTGAATCTTAAGAACTGACTCGTTTTAACAACAGCTGAATCTTAAGATTAAACTCGTTTTAACAACAGTTGAATCTTAAGACAAAACCCGTTTTAACAACAGTTGAATCTTAAGAACTGTCTCGTTTTAACGACAGTTGAATCTTAAGAACTGACTCGTTTTAACAGCAGTTGAATCTTAATATAAAACTCGTTTTAACAACAGTTGAATATTAAGATAAAACTCGTTTTAACAACAGTTGAATCTTAAGAACTAACTCGTTTTAACAACAGTTGAATCTTAAGAACTAACTCGTTTTAACAACAGTTGAATCTTAAGATAAAACTCGTTTTAACAACAGTTGAATCTTAAGAACTGACTCGTTTTAACAACAGCTGAATCTTAAGATAAAACTCGTATTAACAACAGTTGAATCTTAAGAACTGACACGTTTTATCAACAGTTCAACCTTAAGAACTGACTCGTTTTAACAACAGTTGAATCTTCAAATAAAACTCGTTTTAACAACAGTTGAATCTAAAGAACTGACTCGTTTTAACAACAGTTGAATCTTAAGATAAAACTCGTTTTAACAACAGTTGAATCTTAAGAACTGACTCATTTTAACAACAGTTGAATCTTAAGATACAACTCGTTTTAACAACAGCTGAATCTTAAGATTAATCTCGTTTTAACAACAGTTGAATCTTAAGACAAAACCCGTTTTAACAACAGTTGAATCTTAAGAACTGTCTCGATTTAACGACAGTTGAATCTTAAGAACTGGCTCGTTTTAACAACAGCTGAATCTTAAGATTAAACTCGTTTTAACAACAGTTGAATCTTAAGACAAAACCCGTTTTAACAACAGTTGAATCTTAAGAACTGTCTCGTTTTAACAACAGTTGAATCTTAAGATAAACCTCGTTCTAACAACAGTTTAATCTTAAAAACTGACTCGTTTTAACAACAGTTGAATCTTAAGATAAAATTCGTTTTAACAACAGTTGAATCTTAAGAACTGATTCGTTTTAACAACAGTTCAAACTTAAGAACTGACTCGTTTTAACAACAGTTGAATCTTATGATAAAACTCATTTTAACAACAGTTGAATCTTAAGAACTGATTCGTTTTAACAACAGATGAATCTTAAGATAAACCTTGTTTTAACAACAGTTGAATCTTAAGAACTGTCTCGATTTAACGACAGTTGAATCTTAAGAACTGACTCGTTTTAACAACAGTTGAATCTTACGATAAAACTCGTTTTAACATCAGTTGAATCTTAAGAACTGACTAATTTTAACAACAGCTGAATCTTAAGATAAAACTCGTTTTAACAACAGTTGAATCTTAAGAACTGACTCGTTTTAACAACAGTTGAATCTTATGATAAAACTCATTTTAACAACAGTTGAATGTTAAGATAAAACTCGTTTTAACAACAGTTGAATCTTAAGAACTGACTCTTTTTAACAACAGTTGAATGTTAAGATAAAACTCGTTTTAACAACAGTTGAATCTTAAGAACTGACTCGTTTTAACAACAGTTGAATCTTAAGAACTGACTCGTTTTAACAACAGTTGAATCTTATGATAAAACCCATTTTAACAACAGTTGAATCTTAAGATTAAACTCGTTTTAACAACAGTTGAATCTTAAGAACTAACTCGTTTTAACAACAGTTGAATCTTAAGATAAAACTCGTTTTAACAACAGTTGAATCTTAAGAACTGACTCGTTTTAACAACAGCTGAATCTTAAGATAAAACTCGTATTAACAACAGTTGAATCTTAAGAACTGACACGTTTTATCAACAGTTCAACCTTAAGAACTGACTCGTTTTAACAACAGTTAAATCTTCAAATAAAACTCGTTTTAACAACAGTTGAATCTAAAGAACTGACTCGTTTTAACAACAGTTGAATCTTAAGATAAAACTCGTTTTAACAACAGTTGAATCTTAAGAACTGACTCATTTTAACAACAGTTGAATCTTAAGATACAACTCGTTTTAACAATAGCTGAATCTTAAGATTAATCTCGTTTTAACAACAGTTGAATCTTAAGACAAAACCCGTTTTAACAACAGCTGAATCTTAAGATAAAACTCGTATTAACAACAGTTGAATCTTAAGAACTGACTCGTTTTAACAACAGTTCAAACTTAAGAACTGACTCGTGTTAACAACAGCTGAATCTTAAGATGAAACTCGTTTTAACAACAGTTGAATCTTAAGAACTGATTCGTTTTAACAACAGCTGAATCTTAAGATAAACTCGTTTTAACAACAGTTGAATCTTAAGATAAAACTTGTTTTAACAACAGTTGTATCTTAAGAACTGATTCGTTTTAACAAAAGATGAATCTTAAGATAATCCTCGTTTTAACAACAGTTGCATCTTGAGAACTGGCTCGTTTAAACAACAGTTGAATCTTAAGATAAATCTCGTTTTAACAACAGCTGAATCTTAAGATTAAACTCGTTTTAACAACAGTTGAATCTTAAGACAAAACCCGTTTTAACAACAGTTGAATCTTAAGAACTGTCTCGTTTTAACGACAGTTGAATCTTAAGAACTGACTCGTTTTAACAACAGCTGAATCTTAAGATTAAACTCGTTTTAACAACAGTTGAATCTTAAGACAAAACCCGTTTTAACAACAGTTGAATCTTAAGAACTGTCTCGTTTTAACAACAGTTGAATCTTAAGATAAACCTCGTTTTAACAACAGTTTAATCTTAAGAACTGACTCGTTTTAACAACAGTTGAATCTTAAGATAAAATTCGTTTTAACAACAGTTGAATCTTAAGAACTGACTCGTTTTATAAACAGTTCAACCTTAAGAACTGACTCGTTTTAACAACTGTTGAATCTTCAAATAAAACTCGTTTTAACAACAGTTGAATATTAAGAACTGACTCGTTTTAACAGCAGTTGAATCTTAATCTAAAACTCGTTTTAATAACAGTTGAAGCTTAAGATAAAACTCGTTTTAACAACAGTTGAATCTTAAGAACTGACTCGTTTTATCAACAGTTCAACCTTAAGAACTGACTCCTTTTAACAAAAGTTGAATCTTCAAATAAAACTCGTTTTAACAACAGTTGAATGTTAAGAACTGATTCGTTTTAACAACAGCTGAATCTTAAGATAAACTCGTTTTAACAACAGTTGAATCTTAAGATAAACCTCGTTTTAACAACAGTTTAAGCTTAAGAACTGACTCGTTTTAACAACAGTTGAATCTTAAGAACTGACTCGTTTTAACAACAGTTGAAGTTTAAGATAAAACTCGTTTTAACAACAGTTGAATCTTAAGAACTGACTCATTTTAACAACAGTTGAATCTTAATATAAAACTCGTTTTAACAACAGCTGAATCTTAAGATTAAACTCGTTTTAACAACAGTTGAATCTTAAGACAAAACCCGTTTTAACAACAGTTGAATCTTAAGAACTGTCTCGTTTTAACGACAGTTGAATCTTAAGAACTGACTCGTTTTAACAACAGCTGAATCTTAAGATTAAACTCGTTTTAACAACAGTTGAATCTTAAGACAAAACCCGTTTTAACAACAGTTGAATCTTAAGAACTGTCTCGTTTTAACGACAGTTGAATCTTAAGAACTGACTCGTTTTAACAGCAGTTGAATCTTAATATAAAACTCGTTTTAACAACAGTTGAATATTAAGATAAAACTCGTTTTAACAACAGTTGAATCTTAAGAACTAACTCGTTTTAACAACAGTTGAATCTTAAGAACTAACTCGTTTTAACAACAGTTGAATCTTAAGATAAAACTCGTTTTAACAACAGTTGAATCTTAAGAACTGACTCGTTTTAACAACAGCTGAATCTTAAGATAAAACTCGTATTAACAACAGTTGAATCTTAAGAACTGACACGTTTTATCAACAGTTCAACCTTAAGAACTGACTCGTTTTAACAACAGTTGAATCTTCAAATAAAACTCGTTTTAACAACAGTTGAATCTAAAGAACTGACTCGTTTTAACAACAGTTGAATCTTAAGATAAAACTCGTTTTAACAACAGTTGAATCTTAAGAACTGACTCATTTTAACAACAGTTGAATCTTAAGATACAACTCGTTTTAACAACAGCTGAATCTTAAGATTAATCTCGTTTTAACAACAGTTGAATCTTAAGACAAAACCCGTTTTAACAACAGTTGAATCTTAAGAACTGTCTCGATTTAACGACAGTTGAATCTTAAGAACTGGCTCGTTTTAACAACAGCTGAATCTTAAGATTAAACTCGTTTTAACAACAGTTGAATCTTAAGACAAAACCCGTTTTAACAACAGTTGAATCTTAAGAACTGTCTCGTTTTAACAACAGTTGAATCTTAAGATAAACCTCGTTCTAACAACAGTTTAATCTTAAAAACTGACTCGTTTTAACAACAGTTGAATCTTAAGATAAAATTCGTTTTAACAACAGTTGAATCTTAAGAACTGATTCGTTTTAACAACAGTTCAAACTTAAGAACTGACTCGTTTTAACAACAGTTGAATCTTATGATAAAACTCATTTTAACAACAGTTGAATCTTAAGAACTGATTCGTTTTAACAACAGATGAATCTTAAGATAAACCTTGTTTTAACAACAGTTGAATCTTAAGAACTGTCTCGATTTAACGACAGTTGAATCTTAAGAACTGACTCGTTTTAACAACAGTTGAATCTTACGATAAAACTCGTTTTAACATCAGTTGAATCTTAAGAACTGACTAATTTTAACAACAGCTGAATCTTAAGATAAAACTCGTTTTAACAACAGTTGAATCTTAAGAACTGACTCGTTTTAACAACAGTTGAATCTTATGATAAAACTCATTTTAACAACAGTTGAATGTTAAGATAAAACTCGTTTTAACAACAGTTGAATCTTAAGAACTGACTCTTTTTAACAACAGTTGAATGTTAAGATAAAACTCGTTTTAACAACAGTTGAATCTTAAGAACTGACTCGTTTTAACAACAGTTGAATCTTAAGAACTGACTCGTTTTAACAACAGTTGAATCTTATGATAAAACCCATTTTAACAACAGTTGAATCTTAAGATTAAACTCGTTTTAACAACAGTTGAATCTTAAGAACTAACTCGTTTTAACAACAGTTGAATCTTAAGATAAAACTCGTTTTAACAACAGTTGAATCTTAAGAACTGACTCGTTTTAACAACAGCTGAATCTTAAGATAAAACTCGTATTAACAACAGTTGAATCTTAAGAACTGACACGTTTTATCAACAGTTCAACCTTAAGAACTGACTCGTTTTAACAACAGTTAAATCTTCAAATAAAACTCGTTTTAACAACAGTTGAATCTAAAGAACTGACTCGTTTTAACAACAGTTGAATCTTAAGATAAAACTCGTTTTAACAACAGTTGAATCTTAAGAACTGACTCATTTTAACAACAGTTGAATCTTAAGATACAACTCGTTTTAACAATAGCTGAATCTTAAGATTAATCTCGTTTTAACAACAGTTGAATCTTAAGACAAAACCCGTTTTAACAACAGCTGAATCTTAAGATAAAACTCGTATTAACAACAGTTGAATCTTAAGAACTGACTCGTTTTAACAACAGTTCAAACTTAAGAACTGACTCGTGTTAACAACAGCTGAATCTTAAGATGAAACTCGTTTTAACAACAGTTGAATCTTAAGAACTGATTCGTTTTAACAACAGCTGAATCTTAAGATAAACTCGTTTTAACAACAGTTGAATCTTAAGATAAAACTTGTTTTAACAACAGTTGTATCTTAAGAACTGATTCGTTTTAACAAAAGATGAATCTTAAGATAATCCTCGTTTTAACAACAGTTGCATCTTGAGAACTGGCTCGTTTAAACAACAGTTGAATCTTAAGATAAATCTCGTTTTAACAACAGCTGAATCTTAAGATTAAACTCGTTTTAACAACAGTTGAATCTTAAGACAAAACCCGTTTTAACAACAGTTGAATCTTAAGAACTGTCTCGTTTTAACGACAGTTGAATCTTAAGAACTGACTCGTTTTAACAACAGCTGAATCTTAAGATTAAACTCGTTTTAACAACAGTTGAATCTTAAGACAAAACCCGTTTTAACAACAGTTGAATCTTAAGAACTGTCTCGTTTTAACAACAGTTGAATCTTAAGATAAACCTCGTTTTAACAACAGTTTAATCTTAAGAACTGACTCGTTTTAACAACAGTTGAATCTTAAGATAAAATTCGTTTTAACAACAGTTGAATCTTAAGAACTGACTCGTTTTATAAACAGTTCAACCTTAAGAACTGACTCGTTTTAACAACTGTTGAATCTTCAAATAAAACTCGTTTTAACAACAGTTGAATATTAAGAACTGACTCGTTTTAACAGCAGTTGAATCTTAATCTAAAACTCGTTTTAATAACAGTTGAAGCTTAAGATAAAACTCGTTTTAACAACAGTTGAATCTTAAGAACTGACTCGTTTTATCAACAGTTCAACCTTAAGAACTGACTCCTTTTAACAAAAGTTGAATCTTCAAATAAAACTCGTTTTAACAACAGTTGAATGTTAAGAACTGATTCGTTTTAACAACAGCTGAATCTTAAGATAAACTCGTTTTAACAACAGTTGAATCTTAAGATAAACCTCGTTTTAACAACAGTTTAAGCTTAAGAACTGACTCGTTTTAACAACAGTTGAATCTTAAGAACTGACTCGTTTTAACAACAGTTGAAGTTTAAGATAAAACTCGTTTTAACAACAGTTGAATCTTAAGAACTGACTCATTTTAACAACAGTTGAATCTTAAGATACAACTCGTTTTAACAACAGCTGAATCTTAAGATTAATCTCGTTTTAACAACAGTTGAATCTTAAGACAAAACCCGTTTTAACAACAGTTGAATCTTAAGAACTGTCTCGATTTAACGACAGTTGAATCTTAAGAACTGGCTCGTTTTAACAACAGCTGAATCTTAAGATTAAACTCGTTTTAACAACAGTTGAATCTTAAGACAAAACCCGTTTTAACAACAGTTGAATCTTAAGAACTGTCTCGTTTTAACAACAGTTGAATCTTAAGATAAAATTCGTTTTAACAACAGTTGAATCTTAAGAACTGATTCGTTTTAACAACAGTTCAAACTTAAGAACTGACTCGTTTTAACAACAGTTGAATCTTATGATAAAACTCATTTTAACAACAGTTGAATCTTAAGAACTGATTCGTTTTAACAACAGATGAATCTTAAGATAAACCTTGTTTTAACAACAGTTGAATCTTAAGAACTGTCTCGATTTAACGACAGTTGAATCTTAAGAACTGACTCGTTTTAACAACAGTTGAATCTTACGATAAAACTCGTTTTAACATCAGTTGAATCTTAAGAACTGACTAATTTTAACAACAGCTGAATCTTAAGATAAAACTCGTTTTAACAACAGTTGAATCTTAAGAACTGACTCGTTTTAACAACAGTTGAATCTTATGATAAAACTCATTTTAACAACAGTTGAATGTTAAGATAAAACTCGTTTTAACAACAGTTGAATCTTAAGAACTGACTCTTTTTAACAACAGTTGAATGTTAAGATAAAACTCGTTTTAACAACAGTTGAATCTTAAGAACTGACTCGTTTTAACAACAGTTGAATCTTAAGAACTGACTCGTTTTAACAACAGTTGAATCTTATGATAAAACCCATTTTAACAACAGTTGAATCTTAAGATTAAACTCGTTTTAACAACAGTTGAATCTTAAGAACTAACTCGTTTTAACAACAGTTGAATCTTAAGATAAAACTCGTTTTAACAACAGTTGAATCTTAAGAACTGACTCGTTTTAACAACAGCTGAATCTTAAGATAAAACTCGTATTAACAACAGTTGAATCTTAAGAACTGACACGTTTTATCAACAGTTCAACCTTAAGAACTGACTCGTTTTAACAACAGTTGAATCTTCAAATAAAACTCGTTTTAACAACAGTTGAATCTAAAGAACTGACTCGTTTTAACAACAGTTGAATCTTAAGATAAAACTCGTTTTAACAACAGTTGAATCTTAAGAACTGACTCATTTTAACAACAGTTGAATCTTAAGATACAACTCGTTTTAACAATAGCTGAATCTTAAGATTAATCTCGTTTTAACAACAGTTGAATCTTAAGACAAAACCCGTTTTAACAACAGCTGAATCTTAAGATAAAACTCGTATTAACAAAAGTTGAATCTTAAGAACTGACTCGTTTTAACAACAGTTCAAACTTAAGAACTGACTCGTGTTAACAACAGCTGAATCTTAAGATAAAACTTGTTTTAACAACAGTTGTATCTTAAGAACTGATTCGTTTTAACAACAGATGAATCTTAAGATAATCCTCGTTTTAACAACAGTTGCATCTTGAGAACTGGCTCGTTTAAACAACAGTTGAATCTTAAGATAAAACTCGTTTTAACAACAGTTGAATCTTAAGAACTGACTCGTTTTAACAACAGTTGAATCTTAAGATAAAACTCGTTTTAACAACAGTTGAATCTTAAGAACTGACTCATTTTAACAACAGTTGAATCTTAAGATAAATCTCGTTTTAACAACAGCTGAATCTTAAGATTAAACTCGTTTTAACAACAGTTGAATCTTAAGACAAAACCCGTTTTAACAACAGTTGAATCTTAAGAACTGTCTCGTTTTAACGACAGTTGAATCTTAAGAACTGACTCGTTTTAACAACAGTTTAATCTTAAGAACTGACTCGTTTTAACAACAGTTGAATCTTAAGATAAAATTCGTTTTAACAACAGTTGAATCTTAAGAACTGACTCGTTTTATAAACAGTTCAACCTTAAGAACTGACTCGTTTTAACAACTGTTGAATCTTCAAATAAAACTCGTTTTAACAACAGTTGAATATTAAGAACTGACTCGTTTTAACAGCAGTTGAATCTTAATCTAAAACTCGTTTTAATAACAGTTGAAGCTTAAGATAAAACTCGTTTTAACAACAGTTGAATCTTAAGAACTTACTCGTGTTAACAACAGGTGAATTTTAAGATAAAACTCGTTTTAACAACAGTTGAATCTTAAGAATTGACTCGTTTTATCAACAGTTCAACCTTAAGAACTGACTCCTTTTAACAAAAGTTGAATCTTCAAATAAAACTCGTTTTAACAACAGTTGAATGTTAAGAACTGATTCGTTTTAACAACAGCTGAATCTTAAGATAAACTCGTTTTAACAACAGTTGAATCTTAAGATAAACCTCGTTTTAACAACAGTTTAATCTTAAGTACTGACTCGTTTTAACAGCAGTTGAATCTTAAGATAAAACTCGTTTTAACAACAGTTTAATTTTAAGATAAAACTCGTTTTAACAACAGTTGAATCTTAAGAACTGACTCGTTTTAATAACAGTTGAATCTTAAGATAAAACTCGTTTTAACAACAGTTGAATCTTAAGAACTGACTCGTTTTAACAACAGTTGAAGTTTAAGATAAAACTCGTTTTAACAACAGTTGAATCTTAAGAACTGACTCGTTTTATCAACAGTTCAGCCTTAAGAACTGACTCATTTTAACAAAAGTTGAATCTTCAAATAAAACTCGTTTTAACAACAGTTGAATGTTAAGAACTGATTCGTTTTAACAACAGCTGAATCTTAAGATAAACTCGTTTTAACAACAGTTGAATCTTAAGATAAACCTCGTTTTAACAACAGTTTAATCTTAAGAACTGACTCGTTTTAACAACAGTTGAATCTTAAGATAAAATTCGTTTTAACAACAGTTGCATCTTAAGAACTGACTCGTTTTAACAACAGTTGAATCTTAAGATAAAACTCGTTTTAACAACAGTTGAATCTTAAGAACTGTCTCGTTTTAACAACAGTTGAATCTTAAGAACTGACTCGTTTTAACAACAGTTGAATCTTATGATAAAACTCATTTTAACAACAGTTGAATCTTAAGAACTAACTCGTTTTAACAACAGTTGAATCTTAAGAACTGACTCGTTTTAACAACAGTTGAATCTTAAGAACTGACTCGTTTTAACAACAGTTGAATCTTCAAATAAAACTCGTTTTAACAACAGTTGAATATTAAGAACAGACTCGTTTTAACAGTAGTTGAATCTTAATATAAAACTCGTTTTAACAACAGTTGAATCTTTAGATAAACCTCGTTTTAACAACAGTTTAATCTTAAGAACTGACTCGTTTTAACAACAGTTGAACCTTATATAACATTCGTTTTAACAACAGTTGAATCTTAAGAACTGATTCGTTTTAACAACAGTTCAAACTTAAGAACTGACTCGTTTTAACAACAGCTGAATCTTAAGATGAAACTCGTTTTAACAACAGTTGCATCTTAAGAACTGACTCGTTTTAACAACAGTTGAATCTTAAGATAAAACTCGTTTTAACAACAGTTGAATCTTAAGAACTGTCTCGTTTTAACAACAGTTGAATCTTAAGAACTGACTCGTTTTAACAACAGTTGAATCTTATGATAAAACTCATTTTAACAACAGTTGAATCTTAAGAACTAACTCGTTTTAACAACAGTTGAATCTTAAGAACTGACTCGTTTTAACAACAGTTGAATCTTAAGAACTGACTCGTTTTATAAACAGTTCAACCTTAAGAACTGACTCGTTTTAACAACAGTTGAATCTTCAAATAAAACTCGTTTTAACAACAGTTGAATATTAAGAACTGACTCGTTTTAACAGTAGTTGAATCTTAATATAAAACTCGTTTTAACAACAGTTGAATCTTTAGATAAACCTCGTTTTAACAACAGTTTAATCTTAAGAACTGACTCGTTTTAACAACAGTTGAACCTTATATAACATTCGTTTTAACAACAGTTGAATCTTAAGAACTGATTCGTTTTAACAACAGTTCAAACTTAAGAACTGACTCGTTTTAACAACAGCTGAATCTTAAGATGAAACTCGTTTTAACAACAGTTGAATCTTAAGAACTGACTCGTTTTAACAACAGATGAATCTTAAGATAAACCTCGTTTTAACAACAGTTGAATCTTAAGAACTGATTCGTTTTAACAACAGCTGAATCTTAAGATAAACTCATTTTAACAACAGCTGAATCTTAAGATAAAACTCGTTTTAACAACAGTTGAATCTTAAGAACTGATTCGTTTTAACAACAGATGAATCTTAAGATAAAACTCGTTTTAACAACAGTTGCATCTTAAGAACTGGCTCGTTTAAACAACAGTTGAATCTTAAGGTAAAACTCGTTTTAACAACAGTTGAATCTTAAGAACTGACTCGTTTTAACAACAGTTAAATCTTAAGATAAAACTCGTTTTAACAACAGTTGAATCTTAAGAACTGACTCGTTTTATCAACAGTTCAACCTTAAGAACTGACTGGTTTTAACAACAGTTGAATCTACAAATAAAACTCGTTTTAACAACAGTTGAATCTAAAGAACTGACTCGTTTTAACAACAGTTGAATCTTAAAATAAAACTCGTTTTAACAACAGTTGAATCTTAAGAACTGACTCATTTTAACAACAGTTGAATCTTAAGATAAAACTCGTTTTAACAACAGCTGAATCTTAAGATTAAACTCGTTTTAACAACAGTTGAATCTTAAGACAAAACCCGTTTTAACAACAGTTGAATCTTAAGAACTGTCTCGTTTTAACGACAGTTGAATCTTAAGAACTGACTCATTTTAACAACAGTTGAATCTTCAAATAAAACTCGTTTTAACAACAGTTGGATCTTAAGAACTGATTCGTTTTAACAACAGCTGAATCTTAAGATAAACTCGTTTTAACAACAGTTGAATCTTAAGATAAAACTCGTTTTAACTACAGTTGAATCTTAAGAACTGACTCGTTTTAACAACAGCTGAATCTTAAGATAAAACTCGTTTTAACAACAGTTGAATCTTAAGAACTGATTCGTTTTAACAACAGATGAATCTTAAGATAAACCTCGTTTTATCAACAGTTGCATCTTAAGAACTGGCTCGTTGAAACAACAGTTGAATTTTAAGATAAAACTCGTTTTAACAACAGTTGAATCTTAAGAACTGACTCGTTTTATCAACAGTTCAACCTTAAGAACTGACTCATTTTAACAACAGTTGAATCTTCAAATAAAACTCGTATTAACAACAGTTGAATCTTAAGAACTGACTCGTTTTATCAACAGTTCAACCTTAAGAACTGACTCGTTTTAACAACAGTTGAATCTTCAAATAAAACTCGTTTTAACAACAGTTGAATCTAAAGAACTGACTCGTTTTAACAACAGTTGAATCTTAAGATAAAACTAGTTTTAACAACAGTTGAATCTTAAGAACTGACTCATTTTAACAACAGTTGAATCTTAATATAAAACTCGTTTTAACAACAGCTGAATCTTAAGATTAAACTCGTTTTAACAACAGTTGAATCTTAAGACAAAACCCGTTTTAACAACAGTTGAATCTTAAGAACTGTCTCGTTTTAACGACAGTTGAATCTTAAGAACTGACTCGTTTTAACAACAGCTGAATCTTAAGAACTGTCTCGTTTTAACGACAGTTGAATCTTAAGAACTGACTCGTTTTAACAGCAGTTGAATCTTAATATAAAACTCGTTTTAACAACAGTTGAATCTTAAGATAAAACTCGTTTTAACAACAGTTGAATCTTAAGAACTAACTCGTTTTAACAACAGTTGAATCTTAAGAACTAACTCGTTTTAACAACAGTTGAATCTTAAGATAAAACTCGTTTTAACAACAGTTGAATCTTAAGAACTGACTCGTTTTAACAACAGCTGAATCTTAAGATAAAACTCGTATTAACAACAGTTGAATCTTAAGAACTGACACGTTTTATCAACAGTTCAACCTTAAGAACTGACTCGTTTTAACAACAGTTGAATCTTCAAATAAAACTCGTTTTAACAACAGTTGAATCTTAAGAACTGACTCATTTTAACAACAGTTGAATCTTAAGATACAACTCGTTTTAACAACAGCTGAATCTTAAGATTAATCTCGTTTTAACAACAGTTGAATCTTAAGACAAAACCCGTTTTAACAACAGTTGAATCTTAAGAACTGTCTCGATTTAACGACAGTTGAATCTTAAGAACTGGCTCGTTTTAACAACAGCTGAATCTTAAGATTAAACTCGTTTTAACAACAGTTGAATCTTAAAAACTGACTCGTTTTAACAACAGTTGAATCTTAAGATAAAATTCGTTTTAACAACAGTTGAATCTTAAGAACTGTCTCGTTTTAACAACAGTTGAATCTTAAGATAAACCTCGTTTTAACAACAGTTTAATCTTAAAAACTGACTCGTTTTAACAACAGTTGAATCTTAAGATAAAATTCGTTTTAACAACAGTTGAATCTTAAGAACTGATTCGTTTTAACAACAGTTCAAACTTAAGAACTGACTCGTTTTAACAACAGTTGAATCTTATGATAAAACTCATTTTAACAACAGTTGAATCTTAAGAACTGATTCGTTTTAACAACAGATGAATCTTAAGATAAACCTTGTTTTAACAACAGTTGAATCTTAAGAACTGTCTCGATTTAACGACAGTTGAATCTTAAGAACTGACTCGTTTTAACAACAGTTGAATCTTACGATAAAACTCGTTTTAACATCAGTTGAATCTTAAGAACTGACTAATTTTAACAACAGCTGAATCTTAAGATAAAACTCGTTTTAACAACAGTTGAATCTTAAGAACTGACTCGTTTTAACAACAGTTGAATCTTATGATAAAACTCATTTTAACAACAGTTGAATGTTAAGATAAAACTCGTTTTAACAACAGTTGAATCTTAAGAACTGACTCTTTTTAACAACAGTTGAATGTTAAGATAAAACTCGTTTTAACAACAGTTGAATCTTAAGAACTGACTCGTTTTAACAACAGTTGAATCTTAAGAACTGACTCGTTTTAACAACAGTTGAATCTTATGATAAAACCCATTTTAACAACAGTTGAATCTTAAGATTAAACTCGTTTTAACAACAGTTGAATCTTAAGAACTAACTCGTTTTAACGACAGTTGAATCTTAAGATAAAACTCGTTTTAACAACAGTTGAATCTTAAGAACTGACTCGTTTTAACAACAGCTGAATCTTAAGATAAAACTCGTATTAACAACAGTTGAATCTTAAGAACTGACACGTTTTATCAACAGTTCAACCTTAAGAACTGACTCGTTTTAACAACAGTTAAATCTTCAAATAAAACCCGTTTTAACAACAGTTGAATCTAAAGAACTGACTCGTTTTAACAACAGTTGAATCTTAAGATAAAACTCGTTTTAACAACAGTTGAATCTTAAGAACTGACTCATTTTAACAACAGTTGAATCTTAAGATACAACTCGTTTTAACAATAGCTGAATCTTAAGATTAATCTCGTTTTAACAACAGTTGAATCTTAAGACAAAACCCGTTTTAACAACAGCTGAATCTTAAGATAAAACTCGTATTAACAACAGTTGAATCTTAAGAACTGACTCGTTTTAACAACAGTTCAAACTTAAGAACTGACTCGTGTTAACAACAGCTGAATCTTAAGATGAAACTCGTTTTAACAACAGTTGAATCTTAAGAACTGATTCGTTTTAACAACAGCTGAATCTTAAGATAAACTCGTTTTAACAACAGTTGAATCTTAAGATAAAACTTGTTTTAACAACAGTTGTATCTTAAGAACTGATTCGTTTTAACAACAGATGAATCTTAAGATAATCCTCGTTTTAACAACAGTTGCATCTTGAGAACTGGCTCGTTTAAACAACAGTTGAATCTAAAGATAAAACTCGTTTTAACAACAGTTGAATCTTAAGAACTGACTCGTTTTAACAACATTTGAATCTTAAGATAAAACTCGTTTTAACAACAGTTGAATCTTAAGAACTGACTCATTTTAACAACAGTTGAATCTTAAGATAAATCTCGTTTTAACAACAGCTGAATCTTAAGATTAAACTCGTTTTAACAACAGTTGAATCTTAAGACAAAACCCGTTTTAACAACAGTTGAATCTTAAGAACTGTCTCGTTTTAACGACAGTTGAATCTTAAGAACTGACTCGTTTTAACAACAGCTGAATCTTAAGATTAAACTCGTTTTAACAACAGTTGAATCTTAAGACAAAACCCGTTTTAACAACAGTTGAATCTTAAGAACTGTCTCGTTTTAACAACAGTTGAATCTTAAGATAAACCTCGTTTTAACAAAAGTTTAATCTTAAGAACTGACTCGTTTTAACAACAGTTGAATCTTAAGATAAAATTCGTTTTAACAACAGTTGAATCTTAAGAACTGACTCGTTTTATAAACAGTTCAACCTTAAGAACTGACTCGTTTTAACAACTGTTGAATCTTCAAATAAAACTCGTTTTAACAACAGTTGAATATTAAGAACTGACTCGTTTTAACAACAGGTGAATTTTAAGATAAAACTCGTTTTAACAACAGTTGAATCTTAAGAACTGACTCGTTTTATCAACAGTTCAACCTTAAGAACTGACTCCTTTTAACAAAAGTTGAATCTTCAAATAAAACTCGTTTTAACAACAGTTGAATGTTAAGAACTGATTCGTTTTAACAACAGCTGAATCTTAAGATAAACTCGTTTTAACAACAGTTGAATCTTAAGATAAACCTCGTTTTAACAACAGTTTAATCTTAAGAACTGACTCGTTTTAACAACAGTTGAATCTTAAGAACTGACTCGTTTTAACAACAGTTGAAGTTTAAGATAAAACTCGTTTTAACAACAGTTGGATCTTAAGAACTGACTCATTTTAACAACAGTTGAATCTTAAGATACAACTCGTTTTAACAACAGCTGAATCTTAAGATTAATCTCGTTTTAACAACAGTTGAATCTTAAGACAAAACCCGTTTTAACAACAGTTGAATCTTAAGAACTGTCTCGATTTAACGACAGTTGAATCTTAAGAACTGGCTCGTTTTAACAACAGCTGAATCTTAAGATTAAACTCGTTTTAACAACAGTTGAATCTTAAGACAAAACCCGTTTTAACAACAGTTGAATCTTAAGAACTGTCTCGTTTTAACAACAGTTGAATCTTAAGATAAACCTCGTTTTAACAACAGTTTAATCTTAAAAACTGACTCGTTTTAACAACAGTTGAATCTTAAGATAAAATTCGTTTTAACAACAATTGAATCTTAAGAACTGATTCGTTTTAACAACAGTTCAAACTTAAGAACTGACTCGTTTTAACAACAGTTGAATCTTATGATAAAACTCATTTTAACAACAGTTGAATCTTAAGAACTGATTCGTTTTAACAACAGATGAATCTTAAGATAAACCTTGTTTTAACAACAGTTGAATCTTAAGAACTGTCTCGATTTAACGACAGTTGAATCTTAAGAACTGACTCGTTTTAACAACAGTTGAATCTTACGATAAAACTCGTTTTAACATCAGTTGAATCTTAAGAACTGACTAATTTTAACAACAGCTGAATCTTAAGATAAAACTCGTTTTAACAACAGTTGAATCTTAAGAACTGACTCGTTTTAACAACAGTTGAATCTTATGATAAAACTCATTTTAACAACAGTTGAATGTTAAGATAAAACTCGTTTTAACAACAGTTGAATCTTAAGAACTGACTCTTTTTAACAACAGTTGAATGTTAAGATAAAACTCGTTTTAACAACAGTTGAATCTTAAGAACTGACTCGTTTTAACAACAGTTGAATCTTAAGAACTGACTCGTTTTAACAACAGTTGAATCTTATGATAAAACCCATTTTAACAACAGTTGAATCTTAAGATTAAACTCGTTTTAACAACAGTTGAATCTTAAGAACTGACTCGTTTTAACAACAGCTGAATCTTAAGATATAACTCGTATTAACAACAGTTGAATCTTAAGAACTGACACGTTTTATCAACAGTTCAACCTTAAGAACTGACTCGTTTTAACAACAGTTGAATCTTCAAATAAAACTCGTTTTAACAACAGTTGAATCTAAAGAACTGACTCGTTTTAACAACAGTTGAATCTTAAGATAAAACTCGTTTTAACAACAGTTGAATCTTAAGAACTGACTCATTTTAACAACAGTTGAATCTTAAGATACAACTCGTTTTAACAATAGCTGAATCTTAAGATTAATCTCGTTTTAACAACAGTTGAATCTTAAGACAAAACCCGTTTTAACAACAGCTGAATCTTAAGATAAAACTCGTATTAACAACAGTTGAATCTTAAGAACTGACTCGTTTTAACAACAGTTCAAACTTAAGAACTGACTCGTGTTAACAACAGCTGAATCTTAAGATGAAACTCGTTTTAACAACAGTTGAATCTTAAGAACTGATTCGTTTTAACAACAGCTGAATCTTAAGATAAACTCGTTTTAACAACAGTTGAATCTTAAGATAAAACTTGTTTTAACAACAGTTGTATCTTAAGAACTGATTCGTTTTAACAACAGATGAATCTTAAGATAATCCTCGTTTTAACAACAGTTGCATCTTGAGAACTGGCTCGTTTAAACAACAGTTGAATCTTAAGATAAAACTCGTTTTAACAACAGTTGAATCCTAAGAACTGACTCGTTTTAACAACAGTTGAATCTTAAGATAAAACTCGTTTTAACAACAGTTGAATCTTAAGAACTGACTCATTTTAACAACAGTTGAATCTTAAGATAAATCTCGTTTTAACAACAGCTGAATCTTAAGATTAAACTCGTTTTAACAACAGTTGAATCTTAAGACAAAACCCGTTTTAACAACAGTTGAATCTTAAGAACTGTCTCGTTTTAACGACAGTTGAATATTAAGAACTGACTCGTTTTAACAACAGTTTAATCTTAAGAACTGACTCGTTTTAACAACAGTTGAATCTTAAGATAAAACTCGTTTTAACAACAGTTGAATCTTAAGAACTGACTCGTTTTAACAACAGTTGAATCTTAAGATAAAACTCGTTTTAACAACAGTTGAATCTTAAGAACTGACTCATTTTAACAACAGTTGAATCTTAAGATAAATCTCGTTTTAACAACAGCTGAATCTTAAGATTAAACTCGTTTTAACAACAGTTGAATCTTAAGACAAAACCCGTTTTAACAACAGTTGAATCTTAATAACTGTCTCGTTTTAACGACAGTTGAATCTTAAGAACTGACTCGTTTTAACAACAGTTTAATCTTAAGAACTGACTCGTTTTAACAACAGTTGAATCTTAAGATAAAATTCGTTTTAACGACAGTTGAATCTTAAGAACTGACTCGTTTTATAAACAGTTCAACCTTAAGAACTGACTCGTTTTAACAACTGTTGAATCTTCAAATAAAACTCGTTTTAACAACAGTTGAATCTTAAGAACTGTCTCGTTTTAACAACAGTTGAATCTTAAGAACTGACTCGTTTTAACAACAGTTGAATCTTATGATAAAACTCATTTTAACAACAGTTGAATCTTAAGAACTAACTCGTTTTAACAACAGTTGAATCTTAAGAACTGACTCGTTTTAACAACAGTTGAATCTTAAGAACTGACTCGTTTTAACAACAGTTGAATCTTCAAATAAAACTCGTTTTAACAACAGTTGAATATTAAGAACAGACTCGTTTTAACAGTAGTTGAATCTTAATATAAAACTCGTTTTAACAACAGTTGAATCTTTAGATAAACCTCGTTTTAACAACAGTTTAATCTTAAGAACTGACTCGTTTTAACAACAGTTGAACCTTATATAACATTCGTTTTAACAACAGTTGAATCTTAAGAACTGATTCGTTTTAACAACAGTTCAAACTTAAGAACTGACTCGTTTTAACAACAGCTGAATCTTAAGATGAAACTCGTTTTAACAACAGTTGCATCTTAAGAACTGACTCGTTTTAACAACAGTTGAATCTTAAGATAAAACTCGTTTTAACAACAGTTGAATCTTAAGAACTGTCTCGTTTTAACAACAGTTGAATCTTAAGAACTGACTCGTTTTAACAACAGTTGAATCTTATGATAAAACTCATTTTAACAACAGTTGAATCTTAAGAACTAACTCGTTTTAACAACAGTTGAATCTTAAGAACTGACTCGTTTTAACAACAGTTGAATCTTAAGAACTGACTCGTTTTATAAACAGTTCAACCTTAAGAACTGACTCGTTTTAACAACAGTTGAATCTTCAAATAAAACTCGTTTTAACAACAGTTGAATATTAAGAACTGACTCGTTTTAACAGTAGTTGAATCTTAATATAAAACTCGTTTTAACAACAGTTGAATCTTTAGATAAACCTCGTTTTAACAACAGTTTAATCTTAAGAACTGACTCGTTTTAACAACAGTTGAACCTTATATAACATTCGTTTTAACAACAGTTGAATCTTAAGAACTGATTCGTTTTAACAACAGTTCAAACTTAAGAACTGACTCGTTTTAACAACAGCTGAATCTTAAGATGAAACTCGTTTTAACAACAGTTGAATCTTAAGAACTGACTCGTTTTAACAACAGATGAATCTTAAGATAAACCTCGTTTTAACAACAGTTGAATCTTAAGAACTGATTCGTTTTAACAACAGCTGAATCTTAAGATAAACTCATTTTAACAACAGCTGAATCTTAAGATAAAACTCGTTTTAACAACAGTTGAATCTTAAGAACTGATTCGTTTTAACAACAGATGAATCTTAAGATAAAACTCGTTTTAACAACAGTTGCATCTTAAGAACTGGCTCGTTTAAACAACAGTTGAATCTTAAGGTAAAACTCGTTTTAACAACAGTTGAATCTTAAGAACTGACTCGTTTTAACAACAGTTAAATCTTAAGATAAAACTCGTTTTAACAACAGTTGAATCTTAAGAACTGACTCGTTTTATCAACAGTTCAACCTTAAGAACTGACTGGTTTTAACAACAGTTGAATCTACAAATAAAACTCGTTTTAACAACAGTTGAATCTAAAGAACTGACTCGTTTTAACAACAGTTGAATCTTAAAATAAAACTCGTTTTAACAACAGTTGAATCTTAAGAACTGACTCATTTTAACAACAGTTGAATCTTAAGATAAAACTCGTTTTAACAACAGCTGAATCTTAAGATTAAACTCGTTTTAACAACAGTTGAATCTTAAGACAAAACCCGTTTTAACAACAGTTGAATCTTAAGAACTGTCTCGTTTTAACGACAGTTGAATCTTAAGAACTGACTCATTTTAACAACAGTTGAATCTTCAAATAAAACTCGTTTTAACAACAGTTGGATCTTAAGAACTGATTCGTTTTAACAACAGCTGAATCTTAAGATAAACTCGTTTTAACAACAGTTGAATCTTAAGATAAAACTCGTTTTAACTACAGTTGAATCTTAAGAACTGACTCGTTTTAACAACAGCTGAATCTTAAGATAAAACTCGTTTTAACAACAGTTGAATCTTAAGAACTGATTCGTTTTAACAACAGATGAATCTTAAGATAAACCTCGTTTTATCAACAGTTGCATCTTAAGAACTGGCTCGTTGAAACAACAGTTGAATTTTAAGATAAAACTCGTTTTAACAACAGTTGAATCTTAAGAACTGACTCGTTTTATCAACAGTTCAACCTTAAGAACTGACTCATTTTAACAACAGTTGAATCTTCAAATAAAACTCGTATTAACAACAGTTGAATCTTAAGAACTGACTCGTTTTATCAACAGTTCAACCTTAAGAACTGACTCGTTTTAACAACAGTTGAATCTTCAAATAAAACTCGTTTTAACAACAGTTGAATCTAAAGAACTGACTCGTTTTAACAACAGTTGAATCTTAAGATAAAACTAGTTTTAACAACAGTTGAATCTTAAGAACTGACTCATTTTAACAACAGTTGAATCTTAATATAAAACTCGTTTTAACAACAGCTGAATCTTAAGATTAAACTCGTTTTAACAACAGTTGAATCTTAAGACAAAACCCGTTTTAACAACAGTTGAATCTTAAGAACTGTCTCGTTTTAACGACAGTTGAATCTTAAGAACTGACTCGTTTTAACAACAGCTGAATCTTAAGAACTGTCTCGTTTTAACGACAGTTGAATCTTAAGAACTGACTCGTTTTAACAGCAGTTGAATCTTAATATAAAACTCGTTTTAACAACAGTTGAATCTTAAGATAAAACTCGTTTTAACAACAGTTGAATCTTAAGAACTAACTCGTTTTAACAACAGTTGAATCTTAAGAACTAACTCGTTTTAACAACAGTTGAATCTTAAGATAAAACTCGTTTTAACAACAGTTGAATCTTAAGAACTGACTCGTTTTAACAACAGCTGAATCTTAAGATAAAACTCGTATTAACAACAGTTGAATCTTAAGAACTGACACGTTTTATCAACAGTTCAACCTTAAGAACTGACTCGTTTTAACAACAGTTGAATCTTCAAATAAAACTCGTTTTAACAACAGTTGAATCTTAAGAACTGACTCATTTTAACAACAGTTGAATCTTAAGATACAACTCGTTTTAACAACAGCTGAATCTTAAGATTAATCTCGTTTTAACAACAGTTGAATCTTAAGACAAAACCCGTTTTAACAACAGTTGAATCTTAAGAACTGTCTCGATTTAACGACAGTTGAATCTTAAGAACTGGCTCGTTTTAACAACAGCTGAATCTTAAGATTAAACTCGTTTTAACAACAGTTGAATCTTAAAAACTGACTCGTTTTAACAACAGTTGAATCTTAAGATAAAATTCGTTTTAACAACAGTTGAATCTTAAGAACTGTCTCGTTTTAACAACAGTTGAATCTTAAGATAAACCTCGTTTTAACAACAGTTTAATCTTAAAAACTGACTCGTTTTAACAACAGTTGAATCTTAAGATAAAATTCGTTTTAACAACAGTTGAATCTTAAGAACTGATTCGTTTTAACAACAGTTCAAACTTAAGAACTGACTCGTTTTAACAACAGTTGAATCTTATGATAAAACTCATTTTAACAACAGTTGAATCTTAAGAACTGATTCGTTTTAACAACAGATGAATCTTAAGATAAACCTTGTTTTAACAACAGTTGAATCTTAAGAACTGTCTCGATTTAACGACAGTTGAATCTTAAGAACTGACTCGTTTTAACAACAGTTGAATCTTACGATAAAACTCGTTTTAACATCAGTTGAATCTTAAGAACTGACTAATTTTAACAACAGCTGAATCTTAAGATAAAACTCGTTTTAACAACAGTTGAATCTTAAGAACTGACTCGTTTTAACAACAGTTGAATCTTATGATAAAACTCATTTTAACAACAGTTGAATGTTAAGATAAAACTCGTTTTAACAACAGTTGAATCTTAAGAACTGACTCTTTTTAACAACAGTTGAATGTTAAGATAAAACTCGTTTTAACAACAGTTGAATCTTAAGAACTGACTCGTTTTAACAACAGTTGAATCTTAAGAACTGACTCGTTTTAACAACAGTTGAATCTTATGATAAAACCCATTTTAACAACAGTTGAATCTTAAGATTAAACTCGTTTTAACAACAGTTGAATCTTAAGAACTAACTCGTTTTAACGACAGTTGAATCTTAAGATAAAACTCGTTTTAACAACAGTTGAATCTTAAGAACTGACTCGTTTTAACAACAGCTGAATCTTAAGATAAAACTCGTATTAACAACAGTTGAATCTTAAGAACTGACACGTTTTATCAACAGTTCAACCTTAAGAACTGACTCGTTTTAACAACAGTTAAATCTTCAAATAAAACCCGTTTTAACAACAGTTGAATCTAAAGAACTGACTCGTTTTAACAACAGTTGAATCTTAAGATAAAACTCGTTTTAACAACAGTTGAATCTTAAGAACTGACTCATTTTAACAACAGTTGAATCTTAAGATACAACTCGTTTTAACAATAGCTGAATCTTAAGATTAATCTCGTTTTAACAACAGTTGAATCTTAAGACAAAACCCGTTTTAACAACAGCTGAATCTTAAGATAAAACTCGTATTAACAACAGTTGAATCTTAAGAACTGACTCGTTTTAACAACAGTTCAAACTTAAGAACTGACTCGTGTTAACAACAGCTGAATCTTAAGATGAAACTCGTTTTAACAACAGTTGAATCTTAAGAACTGATTCGTTTTAACAACAGCTGAATCTTAAGATAAACTCGTTTTAACAACAGTTGAATCTTAAGATAAAACTTGTTTTAACAACAGTTGTATCTTAAGAACTGATTCGTTTTAACAACAGATGAATCTTAAGATAATCCTCGTTTTAACAACAGTTGCATCTTGAGAACTGGCTCGTTTAAACAACAGTTGAATCTAAAGATAAAACTCGTTTTAACAACAGTTGAATCTTAAGAACTGACTCGTTTTAACAACATTTGAATCTTAAGATAAAACTCGTTTTAACAACAGTTGAATCTTAAGAACTGACTCATTTTAACAACAGTTGAATCTTAAGATAAATCTCGTTTTAACAACAGCTGAATCTTAAGATTAAACTCGTTTTAACAACAGTTGAATCTTAAGACAAAACCCGTTTTAACAACAGTTGAATCTTAAGAACTGTCTCGTTTTAACGACAGTTGAATCTTAAGAACTGACTCGTTTTAACAACAGCTGAATCTTAAGATTAAACTCGTTTTAACAACAGTTGAATCTTAAGACAAAACCCGTTTTAACAACAGTTGAATCTTAAGAACTGTCTCGTTTTAACAACAGTTGAATCTTAAGATAAACCTCGTTTTAACAAAAGTTTAATCTTAAGAACTGACTCGTTTTAACAACAGTTGAATCTTAAGATAAAATTCGTTTTAACAACAGTTGAATCTTAAGAACTGACTCGTTTTATAAACAGTTCAACCTTAAGAACTGACTCGTTTTAACAACTGTTGAATCTTCAAATAAAACTCGTTTTAACAACAGTTGAATATTAAGAACTGACTCGTTTTAACAACA
Organism: Eledone cirrhosa; assembly: GCA_964016885.1. Taxonomy (NCBI): domain Eukaryota; kingdom Metazoa; phylum Mollusca; class Cephalopoda; order Octopoda; family Eledonidae; genus Eledone; species Eledone cirrhosa. The sequence goes on from OZ024744.1 coordinate 24,165,896, forward strand.
GGTGAATTTTAAGATAAAACTCGTTTTAACAACAGTTGAATCTTAAGAACTGACTCGTTTTATCAACAGTTCAACCTTAAGAACTGACTCCTTTTAACAAAAGTTGAATCTTCAAATAAAACTCGTTTTAACAACAGTTGAATGTTAAGAACTGATTCGTTTTAACAACAGCTGAATCTTAAGATAAACTCGTTTTAACAACAGTTGAATCTTAAGATAAACCTCGTTTTAACAACAGTTTAATCTTAAGAACTGACTCGTTTTAACAACAGTTGAATCTTAAGAACTGACTCGTTTTAACAACAGTTGAAGTTTAAGATAAAACTCGTTTTAACAACAGTTGGATCTTAAGAACTGACTCATTTTAACAACAGTTGAATCTTAAGATACAACTCGTTTTAACAACAGCTGAATCTTAAGATTAATCTCGTTTTAACAACAGTTGAATCTTAAGACAAAACCCGTTTTAACAACAGTTGAATCTTAAGAACTGTCTCGATTTAACGACAGTTGAATCTTAAGAACTGGCTCGTTTTAACAACAGCTGAATCTTAAGATTAAACTCGTTTTAACAACAGTTGAATCTTAAGACAAAACCCGTTTTAACAACAGTTGAATCTTAAGAACTGTCTCGTTTTAACAACAGTTGAATCTTAAGATAAACCTCGTTTTAACAACAGTTTAATCTTAAAAACTGACTCGTTTTAACAACAGTTGAATCTTAAGATAAAATTCGTTTTAACAACAATTGAATCTTAAGAACTGATTCGTTTTAACAACAGTTCAAACTTAAGAACTGACTCGTTTTAACAACAGTTGAATCTTATGATAAAACTCATTTTAACAACAGTTGAATCTTAAGAACTGATTCGTTTTAACAACAGATGAATCTTAAGATAAACCTTGTTTTAACAACAGTTGAATCTTAAGAACTGTCTCGATTTAACGACAGTTGAATCTTAAGAACTGACTCGTTTTAACAACAGTTGAATCTTACGATAAAACTCGTTTTAACATCAGTTGAATCTTAAGAACTGACTAATTTTAACAACAGCTGAATCTTAAGATAAAACTCGTTTTAACAACAGTTGAATCTTAAGAACTGACTCGTTTTAACAACAGTTGAATCTTATGATAAAACTCATTTTAACAACAGTTGAATGTTAAGATAAAACTCGTTTTAACAACAGTTGAATCTTAAGAACTGACTCTTTTTAACAACAGTTGAATGTTAAGATAAAACTCGTTTTAACAACAGTTGAATCTTAAGAACTGACTCGTTTTAACAACAGTTGAATCTTAAGAACTGACTCGTTTTAACAACAGTTGAATCTTATGATAAAACCCATTTTAACAACAGTTGAATCTTAAGATTAAACTCGTTTTAACAACAGTTGAATCTTAAGAACTGACTCGTTTTAACAACAGCTGAATCTTAAGATATAACTCGTATTAACAACAGTTGAATCTTAAGAACTGACACGTTTTATCAACAGTTCAACCTTAAGAACTGACTCGTTTTAACAACAGTTGAATCTTCAAATAAAACTCGTTTTAACAACAGTTGAATCTAAAGAACTGACTCGTTTTAACAACAGTTGAATCTTAAGATAAAACTCGTTTTAACAACAGTTGAATCTTAAGAACTGACTCATTTTAACAACAGTTGAATCTTAAGATACAACTCGTTTTAACAATAGCTGAATCTTAAGATTAATCTCGTTTTAACAACAGTTGAATCTTAAGACAAAACCCGTTTTAACAACAGCTGAATCTTAAGATAAAACTCGTATTAACAACAGTTGAATCTTAAGAACTGACTCGTTTTAACAACAGTTCAAACTTAAGAACTGACTCGTGTTAACAACAGCTGAATCTTAAGATGAAACTCGTTTTAACAACAGTTGAATCTTAAGAACTGATTCGTTTTAACAACAGCTGAATCTTAAGATAAACTCGTTTTAACAACAGTTGAATCTTAAGATAAAACTTGTTTTAACAACAGTTGTATCTTAAGAACTGATTCGTTTTAACAACAGATGAATCTTAAGATAATCCTCGTTTTAACAACAGTTGCATCTTGAGAACTGGCTCGTTTAAACAACAGTTGAATCTTAAGATAAAACTCGTTTTAACAACAGTTGAATCCTAAGAACTGACTCGTTTTAACAACAGTTGAATCTTAAGATAAAACTCGTTTTAACAACAGTTGAATCTTAAGAACTGACTCATTTTAACAACAGTTGAATCTTAAGATAAATCTCGTTTTAACAACAGCTGAATCTTAAGATTAAACTCGTTTTAACAACAGTTGAATCTTAAGACAAAACCCGTTTTAACAACAGTTGAATCTTAAGAACTGTCTCGTTTTAACGACAGTTGAATATTAAGAACTGACTCGTTTTAACAACAGTTTAATCTTAAGAACTGACTCGTTTTAACAACAGTTGAATCTTAAGATAAAACTCGTTTTAACAACAGTTGAATCTTAAGAACTGACTCGTTTTAACAACAGTTGAATCTTAAGATAAAACTCGTTTTAACAACAGTTGAATCTTAAGAACTGACTCATTTTAACAACAGTTGAATCTTAAGATAAATCTCGTTTTAACAACAGCTGAATCTTAAGATTAAACTCGTTTTAACAACAGTTGAATCTTAAGACAAAACCCGTTTTAACAACAGTTGAATCTTAATAACTGTCTCGTTTTAACGACAGTTGAATCTTAAGAACTGACTCGTTTTAACAACAGTTTAATCTTAAGAACTGACTCGTTTTAACAACAGTTGAATCTTAAGATAAAATTCGTTTTAACGACAGTTGAATCTTAAGAACTGACTCGTTTTATAAACAGTTCAACCTTAAGAACTGACTCGTTTTAACAACTGTTGAATCTTCAAATAAAACTCGTTTTAACAACAGTTGAATATTAAGAACTGACTCGTTTTAACAGCAGTTGAATCTTAATCTAAAACTCGTTTTAATAACAGTTGAAGCTTAAGATAAAACTCGTTTTAACAACAGTTGAATCTTAAGAACTTGCTCGTGTTAACAACAGGTGAATTTTAAGATAAAACTCGTTTTAACAACAGTTGAATCTTAAGAACTGACTCGTTTTATCAACAGTTCAACCTTAAGAACTGACTCCTTTTAACAAAAGTTGAATCTTCAAATAAAACTCGTTTTAACAACAGTTGAATGTTAAGAACTGATTCGTTTTAACAACAGCTGAATCTTAAGATAAACTCGTTTTAACAACAGTTGAATCTTAAGATAAACCTCGTTTTAACAACAGTTTAATCTTAAGTACTGACTCGTTTTAACAACAGTTGAATCTTAAGATAAAACTCGTTTTAACAACAGTTTAATTTTAAGATAAAACTCGTTTTAACAACAGTTGAATCTTAAGAACTGACTCGTTTTAATAACAGTTGAATCTTAAGATAAAACTCGTTTTAACAACAGTTGAATCTTAAGAACTGACTCGTTTTAACAACAGTTGAAGTTTAAGATAAAACTCGTTTTAACAACAGTTGAATCTTAAGAACTGACTCGTTTTATCAACAGTTCAGCCTTAAGAACTGACTCATTTTAACAAAAGTTGAATCTTCAAATAAAACTCGTTTTAACAACAGTTGAATGTTAAGAACTGATTCGTTTTAACAACAGCTGAATCTTAAGATAAACTCGTTTTAACAACAGTTGAATCTTAAGATAAACCTCGTTTTAACAACAGTTTAATCTTAAGAACTGACTCGTTTTAACAACAGTTGAATCTTAAGATAAAATTCGTTTTAACAACAGTTGCATCTTAAGAACTGACTCGTTTTAACAACAGTTGAATCTTAAGATAAAACTCGTTTTAACAACAGTTGAATCTTAAGAACTGTCTCGTTTTAACAACAGTTGAATCTTAAGAACTGACTCGTTTTAACAACAGTTGAATCTTATGATAAAACTCATTTTAACAACAGTTGAATCTTAAGAACTAACTCGTTTTAACAACAGTTGAATCTTAAGAACTGACTCGTTTTAACAACAGTTGAATCTTCAAATAAAACTCGTTTTAACAACAGTTGAATATTAAGAACAGACTCGTTTTAACAGTAGTTGAATCTTAATATAAAACTCGTTTTAACAACAGTTGAATCTTTAGATAAACCTCGTTTTAACAACAGTTTAATCTTAAGAACTGACTCGTTTTAACAACAGTTGAACCTTATATAACATTCGTTTTAACAACAGTTGAATCTTAAGAACTGATTCGTTTTAACAACAGCTGAATCTTAAGATAAACTCATTTTAACAACAGCTGAATCTTAAGATAAAACTCGTTTTAACAACAGTTGAATCTTAAGAACTGATTCGTTTTAACAACAGATGAATCTTAAGATAAACCTCGTTTTAACAACGGTTGCATCTTAAGAACTGGCTCGTTTAAACAACAGTTGAATCTTAAGGTAAAACTCGTTTTAACAACAGTTGAATCTTAAGAACTGACTCGTTTTAACAACAGTTAAACCTTAAGATAAAACTCGTTTTAACAACAGTTGAATCTTAAGAACTGACTCGTTTTATCAACAGTTCACCCTTAAGAACTGACTGGTTTTAACAACAGTTGAATCTGCAAATAAAACTCGTTTTAACAACAGTTGAATCTAAAGAACTGACTCGTTTTAACAACAGTTGAATCTTAAAATAAAACTCGTTTTAACAACAGTTGAATCTTAAGAACTGACTCATTTTAACAACAGTTGAATCTTAAGTTAAAACTCGTTTTAACAACAGCTGAATCTTAAGATTAAACTCGTTTTAACAACAGTTGAATCTTAAGACAAAACCCGTTTTAACAACAGTTGAATCTTAAGAACTGTCTCGTTTTAACGACAGTTGAATCTTAAGAACTGACTCATTTTAACAACAGTTGAATCTTCAAATAAAACTCGTTTTAACAACAGTTGGATCTTAAGAACTGATTCGTTTTAACAACAGCTGAATCTTAAGATAAACTCGTTTTAACAACAGTTGAATCTTAAGATAAAACTCGTTTTAACTACAGTTGAATCTTAAGAACTGACTCGTTTTAACAACAGCTGAATCTTAAGATAAAACTCGTTTTAACAACAGTTGAATCTTAAGAACTGATTCGTTTTAACAACATATGAATCTTAAGATAAACCTCGTTTTATCAACAGTTGCATCTTAAGAACTGGCTCGTTGAAACAACAGTTGAATTTTAAGATAAAACTCGTTTTAACAACAGTTGAATCTTAAGAACTGACTCGTTTTATCAACAGTTCAACCTTAAGAACTGACTCATTTTAACAACAGTTGAATCTTCAAATAAAACTCGTATTAACAACAGTTGAATCTTAAGAACTGACTCGTTTTATCAACAGTTCAACCTTAAGAACTGACTCGTTTTAACAATAGTTTAATCTTCAAATAAAACTCGTTTTAACAACAGTTGAATCTAAAGAACTGACTCGTTTTAACAACAGTTGAATCTTAAGATAAAACTCGTTTTAACAACAGTTGAATCTTAAGAACTGACTCATTTTAACAACAGTTGAATCTTAATATAAAACTCGTTTTAACAACAGCTGAATCTTAAGATTAAACTCGTTTTAACAACAGTTGAATCTTAAGACAAAACCCGTTTTAACAACAGTTGAATCTTAAGAACTGTCTCGTTTTAACGACAGTTGAATCTTAAGAACTGACTCGTTTTAACAACAGCTGAATCTTAAGATATAACTCGTATTAACAACAGTTGAATCTTAAGAACTGACACGTTTTATCAACAGTTCAACCTTAAGAACTGACTCGTTTTAACAACAGTTGAATCTTCAAATAAAACTCGTTTTAACAACAGTTGAATCTAAAGAACTGACTCGTTTTAACAACAGTTGAATCTTAAGATAAAACTCGTTTTAACAACAGTTGAATCTTAAGAACTGACTCATTTTAACAACAGTTGAATCTTAAGATACAACTCGTTTTAACAATAGCTGAATCTTAAGATTAATCTCGTTTTAACAACAGTTGAATCTTAAGACAAAACCCGTTTTAACAACAGCTGAATCTTAAGATAAAACTCGTATTAACAACAGTTGAATCTTAAGAACTGACTCGTTTTAACAACAGTTCAAACTTAAGAACTGACTCGTGTTAACAACAGCTGAATCTTAAGATGAAACTCGTTTTAACAACAGTTGAATCTTAAGAACTGATTCGTTTTAACAACAGCTGAATCTTAAGATAAACTCGTTTTAACAACAGTTGAATCTTAAGATAAAACTTGTTTTAACAACAGTTGTATCTTAAGAACTGATTCGTTTTAACAACAGATGAATCTTAAGATAATCCTCGTTTTAACAACAGTTGCATCTTGAGAACTGGCTCGTTTAAACAACAGTTGAATCTTAAGATAAAACTCGTTTTAACAACAGTTGAATCCTAAGAACTGACTCGTTTTAACAACAGTTGAATCTTAAGATAAAACTCGTTTTAACAACAGTTGAATCTTAAGAACTGACTCATTTTAACAACAGTTGAATCTTAAGATAAATCTCGTTTTAACAACAGCTGAATCTTAAGATTAAACTCGTTTTAACAACAGTTGAATCTTAAGACAAAACCCGTTTTAACAACAGTTGAATCTTAAGAACTGTCTCGTTTTAACGACAGTTGAATATTAAGAACTGACTCGTTTTAACAACAGTTTAATCTTAAGAACTGACTCGTTTTAACAACAGTTGAATCTTAAGATAAAACTCGTTTTAACAACAGTTGAATCTTAAGAACTGACTCGTTTTAACAACAGTTGAATCTTAAGATAAAACTCGTTTTAACAACAGTTGAATCTTAAGAACTGACTCATTTTAACAACAGTTGAATCTTAAGATAAATCTCGTTTTAACAACAGCTGAATCTTAAGATTAAACTCGTTTTAACAACAGTTGAATCTTAAGACAAAACCCGTTTTAACAACAGTTGAATCTTAATAACTGTCTCGTTTTAACGACAGTTGAATCTTAAGAACTGACTCGTTTTAACAACAGTTTAATCTTAAGAACTGACTCGTTTTAACAACAGTTGAATCTTAAGATAAAATTCGTTTTAACGACAGTTGAATCTTAAGAACTGACTCGTTTTATAAACAGTTCAACCTTAAGAACTGACTCGTTTTAACAACTGTTGAATCTTCAAATAAAACTCGTTTTAACAACAGTTGAATATTAAGAACTGACTCGTTTTAACAGCAGTTGAATCTTAATCTAAAACTCGTTTTAATAACAGTTGAAGCTTAAGATAAAACTCGTTTTAACAACAGTTGAATCTTAAGAACTTGCTCGTGTTAACAACAGGTGAATTTTAAGATAAAACTCGTTTTAACAACAGTTGAATCTTAAGAACTGACTCGTTTTATCAACAGTTCAACCTTAAGAACTGACTCCTTTTAACAAAAGTTGAATCTTCAAATAAAACTCGTTTTAACAACAGTTGAATGTTAAGAACTGATTCGTTTTAACAACAGCTGAATCTTAAGATAAACTCGTTTTAACAACAGTTGAATCTTAAGATAAACCTCGTTTTAACAACAGTTTAATCTTAAGTACTGACTCGTTTTAACAACAGTTGAATCTTAAGATAAAACTCGTTTTAACAACAGTTTAATTTTAAGATAAAACTCGTTTTAACAACAGTTGAATCTTAAGAACTGACTCGTGTTAATAACAGTTGAATCTTAAGATAAAACTCGTTTTAACAACAGTTGAATCTTAAGAACTGACTCGTTTTAACAACAGTTGAAGTTTAAGATAAAACTCGTTTTAACAACAGTTGAATCTTAAGAACTGACTCGTTTTATCAACAGTTCAGCCTTAAGAACTGACTCATTTTAACAAAAGTTGAATCTTCAAATAAAACTCGTTTTAACAACAGTTGAATGTTAAGAACTGATTCGTTTTAACAACAGCTGAATCTTAAGATAAACTCGTTTTAACAACAGTTGAATCTTAAGATAAACCTCGTTTTAACAACAGTTTAATCTTAAGAACTGACTCGTTTTAACAACAGTTGAATCTTAAGATAAAATTCGTTTTAACAACAGTTGCATCTTAAGAACTGACTCGTTTTAACAACAGTTGAATCTTAAGATAAAACTCGTTTTAACAACAGTTGAATCTTAAGAACTGTCTCGTTTTAACAACAGTTGAATCTTAAGAACTGACTCGTTTTAACAACAGTTGAATCTTATGATAAAACTCATTTTAACAACAGTTGAATCTTAAGAACTAACTCGTTTTAACAACAGTTGAATCTTAAGAACTGACTCGTTTTAACAACAGTTGAATCTTCAAATAAAACTCGTTTTAACAACAGTTGAATATTAAGAACAGACTCGTTTTAACAGTAGTTGAATCTTAATATAAAACTCGTTTTAACAACAGTTGAATCTTTAGATAAACCTCGTTTTAACAACAGTTTAATCTTAAGAACTGACTCGTTTTAACAACAGTTGAACCTTATATAACATTCGTTTTAACAACAGTTGAATCTTAAGAACTGATTCGTTTTAACAACAGCTGAATCTTAAGATAAACTCATTTTAACAACAGCTGAATCTTAAGATAAAACTCGTTTTAACAACAGTTGAATCTTAAGAACTGATTCGTTTTAACAACAGATGAATCTTAAGATAAACCTCGTTTTAACAACGGTTGCATCTTAAGAACTGGCTCGTTTAAACAACAGTTGAATCTTAAGGTAAAACTCGTTTTAACAACAGTTGAATCTTAAGAACTGACTCGTTTTAACAACAGTTAAACCTTAAGATAAAACTCGTTTTAACAACAGTTGAATCTTAAGAACTGACTCGTTTTATCAACAGTTCACCCTTAAGAACTGACTGGTTTTAACAACAGTTGAATCTGCAAATAAAACTCGTTTTAACAACAGTTGAATCTAAAGAACTGACTCGTTTTAACAACAGTTGAATCTTAAAATAAAACTCGTTTTAACAACAGTTGAATCTTAAGAACTGACTCATTTTAACAACAGTTGAATCTTAAGTTAAAACTCGTTTTAACAACAGCTGAATCTTAAGATTAAACTCGTTTTAACAACAGTTGAATCTTAAGACAAAACCCGTTTTAACAACAGTTGAATCTTAAGAACTGTCTCGTTTTAACGACAGTTGAATCTTAAGAACTGACTCATTTTAACAACAGTTGAATCTTCAAATAAAACTCGTTTTAACAACAGTTGGATCTTAAGAACTGATTCGTTTTAACAACAGCTGAATCTTAAGATAAACTCGTTTTAACAACAGTTGAATCTTAAGATAAAACTCGTTTTAACTACAGTTGAATCTTAAGAACTGACTCGTTTTAACAACAGCTGAATCTTAAGATAAAACTCGTTTTAACAACAGTTGAATCTTAAGAACTGATTCGTTTTAACAACATATGAATCTTAAGATAAACCTCGTTTTATCAACAGTTGCATCTTAAGAACTGGCTCGTTGAAACAACAGTTGAATTTTAAGATAAAACTCGTTTTAACAACAGTTGAATCTTAAGAACTGACTCGTTTTATCAACAGTTCAACCTTAAGAACTGACTCATTTTAACAACAGTTGAATCTTCAAATAAAACTCGTATTAACAACAGTTGAATCTTAAGAACTGACTCGTTTTATCAACAGTTCAACCTTAAGAACTGACTCGTTTTAACAATAGTTTAATCTTCAAATAAAACTCGTTTTAACAACAGTTGAATCTAAAGAACTGACTCGTTTTAACAACAGTTGAATCTTAAGATAAAACTCGTTTTAACAACAGTTGAATCTTAAGAACTGACTCATTTTAACAACAGTTGAATCTTAATATAAAACTCGTTTTAACAACAGCTGAATCTTAAGATTAAACTCGTTTTAACAACAGTTGAATCTTAAGACAAAACCCGTTTTAACAACAGTTGAATCTTAAGAACTGTCTCGTTTTAACGACAGTTGAATCTTAAGAACTGACTCGTTTTAACAACAGCTGAATCTTAAGATATAACTCGTATTAACAACAGTTGAATCTTAAGAACTGACACGTTTTATCAACAGTTCAACCTTAAGAACTGACTCGTTTTAACAACAGTTGAATCTTCAAATAAAACTCGTTTTAACAACAGTTGAATCTAAAGAACTGACTCGTTTTAACAACAGTTGAATCTTAAGATAAAACTCGTTTTAACAACAGTTGAATCTTAAGAACTGACTCATTTTAACAACAGTTGAATCTTAAGATACAACTCGTTTTAACAATAGCTGAATCTTAAGATTAATCTCGTTTTAACAACAGTTGAATCTTAAGACAAAACCCGTTTTAACAACAGCTGAATCTTAAGATAAAACTCGTATTAACAACAGTTGAATCTTAAGAACTGACTCGTTTTAACAACAGTTCAAACTTAAGAACTGACTCGTGTTAACAACAGCTGAATCTTAAGATGAAACTCGTTTTAACAACAGTTGAATCTTAAGAACTGATTCGTTTTAACAACAGCTGAATCTTAAGATAAACTCGTTTTAACAACAGTTGAATCTTAAGATAAAACTTGTTTTAACAACAGTTGTATCTTAAGAACTGATTCGTTTTAACAACAGATGAATCTTAAGATAATCCTCGTTTTAACAACAGTTGCATCTTGAGAACTGGCTCGTTTAAACAACAGTTGAATCTTAAGATAAAACTCGTTTTAACAACAGTTGAATCCTAAGAACTGACTCGTTTTAACAACAGTTGAATCTTAAGATAAAACTCGTTTTAACAACAGTTGAATCTTAAGAACTGACTCATTTTAACAACAGTTGAATCTTAAGATAAATCTCGTTTTAACAACAGCTGAATCTTAAGATTAAACTCGTTTTAACAACAGTTGAATCTTAAGACAAAACCCGTTTTAACAACAGTTGAATCTTAAGAACTGTCTCGTTTTAACGACAGTTGAATATTAAGAACTGACTCGTTTTAACAACAGTTTAATCTTAAGAACTGACTCGTTTTAACAACAGTTGAATCTTAAGATAAAACTCGTTTTAACAACAGTTGAATCTTAAGAACTGACTCGTTTTAACAACAGTTGAATCTTAAGATAAAACTCGTTTTAACAACAGTTGAATCTTAAGAACTGACTCATTTTAACAACAGTTGAATCTTAAGATAAATCTCGTTTTAACAACAGCTGAATCTTAAGATTAAACTCGTTTTAACAACAGTTGAATCTTAAGACAAAACCCGTTTTAACAACAGTTGAATCTTAATAACTGTCTCGTTTTAACGACAGTTGAATCTTAAGAACTGACTCGTTTTAACAACAGTTTAATCTTAAGAACTGACTCGTTTTAACAACAGTTGAATCTTAAGATAAAATTCGTTTTAACGACAGTTGAATCTTAAGAACTGACTCGTTTTATAAACAGTTCAACCTTAAGAACTGACTCGTTTTAACAACTGTTGAATCTTCAAATAAAACTCGTTTTAACAACAGTTGAATATTAAGAACTGACTCGTTTTAACAGCAGTTGAATCTTAATCTAAAACTCGTTTTAATAACAGTTGAAGCTTAAGATAAAACTCGTTTTAACAACAGTTGAATCTTAAGAACTTGCTCGTGTTAACAACAGGTGAATTTTAAGATAAAACTCGTTTTAACAACAGTTGAATCTTAAGAACTGACTCGTTTTATCAACAGTTCAACCTTAAGAACTGACTCCTTTTAACAAAAGTTGAATCTTCAAATAAAACTCGTTTTAACAACAGTTGAATGTTAAGAACTGATTCGTTTTAACAACAGCTGAATCTTAAGATAAACTCGTTTTAACAACAGTTGAATCTTAAGATAAACCTCGTTTTAACAACAGTTTAATCTTAAGTACTGACTCGTTTTAACAACAGTTGAATCTTAAGATAAAACTCGTTTTAACAACAGTTTAATTTTAAGATAAAACTCGTTTTAACAACAGTTGAATCTTAAGAACTGACTCGTGTTAATAACAGTTGAATCTTAAGATAAAACTCGTTTTAACAACAGTTGAATCTTAAGAACTGACTCGTTTTAACAACAGTTGAAGTTTAAGATAAAACTCGTTTTAACAACAGTTGAATCTTAAGAACTGACTCGTTTTATCAACAGTTCAGCCTTAAGAACTGACTCATTTTAACAAAAGTTGAATCTTCAAATAAAACTCGTTTTAACAACAGTTGAATGTTAAGAACTGATTCGTTTTAACAACAGCTGAATCTTAAGATAAACTCGTTTTAACAACAGTTGAATCTTAAGATAAACCTCGTTTTAACAACAGTTTAATCTTAAGAACTGACTCGTTTTAACAACAGTTGAATCTTAAGATAAAATTCGTTTTAACAACAGTTGCATCTTAAGAACTGACTCGTTTTAACAACAGTTGAATCTTAAGATAAAACTCGTTTTAACAACAGTTGAATCTTAAGAACTGTCTCGTTTTAACAACAGTTGAATCTTAAGAACTGACTCGTTTTAACAACAGTTGAATCTTATGATAAAACTCATTTTAACAACAGTTGAATCTTAAGAACTAACTCGTTTTAACAACAGTTGAATCTTAAGAACTGACTCGTTTTAACAACAGTTGAATCTTCAAATAAAACTCGTTTTAACAACAGTTGAATATTAAGAACAGACTCGTTTTAACAGTAGTTGAATCTTAATATAAAACTCGTTTTAACAACAGTTGAATCTTTAGATAAACCTCGTTTTAACAACAGTTTAATCTTAAGAACTGACTCGTTTTAACAACAGTTGAACCTTATATAACATTCGTTTTAACAACAGTTGAATCTTAAGAACTGATTCGTTTTAACAACAGCTGAATCTTAAGATAAACTCATTTTAACAACAGCTGAATCTTAAGATAAAACTCGTTTTAACAACAGTTGAATCTTAAGAACTGATTCGTTTTAACAACAGATGAATCTTAAGATAAACCTCGTTTTAACAACGGTTGCATCTTAAGAACTGGCTCGTTTAAACAACAGTTGAATCTTAAGGTAAAACTCGTTTTAACAACAGTTGAATCTTAAGAACTGACTCGTTTTAACAACAGTTAAACCTTAAGATAAAACTCGTTTTAACAACAGTTGAATCTTAAGAACTGACTCGTTTTATCAACAGTTCACCCTTAAGAACTGACTGGTTTTAACAACAGTTGAATCTGCAAATAAAACTCGTTTTAACAACAGTTGAATCTAAAGAACTGACTCGTTTTAACAACAGTTGAATCTTAAAATAAAACTCGTTTTAACAACAGTTGAATCTTAAGAACTGACTCATTTTAACAACAGTTGAATCTTAAGTTAAAACTCGTTTTAACAACAGCTGAATCTTAAGATTAAACTCGTTTTAACAACAGTTGAATCTTAAGACAAAACCCGTTTTAACAACAGTTGAATCTTAAGAACTGTCTCGTTTTAACGACAGTTGAATCTTAAGAACTGACTCATTTTAACAACAGTTGAATCTTCAAATAAAACTCGTTTTAACAACAGTTGGATCTTAAGAACTGATTCGTTTTAACAACAGCTGAATCTTAAGATAAACTCGTTTTAACAACAGTTGAATCTTAAGATAAAACTCGTTTTAACTACAGTTGAATCTTAAGAACTGACTCGTTTTAACAACAGCTGAATCTTAAGATAAAACTCGTTTTAACAACAGTTGAATCTTAAGAACTGATTCGTTTTAACAACAGATGAATCTTAAGATAAACCTCGTTTTATCAACAGTTGCATCTTAAGAACTGGCTCGTTGAAACAACAGTTGAATTTTAAGATAAAACTCGTTTTAACAACAGTTGAATCTTAAGAACTGACTCGTTTTATCAACAGTTCAACCTTAAGAACTGACTCATTTTAACAACAGTTGAATCTTCAAATAAAACTCGTATTAACAACAGTTGAATCTTAAGAACTGACTCGTTTTATCAACAGTTCAACCTTAAGAACTGACTCGTTTTAACAATAGTTTAATCTTCAAATAAAACTCGTTTTAACAACAGTTGAATCTAAAGAACTGACTCGTTTTAACAACAGTTGAATCTTAAGATAAAACTCGTTTTAACAACAGTTGAATCTTAAGATCTGACTCATTTTAACAACAGTTGAATCTTAATATAAAACTCGTTTTAACAACAGCTGAATCTTAAGATTAAACTCGTTTTAACAACAGTTGAATCTTAAGACAAAACCCGTTTTAACAACAGTTGAATCTTAAGAACTGTCTCGTTTTAACGACAGTTGAATCTTAAGAACTGACTCGTTTTAACAGCAGTTGAATCTTAATATAAAACTCGTTTTAACAACAGTTGAATCTTAAGATAAAACTCGTTTTAACAACAGTTGAATCTTAAGAACTAACTCGTTTTAACAACAGTTGAATCTTAAGATAAAACTCGTTTTAACAACAGTTGAATCTTAAGAACTGACTCGTTTTAACAACAGCTGAATCTTAAGATAAAACTCGTATTAACAACAGTTGAATCTTAAGAACTGACACGTTTTATCAACAGTTCAACCTTAAGAACTGACTCGTTTTAACAACAGTTGAATCTTCAAATAAAACTCGTTTTAACAACAGTTGAATCTAAAGAACTGACTCGTTTTAACAACAGTTGAATCTTAAGATAAAACTCGTTTTAACAACAGTTGAATCTTAAGAACTGTCTCATTTTAACAACAGTTGAATCTAAAGATACAACTCGTTTTAACAACAGCTGAATCTTAAGATTAATCTCGTTTTAACAACAGTTGAATCTTAAGACAAAACCCGTTTTACAACAGTTGTATCTTAAGAACTGTCTCGATTTAACGACAGTTGAATCTTAAGAACTGACTCGTTTTAACAACAGCTGAATCTTAAGATTAAACTCGTTTTAACAACAGTTGAATCTTAAGACAAAACCCGTTTTAACAACAGTTGAATCTTAAGATAAACCTCGTTTTAACAACAGTTTAATCTTAAAAACTGACTCGTTTTAACAACAGTTGAATCTTAAGATAAAATTCGTTTTAACAACAGTTGAATCTTAAGAACTGATTCGTTTTAACAACAGTTCAAACTTGAGAACTGACTCGTTTTAACAACAGTTGAATCTTATGATAAAACTCATTTTAACAACAGTTGAATCTTAAGAACTCATTCGTTTTAACAACAGATGAATCTTAAGATAAACCTTGTTTTAACAACAGTTGAATCTTAAGAACTGTCTCGATTTAACGACAGTTGAATCTTAAGAACTGACTCGTTTTAACAACAGTTGAATCTTACGATAAAACTCGTTTTAACATCAGTTGAATCTTAAGAACTGACTAATTTTAACAACAGCTGAATCTTAAGATAAAACTCGTTTTAACAACAGTTGAATCTTAAGAACTGACTCGTTTTAACAACAGTTGAATCTTATGATAAAACTCATTTTAACAACAGTTGAATGTTAAGATAAAACTCGTTTTAACAACAGTTGAATCTTAAGAACTGACTCTTTTTAACAACAGTTGAATGTTAAGATAAAACTCGTTTTAACAACAGTTGAATCTTAAGAACTGACTCGTTTTAACAACAGTTGAATCTTAAGAACTGACTCGTTTTAACAACAGTTGAATCTTATGATAAAACCCATTTTAACAACAGTTGAATCTTAAGATTAAACTCGTTTTAACAACAGTTGAATCTTAAGAACTGACTCGTTTTATCAACATTTCAACCTTAAGAACTGACTCGTTTTAACAACAGATGAATCTTCAAATAAAACTCGTTTTAACAACAGTTGAATCTTAAGAACTGACTCGTTTTAACAGCAGTTGAATCTTAAGAACTGATTCGTTTTAACAACAGTTCAAACTTAAGAACTGACTCGTATTAACAACAGTTGAATCTTATTATAAAACTCATTTTAACAACAGTTGAATCTTAAGAACTGATTCGTTTTAACAACAGATGAATCTTAAGATAAACCTCGTTTTAACAACAGTTGCATCTTAGGAACTGGCTCGTTTAAACAACAGTTGAATCTTAAGATAAAACACGTTTTAACAACAGTTGAATCTTAAGAACTGACTCGTTTTAACAACAGTTGAATCTTAAGATAAACTCGTTTTAACAACAGTTGAATCTTAAGAACTGACTCGTTTTAACAACAGCTGAATCTTAAGATAAAACTCGTATTAACAACAGTTGAATCTTAAGAACTGACTCGTTTTATCAACAGTTCAACCTTAAGAACTGACTCGTTTTAACAACAGTTGAATCTTCAAATAAAACTCGTTTTAACAACAGTTGAATCTTAAGAACTGACTCGTTTTAACAACAGTTGAATGTTATGATAAAACTCGTTTTAACAACAGTTGAATCTCAAGAACTGACTCTTTTTAACAACAGTTGAATCTTAAGATAATACTCGTTTTAACAACAGTTGAATTTTAAGATAAAATTCGTTTTAACAATAGTTGAATGTTAAGAACTCTTTCGTTTTAACAACAGTGCAAACTTAAGAGCTGACTCGTTTTAACAACAGCTGAATCTTATGATAAAACTCATTTTAACAACAGTTGAATCTTAAGATAAAACTCGTTTTACCAACAGTTGAATCTTAAGCACTGTCTCGTTTTAACAACAGTTGAATCTTAAGATAAAACTCGTTTTAACAACAGTTGAATCTTAAGAACTAACTCGTTTTAACAACAGTTGAATATTTTGATAAAACCCATTTTAACAACAGTTGAATCTTAAGATTAAACTCGTTTTAACAATAGTTGAATCTTAAGAACTGACTCGTTTTAACAACAGTTGAATCTTAAGAACTGACTCATTTTATCAACATTTCAACCTTAAGAACTGACTCGTTTTAACAACAGTTGAATCTTCAAATAAAACTCGTTTTAACAACAGTTGAAACTTAAGAACTGACTCGTTTTAACAACAGTTGAATCTTAAGAACTGATTCGTTTTAACAACAGTTCAAACTTAAGAACTGACTCGTATTAACAACAGTTGAATCTTATTATAAAACTCATTTTAACAACAGTTGAATCTTAAGAACTGATTCGTTTTAACAACAGATGAATCTTAAGATAAACCTCGTTTTAACAACAGTTGCATCTTAAGAACTGGCTCGTTTAAACAACAGTTGAATCTTAAGATAAAACTCGTTTTAACAACAGTTGAATCTTAAGATAAAATTCGTTTTAACAATAGTTGAATGTTAAGAACTGTTTCGTTTTAACAACAGTGCAAACTTAAGAGCTGACTCGTTTCAACAACAGTTGAATCTTATGATAAAACTCATTTTAATAACAGTTGAATCTTAAGATAAAACTCGTTTTAACAACAGTTGAATCTTAAGCACTGTCTCGTTTTAACAACATTTGAATCTTAAGATAAAACTCGTTTTAACAACAGTTGAATCTTAAGAACTGACTCGTTTTAACAACAGTTGAATCTTAAGAACTGACTCGTTTTAACAACAGTTGAATCTTAAGATAAGACTCGTTTTAACAACAGTTGAATCTTATGATAAAACCCATTTTAACAACATTTGAATCTTAAGATTAAACTCGTTTTAACAACAGTTGAATCTTAAGAACTGACTCGTTTTAACAACAGTTGAATCTTAAGAACTGACTCGTTTTATCAACATTTCAACCTTAAGAACTGACTCGTTTTAACAACAGATGAATCTTCATATAAAACTCGTTTTAACAACAGTTGAATCTTAAGAACTGACTCGTTTTAACAACAGTTCAAACTTAAGAACTGACTCGTTTTAACAACAGCTGAATCTTAAGATGAAACTCGTTTTAACAACAGTTGAATCTTAAGAACTGACTCGTTTTAACAACAGATGAATCTTAAGATAAACCTCGTTTTAATAACAGTTGAATCTTAAGAACTGCTTCGTTTTAACAACAGCTGAATCTTAAGATAAACTCATTTTAACAACAGCTGAATCTTAAGATAAAACTCGTTTTAACAACAGTTGAATCTTAAGAACTGATTCGTTTTAACAACAGATGAATCTTAAGATAAACCTCGTTTTAACAACAGTTGCATCTTAAGAACTGGCTCGTTTAAACAACAGTTGAATCTTAAGGTAAAACTCGTTTTAACAACAGTTGAATCTTAAGGACTGACTCGTTTTAACAACAGTTAAATCTTAAGATAAAACTCGTTTTAACAACAGTTGAATCTTAAGAACTGACTCGTTTTATCAACAGTTCAACCTTAAGAACTGACTGGTTTTAACAACAGTTGAATCTACAAATAAAACTCGTTTAACAACAGTTGAATCTAAAGAACTGACTCGTTTTAACAACAGTTGAATCTTAAAATAAAACTCGTTTTAACAACAGTTGAATCTTAAGAACTGACTCATTTTAACAACAGTTGAATCTTAAGATAAAACTCGTTTTAACAACAGCTGAATCTTACGATTAAACTCGTTTTAACAACAGTTGAATCTTAAGACAAAACCCGTTTTAACAACAGTTGAATCTTAAGAACTGTCTCGTTTTAACGACAGTTGAATCTTAAGAACTGACTCATTTTAACAACAGTTGAATCTTCAAATAAAACTCGTTTTAACAACAGTTGGATCTTAAGAACTGATTCGTTTTAACAACAGCTGAATCTTAAGATAAACTCGTTTTAACAACAGTTGAATCTTAAGATATAACTCGTTTTAACTACAGTTGAATCTTAAGAACTGACTCGTTTTAACAACAGCTGAATCTTAAGATAAAACTCGTTTTAACAACAGTTGAATCTTAAGAACTGATTCGTTTTAACAACAGATGAATCTTAAGATAAACCTCGTTTTATCAACAGTTGCATCTTAAGAACTGGCTCGTTGAAACAACAGTTGAATTTTAAGATAAAACTCGTTTTAACAACAGTTGAATCTTAAGAACTGACTCGTTTTATCAACAGTTCAACCTTAAGAACTGACTCATTTTAACAACAGTTGAATCTTCAAATAAAACTCGTATTAACAACAGTTGAATCTTAAGAACTGACTCGTTTTATCAACAGTTCAACCTTAAGAACTGACTCGTTTTAACAACAGTTGAATCCTCAAATAAAACTCGTTTTAACAACAGTTGAATCTAAAGAACTGACTCGTTTTAACAACAGTTGAATCTTAAGATAAAACTCGTTTTAACAACAGTTGAATCTTAAGAACTGACTCATTTTAACAACAGTTGAATCTTAATATAAAACTCGTTTTAACAACAGCTGAATCTTAAGATTAAACTCGTTTTAACAACAGTTGAATCTTAAGACAAAACCCGTTTTAACAACAGTTGAATCTTAAGAACTGTCTCGTTTTAACGACAGTTGAATCTTAAGAACTGACTCGTTTTAACAACAGCTGAATCTTAAGATTAAACTCGTTTTAACAACAGTTGAATCTTAAGACAAAACCCGTTTTAACAACAGTTGAATCTTAAGAACTGTCTCGTTTTAACGACAGTTGAATCTTAAGAACTGACTCGTTTTAACAGCAGTTGAATCTTAATATAAAACTCGTTTTAACAACAGTTGAATCTTAATATAAAACTCGTTTTAACAACAGTTGAATCTTAAGAACTAACTCGTTTTAACAACAGTTGAATCTTAAGATAAAACTCGTTTTAACAACAGTTGAATCTTAAGAACTGACTCGTTTTAACAACAGCTGAATCTTAAGATAAAACTCGTATTAACAACAGTTGAATCTTAAGAACTGACACGTTTTATCAACAGTTCAACCTTAAGAACTGACTCGTTTTAACAACAGTTGTATCTTCAAATAAAACTCGTTTTAACAACAGTTGAATCTAAAGAACTGACTCGTTTTAACAACAGTTGAATCTTAAGATAAAACTCGTTTTAACAACAGTTGAATCTTAAGAACTGACTCATTTTAACAACAGTTGAATCTTAAGATACAACTCGTTTTAACAACAGCTGAATCTTAAGATTAATCTCGTTTTAACAACAGTTGAATCTTAAGACAAAACCCGTTTTAACAACAGTTGAATCTTAAGAACTGTCTCGATTTAACGACAGTTGAATCTTAAGAACTGACTCGTTTTAACAACAGCTGAATCTTAAGATTAAACTCGTTTTAACAACAGTTGAATCTTAAGACAAAACCCGTTTTAACAACAGTTGAATCTTAAGAACTGTCTCGTTTTAACAACAGTTGAATCTTAAGATAAACCTCGTTTTAACAAAGGTTTAATCTTAAAAACTGACTCGTTTTAACAACAGTTGAATCTTAAGATAAAATTCGTTTTAACAACAGTTGAATCTTAAGAACTGATTCGTTTTAACAACAGTTCAAACTTAAGAACTGACTCGTTTTAACAACAGTTGAATCTTATGATAAAACTCATTTTAACAACAGTTGAATCTTAAGAACTGATTCGTTTTAACAACAGATGAATCTTAAGATAAACCTTGTTTGTTTTAACAACAGTTGAATCTTAAGAACTGTCTCGATTTAACGACAGTTGAATCTTAAGAACTGACTCGTTTTAACAACAGTTGAATCTTACGATAAAACTCGTTTTAACATCAGTTGAATCTTAAGAACTGACTAATTTTAACAACAGCTGAATCTTAAGATAAAACTCGTTTTAACAACAGTTGAATCTTAAGAACTGACTCGTTTTAACAACAGTTGAATCTTATGATAAAACTCATTTTAACAACAGTTGAATGTTAAGATAAAACTCGTTTTAACAACAGTTGAATCTTAAGAACTGACTCTTTTTAACAACAGTTGAATGTTAAGATAAAACTCGTTTTAACAACAGTTGAATCTTAAGAACTGACTCGTTTTAACAACAGTTGAATCTTAAGAACTGACTCGTTTTAACAACAGTTGAATCTTATGATAAAACCCATTTTAACAACAGTTGAATCTTAAGATTAAACTCGTTTTAACAACAGTTGAATCTTAAGAACTGACTCGTTTTAACAACAGTTGAATCTTAAGAACTGACTCGTTTTATCAACATTTCAACCTTAAGAACTGACTCGTTTTAACAACAGATGAATCTTCAAATAAAACTCGTTTTAACAACAGTTGAATCTTAAGAACTGACTCGTTTTAACAGCAGTTGAATCTTAAGAACTGATTCGTTTTAACAACAGTTCAAACTTAAGAACTGACTCGTATTAACAACAGTTGAATCTTATTATAAAACTCATTTTAACAACAGTTGAATCTTAAGAACTGATTCGTTTTAACAACAGATGAATCTTAAGATAAACCTCGTTTTAACAACAGTTGCATCTTAGGAACTGGCTCGTTTAAACAACAGTTGAATCTTAAGATAAAACACGTTTTAACAACAGTTGTATCTTAAGAACTGACTCGTTTTAACAACAGTTGAATCTTAAGATAAAGTCGTTTTAACAACAGTTGAATCTTAAGAACTGACTCTTTTTAACAACAGTTGAATCTTAAGATAATACTCGTTTTAACAACAGTTGAATTTTAAGATAAAATTCGTTTTAACAATAGTTGAATGTTAAGAACTCTTTCGTTTTAACAACAGTGCAAACTTAAGAGCTGACTCGTTTTAACAACAGCTGAATCTTATGATAAAACTCATTTTAACAACAGTTGAATCTTAAGATAAAACTCGTTTTACCAACAGTTGAATCTTAAGCACTGTCTCGTTTTAACAACAGTTGAATCTTAAGATAAAACTCGTTTTAACAACAGTTGAATCTTAAGAACTAACTCGTTTTAACAACAGTTGAATCTTTTGATAAAACCCATTTTAACAACAGTTGAATCTTAAGATTAAACTCGTTTTAACAATAGTTGAATCTTAAGAACTGACTCGTTTTAACAACAGTTGAATCTTAAGAACTGACTCGTTTTATCAACATTTCAACCTTAAGAACTGACTCGTTTTAACAACAGTTGAATCTTCAAATAAAACTCGTTTTAACAACAGTTGAAACTTAAGAACTGACTCGTTTTAACAACAGTTGAATCTTAAGAACTGATTCGTTTTAACAACAGTTCAAACTTAAGAACTGACTCGTATTAACAACAGTTGAATCTTATTATAAAACTCATTTTAACAACAGTTGAATCTTAAGAACTGATTCGTTTTAACAACAGATGAATCTTAAGATAAACCTCGTTTTAACAACAGTTGCATCTTAAGAACTGGCTCGTTTAAACAACAGTTGAATCTTAAGATAAAACTCGTTTTAACAACAGTTGAATCTTAAGATAAAATTCGTTTTAACAATAGTTGAATGTTAAGAACTGTTTCGTTTTAACAACAGTGCAAACTTAAGAGCTGACTCGTTTTAACAACAGTTGAATCTTATGATAAAACTCATTTTAACAACAGTTGAATCTTAAGATAAAACTCGTTTTAACAACAGTTGAATCTTAAGCACTGTCTCGTTTTAACAACATTTGAATCTTAAGATAAAACTCGTTTTAACAACAGTTGAATCTTAAGAACTGACTCGTTTTAACAACAGTTGAATCTTAAGAACTGACTCGTTTTAACAACAGTTGAATCTTAAGATAAGACTCGTTTTAACAACAGTTGAATCTTATGATAAAACCCATTTTAACAACATTTGAATCTTAAGATTAAACTCGTTTTAACAACAGTTGAATCTTAAGAACTGACTCGTTTTAACAACAGTTGAATCTTAAGAACTGACTCGTTTTATCAACATTTCAACCTTAAGAACTGACTCGTTTTAACAACAGATGAATCTTCATATAAAACTCGTTTTAACAACAGTTGAATCTTAAGAACTGACTCGTTTTAACAACAGTTCAAACTTAAGAACTGACTCGTTTTAACAACAGCTGAATCTTAAGATGAAACTCGTTTTAACAACAGTTGAATCTTAAGAACTGACTCGTTTTAACAACAGATGAATCTTAAGATAAACCTCGTTTTAATAACAGTTGAATCTTAAGAACTGCTTCGTTTTAACAACAGCTGAATCTTAAGATAAACTCATTTTAACAACAGCTGAATCTTAAGATAAAACTCGTTTTAACAACAGTTGAATCTTAAGAACTGATTCGTTTTAACAACAGATGAATCTTAAGATAAACCTCGTTTTAACAACAGTTGCATCTTAAGAACTGGCTCGTTTAAACAACAGTTGAATCTTAAGGTAAAACTCGTTTTAACAACAGTTGAATCTTAAGAACTGACTCGTTTTAACAACAGTTAAATCTTAAGATAAAACTCGTTTTAACAACAGTTGAATCTTAAGAACTGACTCGTTTTATCAACAGTTCAACCTTAAGAACTGACTGGTTTTAACAACAGTTGAATCTACAAATAAAACTCGTTTAACAACAGTTGAATCTAAAGAACTGACTCGTTTTAACAACAGTTGAATCTTAAAATAAAACTCGTTTTAACAACAGTTGAATCTTAAGAACTGACTCATTTTAACAACAGTTGAATCTTAAGATAAAACTCGTTTTAACAACAGCTGAATCTTACGATTAAACTCGTTTTAACAACAGTTGAATCTTAAGACAAAACCCGTTTTAACAACAGTTGAATCTTAAGAACTGTCTCGTTTTAACGACAGTTGAATCTTAAGAACTGACTCATTTTAACAACAGTTGAATCTTCAAATAAAACTCGTTTTAACAACAGTTGGATCTTAAGAACTGATTCGTTTTAACAACAGCTGAATCTTAAGATAAACTCGTTTTAACAACAGTTGAATCTTAAGATAAAACTCGTTTTAACTACAGTTGAATCTTAAGAACTGACTCGTTTTAACAACAGCTGAATCTTAAGATAAAACTCGTTTTAACAACAGTTGAATCTTAAGAACTGATTCGTTTTAACAACAGATGAATCTTAAGATAAACCTCGTTTTATCAACAGTTGCATCTTAAGAACTGGCTCGTTGAAACAACAGTTGAATTTTAAGATAAAACTCGTTTTAACAACAGTTGAATCTTAAGAACTGACTCGTTTTATCAACAGTTCAACCTTAAGAACTGACTCATTTTAACAACAGTTGAATCTTCAAATAAAACTCGTATTACAACAGTTGAATCTTAAGAACTAACTCGTTTTATCAACAGTTCAACCTTAAGAACTGACTCGTTTTAACAACAGTTGAATCTTAAGATAAAACTCGTTTTAACAACAGTTGAATCTTAAGAACTGACTCATTTTAACAACAGTTGAATCTTAATATAAAACTCGTTTTAACAACAGCTGAATCTTAAGATTAAACTCGTTTTAACAACAGTTGAATCTTAAGACAAAACCCGTTTTAACAACAGTTGAATCTTAAGAACTGTCTCGTTTTAACGACAGTTGAATCTTAAGAACTGACTCGTTTTAACAACAGCTGAATCTTAAGATTAAACTCGTTTTAACAACAGTTGAATCTTAAGACAAAACCCGTTTTAACAACAGTTGAATCTTAAGAACTGTCTCGTTTTAACGACAGTTGAATCTTAAGAACTGACTCGTTTTAACAGCAGTTGAATCTTAATATAAAACTCGGTTTAACAACAGTTGAATCTTAAGATAAAACTCGTTTTAACAACAGTTGAATCTTAAGAACTAACTCGTTTTAACAACAGTTGAATCTTAAGATAAAACTCGTTTTAACAACAGTTGAATCTTAAGAACTGACTCGTTTTAAAAACAGCTGAATCTTAAGATAAAACTCGTATTAACAACAGTTGAATCTTAAGAACTGACACGTTTTATCAACAGTTCAACCTTAAGAACTGACTCGTTTTAACAACAGTTGAATCTTCAAATAAAACTCGTTTTAACAACAGTTGAATCTAAAGAACTGACTCGTTTTAACAACAGTTGAATCTTAAGATAAAACTCGTTTTAACAACAGTTGAATCTTAAGAACTGACTCATTTTAACAAGAGTTGAATCTTAAGATACAACTCGTTTTAACAACAGCTGAATCTTAAGATTAATCTCGTTTTAACAACAGTTGAATCTTAAGACAAAACCCGTTTTAACAACAGTTGAATCTTAAGAACTGTCTCGATTTAACGACAGTTGAATCTTAAGAACTGACTCGTTTTAACAACAGCTGAATCTTAAGATTAAACTCGTTTTAACAACAGTTGAATCTTAAGACAAAACCCGTTTTAACAACAGTTGAATCTTAAGAACTGTCTCGATTTAACAACAGCTGAATCTTAAGATAAACCTCGTTTTAACAACAGTTTAATCTTAAAAACTGACTCGTTTTAACAACAGTTGAATCTTAAGATAAAATTCGTTTTAACAACAGTTGAATCTTAAGAACTGATTCGTTTTAACAACAGTTCAAACTTAAGAACTGACTCGTTTTAACAACAGTTGAATCTTATGATAAAACTCATTTTAACAACAGTTGAATCTTAAGAACTGATTCGTTTTAACAACAGATGAATCTTAAGATAAACCTTGTTTTAACAACAGTTGAATCTTAAGAACTGTCTCGATTTAACGACAGTTGAATCTTAAGAACTGACTCGTTTTAACAACAGTTGAATCTTACGATAAAACTCGTTTTAACATCAGTTGAATCTTAAGAACTGACTAATTTTAACAACAGCTGAATCTTAAGATAAAACTCGTTTTAACAACAGTTGAATCTTAAGAACTGACTCGTTTTAACAACAGTTGAATCTTATGATAAAACTCATTTTAACAACAGTTGAATGTTAAGATAAAACTCGTTTTAACAACAGTTGAATCTTAAGAACTGACTCTTTTTAACAACAGTTGAATGTTAAGATAAAACTCGTTTTAACAACAGTTGAATCTTAAGAACTGACTCGTTTTAACAACAGTTGAATCTTAAGAAATGACTCGTTTTAACAACAGTTGAATCTTATGATAAAACCCATTTTAACAACAGTTGAATCTTAAGATTAAACTCGTTTTAACAACAGTTGAATCTTAAGAACTGACTCGTTTTAACAACAGTTGAATCTTAAGAACTGACTCGTTTTATCAACATTTCAACCTTAAGAACTGACTCGTTTTAACAACAGATGAATCTTCAAATAAAACTCGTTTTAACAACAGTTGAATCTTAAGAACTGACTCGTTTTAACAGCAGTTGAATCTTAAGAACTGATTCGTTTTAACAACAGTTCAAACTTAAGAACTGACTCGTATTAACAACAGTTGAATCTTATTATAAAACTCATTTTAACAACAGTTGAATCTTAAGAACTGATTCGTTTTAACAACAGATGAATCTTAAGATAAACCTCGTTTTAACAACAGTTGCATCTTAGGAACTGGCTCGTTTAAACAACAGTTGAATCTTAAGATAAAACACGTTTTAACAACAGTTGTATCTTAAGAACTGACTCGTTTTAACAACAGTTGAATCTTAAGATAAACTCGTTTTAACAACAGTTGAATCTTAAGAACTGACTCGTTTTAACAACAGCTGAATCTTAAGATAAAACTCGTATTAACAACAGTTGAATCTTAAGAACTGACTCGTTTTATCAACAGTTCAACCTTAAGAACTGACTCGTTTTAACAACAGTTGAATCTTCAAATAAAACTCGTTTTAACAACAGTTGAATCTAAAGAACTGACTCGTTTTAACAACAGTTGAATCTAAAGAACTGACTCGTTTTAACAACAGTTGAATCTTAAGATAAAACTCGTTTTAACAACAGTTGAATCTTAAGAACTGACTCATTTTAACAACAGTTGAATCTTAATATAAAACTCGTTTTAACAACAGCTGAATCTTAAGATTAAACTCGTTTTAACAACAGTTGAATCTTAAGACAAAACCCGTTTTAACAACAGTTGAATCTTAAGAACTGACTCGTTTTAACAACAGCTGAATCTTAAGATTAAACTCGTTTTAACAACAGTTGAATCTTAAGACAAAACCCGTTTTAACAACAGATGAATCTTAAGAACTGTCTCGTTTTAACGACAGTTGAATCTTAAGAACTGACTCGTTTTAACAGCAGTTGAATCTTAATATAAAACTCGTTTTAACAACAGTTGAATCTTAAGATAAAACTCGTTTTAACAACAGTTGAATCTTAAGAACTAACTCGTTTTAACAACAGTTGAATCTTTAGATAAAACTCGTTTTAACAACAGTTGAATCTTAAGAACTGACTCGTTTTAACAACAGCTGAATCTTAAGATAAAACTCGTATTAACAACAGTTGAATCTTAAGAACTGACACGTTTTATCAACAGTTCAACCTTAAGAACTGACTCGTTTTAACAACAGTTGAATCTTCAAATAAAACTCGTTTTAACAACAGTTGAATCTAAAGAACTGACTCGTTTTAACAACAGTTGAATCTTAAGATAAAACTCGTTTTAACAACAGTTGAATCTTAAGAACTGACTCATTTTAACAACAGTTGAATCTTAAGATACAACTCGTTTTAACAACAGCTGAATCTTAAGATTAATCTCGTTTTAACAACAGTTGAATCTTAAGACAAAACCCGTTTTAACAACAGTTGAATCTTAAGAACTGTCTCGATTTAACGACAGTTGAATCTTAAGAACTGACTCGTTTTAACAACAGCTGAATCTTAAGATTAAACTCGTTTTAACAACAGTTGAATCTTAAGACAAAACCCGTTTTAACAACAGTTGAATCTTAAGAACTGTCTCGTTTTAACAACAGTTGAATCTTAAGATAAACCTCGTTTTAACAACAGTTTAATCTTAAAAACTGACTCGTTTTAACAACAGTTGAATCTTAAGATAAAATTGGTTTTAACAACAGTTGAATCTTAAGAACTGATTCGTTTTAACAACAGTTCAAACTTAAGAACTGACTCGTTTTAACAACAGTTGAATCTTATGATAAAACTCATTTTAACAACAGTTGAATCTTAAGAACTGATTCGTTTTAACAACAGCTGAATCTTAAGATAAAACTCATTTTAACAACAGTTGAATCTTAAGAACTGATTCGTTTTAACAATAGATGAATCTTAAGATAAACCTCGTTTTAATAACAGTTGCATCTTAGGAACTGGCTCGTTTAAACAACAGTTGAATCTTAAGATAAAACACGTTTTAACAACAGTTGAATCTTAAGAACTGACTCGTTTTAACAACAGTTGAATCTTAAGATAAACTCGTTTTAACAACAGTTGAATCTTAAGAACTGACTCGTTTTAACAACAGCTGAATCTTAAGATAAAACTCGTATTAACAACAGTTGAATCTTAAGAACTGACTCGTTTTATCAACAGTTCAACCTTAAGAACTGACTCGTTTTAACAACAGTTGAATCTTCAAATAAAACTCGTTTTAACAACAGTTGAATCTTAAGAACTGACTCGTTTTAACAACAGTTGAATGTTATGATAAAACTCGTTTTAACAACAGTTGAATCTTAAGAACTGACTCTTTTTAACAACAGTTGAATCTTAAGATAATACTCGTTTTAACAACAGTTGAATCTTAAGATAAAATTCGTTTTAACAATAGTTGAATGTTAAGAACTCTTTCGTTTTAACAACAGTGCAAACTTAAGAGCTGACTCGTTTTAACAACAGCTGAATCTTATGATAAAACTCATTTTAACAACAGTTGAATCTTAAGATAAAACTCGTTTTACCAACAGTTGAATCTTAAGCACTGTCTCGTTTTAACAACAGTTGAATCTTAAGATAAAACTCGTTTTAACAACAGTTGAATCTTAAGAACTAACTCGTTTTAACAACAGTTGAATTTTTTTGATAAAACCCATTTTAACAACAGTTGAATCTTAAGATTAAACTCGTTTTAACAATAGTTGAATCTTAAGAACTGACTCGTTTTAACAACAGTTGAATCTTAAGAACTGACTCGTTTTATCAACATTTCAACCTTAAGAACTGACTCGTTTTAACAACAGTTGAATCTTCAAATAAAACTCGTTTTAACAACAGTTGAAACTTAAGAACTGACTCGTTTTAACAACAGTTGAATCTTAAGAACTGATTCGTTTTAACAACAGTTCAAACTTAAGAACTGACTCGTTGTAACAACAGTTGAATCTTATTATAAAACTCATTTTAAAAACAGTTGCATCTTAAGAACTGGCTCGTTTAAACAACAGTTGAATCTTAAGATAAAACTCGTTTTAACAACAGTTGAATCTTAACATAAAATTCGTTTTAACAATAGTTGAATGTTAAGAACTCTTTCGTTTTAACAACAGTGCAAACTTAAGAGCTGACTCGTTTTAACAACAGTTGAATCTTATGATAAAACTCATTTTAACAACAGTTGAATCTTAAGATAAAACTCGTTTTAACAACAGTTGAATCTTAAGCACTGTCTCGTTTTAACAACAGTTGAATCTTAAGATAAAACTCGTTTTAACAACAGTTGAATCTTAAGAACTGACTCGTTTTAACAACAGTTGAATCTTAAGAACTGACTCGTTTTAACAGCAGTTGAATCTTAATATAAAACTCGTTTTAACAACAGTTGAATCATAAGATAAAACTCGTTTTAACAACAGTTGAATCTTAAGAACTAACTCGTTTTAACAACAGTTGAATCTTAAGATAAAACTCGTTTTAACAACAGTTGAATCTTAAGAACTGACTCGTTTTAACAACAGCTGAATCTTAAGATAAAACTCGCATTAACAACAGTTGAATCTTAAGAACTGACACGTTTTATCAACAGTTCAACCTTAAGAACTGACTCGTTTTAACAACAGTTGAATCTTCAAATAAAACTCGTTTTAACAACAGTTGAATCTAAAGAACTGACTCGTTTTAACAACAGTTGAATCTTAAGACAAAACCCGTTTTAACAACAGTTGAATCTTAAGAACTGTCTCGATTTAACGACAGTTGAATCTTAAGAACTGACTCGTTTTAACAACAGCTGAATCTTAAGATTAAACTCGTTTTAACAACAGTTGAATCTTAAGACAAAACCCGTTTTAACAACAGTTGAATCTTAAGAACTGTCTCGTTTTAACAACAGTTGAATCTTAAGATAAACCTCGTTTTAACAACAGTTTAATCTTAAAAACTGACTCGTTTTAACAACAGTTGAATCTTAAGATAAAATTCGTTTTAACAACAGTTGAATCTTAAGAACTGATTCGTTTTAACAACAGTTCAAACTTAAGAACTGACTCGTTTTAACAACAGTTGAATCTTATGATAAAACTCATTTTAACAACAGTTGAATCTTAAGAACTGATTCGTTTTAACAACAGCTGAATCTTAAGATAAAACTTGTTTTAACAACAGTTGAATCTTAAGAACTGACTCGTTTTAACAACAGTTGAATCTTATGATAAAACTCATTTTAACAACAGTTGAATGTTAAGATAAAACTCGTTTTAACAACAGTTGAATCTTAAGAACTGACTCTTTTAACAACAGTTGAATGTTAAGATAAAACTCGTTCTAACAACAGTTGAATCTTAAGAACTGACTCGTTTTAACAACAGTTGAATCTTAAGAACTGACTCGTTTTAACAACAGTTGAATCTTATGATAAAACCCATTTTAACAACAGTTGAATCTTAAGATTAAACTCGTTTTAACAACAGTTGAATCTTAAGAACTGACTCGTTTTAACAACAGTTGAATCTTAAGAACTGACTCGTTTTATCAACATTTCAACCTTAAGAACTGACTCGTTTTAACAACAGATGAATCTTCAAATAAAACTCGTTTTAACAACAGTTGAATCTTAAGAACTGACTCGTTTTAACAGCAGTTGAATCTTAAGAACTGATTCGTTTTAACAACAGTTCAAACTTAAGAACTGACTCGTATTAACAACAGTTGAATCTTATTATAAAACTCATTTTAACAACAGTTGAATCTTAAGAACTGATTCGTTTTAACAACAGATGAATCTTAAGATAAACCTCGTTTTAATAACAGTTGCATCTTAGGAACTGGCTCGTTTAAACAACAGTTGAATCTTAAGATAAAACACGTTTTAACAACAGTTGAATCTTAAGAACTGACTCGTTTTAACAACAGTTGAATCTTAAGATAAACTCGTTTTAACAACAGTTGAATCTTAAGAACTGACTCGTTTTAACAACAGCTGAATCTTAAGATAAAACTCGTATTAACAACAGTTGAATCTTAAGAACTGACTCGTTTTATCAACAGTTCAACCTTAAGAACTGACTCATTTTAACAACAGTTGAATCTTCAAATAAAACTCGTTTTAACAACAGTTGAATCTTAAGAACTGACTCGTTTTAACAACAGTTGAATGTTATGATAAAACTCGTTTTAACAACAGTTGAATCTTAAGAACTGACTCTTTTTAACAACAGTTGAATCTTAAGATAATACTCGTTTTAACAACAGTTGAATCTTAAGATAAAATTCGTTTTAACAATAGTTGAATGTTAAGAACTCTTTCGTTTTAACAACAGTGCAAACTTAAGAGCTGACTCGTTTTAACAACAGCTGAATCTTATGATAAAACTCATTTTAACAACAGTTGAATCTTAAGATAAAACTCGTTTTACCAACAGTTGAATCTTAAGCACTGTCTCGTTTTAACAACAGTTGAATCTTAAGATAAAACTCGTTTTAACAACAGTTGAATCTTAAGAACTAACTCGTTTTAACAACAGTTGAATCTTTTGATAAAACCCATTTTAACAACAGTTGAATCTTAAGATTAAACTCGTTTTAACAATAGTTGAATCTTAAGAACTGACTCGTTTTAACAACAGTTGAATCTTAAGAACTGACTCGTTTTATCAACATTTCAACCTTAAGAACTGACTCGTTTTAACAACAGTTGAATCTTCAAATAAAACTCGTTTTAACAACAGTTGAAACTTAAGAACTGACTCGTTTTAACAACAGTTGAATCTTAAGAACTGATTCGTTTTAACAACAGTTCAAACTTAAGAACTGACTCGTAGTAACAACAGTTGAATCTTATTATAAAACTCATTTTAAAAACAGTTGCATCTTAAGAACTGGCTCGTTTAAACAACAGTTGAATCTTAAGATAAAACTCGTTTTAACAACAGTTGAATCTTAACATAAAATTCGTTTTAACAATAGTTGAATGTTAAGAACTCTTTCGTTTTAACAACAGTGCAAACTTAAGAGCTGACTCGTTTTAACAACAGTTGAATCTTATGATAAAACTCATTTTAACAACAGTTGAATCTTAAGATAAAACTCGTTTTAACAACAGTTGAATCTTAAGCACTGTCTCGTTTTAACAACAGTTGAATCTTAAGATAAAACTCGTTTTAACAACAGTTGAATCTTAAGAACTGACTCGTTTTAACAACAGTTGAATCTTAAGAACTGACTCGTTTTAACAGCAGTTGAATCTTAATATAAAACTCGTTTTAACAACAGTTGAATCTTAAGATAAAACTCGTTTTAACAACAGTTGAATCTTAAGAACTAACTCGTTTTAACAACAGTTGAATCTTAAGATAAAACTCGTTTTAACAACAGTTGAATCTTAAGAACTGACTCGTTTTAACAACAGCTGAATCTTAAGATAAAACTCGCATTAACAACAGTTGAATCTTAAGAACTGACACGTTTTATCAACAGTTCAACCTTAAGAACTGACTCGTTTTAACAACAGTTGAATCTTCAAATAAAACTCGTTTTAACAACAGTTGAATCTAAAGAACTGACTCGTTTTAACAACAGTTGAATCTTAAGAACAGACTCATTTTAACAACAGTTGAATCTTAAGATACAACTCGTTTTAACAACAGCTGAATCTTAAGATTAATCTCGTTTTAACAACAGTTGAATCTTAAGACAAAACCCGTTTTAACAACAGTTGAATCTTAAGAACTGTCTCGATTTAACGACAGTTGAATCTTAAGAACTGACTCGTTTTAACAACAGCTGAATCTTAAGATTAAACTCGTTTTAACAACAGTTGAATCTTAAGACAAAACCCGTTTTAACAACAGTTGAATCTTAAGAACTGTCTCGTTTTAACAACAGTTGAATCTTAAGATAAACCTCGTTTTAACAACAGTTTAATCTTAAAAACTGACTCGTTTTAACAACAGTTGAATCTTAAGATAAAATTCGTTTTAACAACAGTTGAATCTTAAGAACTGATTCGTTTTAACAACAGTTCAAACTTAAGAACTGACTCGTTTTAACAACAGTTGAATCTTATGATAAAACTCATTTTAACAACAGTTGAATCTTAAGAACTGATTCGTTTTAACAAC
The DNA here is from genome assembly GCA_964016885.1 of Eledone cirrhosa. NCBI lineage: Eukaryota > Metazoa > Mollusca > Cephalopoda > Octopoda > Eledonidae > Eledone > Eledone cirrhosa. The sequence goes on from OZ024744.1 coordinate 24,199,187, forward strand.
AGCTGAATCTTAAGATAAAACTTGTTTTAACAACAGTTGAATCTTAAGAACTGACTCGTTTTAACAACAGTTGAATCTTATGATAAAACTCATTTTAACAACAGTTGAATGTTAAGATAAAACTCGTTTTAACAACAGTTGAATCTTAAGAACTGACTCTTTTTAACAACAGTTGAATGTTAAGATAAAACTCGTTTTAACAACAGTTGAATCTTAAGAACTGACTCGTTTTAACAACAGTTGAATCTTAAGAACTGACTCGTTTTAACAACAGTTGAATCTTATGATAAAACCTATTTTAACAACAGTTGAATCTTAAGATTAAACTCGTTTTAACAACAGTTGAATCTTAAGAACTGACTCGTTTTAACAACAGTTGAATCTTAAGAACTGACTCGTTTTATCAACATTTCAACCTTAAGAACTGACTCGTTTTAACAACAGATGAATCTTCAAATAAAACTCGTTTTAACAACAGTTGAATCTTAAGAACTGACTCGTTTTAACAGCAGTTAAATCTTAAGAACTGATTCGTTTTAACAACAGTTCAAACTTAAGAACTGACTCGTATTAACAACAGTTGAATCTTATTATAAAACTCATTTTAACAACAGTTGAATCTTAAGAACTGATTCGTTTTAACAACAGATGAATCTTAAGATAAACCTCGTTTTAATAACAGTTGCATCTTAGGAACTGGCTCGTTTAAACAACAGTTGAATCTTAAGATAAAACACGTTTTAACAACAGTTGAATCTTAAGAACTGACTCGTTTTAACAACAGTTGAATCTTAAGATAAACTCGTTTTAACAACAGTTGAATCTTAAGAACTGACTCGTTTTAACAACAGCTGAATCTTAAGATAAAACTCGTATTAACAACAGTTGAATCTTAAGAACTGACTCGTTTTATCAACAGTTCAACCTTAAGAACTGACTCATTTTAACAACAGTTGAATCTTCAAATAAAACTCGTTTTAACAACAGTTGAATCTTAAGAACTGACTCGTTTTAACAACAGTTGAATGTTATGATAAAACTCGTTTTAACAACAGTTGAATCTTAAGAACTGACTCTTTTTAACAACAGTTGAATCTTAAGATAATACTCGTTTTAACAACAGTTGAATCTTAAGATAAAATTCGTTTTAACAATAGTTGAATGTTAAGAACTCTTTCGTTTTAACAACAGTGCAAACTTAAGAGCTGACTCGTTTTAACAACAGCTGAATCTTATGATAAAACTCATTTTAACAACAGTTGAATCTTAAGATAAAACTCGTTTTACCAACAGTTGAATCTTAAGCACTGTCTCGTTTTAACAACAGTTGAATCTTAAGATAAAACTCGTTTTAACAACAGTTGAATCTTAAGAACTAACTCGTTTTAACAACAGTTGAATCTTTTGATAAAACCCATTTTAACAACAGTTGAATCTTAAGATTAAACTCGTTTTAACAATAGTTGAATCTTAAGAACTGACTCGTTTTAACAACAGTTGAATCTTAAGAACTGACTCGTTTTATCAACATTTCAACCTTAAGAACTGACTCGTTTTAACAACAGTTGAATCTTCAAATAAAACTCGTTTTAACAACAGTTGAATCTAAAGAACTGACTCGTTTTAACAACAGTTGAATCTTAAGATAAAACTCGTTTTAACAACAGTTGAATCTTAAGAACAGACTCATTTTAACAACAGTTGAATCTTAAGATACAACTCGTTTTAACAACAGCTGAATCTTAAGATTAATCTCGTTTTAACAACAGTTGAATCTTAAGACAAAACCCGTTTTAACAACAGTTGAATCTTAAGAACTGTCTCGATTTAACGACAGTTGAATCTTAAGAACTGACTCGTTTTAACAACAGCTGAATCTTAAGATTAAACTCGTTTTAACAACAGTTGAATCTTAAGACAAAACCCGTTTTAACAACAGTTGAATCTTAAGAACTGTCTCGTTTTAACAACAGTTGAATCTTAAGATAAACCTCGTTTTAACAACAGTTTAATCTTAAAAACTGACTCGTTTTAACAACAGTTGAATCTTAAGATAAAATTCGTTTTAACAACAGTTGAATCTTAAGAACTGATTCGTTTTAACAACAGTTCAAACTTAAGAACTGACTCGTTTTAACAACAGTTGAATCTTATGATAAAACTCATTTTAACAACAGTTGAATCTTAAGAACTGATTCGTTTTAACAACAGCTGAATCTTAAGATAAAACTTGTTTTAACAACAGTTGAATCTTAAGAACTGACTCGTTTTAACAACAGTTGAATCTTATGATAAAACTCATTTTAACAACAGTTGAATGTTAAGATAAAACTCGTTTTAACAACAGTTGAATCTTAAGAACTGACTCTTTTTAACAACAGTTGAATGTTAAGATAAAACTCGTTTTAACAACAGTTGAATCTTAAGAACTGACTCGTTTTAACAACAGTTGAATCTTAAGAACTGACTCGTTTTAACAACAGTTGAATCTTATGATAAAACCCATTTTAACAACAGTTGAATCTTAAGATTAAACTCGTTTTAACAACAGTTGAATCTTAAGAACTGACTCGTTTTAACAACAGTTGAATCTTAAGAACTGACTCGTTTTATCAACATTTCAACCTTAAGAACTGACTCGTTTTAACAACAGATGAATCTTCAAATAAAACTCGTTTTAACAACAGTTGAATCTTAAGAACTGACTCGTTTTAACAGCAGTTGAATCTTAAGAACTGATTCGTTTTAACAACAGTTCAAACTTAAGAACTGACTCGTATTAACAACAGTTGAATCTTATTATAAAACTCATTTTAACAACAGTTGAATCTTAAGAACTGATTCGTTTTAACAACAGATGAATCTTAAGATAAACCTCGTTTTAATAACAGTTGCATCTTAGGAACTGGCTCGTTTAAACAACAGTTGAATCTTAAGATAAAACACGTTTTAACAACAGTTGAATCTTAAGAACTGACTCGTTTTAACAACAGTTGAATCTTAAGATAAACTCGTTTTAACAACAGTTGAATCTTAAGAACTGACTCGTTTTAACAACAGCTGAATCTTAAGATAAAACTCGTATTAACAACAGTTGAATCTTAAGAACTGACTCGTTTTATCAACAGTTCAACCTTAAGAACTGACTCATTTTAACAACAGTTGAATCTTCAAATAAAACTCGTTTTAACAACAGTTGAATCTTAAGAACTGACTCGTTTTAACAACAGTTGAATGTTATGATAAAACTCGTTTTAACAACAGTTGAATCTTAAGAACTGACTCTTTTTAACAACAGTTGAATCTTAAGATAATACTCGTTTTAACAACAGTTGAATCTTAAGATAAAATTCGTTTTAACAATAGTTGAATGTTAAGAACTCTTTCGTTTTAACAACAGTGCAAACTTAAGAGCTGACTCGTTTTAACAACAGCTGAATCTTATGATAAAACTCATTTTAACAACAGTTGAATCTTAAGATAAAACTCGTTTTACCAACAGTTGAATCTTAAGCACTGTCTCGTTTTAACAACAGTTGAATCTTAAGATAAAACTCGTTTTAACAACAGTTGAATCTTAAGAACTAACTCGTTTTAACAACAGTTGAATCTTTTGATAAAACCCATTTTAACAACAGTTGAATCTTAAGATTAAACTCGTTTTAACAATAGTTGAATCTTAAGAACTGACTCGTTTTAACAACAGTTGAATCTTAAGAACTGACTCGTTTTATCAACATTTCAACCTTAAGAACTGACTCGTTTTAACAACAGTTGAATCTTCAAATAAAACTCGTTTTAACAACAGTTGAAACTTAAGAACTGACTCGTTTTAACAACAGTTGAATCTTAAGAACTGATTCGTTTTAACAACAGTTCAAACTTAAGAACTGACTCGTAGTAACAACAGTTGAATCTTATTATAAAACTCATTTTAAAAACAGTTGCATCTTAAGAACTGGCTCGTTTAAACAACAGTTGAATCTTAAGATAAAACTCGTTTTAACAACAGTTGAATCTTAACATAAAATTCGTTTTAACAATAGTTGAATGTTAAGAACTCTTTCGTTTTAACAACAGTGCAAACTTAAGAGCTGACTCGTTTTAACAACAGTTGAATCTTATGATAAAACTCATTTTAACAACAGTTGAATCTTAAGATAAAACTCGTTTTAACAACAGTTGAATCTTAAGCACTGTCTCGTTTTAACAACAGTTGAATCTTAAGATAAAACTCGTTTTAACAACAGTTGAATCTTAAGAACTGACTCGTTTTAACAACAGTTGAATCTTAAGAACTGACTCGTTTTAACAGCAGTTGAATCTTAATATAAATCTCGTTTTAACAACAGTTGAATCTTAAGATAAAACTCGTTTTAACAACAGTTGAATCTTAAGAACTAACTCGTTTTAACAACAGTTGAATCTTAAGATAAAACTCGTTTTAACAACAGTTGAATCTTAAGAACTGACTCGTTTTAACAACAGCTGAATCTTAAGATAAAACTCGCATTAACAACAGTTGAATCTTAAGAACTGACACGTTTTATCAACAGTTCAACCTTAAGAACTGACTCGTTTTAACAACAGTTGAATCTTCAAATAAAACTCGTTTTAACAACAGTTGAATCTAAAGAACTGACTCGTTTTAACAACAGTTGAATCTTAAGAACAGACTCATTTTAACAACAGTTGAATCTTAAGATACAACTCGTTTTAACAACAGCTGAATCTTAAGATTAATCTCGTTTTAACAACAGTTGAATCTTAAGACAAAACCCGTTTTAACAACAGTTGAATCTTAAGAACTGTCTCGATTTAACGACAGTTGAATCTTAAGAACTGACTCGTTTTAACAACAGCTGAATCTTAAGATTAAACTCGTTTTAACAACAGTTGAATCTTAAGACAAAACCCGTTTTAACAACAGTTGAATCTTAAGAACTGTCTCGTTTTAACAACAGTTGAATCTTAAGATAAACCTCGTTTTAACAACAGTTTAATCTTAAAAACTGACTCGTTTTAACAACAGTTGAATCTTAAGATAAAATTCGTTTTAACAACAGTTGAATCTTAAGAACTGATTCGTTTTAACAACAGTTCAAACTTAAGAACTGACTCGTTTTAACAACAGTTGAATCTTATGATAAAACTCATTTTAACAACAGTTGAATCTTAAGAACTGATTCGTTTTAACAACAGCTGAATCTTAAGATAAAACTTGTTTTAACAACAGTTGAATCTTAAGAACTGACTCGTTTTAACAACAGTTGAATCTTATGATAAAACTCATTTTAACAACAGTTGAATGTTAAGATAAAACTCGTTTTAACAACAGTTGAATCTTAAGAACTGACTCTTTTTAACAACAGTTGAATGTTAAGATAAAACTCGTTTTAACAACAGTTGAATATTAAGAACTGACTCGTTTTAACAACAGTTGAATCTTAAGAACTGACTCGTTTTAACAACAGTTGAATCTTATGATAAAACCCATTTTAACAACAGTTGAATCTTAAGATTAAACTCGTTTTAACAACAGTTGAATCTTAAGAACTGACTCGTTTTAACAACAGTTGAATCTTAAGAACTGACTCGTTTTATCAACATTTCAACCTTAAGAACTGACTCGTTTTAACAACAGATGAATCTTCAAATAAAACTCGTTTTAACAACAGTTGAATCTTAAGAACTGACTCGTTTTAACAGCAGTTGAATCTTAAGAACTGATTCGTTTTAACAACAGTTCAAACTTAAGAACTGACTCGTATTAACAACAGTTGAATCTTATTATAAAACTCATTTTAACAACAGTTGAATCTTAAGAACTGATTCGTTTTAACAACAGATGAATCTTAAGATAAACCTCGTTTTAATAACAGTTGCATCTTAGGAACTGGCTCGTTTAAACAACAGTTGAATCTTAAGATAAAACACGTTTTAACAACAGTTGAATCTTAAGAACTGACTCGTTTTAACAACAGTTGAATCTTAAGATAAACTCGTTTTAACAACAGTTGAATCTTAAGAACTGACTCGTTTTAACAACAGCTGAATCTTAAGATAAAACTCGTATTAACAACAGTTGAATCTTAAGAACTGACTCGTTTTATCAACAGTTCAACCTTAAGAACTGACTCATTTTAACAACAGTTGAATCTTCAAATAAAACTCGTTTTAACAACAGTTGAATCTTAAGAACTGACTCGTTTTAACAACAGTTGAATGTTATGATAAAACTCGTTTTAACAACAGTTGAATCTTAAGAACTGACTCTTTTTAACAACAGTTGAATCTTAAGATAATACTCGTTTTAACAACAGTTGAATCTTAAGATAAAATTCGTTTTAACAATAGTTGAATGTTAAGAACTCTTTCGTTTTAACAACAGTGCAAACTTAAGAGCTGACTCGTTTTAACAACAGCTGAATCTTATGATAAAACTCATTTTAACAACAGTTGAATCTTAAGATAAAACTCGTTTTACCAACAGTTGAATCTTAAGCACTGTCTCGTTTTAACAACAGTTGAATCTTAAGATAAAACTCGTTTTAACAACAGTTGAATCTTAAGAACTAACTCGTTTTAACAACAGTTGAATCTTTTGATAAAACCCATTTTAACAACAGTTGAATCTTAAGATTAAACTCGTTTTAACAATAGTTGAATCTTAAGAACTGACTCGTTTTAACAACAGTTGAATCTTAAGAACTGACTCGTTTTATCAACATTTCAACCTTAAGAACTGACTCGTTTTAACAACAGTTGAATCTTCAAATAAAACTCGTTTTAACAACAGTTGAAACTTAAGAACTGACTCGTTTTAACAACAGTTGAATCTTAAGAACTGATTCGTTTTAACAACAGTTCAAACTTAAGAACTGACTCGTAGTAACAACAGTTGAATCTTATTATAAAACTCATTTTAAAAACAGTTGCATCTTAAGAACTGGCTCGTTTAAACAACAGTTGAATCTTAAGATAAAACTCGTTTTAACAACAGTTGAATCTTAACATAAAATTCGTTTTAACAATAGTTGAATGTTAAGAACTCTTTCGTTTTAACAACAGTGCAAACTTAAGAGCTGACTCGTTTTAACAACAGTTGAATCTTATGATAAAACTCATTTTAACAACAGTTGAATCTTAAGATAAAACTCGTTTTAACAACAGTTGAATCTTAAGCACTGTCTCGTTTTAACAACAGTTGAATCTTAAGATAAAACTCGTTTTAACAACAGTTGAATCTTAAGAACTGACTCGTTTTAACAACAGTTGAATCTTAAGAACTGACTCGTTTTAACAGCAGTTGAATCTTAATATAAAACTCGTTTTAACAACAGTTGAATCTTAAGATAAAACTCGTTTTAACAACAGTTGAATCTTAAGAACTAACTCGTTTTAACAACAGTTGAATCTTAAGATAAAACTCGTTTTAACAACAGTTGAATCTTAAGAACTGACTCGTTTTAACAACAGCTGAATCTTAAGATAAAACTCGCATTAACAACAATTGAATCTTAAGAACTGACACGTTTTATCAACAGTTCAACCTTAAGAACTGACTCGTTTTAACAACAGTTGAATCTTCAAATAAAACTCGTTTTAACAACAGTTGAATCTAAAGAACTGACTCGTTTTAACAACAGTTGAATCTTAAGATAAAACTCGTTTTAACAACAGTTGAATCTTAAGAACAGACTCATTTTAACAACAGTTGAATCTTAAGATAAAATTCGTTTTAACAACAGTTGAATCTTAAGAACTGATTCGTTTTAACAACAGTTCAAACTTAAGAACTGACTCGTTTTAACAACAGTTGAATCTTATGATAAAACTCATTTTAACAACAGTTGAATCTTAAGAACTGATTCGTTTTAACAACAGCTGAATCTTAAGATAAAACTTGTTTTAACAACAGTTGAATCTTAAGAACTGACTCGTTTTAACAACAGTTGAATCTTATGATAAAACTCATTTTAACAACAGTTGAATGTTAAGATAAAACTCGTTTTAACAACAGTTGAATCTTAAGAACTGACTCTTTTTAACAACAGTTGAATGTTAAGATAAAACTCGTTTTAACAACAGTTGAATATTAAGAACTGACTCGTTTTAACAACAGTTGAATCTTAAGAACTGACTCGTTTTAACAACAGTTGAATCTTATGATAAAACCCATTTTAACAACAGTTGAATCTTAAGATTAAACTCGTTTTAACAACAGTTGAATCTTAAGAACTGACTCGTTTTAACAACAGTTGAATCTTAAGAACTGACTCGTTTTATCAACATTTCAACCTTAAGAACTGACTCGTTTTAACAACAGATGAATCTTCAAATAAAACTCGTTTTAACAACAGTTGAATCTTAAGAACTGACTCGTTTTAACAGCAGTTGAATCTTAAGAACTGATTCGTTTTAACAACAGTTCAAACTTAAGAACTGACTCGTATTAACAACAGTTGAATCTTATTATAAAACTCATTTTAACAACAGTTGAATCTTAAGAACTGATTCGTTTTAACAACAGATGAATCTTAAGATAAACCTCGTTTTAATAACAGTTGCATCTTAGGAACTGGCTCGTTTAAACAACAGTTGAATCTTAAGATAAAACACGTTTTAACAACAGTTGAATCTTAAGAACTGACTCGTTTTAACAACAGTTGAATCTTAAGATAAACTCGTTTTAACAACAGTTGAATCTTAAGAACTGACTCGTTTTAACAACAGCTGAATCTTAAGATAAAACTCGTATTAACAACAGTTGAATCTTAAGAACTGACTCGTTTTATCAACAGTTCAACCTTAAGAACTGACTCATTTTAACAACAGTTGAATCTTCAAATAAAACTCGTTTTAACAACAGTTGAATCTTAAGAACTGACTCGTTTTAACAACAGTTGAATGTTATGATAAAACTCGTTTTAACAACAGTTGAATCTTAAGAACTGACTCTTTTTAACAACAGTTGAATCTTAAGATAATACTCGTTTTAACAACAGTTGAATCTTAAGATAAAATTCGTTTTAACAATAGTTGAATGTTAAGAACTCTTTCGTTTTAACAACAGTGCAAACTTAAGAGCTGACTCGTTTTAACAACAGCTGAATCTTATGATAAAACTCATTTTAACAACAGTTGAATCTTAAGATAAAACTCGTTTTACCAACAGTTGAATCTTAAGCACTGTCTCGTTTTAACAACAGTTGAATCTTAAGATAAAACTCGTTTTAACAACAGTTGAATCTTAAGAACTAACTCGTTTTAACAACAGTTGAATCTTTTGATAAAACCCATTTTAACAACAGTTGAATCTTAAGATTAAACTCGTTTTAACAATAGTTGAATCTTAAGAACTGACTCGTTTTAACAACAGTTGAATCTTAAGAACTGACTCGTTTTATCAACATTTCAACCTTAAGAACTGACTCGTTTTAACAACAGTTGAATCTTCAAATAAAACTCGTTTTAACAACAGTTGAAACTTAAGAACTGACTCGTTTTAACAACAGTTGAATCTTAAGAACTGATTCGTTTTAACAACAGTTCAAACTTAAGAACTGACTCGTAGTAACAACAGTTGAATCTTATTATAAAACTCATTTTAAAAACAGTTGCATCTTAAGAACTGGCTCGTTTAAACAACAGTTGAATCTTAAGATAAAACTCGTTTTAACAACAGTTGAATCTTAACATAAAATTCGTTTTAACAATAGTTGAATGTTAAGAACTCTTTCGTTTTAACAACAGTGCAAACTTAAGAGCTGACTCGTTTTAACAACAGTTGAATCTTATGATAAAACTCATTTTAACAACAGTTGAATCTTAAGATAAAACTCGTTTTAACAACAGTTGAATCTTAAGCACTGTCTCGTTTTAACAACAGTTGAATCTTAAGATAAAACTCGTTTTAACAACAGTTGAATCTTAAGAACTGACTCGTTTTAACAACAGTTGAATCTTAAGAACTGACTCGTTTTAACAGCAGTTGAATCTTAATATAAAACTCGTTTTAACAACAGTTGAATCTTAAGATAAAACTCGTTTTAACAACAGTTGAATCTTAAGAACTAACTCGTTTTAACAACAGTTGAATCTTAAGATAAAACTCGTTTTAACAACAGTTGAATCTTAAGAACTGACTCGTTTTAACAACAGCTGAATCTTAAGATAAAACTCGCATTAACAACAATTGAATCTTAAGAACTGACACGTTTTATCAACAGTTCAACCTTAAGAACTGACTCGTTTTAACAACAGTTGAATCTTCAAATAAAACTCGTTTTAACAACAGTTGAATCTAAAGAACTGACTCGTTTTAACAACAGTTGAATCTTAAGATAAAACTCGTTTTAACAACAGTTGAATCTTAAGAACAGACTCATTTTAACAACAGTTGAATCTTAAGATACAACTCGTTTTAACAACAGCTGAATCTTAAGATTAATCTCGTTTTAACAACAGTTGAATCTTAAGACAAAACCCGTTTTAACAACAGTTGAATCTTAAGAACTGTCTCGATTTAACGACAGTTGAATCTTAAGAACTGACTCGTTTTAACAACAGCTGAATCTTAAGATTAAACTCGTTTTAACAACAGTTGAATCTTAAGACAAAACCCGTTTTAACAACAGTTGAATCTTAAGAACTGTCTCGTTTTAACAACAGTTGAATCTTAAGATAAACCTCGTTTTAACAACAGTTTAATCTTAAAAACTGACTCGTTTTAACAACAGTTGAATCTTAAGATAAAATTCGTTTTAACAACAGTTGAATCTTAAGAACTGATTCGTTTTAACAACAGTTCAAACTTAAGAACTGACTCGTTTTAACAACAGTTGAATCTTATGATAAAACTCATTTTAACAACAGTTGAATCTTAAGAACTGATTCGTTTTAACAACAGCTGAATCTTAAGATAAAACTCGTTTTAACAACAGTTGAATCTTAAGAACTGACTCGTTTTAACAACAGTTGAATCTTATGATAAAACTCATTTTAACAACAGTTGAATGTTAAGATAAAACTCGTTTTAACAACAGTTGAATCTTAAGAACTGACTCTTTTTAACAACAGTTGAATGTTAAGATAAAACTCGATTTAACAACAGTTGAATCTTAAGAACTGACTCGTTTTAACAACAGTTGAATCTTATGATAAAACCCATTTTAACAACAGTTGAATCTTAAGATTAAACTCGTTTTAACAACAGTTGAATCTTAAGAACTGACTCGTTTTAACAACAGTTGAATCTTAAGAACTGACTCGTTTTATCAACATTTCAACCTTAAGAACTGACTCGTTTTAACAACAGATGAATCTTCAAATAAAACTCGTTTTAACAACAGTTGAATCTTAAGAACTGACTCGTTTTAACAGCAGTTGAATCTTAAGAACTGATTCGTTTTAACAACAGTTCAAACTTAAGAACTGACTCGTATTAACAACAGTTGAATCTTATTATAAAACTCATTTTAACAACAGTTGAATCTTAAGAACTGATTCGTTTTAACAACAGATGAATCTTAAGATAAACCTCGTTTTAATAACAGTTGCATCTTAGGAACTGGCTCGTTTAAACAACAGTTGAATCTTAAGATAAAACACGTTTTAACAACAGTTGAATCTTAAGAACTGACTCGTTTTAACAACAGTTGAATCTTAAGATAAACTCGTTTTAACAACAGTTGAATCTTAAGAACTGACTCGTTTTAACAACAGATGAATCTTAAGATAAAACTCGTATTAACAACAGTTGAATCTTAAGAACTGACTCGTTTTATCAACAGTTCAACCTTAAGAACTGACTCGTTTTAACAACAGTTGAATCTTCAAATAAAACTCGTTTTAACAACAGTTGAATCTTAAGAACTGACTCGTTTTAACAACAGTTGAATGTTATGATAAAACTCGTTTTAACAACAGTTGAATCTTAAGAACTGACTCTTTTTAACAACAGTTGAATCTTAAGATAATACTCGTTTTAACAACAGTTGAATCTTAAGATAAAATTCGTTTTAACAATAGTTGAATGTTAAGAACTCTTTCGTTTTAACAACAGTGCAAACTTAAGAGCTGACTCGTTTTAACAACAGCTGAATCTTATGATAAAACTCATTTTAACAACAGTTGAATCTTAAGATAAAACTCGTTTTACCAACAGTTGAATCTTAAGCACTGTCTCGTTTTAACAACAGTTGAATCTTAAGATAAAACTCGTTTTAACAACAGTTGAATCTTAAGAACTAACTCGTTTTAACAACAGTTGAATCTTTTGATAAAACCCATTTTAACAACAGTTGACTCTTAAGATTAAACTCGTTTTAACAATAGTTGAATCTTAAGAACTGACTCGTTTTAACAACAGTTGAATCTTAAGAACTGACTCGTTTTATCAACATTTCAACCTTAAGAACTGACTCGTTTTAACAACAGTTGAATCTTCAAATAAAACTCGTTTTAACAACAGTTGAAACTTAAGAACTGACTCGTTTTAACAACAGTTGAATCTTAAGAACTGATTCGTTTTAACAACAGTTCAAACTTAAGAACTGACTCGTAGTAACAACAGTTGAATCTTATTATAAAACTCATTTTAAAAACAGTTGCATCTTAAGAACTGGCTCGTTTAAACAACAGTTGAATCTTAAGATAAAACTCGTTTTAACAACAGTTGAATCTTAACATAAAATTCGTTTTAACAATAGTTGAATGTTAAGAACTCTTTCGTTTTAACAACAGTGCAAACTTAAGAGCTGACTCGTTTTAACAACAGTTGAATCTTATGATAAAACTCATTTTAACAACAGTTGAATCTTAAGATAAAACTCGTTTTAACAACAGTTGAATCTTAAGCACTGTCTCGTTTTAACAACAGTTGAATCTTAAGATAAAACTCGTTTTAACAACAGTTGAATCTTAAGAACTGACTCGTTTTAACAACAGTTGAATCTTAAGAACTGACTCGTTTTAACAGCAGTTGAATCTTAATATAAAACTCGTTTTAACAACAGTTGAATCTTAAGATAAAACTCGTTTTAACAACAGTTGAATCTTAAGAACTAACTCGTTTTAACAACAGTTGAATCTTAAGATAAAACTCGTTTTAACAACAGTTGAATCTTAAGAACTGACTCGTTTTAACAACAGCTGAATCTTAAGATAAAACTCGTATTAACAACAGTTGAATCTTAAGAACTGACACGTTTTATCAACAGTTCAACCTTAAGAACTGACTCGTTTTAACAACAGTTGAATCTTCAAATAAAACTCGTTTTAACAACAGTTGAATCTAAAGAACTGACTCGTTTTAACAACAGTTGAATCTTAAGATAAAACTCGTTTTAACAACAGTTGAATCTTAAGAACTGACTCATTTTAACAACAGTTGAATCTTAAGATACAACTCGTTTTAACAACAGCTGAATCTTAAGATTAATCTCGTTTTAACAACAGTTGAATCTTAAGACAAAACCCGTTTTAACAACAGTTGAATCTTAAGAACTGTCTCGATTTAACGACAGTTGAATCTTAAGAACTGACTCGTTTTAACAACAGCTGAATCTTAAGATTAAACTCGTTTTAACAACAGTTGAATCTTAAGACAAAACCCGTTTTAACAACAGTTGAATCTTAAGAACTGTCTCGTTTTAACAACAGTTGAATCTTAAGATAAACCTCGTTTTAACAACAGTTTAATCTTAAAACTGACTCGTTTTAACAACAGTTGAATCTTAAGATAAAATTCGTTTTAACAACAGTTGAATCTTAAGAACTGATTCGTTTTAACAACAGTTCAAACTTAAGAACTGACTCGTTTTAACAACAGTTGAATCTTATGATAAAACTCATTTTAACAACAGTTGAATCTTAAGAACTGATTCGTTTTAACAACAGCTGAATCTTAAGATAAAACTCGTTTTAACAACAGTTGAATCTTAAGAACTGACTCGTTTTAACAACAGTTGAATCTTATGATAAAACTCATTTTAACAACAGTTGAATGTTAAGATAAAACTCGTTTTAACAACAGTTGAATCTTAAGAACTGACTCTTTTTAACAACAGTTGAATGTTAAGATAAAACTCGTTTTAACAACAGTTGAATCTTAAGAACTGACTCGTTTTAACAACAGTTGAATCTTAAGAACTGACTCGTTTTAACAACAGTTGAATCTTATGATAAAACCCATTTTAACAACAGTTGAATCTTAAGATTAAACTCGTTTTAACAACAGTTGAATCTTAAGAACTGACTCGTTTTAACAACAGTTGAATCTTAAGAACTGACTCGTTTTATCAACATTTCAACCTTAAGAACTGACTCGTTTTAACAACAGATGAATCTTCAAATAAAACTCGTTTTAACAACAGTTGAATCTTAAGAACTGACTCGTTTTAACAGCAGTTGAATCTTAAGAACTGATTCGTTTTAACAACAGTTCAAACTTAAGAACTGACTCGTATTAACAACAGTTGAATCTTATTATAAAACTCATTTTAACAACAGTTGAATCTTAAGAACTGATTCGTTTTAACAACAGATGAATCTTAAGATAAACCTCGTTTTAATAACAGTTGCATCTTAGGAACTGGCTCGTTTAAACAACAGTTGAATCTTAAGATAAAACACGTTTTAACAACAGTTGAATCTTAAGAACTGACTCGTTTTAACAACAGTTGAATCTTAAGATAAACTCGTTTTAACAACAGTTGAATCTTAAGAACTGACTCGTTTTAACAACAGCTGAATCTTAAGATAAAACTCGTATTAACAACAGTTGAATCTTAAGAACTGACTCGTTTTATCAACAGTTCAACCTTAAGAACTGACTCGTTTTAACAACAGTTGAATCTTCAAATAAAACTCGTTTTAACAACAGTTGAATCTTAAGAACTGACTCGTTTTAACAACAGTTGAATGTTATGATAAAACTCGTTTTAACAACAGTTGAATCTTAAGAACTGACTCTTTTTAACAACAGTTGAATCTTAAGATAATACTCGTTTTAACAACAGTTGAATCTTAAGATAAAATTCTTTTTAACAATAGTTGAATGTTAAGAACTCTTTCGTTTTAACAACAGTGCAAACTTAAGAGCTGACTCGTTTTAACAACAGCTGAATCTTATGATAAAACTCATTTTAACAACAGTTGAATCTTAAGATAAAACTCGTTTTACCAACAGTTGAATCTTAAGCACTGTCTCGTTTTAACAACAGTTGAATCTTAAGATAAAACTCGTTTTAACAACAGTTGAATCTTAAGAACTAACTCGTTTTAACAACAGTTGAATCTTTTGATAAAACCCATTTTAACAACAGTTGAATCTTAAGATTAAACTCGTTTTAACAATAGTTGAATCTTAAGAACTGACTCGTTTTAACAACAGTTGAATCTTAAGAACTGACTCGTTTTATCAACATTTCAACCTTAAGAACTGACTCGTTTTAACAACAGTTGAATCTTCAAATAAAACTCGTTTTAACAACAGTTGAAACTTAAGAACTGACTCGTTTTAACAACAGTTGAATCTTAAGAACTGATTCGTTTTAACAACAGTTCAAACTTAAGAACTGACTCGTATTAACAACAGTTGAATCTTATTATAAAACTCATTTTAAAAACAGTTGCCTCTTAAGAACTGGCTCGTTTAAACAACAGTTGAATCTTAAGATAAAACTCGTTTTAACAACAGTTGAATCTTAACATAAAATTCGTTTTAACAATAGTTGAATGTTAAGAACTCTTTCGTTTTAACAACAGTGCAAACTTAAGAGCTGACTCGTTTTAACAACAGTTGAATCTTATGATAAAACTCATTTTAACAACAGTTGAATCTTAAGATAAAACTCGTTTTAACAACAGTTGAATCTTCAAATAAAACTCGTTTTAACAACAGTTGAATCTTAAGAACTGACTCGTTTTAACAACAGTTGAATGTTATGATAAAACTCGTTTTAACAACAGTTGAATCTTAAGAACTGACTCTTTTTAACAACAGTTGAATCTTAAGATAATACTCGTTTTAACAACAGTTGAATCTTAAGATAAAATTCGTTTTAACAATAGTTGAATGTTAAGAACTCTTTCGTTTTAACAACAGTGCAAACTTAAGAGCTGACTCGTTTTAACAACAGCTGAATCTTATGATAAAACTCATTTTAACAACAGTTGAATCTTAAGCACTGTCTCGTTTTAACAACAGTTGAATCTTAAGATAAAACTCGTTTTAACAACAGTTGAATCTTAAGAACTGACTCGTTTTAACAACAGTTGAATCTTAAGAATTGACTCGTTTTAACAACAGTTGAATCTTATGATAAAACCCATTTTATCAACAGTTGAATCTTAAGATTAAACTCGTTTTAACAATAGTTGCATCTTAAGAACTGACTCGTTTTAACAACAGTTGAATCTTAAGAACTGACTCGTTTTATCAACATTTCAACCTTAAGAACTGACTCGTTTTAACAACAGTTGAATCTTAATGACTGATTCGTTTTAACAACAGTTCAAACTTAAGAACTGACTCGTATTAACAACAGTTGAATCTTATTATAAAACTCATTTTAACAACAGTTGAATCTTAAGAACTGACTCGTTTTAACAACAGCTGAATCTTAAGATAAAACTCGTATTAACAACAGTTGAATCTTAAGAACTGACTCGTTTTATCAACAGTTCAACCTTAAGAACTGACTCGTTTTAACAACAGTTGAATCTTCAAATAAAACTCGTTTTAACAACAGTTGAATCTTAAGAACTGACTCGTTTTAACAACAGTTGAATCTTAAGATAAAATTCGTTTTAACAACAGTTGAATCTTAAGAACTGATTCGTTTTAACAACAGTTCAAACTTAAGAACTGACTCGTTTTAACAACAGTTGAATCTTATGATAAAACTCATTTAAACAACAGTTGAATCTTAAGAACTGATTCGTTTTAACAACAGATGAATCTTAAGATAAACCTTGTTTTAACAAAAGTTGAATCTTAAGAACTGGCTCGTTTTAACAACAGTTGAATCTTACGATAAAACTCGTTTTAACATCAGTTGAATCTTAAGAACTGACTAATTTTAACAACAGCTGAATCTTAAGATAAAACTCGTTTTAACAACAGTTGAATCTTAAGAACTGACTCGTTTTAACAACAGTTCAACCTTCAAAACTGACTCATCTTAACAACAGTTGAATCTTCAAATAAAACTCGTATTAACAACAGTTGAATCTTAAGAACTGACTCGTTTTAACAACAGTTGAATCTTATGATAAAACTCATTCTAACAATAGTTGAATGTTAAGATATAACTCGTTTTAACAACAGTTGAATCTTAAGAACTGACTCGTTTTATCAACATTTCAACCTTAAGAACTGACTCGTTTTAACAACAGTTGAATCTTCAAATAAAACTCGTTTTAACAACAGTTGAAACTTAAGAACTGACTCGTTTTAACAACAGTTGAATCTTAAGAACTGATTCGTTTTAACAACAGTTCAAACTTAAGAACTGACTCGTATTAACAACAGTTGAATCTTATTATAAAACTCATTTTAAAAACAGTTGCATCTTAAGAACTGGCTCGTTTAAACAACAGTTGAATCTTAAGATAAAACTCGTTTTAACAACAGTTGAATCTTAACATAAAATTCGTTTTAACAATAGTTGAATGTTAAGAACTCTTTCGTTTTAACAACAGTGCAAACTTAAGAGCTGACTCGTTTTAACAACAGTTGAATCTTATGATAAAACTCATTTTAACAACAGTTGAATCTTAAGATAAAACTCGTTTTAACAACAGTTGAATCTTCAAATAAAACTCGTTTTAACAACAGTTGAATCTTAAGAACTGACTCGTTTTAACAACAGTTGAATGTTATGATAAAACTCGTTTTAACAACAGTTGAATCTTAAGAACTGACTCTTTTTAACAACAGTTGAATCTTAAGATAAAACTCGTTTTAACAACAGTTGAATCTTAAGAACTCTTTCGTTTTAACAACAGTGCAAACTTAAGAGCTGACTCGTTTTAACAACAGCTGAATCTTATGATAAAACTCATTTTAACAACAGTTGAATCTTAAGATAAAACTCGTTTTACCAACAGTTGAATCTTAAGCACTGTCTCGTTTTAACAACAGTTGAATCTTAAGATAAAACTCGTTTTAACAACAGTTGAATCTTAAGAACTAACTCGTTTTAACAACAGTTGAATCTTTTGATAAAACCCATTTTAACAACAGTTGAATCTTAAGATTAAACTCGTTTTAACAATAGTTGAATCTTAAGAACTGACTCGTTTTAACAACAGTTGAAACTTAAGAACTGACTCGTTTTATCAACATTTCAACCTTAAGAACTGACTCGTTTTAACAACAGTTGAATCTTCAAATAAAACTCGTTTTAACAACAGTTGAAACTTAAGAACTGACTCGTTTTAACAACAGTTGAATCTTAAGAACTGATTCGTTTTAACAACAGTTCAAACTTAAGAACTGACTCGTATTAACAACAGTTGAATCTTATTATAAAACTCATTTTAAAACAGTTGCATCTTAAGAACTGGCTCGTTTAAACAACAGTTGAATCTTAAGATAAAACTCGTTTTAACAACAGTTGAATCTTAACATAAAATTCGTTTTAACAATAGTTGAATGTTAAGAACTCTTTCGTTTTAACAACAGTGCAAACTTAAGAGCTGACTCGTTTTAACAACAGTTGAATCTTATGATAAAACTCATTTTAGCAACAGTTGATTCTTAAGATAAAACTCGTTTTAACAACAGTTGAATCTTAAGCACTGTCTCGTTTTAACAACAGTTGAATCTTAAGATAAAACTCGTTTTAACAACAGTTGAATCTTAAGAACTGACTCGTTTTAACAACTGTTGAATCTTAAGAATTGACTCGTTTTAACAACAGTTGAATCTTATGATAAAACCCATTTTATCAACAGTTGAATCTTAAGATTAAACTCGTTTTAACAATAGTTGCATCTTAAGAACTGACTCGTTTTAACAACAGTTGAATCTTAAGAACTGACTCGTTTTATCAACATTTCAACCTTAAGAACTGACTCGTTTTAACAACAGTTGAATCTTAATGACTGATTCGTTTTAACAACAGTTCAAACTTAAGAACTGACTCGTATTAACAACAGTTGAATCTTATTATAAAACTCATTTTAACAACAGTTGAATCTTAAGAACTGACTCGTTTTAACAACAGCTGAATCTTAAGATAAAACTCGTATTAACAACAGTTGAATCTTAAGAACTGACTCGTTTTATCAACAGTTCAACCTTAAGAACTGACTCGTTTTAACAACAGTTGAATCTTCAAATAAAACTCGTTTTAACAACAGTTGAATCTTAAGAACTGACTCGTTTTAACAACAGTTGAATCTTAAGATAAAATTCGTTTTAACAACAGTTGAATCTTAAGAACTGATTCGTTTTAACAACAGTTCAAACTTAAGAACTGACTCGTTTTAACAACAGTTGAATCTTATGATAAAACTCATTTAAACAACAGTTGAATCTTAAGAACTGATTCGTTTTAACAACAGATGAATCTTAAGATAAACCTTGTTTTAACAAAAGTTGAATCTTAAGAACTGGCTCGTTTTAACAACAGTTGAATCTTACGATAAAACTCGTTTTAACATCAGTTGAATCTTAAGAACTGACTAATTTTAACAACAGCTGGATCTTAAGGTAAAACTCGTTTTAACAACAGTTGAATCTTAAGAACTGACTCGTTTTAACAACAGTTCAACCTTCAAAACTGACTCATCTTAACAACAGTTGAATCTTCAAATAAAACTCGTATTAACAACAGTTGAATCTTAAGAACTGACTCGTTTTAACAACAGTTGAATCTTATGATAAAACTCATTCTAACAATAGTTGAATGTTAAGATATAACTCGTTTTAACAACAGTTGAATCTTAAGAACTGACTCGTTTTAACAACAGTTCAACCTTCAAAACTGACTCATCTTAACAACAGTTGAATCTTCAAATAAAACTCGTATTAACAACAGTTGAATCTTAAGAACTGACTTGTTTTAACAACAGTTGAATCTTATGATAAAACTCATTCTAACAATAGTTGAATCTTAAGATAAAACTCGTTTTAACAACAGTTGAATCTTAAGATAAAATTCGTTTTAACAATAGTTGAATGTTAAGAACTGTTTCGTTTTAACAACAGTGCAAACTTAAGAGCTGACACGTTTTAACAACTGTTGAATCTTATGATAAAACTCATTTTAACAACAGTTGAATCTTAAGATAATACTTGTTTTAACAACAGTTGAATCTTAAGCACTGTCTCGTTTTAACAACAGTTGAATCTTAAGATTAAACTCGTTTTAACAACAGTTGAATCTTAAGAACTGATTCGTTTTAACAACAGTTCAAACTTAAGAACTGACTCGTATTAACAACAGTTGAATCTTATTATAAAACTCATTTTAACAACAGTTGAATCTTAAGAACTGATTCGTTTTAACAACAGATGAATCATAAGATAAACCTCGTTTTAACAACAGTTGCATCTTAAGAACTGGCTCGTTTAAACAACAGTTGAATCTTAAGATAAAACACGTTTTAACAACAGTTGAATCTTAAGAACTGACTCGTTTTAACAACAGTTGAATCTTAAGATAAACTCGTTTTAACAACAGTTGAATCTTAAGAACTGACTCGTTTTAACAACAGCTGAATCTTAAGATAAAACTCGTATTAACAACAGTTGAATCTTAAGAACTGACTCGTTTTATCAACAGTTCAACCTTAAGAACTGACTCGTTTTAACAACAGTTGAATCTTCAAATAAAACTCGTTTTAACAACAGTTGAGTCTTAAGAACTGACTCGTTTTAACAACAGTTGAATCTTAAGATAAAACTCGTTTTAACAACAGCTGAATCTTAAGATTAAATTCATTTTAACAACAGTTGAATCTCAAGACAAAACCCGTTTTAACAACAGTTGAATCTTAAGAACTAACTCGTTTTAACAACAGTTGAATCTTAAGAACTGACTCGTATTAAGAACAATTGAATCTTAAGATAACATTCGTTTTAACAACAGTTGCATCTTAAGAACTGACTCGTTTTAACGACAGTTGAATCTTAAGATAAACCTCGTTTTAACAAAAGTTTAATCTTAACAACTGACTCGTTTTAACAACAGTTGAATCTTATGATAAAACCCATTTTAACAACAGTTGAATCTTAAGATAAAACTCGTTTTAACAACAGTTGAATCTTAAGAACTGACTCGTTTTAACAACAGTTGAATCTTAAGAACTGACTCGTTTTAACAACAGTTGAATCTTAAGAACTGACTCGTTTCATAAACAGTTCAACCTTAAGAACTGACTCGTTTTAACAACAGTTGAATCTTCAAATAAAACTCGTTTTAACAACAGTTGAATATTAAGAACTGACTCGTTTTAACAGCAGTTGAATCTTAATATAAAACTCGTTTTAACAACAGTTGAATCGTAAGAACTGACTCGTTTTAATAACAGTTGAATCTTAAGATAAAACTCGTTTTAACAACAGTTGAATCTTAAGAACTGACTCGTTTTAACAACAACTGAATTTTAAGATAAAACTCGTTTTAACAACAGTTGAATCTTAAGAACTGACTCGTTTTATCAACAGTTCAACCTTAAGAACTGACTCTTTTTAACAACAGTTGAATCTTCAAATAAATCTCGTTTTAACAACAGTTGAATGTTAAGAACTGATTCGTTTTAACAACAGCTGAATCTTAAGATAAACTCGTTTTAGCAACAGTTGAATCTTAAGATAAACCTCGTTTTAACAACAGTTTAATCTTCAGAACTGACTCGTTTTAACAACAGTTGAATCTTAAGATAAAACTCGTTTTAACAGCAGTTGAATCTTAAGATCTGTCTCGTTTTAACAACAGTTGAATCTTAAGAACTGATTCGTTTTAACAACAGTTCAAACTTAAGAACTGACTCGTTTTAACAACAGTTGAATCTTAAGAACTGACTCTTTTTAACAACAGTTGAATCTTGAGATAAAATTCGTTTTAACAATAGTTGAATGTTAAGAACTGTTTCGTTTTAACAATAGTGCAAACTTAAGAGCTGACTCGTTTTAACAACTGTTGAATCTTATGATAAAACTCATTTTAACAACAGTTGAATCTTAAGATAAAACTTGTTTTAACAACAGTTGAATCTTAAGCACTGTCTCGTTTTAACAACAGTTGAATCTTAAGATAATATTCGTTTTAACAACAGTTGAATCTTAAGAACTGACTCGTTTTAACAACAGTTGAATCTTAAGAACTGACTCGTTTTAACAACAGTTGAATCTTATGATAAAACCCATTTTAACAACAGTTGAATCTTAAGATTAAACTCGTTTTAACAACAGTTGAATCTTAAGAACTGATTCGTTTTAACAACAGTTCAAACTTAAGAACTGACTCGTATTAACAACAGTTGAATCTTATTATAAAACTCATTTTAACAACAGTTGAATCTTAAGAACTGATTCGTTTTAACAACAGATGAATCTTAAGATAAACCTCGTTTTAACAACAGTTGCATCTTAAGAACTGGCTCGTTTAAACAACAGTTGAATCTTAAGATAAAACACGTTTTAACAACAGTTGAATCTTAAGAACTGACTCGTTTTAACAACAGTTGAATCTTAAGATAAACTCGTTTTAACAACAGTTGAATCTTAAGAACTGACTCGTTTTAACTACAGCTGAATCTTAAGATAAAACTCGTTTTAACAACAGTTGAATCTTAAGAACTGACTCGTTTTAACAACAGCTGAATCCTAAGATAAAACTCATTTTAACAACAGTTGAATCTTAAGAACTGACTCGTTTTAACAACAGTTCAACCTTCAAAACTGACTCATCTTAACAACAGTTGAATCTTCAAATAAAACTCGTATTAACAACAGTTGAATCTTAAGAACTGACTTGTTTTAACAACAGTTGAATCTTATGATAAAACTCATTCTAACAATAGTTGAATCTTAAGATAAAACTCGTTTTAACAACAGTTGAATCTTAAGATAAAATTCGTTTTAACAATAGTTGAATGTTAAGAACTGTTTCGTTTTAACAACAGTGCAAACTTAAGAGCTGACACGTTTTAACAACTGTTGAATCTTATGATAAAACTCATTTTAACAACAGTTGAATCTTAAGATAATACTTGTTTTAACAACAGTTGAATCTTAAGCACTGTCTCGTTTTAACAACAGTTGAATCTTAAGATTAAACTCGTTTTAACAACAGTTGAATCTTAAGAACTGATTCGTTTTAACAACAGTTCAAACTTAAGAACTGACTCGTATTAACAACAGTTGAATCTTATTATAAAACTCATTTTAACAACAGTTGAATCTTAAGAACTGATTCGTTTTAACAACAGATGAATCATAAGATAAACCTCGTTTTAACAACAGTTGCATCTTAAGAACTGGCTCGTTTAAACAACAGTTGAATCTTAAGATAAAACACGTTTTAACAACAGTTGAATCTTAAGAACTGACTCGTTTTAACAACAGTTGAATCTTAAGATAAACTCGTTTTAACAACAGTTGAATCTTAAGAACTGACTCGTTTTAACAACAGCTGAATCTTAAGATAAAACTCGTATTAACAACAGTTGAATCTTAAGAACTGACTCGTTTTATCAACAGTTCAACCTTAAGAACTGACTCGTTTTAACAACAGTTGAATCTTCAAATAAAACTCGTTTTAACAACAGTTGAGTCTTAAGAACTGACTCGTTTTAACAACAGTTGAATCTTAAGATAAAACTCGTTTTAACAACAGCTGAATCTTAAGATTAAATTCATTTTAACAACAGTTGAATCTCAAGACAAAACCCGTTTTAACAACAGTTGAATCTTAAGAACTAACTCGTTTTAACAACAGTTGAATCTTAAGAACTGACTCGTATTAAGAACAATTGAATCTTAAGATAACATTCGTTTTAACAACAGTTGCATCTTAAGAACTGACTCGTTTTAACGACAGTTGAATCTTAAGATAAACCTCGTTTTAACAAAAGTTTAATCTTAACAACTGACTCGTTTTAACAACAGTTGAATCTTATGATAAAACCCATTTTAACAACAGTTGAATCTTAAGATAAAACTCGTTTTAACAACAGTTGAATCTTAAGAACTGACTCGTTTTAACAACAGTTGAATCTTAAGAACTGACTCGTTTTAACAACAGTTGAATCTTAAGAACTGACTCGTTTCATAAACAGTTCAACCTTAAGAACTGACTCGTTTTAACAACAGTTGAATCTTCAAATAAAACTCGTTTTAACAACAGTTGAATATTAAGAACTGACTCGTTTTAACAGCAGTTGAATCTTAATATAAAACTCGTTTTAACAACAGTTGAATCGTAAGAACTGACTCGTTTTAATAACAGTTGAATCTTAAGATAAAACTCGTTTTAACAACAGTTGAATCTTAAGAACTGACTCGTTTTAACAACAACTGAATTTTAAGATAAAACTCGTTTTAACAACAGTTGAATCTTAAGAACTGACTCGTTTTATCAACAGTTCAACCTTAAGAACTGACTCTTTTTAACAACAGTTGAATCTTCAAATAAATCTCGTTTTAACAACAGTTGAATGTTAAGAACTGATTCGTTTTAACAACAGCTGAATCTTAAGATAAACTCGTTTTAGCAACAGTTGAATCTTAAGATAAACCTCGTTTTAACAACAGTTTAATCTTCAGAACTGACTCGTTTTAACAACAGTTGAATCTTAAGATAAAACTCGTTTTAACAGCAGTTGAATCTTAAGATCTGTCTCGTTTTAACAACAGTTGAATCTTAAGAACTGATTCGTTTTAACAACAGTTCAAACTTAAGAACTGACTCGTTTTAACAACAGTTGAATCTTAAGAACTGACTCTTTTTAACAACAGTTGAAACTTAAGATAAAACTCGTTTTAACAACAGTTGAATCTTGAGATAAAATTCGTTTTAACAATAGTTGAATGTTAAGAACTGTTTCGTTTTAACAATAGTGCAAACTTAAGAGCTGACTCGTTTTAACAACTGTTGAATCTTATGATAAAACTCATTTTAACAACAGTTGAATCTTAAGATAAAACTTGTTTTAACAACAGTTGAATCTTAAGCACTGTCTCGTTTTAACAACAGTTGAATCTTAAGATAATATTCGTTTTAACAACAGTTGAATCTTAAGAACTGACTCGTTTTAACAACAGTTGAATCTTAAGAACTGACTCGTTTTAACAACAGTTGAATCTTATGATAAAACCCATTTTAACAACAGTTGAATCTTAAGATTAAACTCGTTTTAACAACAGTTGAAACTTAAGAACTGATTCGTTTTAACAACAGTTCAAACTTAAGAACTGACTCGTATTAACAACAGTTGAATCTTATTATAAAACTCATTTTAACAACAGTTGAATCTTAAGAACTGATTCGTTTTAACAACAGATGAATCTTAAGATAAACCTCGTTTTAACAACAGTTGCATCTTAAGAACTGGCTCGTTTAAACAACAGTTGAATCTTAAGATAAAACACGTTTTAACAACAGTTGAATCTTAAGAACTGACTCGTTTTAACAACAGTTGAATCTTAAGATAAACTCGTTTTAACAACAGTTGAATCTTAAGAACTGACTCGTTTTAACTACAGCTGAATCTTAAGATAAAACTCGTTTTAACAACAGTTGAATCTTAAGAACTGACTCGTTTTAACAACAGCTGAATCCTAAGATAAAACTCATTTTAACAACAGTTGAATCTTAAGAACTGACTCGTTTTAACAACAGTTCGACCTTAAGAACTGACTCGTTTTAACAACTGTTGAATCTTCAAATAAAACTCGTTTTAACAACAGTTGAATCTTAAGAATTGACTCGTTTTAACAACAATTAAATCTTAAGACAAAACCCGTTTTAACAACAGTTGAATCTTAAGAACTGACTCGTTTTAACAACAGTTGAATCTTAAGATAAAATTCGTTTTAACAACAGTTGAATCTTAAGAACTGATTCATTTTAACAACAGTTCAAACTTAAGAACAGACTCGTATTAACAACAGTTGAATCTTATTATAAAACTCATTTTAACAACAGTTCAACCTTAAGAACTGACTCGTTTTAACAACAGTTGAATCTTCAAATAAACCTCGTTTTAACAACAGTTGCATCTTAAGAACTGGCTCGTTTAAACAACAGTTGAATCTTAAGATAAAACTCGTTTTAACAACAGTTGATTCTTAAGAACTGACTCGTTTTAACAACAGTTGAATCTTCAAATAAAACTCGTTTTAACAACAGTTGAATCTTAAGAACTGACTCGTTTTAACAACAGTTCAACCTTAAGAACTGACTCGTTTTAACAACAGTTGAATCTTCAAATAAAACTCGTTTTAACAACAGTTGAATCTTAAGAATTGACTCGTTTTAACAACAGTTGAATCTTAAGACAAAACCCGTTTTAACAACAGTTGAATCTTAAGAACTGACTCGTTTTAACAACAGTTGAATCTTAAGATAAAACTCGTTTTAACAACAGTTGAATCTTAAGAACTGACTCGTTTTATCAACAGTTGAATCTTAAGATAAACTCGTTTTAACAACAGTTGAATATTAAGAACTGACTCGTTTTAACAACAGCTGAATCTTAAGATAAAACTCGTATTAACAACAGTTGAATCTTAAGAACTGACTCGTTTTAACAACAGTTGAATCTTAAGAACTGACTCGTTTTATAAACAGTTCAACCTTAAGAACTGACTCGTTTTAACAACAGTTGAATATTAAAAACTGACTAGTTTTAACCGCAGCTGAATCTTATAATACAACTCGTTTTAACAACAGTTGAATCTTCAGATAAAACTCGTTTTAACAACAGATGATTCTCAAGAACTGACTCGTTTTAACAACAGTTGAATCTTAAGATAAAACTCGTTTTAACAACAGTTGAATCTTAAGAACTGACTCGTATTAACAACAATTGAATCTTAAGATAACATTCGTTTTAACAACAGTTGCATCTTAAGAAGTGACTCGTTTTAACGACAGTTGAATCTTAAGATAAACCTCGTTTTAACAACGGTTGAATCTTAAGAACTGACTCGTTTTATCAACAGTTCAACCTTAAGAACTGACTCATTTTAACAACAGTTGAATCTTCAAATAAAACTCGTTTTAACAACAGTTGAATGTTAAGAACTGATTCGTTTTAACAACAGCTGAATCTTAAGATAAACTCGTTTTAACAACAGTTGAATCTTAAGATAAACCTCGTTTTAACAACAGTTTAATCTTAAGAACTGACTCGTTTTAACAACAGTTGAATCTTAAGATAAAATTCGTTTTAACAACAGTTGAATCTTAAGAACTGACTCGTTTTAACAACAGTTGAATCTTAAGAGCTGATTCGTTTTAACAACAGTTCAAACTTAAGAACTGACTCATTTTAACAACAGTTGAATCTTCAAATAAAACTCGTTTTAACAACAGTTGAATGTTAAGAACTGATTCGTTTTAACAACAGCTGAATCTTAAGATAAACTCGTTTTAACAACAGTTGAATCTTAAGATAAACCTCGTTTTAACAACAGTTTAATCTTAAGAACTGACTCGTTTTAACAACAGTTGAATCTTAAGATAAAATTCGTTTTAACAACAGTTGAATCTTAAGAACTGACTCGTTTTAACAACAGTTGAATCTTAAGAACTGACTCGTTTTAACAACAGTTGAATCTTATGATAAAACCCATTTTAACAACAGTTGAATCTTAATATTAAACTCGTTTTAACAACAGTTGAATCTAAAGAACTGATTCGTTTTAACAACAGTTCAAACTTAAGAACTGATTCGTATTAAGAACAGTTGAATCTTATTATAAATCTCATTTTAACAACAGTTGAATCTTAAGAACTGATTCGTTTTAACAACAGATGAATCTTAAGATAAACCTCGTTTTAACAACAGTTGCATCTTAAGAACTGGCTCGTTTAAACAACAGTTGAATCTTAAGATAAAACACGTTTTAACAACAGTTGAATCTTAAGAACTGACTCGTTTTAACAACAGTTGCATCTTAAGATAAACTCGTTTTAACAACAGTTGAATCTTAAGAACTGACTCGTTTTAACAACAGCTGAATCTTAAGATAAAACTCGTTTTAACAACAGTTGAATCTTAAGAACTGACTCGTTTTAACAACAGCTGAATCTTAAGATAAAACTCGTTTTAACAACAGTTGAATCTTAAGAACTGACTCGTTTTAACAACAGTTCAACCTTAAGAACTGACTCGTTTTAACAACAGTTGAATCTTCAAATAAAACTCGTTTTAACAACAGTTGAATCTTAAGAATTGACTCGTTTTAACAACAGTTGAATCTTAAGACAAAACCCGTTTTAACAACAGTTGAATCTTAAGAACTGACTCGTTTTAACAACAGTTGAATCTTAAGATAAAACTCGTTTTAACAACAGTTGAATCTTAAGAACTGACTCGTTTTATCAACAGTTGAATCTTAAGATAAACTCGTTTTAACAACAGTTGAATCTTAAGAACTGACTCGTTTTAACAACAGTTGAATCTTAAGAACTGACTCGTTTTAACAACAGCTGAATCTTAAGATAAAACTCGTATTAACAACAGTTGAATCTTAAGAACTGACTCGTTTTAACAACAGTTGAATCTTAAGAACTGACTCGTGTTATAAACAGTTCAACCTTAAGAACTGACTCGTTTTAACAACAGTTGAATATTAAAAACTGACTAGTTTTAACCGCAGCTGAATCTTATAATACAACTCGTTTTAACAACAGTTGAATCTTCAGATAAAACTCGTTTTAACAACAGATGATTCTCAAGAACTGACTCGTTTTAACAACAGTTGAATCTTAAGATAAAACTCGTTTTAACAACAGTTGAATCTTAAGAACTGACTCGTATTAACAACAATTGAATCTTAAGATAACATTCGTTTTAACAACAGTTGCATCTTAAGAACTGACTCGTTTTAACGACAGTTGATTCTTAAGATAAACCTCGTTTTAACAACTGTTGAATCTTAAGAACTGACTCGTTTTATCAACAGTTCAACCTTAAGAACTGACTCATTTTAACAACAGTTGAATCTTCAAATAAAACTCGTTTTAACAACAGTTGAATGTTAAGAACTGATTCGTTTTAACAACAGCTGAATCTTAAGATAAACTCGTTTTAACAACAGTTGAATCTTAAGATAAACCTCGTTTTAACAACAGTTTAATATTAAGAACTGACTCGTTTTAACAACAGTTGAATCTTAAGATAAAATTCGTTTTAACAACAGTTGAATCTTAAGATCTGATTCGTTTTAACAACAGTTCAAACTTAAGAACTGACTCGTTTTAACAACAGTTGAATCTTAAGATAAAACTCGTTTTAACAACAGTTGAATCTTAAGAACTGACTCGTTTTAACAACAGTTGAATCTTAAGAACTGACTCGTTTTAACAACAGTTGAATCTTATGATAAAACCCATTTTAACAACAGTTGAATCTTAAGATTGAACTCGTTTTAACAACAGTTGAATCTTAAGAACTGATTCGTTTTAACAACAGTTCAAACTTAAGAACTGACTCGTATTAAGAACAGTTGAATCTTATTATAAAACTCATTTTAACAACAGTTGAATCTTAAGAACTGATTCGTTTTAACAACAGATGAATCTTAAGATAAACCTCGTTTTAACAACAGTTGCATCTTAAGAACTGGCTCGTTTAAACAACAGTTGAATCTTAAGATAAAACACGTTTTAACAACAGTTGAATCTTAAGAACTGACTCGTTTTAACAACAGTTGAATCTTAAGATAAACTCGTTTTAACAACAGTTGAATCTTGAGAAATGACTCGTTTTAACAACAGCTGAATCTTAAGATAAAACTCGTTTTAACAACAGTCGAATCTTAAGAACTGACTCGTTTTAACAACAGCTGAATCTTAAGATAAAACTCGTTTTAACAACAGTTGAATCTTAAGAACTGACTCGTTTTAACAACAGTTCAACCTTAAGAACTGACTCGTTTTAACAACTGTTGAATCTTCAAATAAAACTCGTTTTAACAACAGTTGAATCTTAAGAATTGACTCGTTTTAACAACAATTAAATCTTAAGACAAAACCCGTTTTAACAACAGTTGAATCTTAAGAACTGACTCGTTTTAACAACAGTTGAATCTTAAGATAAAATTCGTTTTAACAACAGTTGAATCTTAAGAACTGATTCGTTTTAACAACAGTTCAAACTTAAGAACAGACTCGTATTAACAACAGTTGAATCTTATTATAAAACTCATTTTAACAACAGTTCAACCTTAAGAACTGACTCGTTTTAACAACAGTTGAATCTTCAAATAAACCTCGTTTTAACAACAGTTGCATCTTAAGAACTGGCTCGTTTAAACAACAGTTGAATCTTAAGATAAAACTCGTTTTAACAACAGTTGAATCTTAAGAACTGACTCGTTTTAACAACAGTTGAATCTTCAAATAAAACTCGTTTTAACAACAGTTGAATCTTAAGAACTGACTCGTTTTAACAACAGTTCAACCTTAAGAACTGACTCCTTTTAACAACAGTTGAATCTTCAAATAAAACTCGTTTTAACAACAGTTGAATCTTAAGATAAACCTCGTTTTAACAACAGTTGCATCTTAAGAACTGGCTCGTTTAAACAACAGTTGAATCTTAAGATAAAACACGTTTTAACAACAGTTGAATCTTAAGAACTGACTCGTTTTAACAACAGTTGAATCTTAAGATAAACTCGTTTTAACAACAGTTGAATCTTAAGAACTGACTCGTTTTAACAACAGCTGAATCTTAAGATAAAGCTCGTTTTAACAACAGTTGAATCTTAAGAACTGACTCGTTTTAACAACAGTTCAACCTTAAGAACTGACTCGTTTTAACAACTGTTGAATCTTCAAATAAAACTCGTTTTAACAACAGTTGAATCTTAAGAACTGACTCGTTTTAACAACAGTTCAACCTTAAGAACTGACTCGTTTTAACAACAGTTGAATCTTCAAATAAAACTCGTTTTAACAACAGTTGAATCTTAAGAATTGACTCGTTTTAACAACAGTTGAATCTTAAGACAAAACCCGTTTTAACAACAGTTGAATCTTAAGAACTGACTCGTTTTAACAACAGTTGAATCTTAAGATAAAACTCGTTTTAGCAACAGTTGAATCTTAAGAACTGACTCGCTTTATCAACAGTTGAATCTTAAGATAAACTCGTTTTAACAACAGTTGAATCTTAAGAACTGACTCGTTTTAACAACAGCTGAATCTTAAGATAAAACTCGTATTAACAACAGTTGAATCTCAAGAACTGACTCGTCTTAACAACAGTTGAATCTTAAGAACTGACTCGTTTTATAAACAGTTCAACCTTAAGAACTGACTCGTTTTAACAACAGTTGAATATTAAAAACTGACTAGTTTTAACCGCAGCTGAATCTTATAATACAACTCGTTTTAACAACAGTTGAATCTTCAGATAAAACTCGTTTTAACAACAGATGATTCTCAAGAACTGACTCGTTTTAACAACAGTTGAATCTTAAGATAAAACTCGTTTTAACAACAGTTGAATCTTAAGAACTGACTCGTATTAACAACAATTGAATCTTAAGATAACATTCGTTTTAACAACGGTTGCATCTTAAGAACTGACTCGTTTTAACGACAGTTGAATCTTAAGATAAACCTTGTTTTAACAACGGTTGAATCTTAAGAACTGACTCGTTTTATCAACAGTTCAACCTTAAGAACTGACTCATTTTAACTACAGTTGAATCCTCAAATAAAACTCGTTTTAACAACAGTTGAATGTTAAGAACTGATTCGTTTTAACAACAGCTAAATCTTAAGATAAACTCGTTTTAACAACAGTTGAATCTTAAGATAAACCTCGTTTTAACAACAGTTTAATCTTAAGAACTGACTCGTTTTAACAACAGTTGAATATTAAGATAAAATTCGTTTTAACAACAGTTGAATCTTAAGAGCTGATTCGTTTTAACAACAGTTCAAACTTAAGAACTGTCTCGTTTTAACAACAGTTGAATCTTAAGAACTGACTCGTTTTAACAACAGTTGAATCTTATGAACTGACTCGTTTTAACAACAGTTGAATCTTATGATAAAACCCATTTTAACAACAGTTGAATCTTAAGATTAAACTCGTTTTAACAACAGTTGAATCTTAAGAACTGATTCGTTTTAACAACAGTTCAAACTTAAGAACTGACTCGTATTAAGAACAGTTGAATCTTATTATAAAACTCATTTTAACAACAGTTGAATCTTAAGAACTGATTCGTTTTAACAACAGATGAATCTTAAGATAAACCTCGTTTTAACAACAGT
Organism: Eledone cirrhosa; assembly: GCA_964016885.1. Lineage (NCBI taxonomy): Eukaryota > Metazoa > Mollusca > Cephalopoda > Octopoda > Eledonidae > Eledone > Eledone cirrhosa. The sequence goes on from OZ024744.1 coordinate 24,231,670, forward strand.
TGCATCTTAAGAACTGGCTCGTTTAAACAACAGTTGAATCTTAAGATAAAACACGTTTTAACAACAGTTGAATCTTAAGAACTGAGTCGTTTTAACAACAGTTGAATCTTAAGAACTGATTCGTTTTAACAACAGTTCAAACTTAAGAACAGACTCGTATTAACAACAGTTGAATCTTATTATAAAACTCATTTATCAACAGTTCAACCTTAAGAACTGACTCGTTTTAACAACAGTTGAATCTTCAAATAAACCTCGTTTTAACAACAGTTGCATCTTAAGAACTGACTCGTTTTAACAACAGTTCAACCTTAAGAACTGACTCGTTTTAACAACAGTTGAATCTTCAAATAAAACTCGTTTTAACAACAGTTGAATCTTAAGAATTGACTCGTTTTAACAACAGTTGAATCTTAAGACAAAACCCGTTTTAACAACAGTTGAATCTTAAGAACTGACTCGTTTTAACAACAGTTGAATCTTAAGATAAAACTAGTTTTAACAACAGTTGAATCTTAAGAACTGACTCGTTTTATCAACAGTTGAATCTTAAGATAAACTCGTTTTAACAACAGTTGAATCTTAAGTACTGACTCGTTTTAACAACAGTTGAATCTTCAAATAAAACTCGTTTTAACAACAGTTGAATCTTAAGAACTGACTCGTTTTAACAACAGTTCAACCTTAAGAACTGACTCGTTTTAACAACAGTTGAATCTTCAAATAAAACTCGTTTTAACAACAGTTGAATCTTAAGAACTGACTCGTTTTAACAACAGCTGAATCTTAAGATAAAACTCGTATTAACAACAGTTGAATCTTAAGAACTGACTCGTTTTAACAACAGTTGAATCTTAAGAACTGACTCGTTTTATAAACAGTTCAACCTCAAGAACTGACTCGTTTTAACAACAGTTGAATCTTAAAAACGGACTCGTTTTAACCGCAGCTGAATCTTATAAAACAACTCGTTTTAACAACAGTTGAATCTTCAGATAAAACTCGTTTTAACAACAGATGATTCTCAAGAACTGACTCGTTTTAACAACAGTTGAATCTTAAGATAAAACTCGTTTTAACAACAGTTGAATCTTAAGAACTGACTCGTATTAACAACAGTTCAACCTTAAGAACTGACTCGTTTTAACAACTGTTGAATCTTCAAATAAAACTCGTTTTAACAACAGTTGAATCTTAAGAATTGACTCGTTTTAACAACAATTAAATCTTAAGACAAAACCCGTTTTAACAACAGTTGAATCTTAAGAACTGACTCGTTTTAACAACAGTTGAATCTTAAGATAAAATTCGTTTTAACAACAGTTGAATCTTAAGAACTAATTCGTTTTAACAACAGTTCAAACTTAAGAACAGACTCGTATTAACAACAGTTGAATCTTATTATAAAACTCATTTTAACAACAGTTCAACCTTAAGAACTGACTCGTTTTAACAACAGTTGAATCTTCAAATAAACCTCGTTTTAACAACAGTTGCATCTTAAGAACTGGCTCGTTTAAACAACAGTTGAATCTTAAGATAAAACTCGTTTTAACAACAGTTGAATCTTAAGAACTGACTCGTTTTAACAACAGTTGAATCTTCAAATAAAACTCGTTTTAACAACAGTTGAATCTTAAGAACTGACTCGTTTTAACAACAGTTCAACCTTAAGAACTGACTCGTTTTAACAACAGTTGAATCTTCAAATAAAACTCGTTTTAACAACAGTTGAATCTTAAGATAAACCTCGTTTTAACAACAGTTGCATCTTAAGAACTGGCTCGTTTAAACAACAGTTGAATCTTAAGAGCTGATTCGTTTTAACAACAGATGAATCTTAAGATAAACCTCGTTTTAACAACAGTTGAATCTTAAGAACTGACTCGTTTTAACAACAGCTGAATCTTAAGATAAAACTCGTATTAACAACAGTTGAATCTTAAGAACTGACTCGTTTTATCAACAGTTCAACCTTAAGAACTGACTCGTTTTAACAACAGTTGAATCTTCAAATAAAACTCGTTTTAACAACAGTTGAGTCTTAAGAACTGACTCGTTTTAACAACAGTTGAATCTTAAGATAAAACTCGTTTTAACAACAGCTGAATCTTAAGATTAAATTCATTTTAACAACAGTTGAATCTCAAGACAAAACCCGTTTTAACAACAGTTGAATCTTAAGAACTAACTCGTTTTAACAACAGTTGAATCTTAAGAACTGACTCGTATTAAGAACAATTGAATCTTAAGATAACATTCGTTTTAACAACAGTTGCATCTTAAGAACTGACTCGTTTTAACGACAGTTGAATCTTAAGATAAACCTCGTTTTAACAAAAGTTTAATCTTAACAACTGACTCGTTTTAACAACAGTTGAATCTTATGATAAAACCCATTTTAACAACAGTTGAATCTTAAGATAAAACTCGTTTTAACAACAGTTGAATCTTAAGAACTGACTCGTTTTAACAACAGTTGAATCTTAAGAACTGACTCGTTTTAACAACAGTTGAATCTTAAGAACTGACTCGTTTCATAAACAGTTCAACCTTAAGAACTGACTCGTTTTAACAACAGTTGAATCTTCAAATAAAACTCGTTTTAACAACAGTTGAATATTAAGAACTGACTCGTTTTAACAGCAGTTGAATCTTAATATAAAACTCGTTTTAACAACAGTTGAATCGTAAGAACTGACTCGTTTTAATAACAGTTGAATCTTAAGATAAAACTCGTTTTAACAACAGTTGAATCTTAAGAACTGACTCGTTTTAACAACAACTGAATTTTAAGATAAAACTCGTTTTAACAACAGTTGAATCTTAAGAACTGACTCGTTTTATCAACAGTTCAACCTTAAGAACTGACTCTTTTTAACAACAGTTGAATCTTCAAATAAATCTCGTTTTAACAACAGTTGAATGTTAAGAACTGATTCGTTTTAACAACAGCTGAATCTTAAGATAAACTCGTTTTAGCAACAGTTGAATCTTAAGATAAACCTCGTTTTAACAACAGTTTAATCTTCAGAACTGACTCGTTTTAACAACAGTTGAATCTTAAGATAAAACTCGTTTTAACAGCAGTTGAATCTTAAGATCTGTCTCGTTTTAACAACAGTTGAATCTTAAGAACTGATTCGTTTTAACAACAGTTCAAACTTAAGAACTGACTCGTTTTAACAACAGTTGAATCTTAAGAACTGACTCTTTTTAACAACAGTTGAAACTTAAGATAAAACTCGTTTTAACAACAGTTGAATCTTGAGATAAAATTCGTTTTAACAATAGTTGAATGTTAAGAACTGTTTCGTTTTAACAATAGTGCAAACTTAAGAGCTGACTCGTTTTAACAACTGTTGAATCTTATGATAAAACTCATTTTAACAACAGTTGAATCTTAAGATAAAACTTGTTTTAACAACAGTTGAATCTTAAGCACTGTCTCGTTTTAACAACAGTTGAATCTTAAGATAATATTCGTTTTAACAACAGTTGAATCTTAAGAACTGACTCGTTTTAACAACAGTTGAATCTTAAGAACTGACTCGTTTTAACAACAGTTGAATCTTATGATAAAACCCATTTTAACAACAGTTGAATCTTAAGATTAAACTCGTTTTAACAACAGTTGAATCTTAAGAACTGATTCGTTTTAACAACAGTTCAAACTTAAGAACTGACTCGTATTAACAACAGTTGAATCTTATTATAAAACTCATTTTAACAACAGTTGAATCTTAAGAACTGATTCGTTTTAACAACAGATGAATCTTAAGATAAACCTCGTTTTAACAACAGTTGCATCTTAAGAACTGGCTCGTTTAAACAACAGTTGAATCTTAAGATAAAACACGTTTTAACAACAGTTGAATCTTAAGAACTGACTCGTTTTAACAACAGTTGAATCTTAAGATAAACTCGTTTTAACAACAGTTGAATCTTAAGAACTGACTCGTTTTAACTACAGCTGAATCTTAAGATAAAACTCGTTTTAACAACAGTTGAATCTTAAGAACTGACTCGTTTTAACAACAGCTGAATCCTAAGATAAAACTCATTTTAACAACAGTTGAATCTTAAGAACTGACTCGTTTTAACAACAGTTCGACCTTAAGAACTGACTCGTTTTAACAACTGTTGAATCTTCAAATAAAACTCGTTTTAACAACAGTTGAATCTTAAGAATTGACTCGTTTTAACAACAATTAAATCTTAAGACAAAACCCGTTTTAACAACAGTTGAATCTTAAGAACTGACTCGTTTTAACAACAGTTGAATCTTAAGATAAAATTCGTTTTAACAACAGTTGAATCTTAAGAACTGATTCATTTTAACAACAGTTCAAACTTAAGAACAGACTCGTATTAACAACAGTTGAATCTTATTATAAAACTCATTTTAACAACAGTTCAACCTTAAGAACTGACTCGTTTTAACAACAGTTGAATCTTCAAATAAACCTCGTTTTAACAACAGTTGCATCTTAAGAACTGGCTCGTTTAAACAACAGTTGAATCTTAAGATAAAACTCGTTTTAACAACAGTTGATTCTTAAGAACTGACTCGTTTTAACAACAGTTGAATCTTCAAATAAAACTCGTTTTAACAACAGTTGAATCTTAAGAACTGACTCGTTTTAACAACAGTTCAACCTTAAGAACTGACTCGTTTTAACAACAGTTGAATCTTCAAATAAAACTCGTTTTAACAACAGTTGAATCTTAAGAATTGACTCGTTTTAACAACAGTTGAATCTTAAGACAAAACCCGTTTTAACAACAGTTGAATCTTAAGAACTGACTCGTTTTAACAACAGTTGAATCTTAAGATAAAACTCGTTTTAACAACAGTTGAATCTTAAGAACTGACTCGTTTTATCAACAGTTGAATCTTAAGATAAACTCGTTTTAACAACAGTTGAATATTAAGAACTGACTCGTTTTAACAACAGCTGAATCTTAAGATAAAACTCGTATTAACAACAGTTGAATCTTAAGAACTGACTCGTTTTAACAACAGTTGAATCTTAAGAACTGACTCGTTTTATAAACAGTTCAACCTTAAGAACTGACTCGTTTTAACAACAGTTGAATATTAAAAACTGACTAGTTTTAACCGCAGCTGAATCTTATAATACAACTCGTTTTAACAACAGTTGAATCTTCAGATAAAACTCGTTTTAACAACAGATGATTCTCAAGAACTGACTCGTTTTAACAACAGTTGAATCTTAAGATAAAACTCGTTTTAACAACAGTTGAATCTTAAGAACTGACTCGTATTAACAACAATTGAATCTTAAGATAACATTCGTTTTAACAACAGTTGCATCTTAAGAAGTGACTCGTTTTAACGACAGTTGAATCTTAAGATAAACCTCGTTTTAACAACGGTTGAATCTTAAGAACTGACTCGTTTTATCAACAGTTCAACCTTAAGAACTGACTCATTTTAACAACAGTTGAATCTTCAAATAAAACTCGTTTTAACAACAGTTGAATGTTAAGAACTGATTCGTTTTAACAACAGCTGAATCTTAAGATAAACTCGTTTTAACAACAGTTGAATCTTAAGATAAACCTCGTTTTAACAACAGTTTAATCTTAAGAACTGACTCGTTTTAACAACAGTTGAATCTTAAGATAAAATTCGTTTTAACAACAGTTGAATCTTAAGAACTGACTCGTTTTAACAACAGTTGAATCTTAAGAGCTGATTCGTTTTAACAACAGTTCAAACTTAAGAACTGACTCATTTTAACAACAGTTGAATCTTCAAATAAAACTCGTTTTAACAACAGTTGAATGTTAAGAACTGATTCGTTTTAACAACAGCTGAATCTTAAGATAAACTCGTTTTAACAACAGTTGAATCTTAAGATAAACCTCGTTTTAACAACAGTTTAATCTTAAGAACTGACTCGTTTTAACAACAGTTGAATCTTAAGATAAAATTCGTTTTAACAACAGTTGAATCTTAAGAACTGACTCGTTTTAACAACAGTTGAATCTTAAGAACTGACTCGTTTTAACAACAGTTGAATCTTATGATAAAACCCATTTTAACAACAGTTGAATCTTAATATTAAACTCGTTTTAACAACAGTTGAATCTAAAGAACTGATTCGTTTTAACAACAGTTCAAACTTAAGAACTGATTCGTATTAAGAACAGTTGAATCTTATTATAAATCTCATTTTAACAACAGTTGAATCTTAAGAACTGATTCGTTTTAACAACAGATGAATCTTAAGATAAACCTCGTTTTAACAACAGTTGCATCTTAAGAACTGGCTCGTTTAAACAACAGTTGAATCTTAAGATAAAACACGTTTTAACAACAGTTGAATCTTAAGAACTGACTCGTTTTAACAACAGTTGCATCTTAAGATAAACTCGTTTTAACAACAGTTGAATCTTAAGAACTGACTCGTTTTAACAACAGCTGAATCTTAAGATAAAACTCGTTTTAACAACAGTTGAATCTTAAGAACTGACTCGTTTTAACAACAGCTGAATCTTAAGATAAAACTCGTTTTAACAACAGTTGAATCTTAAGAACTGACTCGTTTTAACAACAGTTCAACCTTAAGAACTGACTCGTTTTAACAACAGTTGAATCTTCAAATAAAACTCGTTTTAACAACAGTTGAATCTTAAGAATTGACTCGTTTTAACAACAGTTGAATCTTAAGACAAAACCCGTTTTAACAACAGTTGAATCTTAAGAACTGACTCGTTTTAACAACAGTTGAATCTTAAGATAAAACTCGTTTTAACAACAGTTGAATCTTAAGAACTGACTCGTTTTATCAACAGTTGAATCTTAAGATAAACTCGTTTTAACAACAGTTGAATCTTAAGAACTGACTCGTTTTAACAACAGTTGAATCTTAAGAACTGACTCGTTTTAACAACAGCTGAATCTTAAGATAAAACTCGTATTAACAACAGTTGAATCTTAAGAACTGACTCGTTTTAACAACAGTTGAATCTTAAGAACTGACTCGTGTTATAAACAGTTCAACCTTAAGAACTGACTCGTTTTAACAACAGTTGAATATTAAAAACTGACTAGTTTTAACCGCAGCTGAATCTTATAATACAACTCGTTTTAACAACAGTTGAATCTTCAGATAAAACTCGTTTTAACAACAGATGATTCTCAAGAACTGACTCGTTTTAACAACAGTTGAATCTTAAGATAAAACTCGTTTTAACAACAGTTGAATCTTAAGAACTGACTCGTATTAACAACAATTGAATCTTAAGATAACATTCGTTTTAACAACAGTTGCATCTTAAGAACTGACTCGTTTTAACGACAGTTGATTCTTAAGATAAACCTCGTTTTAACAACTGTTGAATCTTAAGAACTGACTCGTTTTATCAACAGTTCAACCTTAAGAACTGACTCATTTTAACAACAGTTGAATCTTCAAATAAAACTCGTTTTAACAACAGTTGAATGTTAAGAACTGATTCGTTTTAACAACAGCTGAATCTTAAGATAAACTCGTTTTAACAACAGTTGAATCTTAAGATAAACCTCGTTTTAACAACAGTTTAATATTAAGAACTGACTCGTTTTAACAACAGTTGAATCTTAAGATAAAATTCGTTTTAACAACAGTTGAATCTTAAGATCTGATTCGTTTTAACAACAGTTCAAACTTAAGAACTGACTCGTTTTAACAACAGTTGAATCTTAAGATAAAACTCGTTTTAACAACAGTTGAATCTTAAGAACTGACTCGTTTTAACAACAGTTGAATCTTAAGAACTGACTCGTTTTAACAACAGTTGAATCTTATGATAAAACCCATTTTAACAACAGTTGAATCTTAAGATTGAACTCGTTTTAACAACAGTTGAATCTTAAGAACTGATTCGTTTTAACAACAGTTCAAACTTAAGAACTGACTCGTATTAAGAACAGTTGAATCTTATTATAAAACTCATTTTAACAACAGTTGAATCTTAAGAACTGATTCGTTTTAACAACAGATGAATCTTAAGATAAACCTCGTTTTAACAACAGTTGCATCTTAAGAACTGGCTCGTTTAAACAACAGTTGAATCTTAAGATAAAACACGTTTTAACAACAGTTGAATCTTAAGAACTGACTCGTTTTAACAACAGTTGAATCTTAAGATAAACTCGTTTTAACAACAGTTGAATCTTGAGAAATGACTCGTTTTAACAACAGCTGAATCTTAAGATAAAACTCGTTTTAACAACAGTCGAATCTTAAGAACTGACTCGTTTTAACAACAGCTGAATCTTAAGATAAAACTCGTTTTAACAACAGTTGAATCTTAAGAACTGACTCGTTTTAACAACAGTTCAACCTTAAGAACTGACTCGTTTTAACAACTGTTGAATCTTCAAATAAAACTCGTTTTAACAACAGTTGAATCTTAAGAATTGACTCGTTTTAACAACAATTAAATCTTAAGACAAAACCCGTTTTAACAACAGTTGAATCTTAAGAACTGACTCGTTTTAACAACAGTTGAATCTTAAGATAAAATTCGTTTTAACAACAGTTGAATCTTAAGAACTGATTCGTTTTAACAACAGTTCAAACTTAAGAACAGACTCGTATTAACAACAGTTGAATCTTATTATAAAACTCATTTTAACAACAGTTCAACCTTAAGAACTGACTCGTTTTAACAACAGTTGAATCTTCAAATAAACCTCGTTTTAACAACAGTTGCATCTTAAGAACTGGCTCGTTTAAACAACAGTTGAATCTTAAGATAAAACTCGTTTTAACAACAGTTGAATCTTAAGAACTGACTCGTTTTAACAACAGTTGAATCTTCAAATAAAACTCGTTTTAACAACAGTTGAATCTTAAGAACTGACTCGTTTTAACAACAGTTCAACCTTAAGAACTGACTCCTTTTAACAACAGTTGAATCTTCAAATAAAACTCGTTTTAACAACAGTTGAATCTTAAGATAAACCTCGTTTTAACAACAGTTGCATCTTAAGAACTGGCTCGTTTAAACAACAGTTGAATCTTAAGATAAAACACGTTTTAACAACAGTTGAATCTTAAGAACTGACTCGTTTTAACAACAGTTGAATCTTAAGATAAACTCGTTTTAACAACAGTTGAATCTTAAGAACTGACTCGTTTTAACAACAGCTGAATCTTAAGATAAAGCTCGTTTTAACAACAGTTGAATCTTAAGAACTGACTCGTTTTAACAACAGTTCAACCTTAAGAACTGACTCGTTTTAACAACTGTTGAATCTTCAAATAAAACTCGTTTTAACAACAGTTGAATCTTAAGAACTGACTCGTTTTAACAACAGTTCAACCTTAAGAACTGACTCGTTTTAACAACAGTTGAATCTTCAAATAAAACTCGTTTTAACAACAGTTGAATCTTAAGAATTGACTCGTTTTAACAACAGTTGAATCTTAAGACAAAACCCGTTTTAACAACAGTTGAATCTTAAGAACTGACTCGTTTTAACAACAGTTGAATCTTAAGATAAAACTCGTTTTAGCAACAGTTGAATCTTAAGAACTGACTCGCTTTATCAACAGTTGAATCTTAAGATAAACTCGTTTTAACAACAGTTGAATCTTAAGAACTGACTCGTTTTAACAACAGCTGAATCTTAAGATAAAACTCGTATTAACAACAGTTGAATCTCAAGAACTGACTCGTCTTAACAACAGTTGAATCTTAAGAACTGACTCGTTTTATAAACAGTTCAACCTTAAGAACTGACTCGTTTTAACAACAGTTGAATATTAAAAACTGACTAGTTTTAACCGCAGCTGAATCTTATAATACAACTCGTTTTAACAACAGTTGAATCTTCAGATAAAACTCGTTTTAACAACAGATGATTCTCAAGAACTGACTCGTTTTAACAACAGTTGAATCTTAAGATAAAACTCGTTTTAACAACAGTTGAATCTTAAGAACTGACTCGTATTAACAACAATTGAATCTTAAGATAACATTCGTTTTAACAACGGTTGCATCTTAAGAACTGACTCGTTTTAACGACAGTTGAATCTTAAGATAAACCTTGTTTTAACAACGGTTGAATCTTAAGAACTGACTCGTTTTATCAACAGTTCAACCTTAAGAACTGACTCATTTTAACTACAGTTGAATCCTCAAATAAAACTCGTTTTAACAACAGTTGAATGTTAAGAACTGATTCGTTTTAACAACAGCTAAATCTTAAGATAAACTCGTTTTAACAACAGTTGAATCTTAAGATAAACCTCGTTTTAACAACAGTTTAATCTTAAGAACTGACTCGTTTTAACAACAGTTGAATATTAAGATAAAATTCGTTTTAACAACAGTTGAATCTTAAGAGCTGATTCGTTTTAACAACAGTTCAAACTTAAGAACTGTCTCGTTTTAACAACAGTTGAATCTTAAGAACTGACTCGTTTTAACAACAGTTGAATCTTATGAACTGACTCGTTTTAACAACAGTTGAATCTTATGATAAAACCCATTTTAACAACAGTTGAATCTTAAGATTAAACTCGTTTTAACAACAGTTGAATCTTAAGAACTGATTCGTTTTAACAACAGTTCAAACTTAAGAACTGACTCGTATTAAGAACAGTTGAATCTTATTATAAAACTCATTTTAACAACAGTTGAATCTTAAGAACTGATTCGTTTTAACAACAGATGAATCTTAAGATAAACCTCGTTTTAACAACAGTTGCATCTTAAGAACTGGCTCGTTTAAACAACAGTTGAATCTTAAGATAAAACACGTTTTAACAACAGTTGAATCTTAAGAACTGAGTCGTTTTAACAACAGTTGAATCTTAAGAACTGATTCGTTTTAACAACAGTTCAAACTTAAGAACAGACTCGTATTAACAACAGTTGAATCTTATTATAAAACTCATTTATCAACAGTTCAACCTTAAGAACTGACTCGTTTTAACAACAGTTGAATCTTCAAATAAACCTCGTTTTAACAACAGTTGCATCTTAAGAACTGACTCGTTTTAACAACAGTTCAACCTTAAGAACTGACTCGTTTTAACAACAGTTGAATCTTCAAATAAAACTCGTTTTAACAACAGTTGAATCTTAAGAATTGACTCGTTTTAACAACAGTTGAATCTTAAGACAAAACCCGTTTTAACAACAGTTGAATCTTAAGAACTGACTCGTTTTAACAACAGTTGAATCTTAAGATAAAACTAGTTTTAACAACAGTTGAATCTTAAGAACTGACTCGTTTTATCAACAGTTGAATCTTAAGATAAACTCGTTTTAACAACAGTTGAATCTTAAGTACTGACTCGTTTTAACAACAGTTGAATCTTCAAATAAAACTCGTTTTAACAACAGTTGAATCTTAAGAACTGACTCGTTTTAACAACAGTTCAACCTTAAGAACTGACTCGTTTTAACAACAGTTGAATCTTCAAATAAAACTCGTTTTAACAACAGTTGAATCTTAAGAACTGACTCGTTTTAACAACAGCTGAATCTTAAGATAAAACTCGTATTAACAACAGTTGAATCTTAAGAACTGACTCGTTTTAACAACAGTTGAATCTTAAGAACTGACTCGTTTTATAAACAGTTCAACCTCAAGAACTGACTCGTTTTAACAACAGTTGAATCTTAAAAACGGACTCGTTTTAACCGCAGCTGAATCTTATAAAACAACTCGTTTTAACAACAGTTGAATCTTCAGATAAAACTCGTTTTAACAACAGATGATTCTCAAGAACTGACTCGTTTTAACAACAGTTGAATCTTAAGATAAAACTCGTTTTAACAACAGTTGAATCTTAAGAACTGACTCGTATTAACAACAGTTCAACCTTAAGAACTGACTCGTTTTAACAACTGTTGAATCTTCAAATAAAACTCGTTTTAACAACAGTTGAATCTTAAGAATTGACTCGTTTTAACAACAATTAAATCTTAAGACAAAACCCGTTTTAACAACAGTTGAATCTTAAGAACTGACTCGTTTTAACAACAGTTGAATCTTAAGATAAAATTCGTTTTAACAACAGTTGAATCTTAAGAACTAATTCGTTTTAACAACAGTTCAAACTTAAGAACAGACTCGTATTAACAACAGTTGAATCTTATTATAAAACTCATTTTAACAACAGTTCAACCTTAAGAACTGACTCGTTTTAACAACAGTTGAATCTTCAAATAAACCTCGTTTTAACAACAGTTGCATCTTAAGAACTGGCTCGTTTAAACAACAGTTGAATCTTAAGATAAAACTCGTTTTAACAACAGTTGAATCTTAAGAACTGACTCGTTTTAACAACAGTTGAATCTTCAAATAAAACTCGTTTTAACAACAGTTGAATCTTAAGAACTGACTCGTTTTAACAACAGTTCAACCTTAAGAACTGACTCGTTTTAACAACAGTTGAATCTTCAAATAAAACTCGTTTTAACAACAGTTGAATCTTAAGATAAACCTCGTTTTAACAACAGTTGCATCTTAAGAACTGGCTCGTTTAAACAACAGTTGAATCTTAAGAGCTGATTCGTTTTAACAACAGATGAATCTTAAGATAAACCTCGTTTTAACAACAGTTGCATCTTAAGAACTGGCTCGTTTAAACAACAGTTGAATCTTAAGATAAAACACGTTTTAACAACAGTTGAATCTTAAGAACTGAGTCGTTTTAACAACAGTTGAATCTTAAGAACTGATTCGTTTTAACAACAGTTCAAACTTAAGAACAGACTCGTATTAACAACAGTTGAATCTTATTATAAAACTCATTTTAACAACAGTTCAACCTTAAGAACTGACTCGTTTTAACAACAGTTGAATCTTCAAATAAACCTCGTTTTAACAACAGTTGCATCTTAAGAACTGGCTCGTTTAAACAACAGTTGAATCTTAAGATAAAACTCGTTTTAACAACAGTTGAATCTTAAGAACTGACTCGTTTTAACAACAGTTGAATCTTCAAATAAAACTCGTTTTAACAACAGTTGAATCTTAAGAACTGACTCATTTTAACAACAGTTGAATCTTAAGATAAAATTCGTTTTAACAACAGTTGAATCTTAAGAACTAATTCGTTTTAACAACAGTTCAAACTTAAGAACAGACTCGTATTAACAACAGTTGAATCTTATTATAAAACTCATTTTAACAACAGTTCAACCTTAAGAACTGACTCGTTTTAACAACAGTTGAATCTTCAAATAAACCTCGTTTTAACAAAAGTTGCATCTTAAGAACTGGCTCGTTTAAACAACAGTTGAATCTTAAGATAAAACCCGTTTTAACAACAGTTGAATCTTAAGAACTGACTCGTTTTAACAACAGTTGAATCTTCAAATAAAACTCGTTTTAACAACAGTTGAATCTTAAGAACTGACTCGTTTTAACAACAGTTCAACCTTAAGAACTGACTCGTTTTAACAACAGTTGAATCTTCAAATAAAACTCGTTTTAACAACAGTTGAATCTTAAGAATTGACTCGTTTTAACAACAGTTGAATCTTAAGACAAAACCCGTTTTAACAACAGTTGAATCTTAAGAACTGACTCGTTTTAACAACAGTTGAATCTTAAGATAAAACTAGTTTTAACAACAGTTGAATCTTAAGAACTGACTCGTTTTATCAACAGTTGAATCTTAAGATAAACTCGTTTTAACAACAGTTGAATCTTAAGTACTGACTCGTTTTAACAACAGTTGAATCTTCAAATAAAACTCGTTTTAACAACAGTTGAATCTTAAGAACTGACTCGTTTTAACAACAGTTCAACCTTAAGAACTGACTCGTTTTAACAACAGTTGAATCTTCAAATAAAACTCGTTTTAACAACAGTTGAATCTTTAGAACTGACTCGTTTTAACAACAGCTGAATCTTAAGATAAAACTCGTATTAACAACAGTTGAATCTTAAGAACTGACTCGTTTTAACAACAGTTGAATCTTAAGAACTGACTCGTTTTATAAACAGTTCAACCTCAAGAACTGACTCGTTTTAACAACAGTTGAATCTTAAAAACGGACTCGTTTTAACCGCAGCTGAATCTTATAAAACAACTCGTTTTAACAACAGTTGAATCTTCAGATAAAACTCGTTTTAACAACAGATGATTCTCAAGAACTGACTCGTTTTAACAACAGTTGAATCTTAAGATAAAACTCGTTTTAACAACAGTTGAATCTTAAGAACTGACTCGTATTAACAACAGTTCAACCTTAAGAACTGACTCGTTTTAACAACTGTTGAATCTTCAAATAAAACTCGTTTTAACAACAGTTGAATCTTAAGAATTGACTCGTTTTAACAACAATTAAATCTTAAGACAAAACCCGTTTTAACAACAGTTGAATCTTAAGAACTGACTCGTTTTAACAACAGTTGAATCTTAAGATAAAATTCGTTTTAACAACAGTTGAATCTTAAGAACTAATTCGTTTTAACAACAGTTCAAACTTAAGAACAGACTCGTATTAACAACAGTTGAATATAATTATAAAACTCATTTTAACAACAGTTCAACCTTAAGAATTGACTCGTTTTAACAACAGTTGAATCTTCAAATAAACCTCGTTTTAACAACAGTTGCATCTTAAGAACTGGCTCGTTTAAACAACAGTTGAATCTTAAGATAAAACTCGTTTTAACAACAGTTGAATCTTAAGAACTGACTCGTTTTAACAACAGTTGAATCTTCAAATAAAACTCGTTTTAACAACAGTTGAATCTTAAGAACTGACTCGTTTTAACAACAGTTCAACCTTAAGATCTGACTCGTTTTAACAACAGTTGAATCTTCAAATAAAACTCGTTTTAACAACAGTTGAATCTTAAGATAAACCTCGTTTTAACAACAGTTGCATCTTAAGAACTGGCTCGTTTAAACAACAGTTGAATCTTAAGAGCTGATTCGTTTTAACAACAGATGAATCTTAAGATAAACCTCGTTTTAACAACAGTTGCATCTTAAGAACTGGCTCGTTTAAACAACAGTTGAATCTTAAGATAAAACACGTTTTAACAACAGTTGAATCTTAAGAACTGAGTCGTTTTAACAACAGTTGAATCTTAAGAACTGATTCGTTTTAACAACAGTTCAAACTTAAGAACAGACTCGTATTAACAACAGTTGAATCTTATTATAAAACTCATTTTAACAACAGTTCAACCTTAAGAACTGACTCGTTTTAACAACAGTTGAATCTTCAAATAAACCTCGTTTTAACAACAGTTGCATCTTAAGAACTTGCTCGTTTAAACAACAGTTGAATCTTAAGATAAAACTCGTTTTAACAACAGTTGAATCTTAAGAACTGACTCGTTTTAACAACAGTTGAATCTTCAAATAAAACTCGTTTTAACAACAGTTGAATCTTAAGAACTGACTCATTTTAACAACAGTTGAATCTTAAGATAAAATTCGTTTTAACAACAGTTGAATCTTAAGAACTAATTCGTTTTAACAACAGTTCAAACTTAAGAACAGACTCGTATTAACAACAGTTGAATCTTATTATAAAACTCATTTTAACAACAGTTCAACCTTAAGAACTGACTCGTTTTAACAACAGTTGAATCTTCAAATAAACCTCGTTTTAACAACAGTTGCATCTTAAGAACTGGCTCGTTTAAACAACAGTTGAATCTTAAGATAAAACCCGTTTTAACAACAGTTGAATCTTAAGAACTGACTCGTTTTAACAACAGTTGAATCTTCAAATAAAACTCGTTTTAACAACAGTTGAATCTTAAGAACTGACTCGTTTTAACAACAGTTCAACCTTAAGAACTGACTCGTTTTAACAACAGTTGAATCTTCAAATAAAACTCGTTTTAACAACAGTTGAATCTTAAGAATTGACTCGTTTTAACAACAGTTGAATCTTAAGACAAAACCCGTTTTAACAACAGTTGAATCTTAAGAACTGACTCGTTTTAACAACAGTTGAATCTTAAGATAAAACTAGTTTTAACAACAGTTGAATCTTAAGAACTGACTCGTTTTATCAACAGTTGAATCTTAAGATAAACTCGTTTTAACAACAGTTGAATCTTAAGTACTGACTCGTTTTAACAACAGTTGAATCTTCAAATAAAACTCGTTTTAACAACAGTTGAATCTTAAGAACTGACTCGTTTTAACAACAGTTCAACCTTAAGAACTGACTCGTTTTAACAACAGTTGAATCTTCAAATAAAACTCGTTTTAACAACAGTTGAATCTTAAGAACTGACTCGTTTTAACAACAGCTGAATCTTAAGATAAAACTCGTATTAACAACAGTTGAATCTTAAGAACTGACTCGTTTTAACAACAGTTGAATCTTAAGAACTGACTCGTTTTATAAACAGTTCAACCTCAAGAACTGACTCGTTTTAACAACAGTTGAATCTTAAAAACGGACTCGTTTTAACCGCAGCTGAATCTTATAAAACAACTCGTTTTAACAACAGTTGAATCTTCAGATAAAACTCGTTTTAACAACAGATGATTCTCAAGAACTGACTCGTTTTAACAACAGTTGAATCTTAAGATAAAACTCGTTTTAACAACAGTTGAATCTTAAGAACTGACTCGTATTAACAACAGTTCAACCTTAAGAACTGACTCGTTTTAACAACTGTTGAATCTTCAAATAAAACTCGTTTTAACAACAGTTGAATCTTAAGAATTGACTCGTTTTAACGACAATTAAATCTTAAGACAAAACCCGTTTTAACAACAGTTGAATCTTAAGAACTGACTCCTTTTAACAACAGTTGAATCTTAAGATAAAATTCGTTTTAACAACAGTTGAATCTTAAGAACTAATTCGTTTTAACAACAGTTCAAACTTAAGAACAGACTCGTATTAACAACAGTTGAATCTTATTATAAAACTCATTTTAACAACAGTTCAACCTTAAGAACTGACTCGTTTTAACAACAGTTGAATCTTCAAATAAACTTCGTTTTAACAACAGTTGCATCTTAAGAACTGGCTCGTTTAAACAACAGTTGAATCTTAAGATAAAACTCGTTTTAACAACAGTTGAATCTTAAGAACTGACTCGTTTTAACAACAGTTGAATCTTCAAATAAAACTCGTTTTAACAACAGTTGAATCTTAAGAACTGACTCGTTTTAACAACAGTTCAACCTTAAGAACTGACTCGTTTTAACAACAGTTGAATCTTCAAATAAAACTCGTTTTAACAACAGTTGAATCTTAAGATAAACCTCGTTTTAACAACAGTTGAATCTTAAGAATTGACTCGTTTTAACAACAGTTGAATCTTATTATAAAACTCATTTTAACAACAGTTCAACCTTAAGAACTGACTCGTTTTAACAACAGTTGAATCTTCAAATAAACCTCGTTTTAACAACAGTTGCATCTTAAGAACTGGCTCGTTTAAACAACAGTTGAATCTTAAGATAAAACCCGTTTTAACAACAGTTGAATCTTAAGAACTGACTCGTTTTAACAACAGTTGAATCTTCAAATAAAACTCGTTTTAACAACAGTTGAATCTTAAGAACTGACTCGTTTTAACAACAGTTCAACCTTAAGAACTGACTCGTTTTAACAACAGTTGAATCTTCAAATAAAACTCGTTTTAACAACAGTTGAATCTTAAGAATTGACTCGTTTTAACAACAGTTGAATCTTAAGACAAAACCCGTTTTAACAACAGTTGAATCTTAAGAACTGACTCGTTTTAACAACAGTTGAATCTTAAGATAAAACTAGTTTTAACAACAGTTGAATCTTAAGAACTGACTCGTTTTATCAACAGTTGAATCTTAAGATAAACTCGTTTTAACAACAGTTGAATCTTAAGTACTGACTCGTTTTAACAACAGTTGAATCTTCAAATAAAACTCGTTTTAACAACAGTTGAATCTTAAGAACTGACTCGTTTTAACAACAGTTCAACCTTAAGAACTGACTCGTTTTAACAACAGTTGAATCTTCAAATAAAACTCGTTTTAACAACAGTTGAATCTTAAGAACTGACTCGTTTTAACAACAGCTGAATCTTAAGATAAAACTCGTATTAACAACAGTTGAATCTTAAGAACTGACTCGTTTTAACAACAGTTGAATCTTAAGAACTGACTCGTTTTATAAACAGTTCAACCTCAAGAACTGACTCGTTTTAACAACAGTTGAATCTTAAAAACGGACTCGTTTTAACCGCAGCTGAATCTTATAAAACAACTCGTTTTAACAACAGTTGAATCTTCAGATAAAACTCGTTTTAACAACAGATGATTCTCAAGAACTGACTCGTTTTAACAACAGTTGAATCTTAAGATAAAACTCGTTTTAACAACAGTTGAATCTTAAGAACTGACTCGTATTAACAACAGTTCAACCTTAAGAACTGACTCGTTTTAACAACTGTTGAATCTTCAAATAAAACTCGTTTTAACAACAGTTGAATCTTAAGAATTGACTCGTTTTAACGACAATTAAATCTTAAGACAAAACCCGTTTTAACAACAGTTGAATCTTAAGAACTGACTCCTTTTAACAACAGTTGAATCTTAAGATAAAATTCGTTTTAACAACAGTTGAATCTTAAGAACTAATTCGTTTTAACAACAGTTCAAACTTAAGAACAGACTCGTATTAACAACAGTTGAATCTTATTATAAAACTCATTTTAACAACAGTTCAACCTTAAGAACTGACTCGTTTTAACAACAGTTGAATCTTCAAATAAACTTCGTTTTAACAACAGTTGCATCTTAAGAACTGGCTCGTTTAAACAACAGTTGAATCTTAAGATAAAACTCGTTTTAACAACAGTTGAATCTTAAGAACTGACTCGTTTTAACAACAGTTGAATCTTCAAATAAAACTCGTTTTAACAACAGTTGAATCTTAAGAACTGACTCGTTTTAACAACAGTTCAACCTTAAGAACTGACTCGTTTTAACAACAGTTGAATCTTCAAATAAAACTCGTTTTAACAACAGTTGAATCTTAAGATAAACCTCGTTTTAACAACAGTTGAATCTTAAGAATTGACTCGTTTTAACAACAGTTGAATCTTAAGACAAAACCCGTTTTAACAACAGTTGAATCTTAAGAACTGACTCGTTTTAACAACAGTTGAATCTTAAGATAAAACTCGTTTTAACAACAGTTGAATCTTAAGAACTGACTCGTTTTATCAACAGTTGAATCTTAAGATAAACTCGTTTTAACAACAGTTGAATCTTAAGAACTGACTCGTTTTAACAACAGTTGAATATTAAAAACTGACTAGTTTTAACCGCAGCTGAATCTTATAATACAACTCGTTTTAACAACAGTTGAATCTTCAGATAAAACTCGTTTTAACAACAGATGATTCTCAAGAACTGACTCGTTTTAACAACAGTTGAATCTTAAGAACTGACTCGTATTAACAACAATTGAATCTTAAGATAACATTCGTTTTAACAACAGTTGCATCTTAAGAACTGACTCGTTTTAACGACAGTTGAATCTTAAGATAAACCTCGTTTTAACAACGGTTGAATCTTAAGAACTGACTCGTTTTATCAACAGTTCAACCTTAAGAACTGACTCATTTTAACAACAGTTGAATCCTCAAATAAAACTCGTTTTAACAACAGTTGAATGTTAAGAACTGATTCGTTTTAACAACAGCTGAATCTTAAGATAAACTCGTTTTAACAACAGTTGAATCTTAAGATAAACCTCGTTTTAACAACAGTTTAATCTTAAGAACTGACTCGTTTTAACAACAGTTGAATCTTAAGATAAAATTCGTTTTAACAACAGTTGAATCTTAAGAGCTGATTCGTTTTAACAACAGTTCAAACTTAAGAACTGACTCGTTTTAACAACAGTTGAATCTTAAGATAAAACTCGTTTTAACAACAGTTGAATCTTAAGAACTGACTCGTTTTAACAACAGTTGAATCTTAAGAACTGACTCGTTTTAACAACAGTTGAATCTTATGATAAAACCCATTTTAACAACAGTTGAATCTTAAGATTTAACTAGTTTTAACAACAGTTGAATCTTAAGAACTGGCTCGTTTTAACAACAGTTGAATCTTCAAATAAACCTCGTTTTAACAACAGTTGCATCTTAAGAACTGGCTCGTTTAAACAACAGTTGAATCTTAAGATAAAACCCGTTTTAACAACAGTTGAATCTTAAGAACTGACTCGTTTTAACAACAGTTGAATCTTCAAATAAAACTCGTTTTAACAACAGTTGAATCTTAAGAACTGACTCGTTTTAACAACAGTTCAACCTTAAGAACTGACTCGTTTTAACAACAGTTGAATCTTCAAATAAAACTCGTTTTAACAACAGTTGAATCTTAAGAATTGACTCGTTTTAACAACAGTTGAATCTTAAGACAAAACCCGTTTTAACAACAGTTGAATCTTAAGAACTGACTCGTTTTAACAACAGTTGAATCTTAAGATAAAACTAGTTTTAACAACAGTTGAATCTTAAGAACTGACTCGTTTTATCAACAGTTGAATCTTAAGACAAACTCGTTTTAACAACAGTTGAATCTTAAGTACTGACTCGTTTTAACAACAGTTGAATCTTCAAATAAAACTCGTTTTAACAACAGTTGAATCTTAAGAACTGACTCGTTTTAACAACAGTTCAACCTTAAGAACTGACTCGTTTTAACAACAGTTGAATCTTCAAATAAAACTCGTTTTAACAACAGTTGAATCTTAAGAACTGACTCGTTTTAACAACAGCTGAATCTTAAGATAAAACTCGTATTAACAACAGTTGAATCTTAAGAACTGACTCGTTTTAACAACAGTTGAATCTTAAGAACTGACTCGTTTTATAAACAGTTCAACCTCAAGAACTGACTCGTTTTAACAACAGTTGAATCTTAAAAACGGACTCGTTTTAACCGCAGCTGAATCTTATAAAACAACTCGTTTTAACAACAGATGATTCTCAAGAACTGACTCGTTTTAACAACAGTTGAATCTTAAGATAAAACTCGTTTTAACAACAGTTGAATCTTAAGAACTGACTCGTATTAACAACAGTTCAACCTTAAGAACTGACTCGTTTTAACAACTGTTGAATCTTCAAATAAAACTCGTTTTAACAACAGTTGAATCTTAAGAATTGACTCGTTTTAACAACAATTAAATCTTAAGACAAAACCCGTTTTAACAACAGTTGAATCTTAAGAACTGACTCGTTTTAACAACAGTTGAATCTTAAGATAAAATTCGTTTTAACAACAGTTGAATCTTAAGAACTAATTCGTTTTAACAACAGTTCAAACTTAAGAACAGACTCGTATTAACAACAGTTGAATCTTATTATAAAACTCATTTAAACAACAGTTCAACCTTAAGAACTGACTCGTTTTAACAACAGTTGAATCTTCAAATAAACCTCGTTTTAACAACAGTTTCATCTTAAGAACTGGCTCGTTTAAACAACAGTTGAATCTTAAGATAAAACTCGTTTTAACAACAGTTGAATCTTAAGAACTGACTCGTTTTAACAACAGTTGAATCTTCAAATAAAACTCGTTTTAACAACAGTTGAATCTTAAGAACTGACTCGTTTTAACAACAGTTCAACCTTAAGAACTGACTCGTTTTAACAACAGTTGAATCTTCAAATAAAACTCGTTTTAACAACAGTTGAATCTTAAGATAAACCTCGTTTTAACAACAGTTGCATCTTAAGAACTGGCTCGTTTAAACAACAGTTGAATCTTAAGAGCTGATTCGTTTTAACAACAGATGAATCTTAAGATAAACCTCGTTTTAACAACAGTTGCATCTTAAGAACTGGCTCGTTTAAACAACAGTTGAATCTTAAGATAAAACACGTTTTAACAACAGTTGAATCTTAAGAACTGAGTCGTTTTAACAACAGTTGAATCTTAAGAACTGATTCGTTTTAACAACAGTTCAAACTTAAGAACAGACTCGTATTAACAACAGTTGAATCTTATTATAAAACTCATTTTAACAACAGTTCAACCTTAAGAACTGACTCGTTTTAACAACAGTTGAATCTTCAAATAAACCTCGTTTTAACAACAGTTGCATCTTAAGAACTGGCTCGTTTAAACAACAGTTGAATCTTAAGATAAAACTCGTTTTAACAACAGTTGAATCTTAAGAACTGACTCGTTTTAACAACAGTTGAATCTTCAAATAAAACTCGTTTTAACAACAGTTGAATCTTAAGAACTGACTCATTTTAACAACAGTTGAATCTTAAGATAAAATTCGTTTTAACAACAGTTGAATCTTAAGAACTAATTCGTTTTAACAACAGTTCAAACTTAAGAACAGACTCGTATTAACAACAGTTGAATCTTATTATAAAACTCATTTTAACAACAGTTCAACCTTAAGAACTGACTCGTTTTAACAACAGTTGAATCTTCAAATAAACCTCGTTTTAACAACAGTTGCATCTTAAGAACTGGCTCGTTTAAACAACAGTTGAATCTTAAGATAAAACCCGTTTTAACAACAGTTGAATCTTAAGAACTGACTCGTTTTAACAACAGTTGAATCTTCAAATAAAACTCGTTTTAACAACAGTTGAATCTTAAGAACTGACTCGTTTTAACAACAGTTCAACCTTAAGAACTGACTCGTTTTAACAACAGTTGAATCTTCAAATAAAACTCGTTTTAACAACAGTTGAATCTTAAGAATTGACTCGTTTTAACAACAGTTGAATCTTAAGACAAAACCCGTTTTAACAACAGTTGAATCTTAAGAACTGACTCGTTTTAACAACAGTTGAATCTTAAGATAAAACTAGTTTTAACAACAGTTGAATCTTAAGAACTGACTCGTTTTATCAACAGTTGAATCTTAAGATAAACTCGTTTTAACAACAGTTGAATCTTAAGTACTGACTCGTTTTAACAACAGTTGAATCTTCAAATAAAACTCGTTTTAACAACAGTTGAATCTTAAGAACTGACTCGTTTTAACAACAGTTCAACCTTAAGAACTGACTCGTTTTAACAACAGTTGAATCTTCAAATAAAACTCGTTTTAACAACAGTTGAATCTTAAGAACTGACTCGTTTTAACAACAGCTGAATCTTAAGATAAAACTCGTATTAACAACAGTTGAATCTTAAGAACTGACTCGTTTTAACAACAGTTGAATCTTAAGAACTGACTCGTTTTATAAACAGTTCAACCTCAAGAACTGACTCGTTTTAACAACAGTTGAATCTTAAAAACGGACTCGTATTAACCGCAGCTGAATCTTATAAAACAACTCGTTTTAACAACAGTTGAATCTTCAGATAAAACTCGTTTTAACAACAGATGATTCTCAAGAACTGACTCGTTTTAACAACAGTTGAATCTTAAGATAAAACTCGTTTTAACAACAGTTGAATCTTAAGAACTGACTCGTATTAACAACAGTTCAACCTTAAGAACTGACTCGTTTTAACAACTGTTGAATCTTCAAATAAAACTCGTTTTAACAACAGTTGAATCTTAAGAATTGACTCGTTTTAACAACAATTAAATCTTAAGACAAAACCCGTTTTAACAACAGTTGAATCTTAAGAACTGGCTCGTTTTAACAACAGTTGAATCTTCAAATAAACCTCGTTTTAACAACAGTTGCATCTTAAGAACTGGCTCGTTTAAACAACAGTTGAATCTTAAGATAAAACCCGTTTTAACAACAGTTGAATCTTAAGAACTGACTCGTTTTAACAACAGTTGAATCTTCAAATAAAACTCGTTTTAACAACAGTTGAATCTTAAGAACTGACTCGTTTCAACAACAGTTCAACCTTAAGAACTGACTCGTTTTAACAACAGTTGAATCTTCAAATAAAACTCGTTTTAACAACAGTTGAATCTTAAGAATTGACTCGTTTTAACAACAGTTGAATCTTAAGACAAAACCCGTTTTAACAACAGTTTAATCTTAAGAACTGACTCGTTTTAACAACAGTTGAATCTTAAGATAAAACTAGTTTTAACAACAGTTGAATCTTAAGAACTGACTCGTTTTATCAACAGTTGAATCTTAAGATAAACTCGTTTTAACAACAGTTGAATCTTAAGAACTGACTCGTTTTAACAACAGTTCAACCTTAAGAACTGACTCGTTTTAACAACAGTTGAATCTTCAAATAAAACTCGTTTTAACAACAGTTGAATCTTAAGAACTGACTCGTTTTAACAACAGCTGAATCTTAAGATAAAACTCGTATTAACAACAGTTGAATCTTAAGAACTGACTCGTTTTAACAACAGTTGAATCTTAAGAACTGACTCGTTTTATAAACAGTTCAACCTCAAGAACTGACTCGTTTTAACAACAGTTGAATCTTAAAAACGGACTCGTTTTAACCGCAGCTGAATCTTATAAAACAACTCGTTTTAACAACAGTTGAATCTTCAGATAAAACTCGTTTTAACAACAGATGATTCTCAAGAACTGACTCGTTTTAACAACAGTTGAATCTTAAGATAAAACTCGTTTTAACAACAGTTGAATCTTAAGAACTGACTCGTATTAACAACAGTTCAACCTTAAGAACTGACTCGTTTTAACAACTGTTGAATCTTCAAATAAAACTCGTTTTAACAACAGTTGAATCTTAAGAATTGACTCGTTTTAACAACAATTAAATCTTAAGACAAAACCCGTTTTAACAACAGTTGAATCTTAAGAACTGACTCGTTTTAACAACAGTTGAATCTTAAGATAAAATTCGTTTTAACAACAGTTGAATCTTAAGAACTAATTCGTTTTAACAACAGTTCAAACTTAAGAACAGACTCGTATTAACAACAGTTGAATCTTATTATAAAACTCATTTTAACAACAGTTCAACCTTAAGAACTGACTCGTTTTAACAACAGTTGAATCTTCAAATAAACCTCGTTTTAACAACAGTTGCATCTTAAGAACTGGCTCGTTTAAACAACAGTTGAATCTTAAGATAAAACTCGTTTTAACAACAGTTGAATCTTAAGAACTGACTCGTTTTAACAACAGTTGAATCTTCAAATAAAACTCGTTTTAACAACAGTTGAATCTTAAGAACTGACTCGTTTTAACAACAGTTCAACCTTAAGAACTGACTCGTTTTAACAACAGTTGAATCTTCAAATAAAACTCGTTTTAACAACAGTTGAATCTTAAGATAAACCTCGTTTTAACAACAGTTGCATCTTAAGAACTGGCTCGTTTAAACAACAGTTGAATCTTAAGGGCTGATTCGTTTTAACAACAGATGAATCTTAAGATAAACCTCGTTTTAACAACAGTTGCATCTTAAGAACTGGCTCGTTTAAACAACAGTTGAATCTTAAGATAAAACACGTTTTAACAACAGTTGAATCTTAAGAACTGAGTCGTTTTAACAACAGTTGAATCTTAAGAACTGATTCGTTTTAACAACAGTTCAAACTTAAGAACAGACTCGTATTAACAACAGTTGAATCTTATTATAAAACTCATTTTAACAACAGTTCAACCTTAAGAACTGACTCGTTTTAACAACAGTTGAATCTTCAAATAAACCTCGTTTTAACAACAGTTGCATCTTAAGAACTGGCTCGTTTAAACAACAGTTGAATCTTAAGATAAAACTCGTTTTAACAACAGTTGAATCTTAAGAACTGACTCGTTTTAACAACAGTTGAATCTTCAAATAAAACTCGTTTTAACAACAGTTGAATCTTAAGAACTGACTCATTTTAACAACAGTTGAATCTTAAGATAAAATTCGTTTTAACAACAGTTGAATCTTAAGAACTAATTCGTTTTAACAACAGTTCAAACTTAAGAACAGACTCGTATTAACAACAGTTGAATCTTATTATAAAACTCATTTTAACAACAGTTCAACCTTAAGAACTGACTCGTTTTAACCACAGTTGAATCTTCAAATAAACCTCGTTTTAACAACAGTTGCATCTTAAGAACTGGCTCGTTTAAACAACAGTTGAATCTTAAGATAAAACCCGTTTTAACAACAGTTGAATCTTAAGAACTGACTCGTTTTAACAACAGTTGAATCTTCAAATAAAACTCGTTTTAACAACAGTTGAATCTTAAGAACTGACTCGTTTTAACAACAGTTCAACCTTAAAACTGACTCGTTTTAACAACAGTTGAATCTTCAAATAAAACTCGTTTTAACAACAGTTGAATCTTAAGAATTGACTCGTTTTAACAACAGTTGAATCTTAAGACAAAACCCGTTTTAACAACAGTTGAATCTTAAGAACTGACTCTTTTAACAACAGTTGAATCTTAAGATAAAACTAGTTTTAACAACAGTTGAATCTTAAGAACTGACTCGTTTTATCAACAGTTGAATCTTAAGATAAACTCGTTTTAACAACAGTTGAATCTTAAGTACTGACTCGTTTTAACAACAGTTGAATCTTCAAATAAAACTCGTTTTAACAACAGTTGAATCTTAAGAACTGACTCGTTTTAACAACAGTTCAACCTTAAGAACTGACTCGTTTTAACAACAGTTGAATCTTCAAATAAAACTCGTTTTAACAACAGTTGAATCTTAAGAACTGACTCGTTTTAACAACAGCTGAATCTTAAGATAAAACTCGTATTAACAACAGTTGAATCTTAAGAACTGACTCGTTTTAACAACAGTTGAATCTTAAGAACTGACTCGTTTTATAAACAGTTCAACCTCAAGAACTGACTCGTTTTAACAACAGTTGAATCTTAAAAACGGACTCGTTTTAACCGCAGCTGAATCTTATAAAACAACTCGTTTTAACAACAGTTGAATCTTCAGATAAAACTCGTTTTAACAACAGATGATTCTCAAGAACTGACTCGTTTTAACAACAGTTGAATCTTAAGATAAAACTCGTTTTAACAACAGTTGAATCTTAAGAACTGACTCGTATTAACAACAGTTCAACCTTAAGAACTGACTCGTTTTAACAACTGTTGAATCTTCAAATAAAACTCGTTTTAACAACAGTTGAATCTTAAGAATTGACTCGTTTTAACGACAATTAAATCTTAAGACAAAACCCGTTTTAACAACAGTTAAATCTTAAGAACTGACTCGTTTTAACAACAGTTGAATCTTAAGATAAAATTCGTTTTAACAACAGTTGAATCTTAAGAACTAATTCGTTTTAACAACAGTTCAAACTTAAGAACAGACTCGTATTAACAACAGTTGAATCTTATTATAAAACTCATTTTAACAACAGTTCAACCTTAAGAACTGACTCGTTTTAACAACAGTTGAATCTTCAAATAAACCTCGTTTTAACAACAGTTGCATCTTAAGAACTGGCTCGTTTAAACAACAGTTGAATCTTAAGATAAAACTCGTTTTAACAACAGTTGAATCTTAAGAACTGACTCGTTTTAACAACAGTTGAATCTTCAAATAAAACTCGTTTTAACAACAGTTGAATCTTAAGAACTGACTCGTTTTAACAACAGTTCAACCTTAAGAACTGACTCGTTTTAACAACAGTTGAATCTTCAAATAAAACTCGTTTTAACAACAGTTGAATCTTAAGATAAACCTCGTTTTAACAACAGTTGAATCTTAAGAATTGACTCGTTTTAACAACAGTTGAATCTTAAGACAAAACCCGTTTTAACAACAGTTGAATCTTAAGAACTGACTCGTTTTAACAACAGTTGAATCTTAAGATAAAACTCGTTTTAACAACAGTTGAATCTTAAGAACTGACTCGTTTTATCAACAGTTGAATCTTAAGATAAACTCGTTTTAACAACAGTTGAATCTTAAGAACTGACTCGTTTTAACAACAATTGAATATTAAAAACTGACTAGTTTTAACCGCAGCTGAATCTTATAATACAACTCGTTTTAACAACAGTTGAATCTTCAGATAAAACTCGTTTTAACAACAGATGATTCTCAAGAACTGACTCGTTTTAACAACAGTTGAATCTTAAGATAAAACTCGTTTTAACAACAGTTGAATCTTAAGAACTGACTCGTATTAACAACAATTGAATCTTAAGATAACATTCGTTTTAACAACAGTTGCATCTTAAGAACTGACTCGTTTTAACGACAGTTGAATCTTAAGATAAACCTCGTTTTAACAACGGTTGAATCTTAAGAACTGACTCGTTTTATCAACAGTTCAACCTTAAGAACTGACTCATTTTAACAACAGTTGAATCCTCAAATAAAACTCGTTTTAACAACAGTTGAATGTTAAGAACTGATTCGTTTTAACAACAGCTGAATCTTAAGATAAACTCGTTTTAACAACAGTTGAATCTTAAGATAAACCTCGTTTTAACAACAGTTTAATCTTAAGAACTGACTCGTTATAACAACAGTTGAATCTTAAGATAAAATTCGTTTTAACAACAGTTGAATCTTAAGAGCTGATTCGTTTTAACAACAGTTCAAACTTAAGAACTGACTCGTTTTAACAACAGTTGAATCTTAAGATAAAACTCGTTTTAACAACAGTTGAATCTTAAGAACTGACTCGTTTTAACAACAGTTGAATCTTAAGAACTGACTCGTTTTAACAACAGTTGAATCTTATGATAAAACCCATTTTAACAACAGTTGAATCTTAAGATTTAACTAGTTTTAACAACAGTTGAATCTTAAGAACTGATTCGTTTTAACAACAGTTCAAACTTAAGAACTGACTCGTATAAAGAACAGTTGAATCTTATTATAAAACTCATTTTAACAACAGTTGAATCTTAAGAACTGATTCGTTTTAACAACAGATGAATCTTAAGATAAACCTCGTTTTAACAACAATTGCATCTTAAGAACTGGCTCGTTTAAACAACAGTTGAATCTTAAGATAAAACACGTTTTAACAACAGTTGAATCTTAAGAACTGAGTCGTTTTAACAACAGTTGAATCTTAAGATAAACTCGTTTTAACAACAGTTGAATCTTAAGAACTGACTCGTTTTAACAACAGCTGAATCTTAAGATAAAAGTCGTTTTAACAACAGTTGAATCTTAAGAACTGACTCGTTTTAACAACAGTTCAACCTTAAGAACTGACTCGTTTTAACAACTGTTGAATCTTCAAATAAAACTCGTTTTAACAACAGTTGAATCTTAAGAACAGACTCGTATTAACAACAGTTGAATCTTATTATAAAACTCATTTTAACAACAGTTCAACCTTAAGAACTGACTCGTTTTAACAACAGTTAAATCTTCAAATAAACCTCGTTTTAACAACAGTTGCATCTTAAGAACTGGCTCGTTTAAACAACAGTTGAATCTTAAGATAAAACTCGTTTTAACAACAGTTGAATCTTAAGAACTGACTCGTTTTAACAACAGTTGAATCTTCAAATAAAACTCGTTTTAACAACAGTTGAATCTTAAGAACTGACTCATTTTAACAACAGTTGAATCTTAAGATAAAATTCGTTTTAACAACAGTTGAATCTTAAGAACTAATTCGTTTTAACAACAGTTCAAACTTAAGAACAGACTCGTATTAACAACAGTTGAATCTTATTATAAAACTCATTTTAACAACAGTTCAACCTTAAGAACTGACTCGTTTTAACAACAGTTGAATCTTTAAATAAACCTCGTTTTAACAACAGTTGCATCTTAAGAACTGGCTCGTTTAAACAACAGTTGAATCTTATGATAAAACTCGTTTTAACAACAGTTGAATCTTAAGAACTGACTCGTTTTAACAACAGTTGAATCTTCAAATAAAACTCGTTTTAACAACAGTTGAATCTTAAGAACTGACTCGTTTTAACAACAGTTCAACCTTAAGAACTGACTCGTTTTAACAACAGTTGAATCTTCAAATAAAACTCGTTTTAACAACAGTTGAATCTTAAGAACTGACTCGTTTTAACAACAGCTGAATCTTAAGATAAAACTCGTTTTAACAACAGTTGAATCTTAAGAACTGACTCGTTTTATAAACAGTTCAACCTTAAGAACTGACTCGTTTTAACAACAGTTGAATCTTAAAAACGGACTCGTTTTAACCGCAGCTGAATCTTATAATACAACTCGTTTTAACAACAGTTGAATCTTCAGATAAAACTCGTTTTAACAACAGATGATTCTCAAGAACTGACTCGTTTTAACAACAGTTGAATCTTAAGATAAAACTCGTTTTAACAACAGTTGAATCTTAAGAACTGACTCGTATTAACAACAATTGAATCTTAAGATAACATTCGTTTTAACAACAGTTGCATCTTAAGAACTGACTCGTTTTAACGACAGTTGAATCTTAAGATAAACCTCGTTTTAACAACGGTTGAATCTTAAGAACTGACTCGTTTTAACAACAGTTGAATCTTCAAATAAAACTCGTTTTAACAACAGTTGAATGTTAAGAACTGATTCGTTTTAACAACAGCTGAATCTTAAGATAAACTCGTTTTAACAACAGTTGAATCTTAAGATAAACCTCGTTTTAACAACAGTTTAATCTTAAGAACAGACTCGTTTTAACAACAGTTGAATCTTAAGATAAAATTCGTTTTAACAACAGTTGAATCTTAAGAACTGATTCGTTTTAACAACAGTTCAAACTTAAGAACTGACTCGTTTTAACAACAGTTGAATCTTAAGATAAAACTCGTTTTAACAACAGTTGAATCTTAAGAACTGATTCGTATTAACAACAGTTGAATATTAAGATAAAACTCGTTTTAACAACAGTTAAATCTTAAGAACTGACTCGTTTTAACAACAGTTGAATCTTAAGATAAAACTCGTTTTAACAACAGTTGAATCTTAAGAACTGTCTCGTTTTAACAACAGTTGAATCTTAAGAACTTACTCGTTTTAACAACAGTTGAATCTTATGATAAAACTCATTTTAACAACAGTTGAATCTTAAGATAAAACTCGTTTTAACAACAGTTGAATCTTAAGAACTGACTCGTTTTAACAACAGTTGAATCTTAAGATAAAACTCGTTTTAACAACAGTTGAATCTTAAGAACTGACTCGTTTTAACAACAGTTGAATCTTAAGAACTAACTCGTTTTAACAACAGTTGAATATTAAGAACTGATTCGTTTTAACAGCAGTTGAATCTTAATATAAAACTCATTTTAACAACAGTTGAATCTTAAGATAAAACTTGTTTTAACAACAGTTGAATCTTAAGAACTGACTCGTTTTAATAACAGTTGAATCTTAAGATAGAACTCGTTTTAACAACAGTTGAATCTTAAGAACTGACTCGTTTTATCAACAGTTCAACCTTAAGAACTGACTCATTTTAACAACAGTTGAATCTTCAAATAAAACTCGTTTTAACAACAGTTGAATGTTAAGAACTGAATCGTTTTAACAACAGCTGAATCTTAAGATAAACTCGTTTTAACAACAGTTGAATCTTAAGATAAACCTCGTTTTAACAACAGTTGAATCTTAAGAACTGACTCATTTTAACAACAGTTGAATCTTAAGATAAAACATCATTTTAACAACAGTTGAATCTTAAGAACTGACTCGTTTTAACAACAATTTAACCTTAAGAACTGACTCGTTTTAACAACAGTTGAATCTTAAGAACTGACTCGTTTTAACAACAGTTGAATCTTCAAATAAAACTCGTTTTAACAACAGTTGAATCTTAAGAACTGACTCGATTTAACAACAGTTGAGTCTTAAGATAAAACTCGTTTTAACAACAGTTGAATCTTAAGAACTGACTCGTTTTAACAACAGCTGAATCTTAAGATAAAACTCGTTTTAACAACAGTTGAATCTTAAGAACTGACTCGTTTTAACAACAGTTCAACCTTAAGAACTGACTCGTTTTAACAACTGTTGAATATTCAAATAAAACTCGTTTTAACAACAGTTGAATCTTAAGAATTGACTCGTTTTAACAACAATTAAATCTTAAGACAAAACCCGTTTTAACAACAGTTGAATCTTAAGAACTGACTCGTTTTAACAACAGTTGAATCTTAAGATAAAATTCGTTTTAACAACAGTTGAATCTTAAGAACTGATTCGTTTTAACAACAGTTCAAACTTAAGAACAGACTCGTTTTAACAACAGTTGAATCTTCAAATAAAACTCGTTTTAACAACAGTTGAATCTTAAGAATTGACTCGTTTTAACAACAGTTGAATCTTAAGACAAAACCCGTTTTAACAACAGTTGAATCTTAAGAACTGACTCGTTTTAACAACAGTTGAATCTTAAGATAAAACTCGTTTTAACAACAGTTGAATCTTAAGGACTGACTCGTTTTAACAACAGTTGAATCTTAAGATAAACTCGTTTTAACAACAGTTGAATTTTAAGAACTGACTCGTTTTAACAACAGCTGAATCTTAAGATAAAACTCGTATTAACAACAGTTGCATCTTAAGAACTGACTCGTTTTAACAACAGTTGAATCTTAAGAACTGACTCGTTTTATAAACAGTTCAACCTTAGGAACTGACTCGTTTTAACAACAGTTGAATCTTAAAAACTGACTCGTTTTAACCGCAGCTGAATCTTATAATACAACTCGTTTTAACAACAGTTGAATCTTCAGATAAAACCCGTTTTAACAACAGATGATTCTCAAGAACTGACTCGTTTTAACAACAGTTGAATCTTAAGATAAAACTCGTTTTAGCAACAGTTGAATCTTAAGAACTGACTCGTAATAACAACAATTGAATCTTAAGATAACATTCGTTTTAACAACAGTTGCGTCTTAAGAACTGACTCGTTTTAACGACAGTTGAATCTTAAGATAAACCTCGTTTTAACAACGGTTGAATCTTAAGAACTGACTCGTTTTATCAACAGTTCAACCTTAAGAACTGACTCATTTTAACAACAGTTGAATCTTCAAATAAAACTCGTTTTAACAACAGTTGAATGTTAAGAACTGATTCGTTTTAACAACAGCTGAATCTTAAGATAAACTCGTTTTAACAACAGTTGAATCTTAAGATAAACCTCGTTTTAACAACAGTTTAATCTTAAGAACTGACTCGTTTTAACAACAGTTGAATCTTAAGATAAAATTCGTTTTAACAACAGTTGAATCTTAAGAACTGATTCGTTTTAACAACAGTTCAAACTTAAGAACTGACTCGTTTTAACAACAGTTGAATCTTAAGAACTGTCTCGTTTTAACAACAGTTGAGTCTTAAGAACTTACTCGTTTTAACAACAGTTGAATCTTATGATAAAACTCATTTTAACAACAGTTGAATCTTAAGATAAAACTCGTTTTAACAACAGTTGAATCTTAAGAACTGACTCGTTTTAACAACAGTTGAATCTTAAGATAAAACTCGTTTTAACAGCAGTTGAATCTTAAGAACTGACTCGTTTTAACAACAGTTGAATCTTAAGAACTGACTCGTTTTATAAACAGTTCAACCTTAAGAACTGACTCGTTTTAACAACAGTTGAATATTAAGAACTGATTCGTTTTAACAGCAGTTGAATCTTAATATAAAACTCGTTTTAACAACAGTTGAATCTTAAGAACTGACTCGTTTTAATAACAGTTGAATCTTAAGATAGAACTCGTTTTAACAACAGTTGAATCTTAAGAACTGACTCGTTTTAACAACAGCTGAATTTTAAGATAAAACTCGTTTTAACAACAGTTGAATCTTAATAACTGACTTGTTTTATCAACAGTTCAACCTTAAGAACTGACTCATTTTAACAACAGTTGAATCTTCAAATAAAACTCGTTTTAACAACAGTTGAATGTTAAGAACTGAATCGTTTTAACAACAGCTGAATCTTAAGATAAACTCGTTTTAACAACAGTTGAATCTTAAGATAAACCTCGTTTTAACAACAGTTTAATCTTAAGAACTGAATCGTTTTAACAACAGTTGAATCTTAAGATAAAATCCGTTTTAACAATAGTTGAATCTTAAGAACTGATTCGTTTTAACAACAGTTCAAACTTAAGAACTGACTCGTTTTAACAACAGCTGAATCTTAAGATGAAACTCGTTTTAACAACAGTTGAATCTTAAGAACTGACTCATTTTAACAACAGTTGAATCTTAAGATAAAATTTCATTTTAACAACAGTTGAATCTTGAAATAAAACTCGTTTTAACAACAGTTGAATCTTAAGAACTGACTCGTTTTAACAACAGTTGAATCTTAAGAACTGACTCGTTTTAACAACAATTCAACCTTAAGAACTGACTCGTTTTAACAACAGTTGAATCTTAAGAACTGACTCGTTTTAACAACAGTTGAATCTTCAAATAAAACTCGTTTTAACAACAGTTGAATCTTAAGAACTGACTCGTTTTAACAACAGTTGAGTCTTAAGATAAAACTCGTTTTAACAACAGTTGAATCTTAAGAACTGACTCGTTTTAACAACAGCTGAATCTTAAGATAAAACTCGTTTTAACAACAGTTGAATCTTAAGAACTGACTCGTTTTAAAAACAGTTCAACCTTAAGAACTGACTCGTTTTAACAACTGTTGAATCTTCAAATAAAACTCGTTTTAACAACAGTTGAATCTTAAGAATTGACTCGTTTTAACAACAATTAAATCTTAAGAACTGATTCGTTTTAACAACAGTTGAGTCTTAAGATAAAACTCGTTTTAACAACAGTTGAATCTTAAGTACTGACTCGTTTTAACAACAGTTGAATCTTAAGATAAAATTCGTTTTAACAACAGTTAAATCTTAAGAACTGATTCGTTTTAACAACAGTTCAAACTTAAGAACAGACTCGTATTAACAACAGTTGAATCTTATTATAAAACTCATTTTAACAACACTTCAACCTTAAGAACTGACTCGTTTTAACAACAGTTGAATCTTCAAGTAAACCTCGTTTTAACAACAGTTGCATCTTAAGAACTGGCTCGTTTAAACAACAGTTGAATCTTAAGATAAAACTCGTTTTAACAACAGTTGAATCTTAAGAACTGACTCGTTTTAACAACAGTTGAATCTTCAAATAAAACTCGTTTTAACAACAGTTGAATCTTAAGAACTGACTCGTTTTAACAACAGTTGAATCTTAAGATAAAACTCGTTTTAACAACAGTTGAATCTTAAGAACTAATTCGTTTTAACAACAGTTCAAACTTAAGAACAGACTCGTATTAACAACTGTTGAATCTTATTATAAAACTCATTTTAACAACAGTTCAACCTTAAGAACTGACTCGTTTTAACAACAGTTGAATCTTCAAATAAACCTCGTTTTAACAACAGTTGCATCTTAAGAACTGGCTCGTTTAAACAACAGTTGAATCTTAAGATAAAACTCGTTTTAACAACAGTTGAATCTTAAGAACTGACTCGTTTTAACAACAGTTGAATCTTCAAATAAAACTCGTTTTAACAACAGTTGAATCTTAAGAACTGACTCGTTTTAACAGCAGTCCAACCTTAAGAACTGACTCGTTTTAACAACAGTTGAATCTTCAAATAAAACTCGTTTTAACAACAGTTGAATCTTAAGAATTGACTCGTTTTAACAACAGTTGAATCTTAAGACAAAACCCGTTTTAACAACAGTTGAATCTTAAGAACTGACTCGTTTTAACAACAGTTGAATCTTAAGATAAAACTCGTTTTAACAACAGTTGAATCTTAAGAACTGACTCGTTTTAACAACAGTTGAATCTTAAGATAAACTCGTTTTAACAACAGTTGAATTTTAAGAACTGACTCGTTTTAACAACAGCTGCATCTTAAGATAAAACTCGTATTAACAACAGTTGAATCATAAGAACTGACTCGTTTTAACAACAGTTGAATCTTAAGAACTGACTCGTTTTATAAACAGTTCAACCTTAAGAACTGACTCGTTTTAACAACAGTTGAATCTTAAAAACTGACTCGTTTTAACCGCAGCTGAATCTTATAATACAACTCTTTTTAACAACAGTTGAATCTTCAGATAAAACTCGTTTTAACAACAGATGATTCTCAAGAACTGACTCGTTTTAACAACAGTTGAATCTTAAGATAAAACTCGTTTTAGCAACAGTTGAATCTTAAGAACTGACTCGTAATAACAACAATTGAATCTTAAGATAACATTCGTTTTAACAACAGTTGCGTCTTAAGAACTGACTCGTTTTAACGACAGTTGAATCTTAAGATAAACCTCGTTTTAACAACGGTTGAATCTTAAGAACTGACTCGTTTTATCAACAGTTCAACCTTAAGAACTGACTCATTTTAACAACAGTTAAATCTTCAAATAAAACCCGTTTTAACAACAGTTGAATGTTAAGAACTGATTCGTTTTAACAACAGCAGAATCTTAAGAACTGACTCGTTTTAACAACAGTTGAATCTTAAGATAAAATTCGTTTTAACAACAGTTGAATCTTAAGAACTGATTCGTTTTAACAACAGTTCAAACTTAAGAACTGACTCGTTTTAACAACAGTTGAATCTTAAGATAAAACTCGTTTTAACAACAGTTGAATCTTAAGAACTGTCTCGTTTTAACAACAGTTGAATCTTAAGAACTGACTCGTTTTAACAACAGTTGAATCTTAAGATAAAACTCGTTTTAACAACAGTTGAATCTTAAGAACTGACTCGTTTTAACAACAGTTGAATCTTAAGATAAAACTCGTTTTAACAACAGTTGAATCTTAAGAACTGACTCGTTTTAACAACAGTTGAATATTAAGAACTGATTCGTTTTAACAGCAGTTGAATCTTAATATAAAACTCGTTTTAACAACAGTTGAATCTTAAGATAAACCTCGTTTTAACAACGGTTGAATCTTAAGAACTGACTCGTTTTATCAACAGTTCAACCTTAAGAACTGACTCATTTTAACAACAGTTGAATCTTCAAATAAAACTCGTTTTAACAACAGTTGAATGTTAAGAACTGATTCGTTTTAACAACAGCTGAATCTTAAGATAAACTCGTTTTAACAACAGTTGAATCTTAAGATAAACCTCGTTTTAACAACAGTTTAATCTTAAGAACTGACTCGTTTTAACAACAGTTGAATCTTAAGAACTGATTCGTTTTAACAACAGTTCAAACTTAAGAACTGACTCGTTTTAACAACAGTTGAATCTTAAGAACTGTCTCGTTTTAACAACAGTTGAATCTTAAGAACTTACTCGTTTTAACAACAGTTGAATCTTATGATAAAACTCATTTTAACAACAGTTGAATCTTAAGATAAAACTCGTTTTAACAACAGTTGAATCTTAAGAACTGACTCGTTTTAACAACAGTTGAATCTTAAGATAAAACTCGTTTTAACAGCAGTTGAATCTTAAGAACTGACTCGTTTTAACAACAGTTGAATCTTAAGAACTGACTCGTTTTATAAACAGTTCAACCTTAAGAACTGACTCGTTTTAACAACAGTTGAATATTAAGAACTGATTCGTTTTAACAGCAGTTGAATCTTAATATAAAACTCGTTTTAACAACAGTTGAATCTTAAGATAAAACTAGTTTTAACAACAGTTGAATCTTAAGAACTGACTCGTTTTAATAACAGTTGAATCTTAAGATAGAACTCGTTTTAACAACAGTTGAATCTTAAGAACTGACTCGTTTTAACAACAGTTGAATTTTAAGATAAAACTCGTTTTAACAACAGTTGAATCTTAATAACTGACTTGTTTTATCAACAGTTCAACCTTAAGAACTGACTCATTTTAACAACAGTTGAATCTTCAAATAAAACTCGTTTTAACAACAGTTGAATGTTAAGAACTGAATCGTTTTAACAACAGCTGAATCTTAAGATAAACTCGTTTTAACAACAGTTGAATCTTAAGATAAACCTCGTTTTAACAACAGTTTAATCTTAAGAACTGAATCGTTTTAACAACAGTTGAATCTTAAGATAAAATCCGTTTTAACAATAGTTGAATCTTAAGAACTGATTCGTTTTTACAACAGTTCAAACTTAAGAACTGACTCGTTTTAACAACAGCTGAATCTTAAGATGAAACTCGTTTTAACAACAGTTGAATCTTAAGAACTGACTCATTTTAACAACAGTTGAATCTTAAGATAAAATTTCATTTTAACAACAGTTGAATCTTGAAATAAAACTCGTTTTAACAACAGTTGAATCTTAAGAACTGACTCGTTTTAACAACAGTTGAATCTTAAGAACTGACTCGTTTTAACAACAATTCAACCTTAAGAACTGACTCGTTTTAACAACAGTTGAATCTTAAGAACTGACTCGTTTTAACAACAGTTGAATCTTCAAATAAAACTCGTTTTAACAACAGTTGAATCTTAAGAACTGACTCGTTTTAACAACAGTTGAGTCTTAAGATAAAACTCGTTTTAACAACAGTTGAATCTTAAGAACTGACTCGTTTTAACAACAGCTGAATCTTAAGATAAAACTCGTGTTAACAACAGTTGAATCTTAAGAACTGACTCGTTTTAACAACAGTTCAACCTTAAGAACTGACTCGTTTTAACAACTGTTGAATCTTCAAATAAAACTCGTTTTAACAACAGTTGAATCTTAAGAATTGACTCGTTTTAACAACAATTAAATCTTAAGAACTGATTCGTTTTAACAAAAGTTGAGTCTTAAGATAAAACTCGTTTTAACAACAGTTGAATCTTAAGTACTGACTCGTTTTAACAACAGTTGAATCTTAAGATAAAATTCGTTTTAACAACAGTTGAATCTTAAGAACTGATTCGTTTTAACAACAGTTCAAACTTAAGAACAGACTCGTATTAACAACAGTTGAATCTTATTATAAAACTCATTTTAACAACAGTTCAACCTTAAGAACTGACTCGTTTTAACAACAGTTGAATTTTCAAGTAAACCTCGTTTTAACAACAGTTGCATCTTAAGAACTGGCTCGTTTAAACAACAGTTGAATCTTAAGATAAAACTCGTTTTAACAACAGTTGAATCATAAGAACTGACTCGTTTTAACAACAGTTGAATCTTCAAATAAAACTCGTTTTAACAACAGTTGAATCTTAAGAACTGACTCGTTTTAACAACAGTTGAATCTTAAGATAAAACTCGTTTTAACAACAGTTGAATCTTAAGAACTAATTCGTTTTAACAACAGTTCAAACTTAAGAACAGACTCGTATTAACAACAGTTGAATCTTATTATAAAACTCATTTTAACAACAGTTCAACCTTAAGAACTGACTCGTTTTAACAACAGTTGAATCTTCAAATAAACCTCGTTTTAACAACAGTTGCATCTTAAGAACTGGCTCGTTTAAACAACAGTTGAATCTTAAGATAAAACTCGTTTTAACAACAGTTGAATCTTAAGAACTGACTCGTTTTAACAACAGTTGAATCTTCAAATAAAACTCGTTTTAACAACAGTTGAATCTTAAGAACTGACTCGTTTTAACAGCAGTCCAACCTTAAGAACTGACTCGTTTTAACAACAGTTGAATCTTCAAATAAAACTCGTTTTAACAACAGTTGAATCTTAAGAATTGACTCGTTTTAACAACAGTTGAATCTTAAGACAAAACCCGTTTTAACAACAGTTGAATCTTAAGAACTGACTCGTTTTAACAACAGTTGAATCTTAAGATAAAACTCGTTTTAACAACAGTTGAATCTTAAGAACTGACTCGTTTTAACAACAGTTGAATCTTAAGATAAACTCGTTTTAACAACAGTTGAATTTTAAGAACTGACTCGTTTTAACAACAGCTGCATCTTAAGATAAAACTCGTATTAACAACAGTTGAATCATAAGAACTGACTCGTTTTAACAACAGTTGAATCTTAAGAACTGACTCGTTTTATAAACAGTTCAACCTTAAGAACTGACTCGTTTTAACAACAGTTGAATCTTAAAAACTGACTCGTTTTAACCGCAGCTGAATCTTATAATACAACTCTTTTTAACAACAGTTGAATCTTCAGATAAAACTCGTTTTAACAACAGATGATTCTCAAGAACTGACTCGTTTTAACAACAGTTGAATCTTAAGATAAAACTCGTTTTAGCAACAGTTGAATCTTAAGAACTGACTCGTAATAACAACAATTGAATCTTAAGATAACATTCGTTTTAACAACAGTTGCGTCTTAAGAACTGACTCGTTTTAACGACAGTTGAATCTTAAGATAAACCTCGTTTTAACAACGGTTGAATCTTAAGAACTGACTCGTTTTATCAACAGTTCAACCTTAAGAACTGACTCATTTTAACAACAGTTAAATCTTCAAATAAAACCCGTTTTAACAACAGTTGAATGTTAAGAACTGATTCGTTTTAACAACAGCAGAATCTTAAGAACTGACTCGTTTTAACAACAGTTGAATCTTAAGATAAAATTCGTTTTAACAACAGTTGAATCTTAAGAACTGATTCGTTTTAACAACAGTTCAAACTTAAGAACTGACTCGTTTTAACAACAGTTGAATCTTAAGATAAAACTCGTTTTAACAACAGTTGAATCTTAAGAACTGTCTCGTTTTAACAACAGTTGAATCTTAAGAACTGACTCGTTTTAACAACAGTTGAATCTTAAGATAAAACTCGTTTTAACAACAGTTGAATCTTAAGAACTGACTCGTTTTAACAACAGTTGAATCTTAAGATAAAACTCGTTTTAACAACAGTTGAATCTTAAGAACTGACTCGTTTTAACAACAGTTGAATATTAAGAACTGATTCGTTTTAACAGCAGTTGAATCTTAATATAAAACTCGTTTTAACAACAGTTGAATCTTAAGATAAACCTCGTTTTAACAACGGTTGAATCTTAAGAACTGACTCGTTTTATCAACAGTTCAACCTTAAGAACTGACTCATTTTAACAACAGTTGAATCTTCAAATAAAACTCGTTTTAACAACAGTTGAATGTTAAGAACTGATTCGTTTTAACAACAGCTGAATCTTAAGATAAACTCGTTTTAACAACAGTTGAATCTTAAGATAAACCTCGTTTTAACAACAGTTTAATCTTAAGAACTGACTCGTTTTAACAACAGTTGAATCTTAAGAACTGATTCGTTTTAACAACAGTTCAAACTTAAGAACTGACTCGTTTTAACAACAGTTGAATCTTAAGAACTGTCTCGTTTTAACAACAGTTGCATCTTAAGAACTTACTCGTTTTAACAACAGTTGAATCTTATGATAAAACTCATTTTAACAACAGTTGAATCTTAAGATAAAACTCGTTTTAACAACAGTTGAATCTTAAGATAAAACTCGTTTTAACAGCAGTTGAATCTTAAGAACTGACTCGTTTTAACAACAGTTGAATCTTAAGAACTGACTCGTTTTATAAACAGTTCAACCTTAAGAACTGACTCGTTTTAACAACAGTTGAATATTAAGAACTGATTCGTTTTAACAGCAGTTGAATCTTAATATAAAACTCGTTTTAACAACAGTTGAATCTTAAGATAAAACTAGTTTTAACAACAGTTGAATCTTAAGAACTGACTCGTTTTAATAACAGTTGAATCTTAAGATAGAACTCGTTTTAACAACAGTTGAATCTTAAGAACTGACTCGTTTTAACAACAGCTGAATTTTAAGATAAAACTCGTTTTAACAACAGTTGAATCTTAATAACTGACTTGTTTTATCAACAGTTCAACCTTAAGAACTGACTCATTTTAACAACAGTTGAATCTTCAAATAAAACTCGTTTTAACAACAGTTGAATGTTAAGAACTGAATCGTTTTAACAACAGCTGAATCTTAAGATAAACTCGTTTTAACAACAGTTGAATCTTTAGATAAACCTCGTTTTAACAACAGTTTAATCTTAAGAACTGAATCGTTTTAACAACAGTTGAATCTTAAGATAAAATCCGTTTTAACAATAGTTGAATCTTAAGAACTGATTCGTTTTAACAACAGTTCAAACTTAAGAACTGACTCGTTTTAACAACAGCTGAATCTTAAGATGAAACTCGTTTTAACAACAGTTGAATCTTAAGAACTGACTCATTTTAACAACAGTTGAATCTTAAGATAAAATTTCATTTTAACAACAGTTGAATCTTGAAATAAAACTCGTTTTAACAACAGTTGAATCTTAAGAACTGACTCGTTTTAACAACAGTTGAATCTTAAGAACTGACTCGTTTTAACAACAATTCAACCTTAAGAACTGACTCGTTTTAACAACAGTTGAATCTTAAGAACTGACTCGTTTTAACAACAGTTGAATCTTCAAATAAAACTCGTTTTAACAACAGTTGAATCTTAAGAACTGACTCGTTTTAACAACAGTTGAGTCTTAAGATAAAACTCGTTTTAACAACAGTTGAATCTTAAGAACTGACTCGTTTTAACAACAGCTGAATCTTAAGATAAAACTCGTTTTAACAACAGTTGAATCTTAAGAACTGACTCGTTTTAACAACAGTTCAACCTTAAGAACTGACTCGTTTTAACAACTGTTGAATCTTCAAATAAAACTCGTTTTAACAACAGTTGAATCTTAAGAATTGACTCGTTTTAACAACAATTAAATCTTAAGAACTGATTCGTTTTAACAAAAGTTGAGTCTTAAGATAAAACTCGTTTTAACAACAGTTGAATCTTAAGTACTGACTCGTTTTAACAACAGTTGAATCTTAAGATAAAATTCGTTTTAACAACAGTTGAATCTTAAGAACTGATTCGTTTTAACAACAGTTCAAACTTAAGAACAGACTCGTATTAACAACAGTTGAATCTTATTATAAAACTCATTTTAACAACAGTTCAACCTTAAGAACTGACTCGTTTTAACAACAGTTGAATCTTCAAGTAAACCTCGTTTTAACAACAGTTGCATCTTAAGAACTGGCTCGTTTAAACAACAGTTGAATCTTAAGATAAAACTCGTTTTAACAACAGTTGAATCTTAAGAACTGACTCGTTTTAACAACAGTTGAATCTTCAAATAAAACTCGTTTTAACAACAGTTGAATCTTAAGAACTGACTCGTTTTAACAACAGTTGAATCTTAAGATAAAACTCGTTTTAACAACAGTTGAATCTTAAGAACTAATTCGTTTTAACAACAGTTCAAACTTAAGAACAGACTCGTATTAACAACAGTTGAATCTTATTATAAAACTCATTTTAACAACAGTTCAACCTTAAGAACTGACTCGTTTTAACAACAGTTGAATCTTCAAATAAACCTCGTTTTAACAACAGTTGCATCTTAAGAACTGGCTCGTTTAAACAACAGTTGAATCTTAAGATAAAACTCGTTTTAACAACAGTTGAATCTTAAGAACTGACTCGTTTTAACAACAGTTGAATCTTCAAATAAAACTCGTTTTAACAACAGTTGAATCTTAAGAACTGACTCGTTTTAACAGCAGTCCAACCTTAAGAACTGACTCGTTTTAACAACAGTTGAATCTTCAAATAAAACTCGTTTTAACAACAGTTGAATCTTAAGAATTGACTCGTTTTAACAACAGTTGAATCTTAAGACAAAACCCGTTTTAACAACAGTTGAATCTTAAGAACTGACTCGTTTTAACAACAGTTGAATCTTAAGATAAACTCGTTTTAACAACAGTTGAATTTTAAGAACTGACTCGTTTTAACAACAGCTGCATCTTAAGATAAAACTCGTATTAACAACAGTTGAATCATAAGAACTGACTCGTTTTAACAACAGTTGAATCTTAAGAACTGACTCGTTTTATAAACAGTTCAACCTTAAGAACTGACTCGTTTTAACAACAGTTGAATCTTAAGAACTGACTCGTTTTAACAACAGTTGAATCTTAAGAACTGATTCGTTTTAACAACAGTTCAAACTTAAGAGCTGACTCGTTTTAACAACAGTTGAATCTTAAGAAC
Source organism: Eledone cirrhosa (assembly GCA_964016885.1). NCBI lineage: Eukaryota > Metazoa > Mollusca > Cephalopoda > Octopoda > Eledonidae > Eledone > Eledone cirrhosa. Next base: position 24,275,472 of record OZ024744.1, read on the forward strand.
TGTCTCGTTTTAACAACAGTTGAATCTTAAGAACTTACTCGTTTTAACAACAGTTGAATCTTATGATAAAACTCATTTTAACAACAGTTGAATCTTAAGATAAAACTCGTTTTAACAACAGTTGAATCTTAAGAACTGACTCGTTTTAACAACAGTTGAATCTTAAGATAAAACTCGTTTTAACAGCAGTTGAATCTTAAGAACTGACTCGTTTTAACAACAGTTGAATCTTAAGAACTGACTCGTTTTATAAACAGTTCAACCTTAAGAACTGACTCGTTTTAACAACAGTTGAATATTAAGAACTGATTCGTTTTAACAGCAGTTGAATCTTAATATAAAACTCGTTTTAACAACAGTTGAATCTTAAGATAAAACTAGTTTTAACAACAGTTGAATCTTAAGAACTGACTCGTTTTAATAACAGTTGAATCTTAAGATAGAACTCGTTTTAACAACAGTTGAATCTTAAGAACTGACTCGTTTTAACAACAGCTGAATTTTAAGATAAAACTCGTTTTAACAACAGTTGAATCTTAATAACTGACTTGTTTTATCAACAGTTCAACCTTAAGAACTGACTCATTTTAACAACAGTTGAATCTTCAAATAAAACTCGTTTTAACAACAGTTGAATGTTAAGAACTGAATCGTTTTAACAACAGCTGAATCTTAAGATAAACTCGTTTTAACAACAGTTGAATCTTAAGATAAACCTCGTTTTAACAACAGTTTAATCTTAAGAACTGAATCGTTTTAACAACAGTTGAATCTTAAGATAAAATCCGTTTTAACAATAGTTGAATCTTAAGAACTGATTCGTTTTAACAACAGTTCAAACTTAAGAACTGACTCGTTTTAACAACAGCTGAATCTTAAGATGAAACTCGTTTTAACAACAGTTGAATCTTAAGAACTGACTCATTTTAACAACAGTTGAATCTTAACATAAAATTTCATTTTAACAACAGTTGAATCTTGAAATAAAACTCGTTTTAACAACAGTTGAATCTTAAGAACTGACTCGTTTTAACAACAGTTGAATCTTAAGAACTGACTCGTTTTAACAACAGTTGAATCTTAAGATAAAATTCGTTTTAACAACAGTTGAATCTTAAGAACTGATTCGTTTTAACAACAGTTCAAACTTAAGAACTGACTCGTTTTAACAACAGTTGAATCTTAAGATAAAACTCGTTTTAACAACAGTTGAATCTTAAGAACTGTCTCGTTTTAACAACAGTTGAATCTTAAGAACTGACTCGTTTTAACAACAGTTGAATCTTAAGATAAAACTCGTTTTAACAACAGTTGAATCTTAAGAACTGACTCGTTTTAACAACAGTTGAATCTTAAGATAAAACTCGTTTTAACAACAGTTGAATCTTAAGAACTGACTCGTTTTAACAACAGTTGAATATTAAGAACTGATTCGTTTTAACAGCAGTTGAATCTTAATATAAAACTCGTTTTAACAACAGTTGAATCTTAAGATAAACCTCGTTTTAACAACGGTTGAATCTTAAGAACTGACTCGTTTTATCAACAGTTCAACCTTAAGAACTGACTCATTTTAACAACAGTTGAATCTTCAAATAAAACTCGTTTTAACAACAGTTGAATGTTAAGAACTGATTCGTTTTAACAACAGCTGAATCTTAAGATAAACTCGTTTTAACAACAGTTGAATCTTAAGATAAACCTCGTTTTAACAACAGTTTAATCTTAAGAACTGACTCGTTTTAACAACAGTTGAATCTTAAGAACTGATTCGTTTTAACAACAGTTCAAACTTAAGAACTGACTCGTTTTAACAACAGTTGAATCTTAAGAACTGTCTCGTTTTAACAACAGTTGAATCTTAAGAACTTACTCGTTTTAACAACAGTTGAATCTTATGATAAAACTCATTTTAACAACAGTTGAATCTTAAGATAAAACTCGTTTTAACAACAGTTGAATCTTAAGAACTGACTCGTTTTAACAACAGTTGAATCTTAAGATAAAACTCGTTTTAACAGCAGTTGAATCTTAAGAACTGACTCGTTTTAACAACAGTTGAATCTTAAGAACTGACTCGTTTTATAAACAGTTCAACCTTAAGAACTGACTCGTTTTAACAACAGTTGAATATTAAGAACTGATTCGTTTTAACAGCAGTTGAATCTTAATATAAAACTCGTTTTAACAACAGTTGAATCTTAAGATAAAACTAGTTTTAACAACAGTTGAATCTTAAGAACTGACTCGTTTTAATAACAGTTGAATCTTAAGATAGAACTCGTTTTAACAACAGTTGAATCTTAAGAACTGACTCGTTTTAACAACAGCTGAATTTTAAGATAAAACTAGTTTTAACAACAGTTGAATCTTAATAACTGACTTGTTTTATCAACAGTTCAACCTTAAGAACTGACTCATTTTAACAACAGTTGAATCTTCAAATAAAACTCGTTTTAACAACAGTTGAATGTTAAGAACTGAATCGTTTTAACAACAGCTGAATCTTAAGATAAACTCGTTTTAACAACAGTTGAATCTTAAGATAAACCTCGTTTTAACAACAGTTTAATCTTAAGAACTGAATCGTTTTAACAACAGTTGAATCTTAAGATAAAATCCGTTTTAACAATAGTTGAATCTTAAGAACTGATTCGTTTTAACAACAGTTCAAACTTAAGAACTGACTCGTTTTAACAACAGCTGAATCTTAAGATGAAACTCGTTTTAACAACAGTTGAATCTTAAGAACTGACTCATTTTAACAACAGTTGAATCTTAAGATAAAATTTCATTTTAACAACAGTTGAATCTTGAAATAAAACTCGTTTTAACAACAGTTGAATCTTAAGAACTGACTCGTTTTAACAACAGTTGAATCTTAAGAACTGACTCGTTTTAACAACAATTCAACCTTAAGAACTGACTCGTTTTAACAACAGTTGAATCTTAAGAACTGACTCGTTTTAACAACAGTTGAATCTTCAAATAAAACTCGTTTTAACAACAGTTGAATCTTAAGAACTGACTCGTTTTAACAACAGTTGAGTCTTAAGATAAAACTCGTTTTAACAACAGTTGAATCTTAAGAACTGACTCGTTTTAACAACAGTTGAATCTTCAAATAAAACTCGTTTTAACAACAGTTGAATCTTAAGAACTGACTCGTTTTAACAGCAGTCCAACCTTAAGAACTGACTCGTTTTAACAACAGTTGAATCTTCAAATAAAACTCGTTTTAACAACAGTTGAATCTTAAGAATTGACTCGTTTTAACAACAGTTGAATCTTAAGACAAAACCCGTTTTAACAACAGTTGAATCTTAAGAACTGACTCGTTTTAACAACAGTTGAATCTTAAGATAAAACTCGTTTTAACAACAGTTGAATCTTAAGAACTGACTCGTTTTAACAACAGTTGAATCTTAAGATAAACTCGTTTTAACAACAGTTGAATTTTAAGAACTGACTCGTTTTAACAACAGCTGCATCTTAAGATAAAACTCGTATTAACAACAGTTGAATCATAAGAACTGACTCGTTTTAACAACAGTTGAATCTTAAGAACTGACTCGTTTTATAAACAGTTCAACCTTAAGAACTGACTCGTTTTAACAACAGTTGAATCTTAAAAACTGACTCGTTTTAACCGCAGCTGAATCTTATAATACAACTCTTTTTAACAACAGTTGAATCTTCAGATAAAACTCGTTTTAACAACAGATGATTCTCAAGAACTGACTCGTTTTAACAACAGTTGAATCTTAAGATAAAACTCGTTTTAGCAACAGTTGAATCTTAAGAACTGACTCGTAATAACAACAATTGAATCTTAAGATAACATTCGTTTTAACAACAGTTGCGTCTTAAGAACTGACTCGTTTTAACGACAGTTGAATCTTAAGATAAACCTCGTTTTAACAACGGTTGAATCTTAAGAACTGACTCGTTTTATCAACAGTTCAACCTTAAGAACTGACTCATTTTAACAACAGTTAAATCTTCAAATAAAACCCGTTTTAACAACAGTTGAATGTTAAGAACTGATTCGTTTTAACAACAGCAGAATCTTAAGAACTGACTCGTTTTAACAACAGTTGAATCTTAAGATAAAATTCGTTTTAACAACAGTTGAATCTTAAGAACTGATTCGTTTTAACAACAGTTCAAACTTAAGAACTGACTCGTTTTAACAACAGTTGAATCTTAAGATAAAACTCGTTTTAACAACAGTTGAATCTTAAGAACTGTCTCGTTTTAACAACAGTTGAATCTTAAGAACTGACTCGTTTTAACAACAGTTGAATCTTAAGATAAAACTCGTTTTAACAACAGTTGAATCTTAAGATAAACCTCGTTTTAACAACGGTTGAATCTTAAGAACTGACTCGTTTTATCAACAGTTCAACCTTAAGAACTGACTCATTTTAACAACAGTTGAATCTTCAAATAAAACTCGTTTTAACAACAGTTGAATGTTAAGAACTGATTCGTTTTAACAACAGCTGAATCTTAAGATAAACTCGTTTTAACAACAGTTGAATCTTAAGATAAACCTCGTTTTAACAACAGTTTAATCTTAAGAACTGACTCGTTTTAACAACAGTTGAATCTTAAGAACTGATTCGTTTTAACAACAGTTCAAACTTAAGAACTGACTCGTTTTAACAACAGTTGAATCTTAAGAACTGTCTCGTTTTAACAACAGTTGCATCTTAAGAACTTACTCGTTTTAACAACAGTTGAATCTTATGATAAAACTCATTTTAACAACAGTTGAATCTTAAGATAAAACTCGTTTTAACAACAGTTGAATCTTAAGATAAAACTCGTTTTAACAGCAGTTGAATCTTAAGAACTGACTCGTTTTAACAACAGTTGAATCTTAAGAACTGACTCGTTTTATAAACAGTTCAACCTTAAGAACTGACTCGTTTTAACAACAGTTGAATATTAAGAACTGATTCGTTTTAACAGCAGTTGAATCTTAATATAAAACTCGTTTTAACAACAGTTGAATCTTAAGATAAAACTAGTTTTAACAACAGTTGAATCTTAAGAACTGACTCGTTTTAATAACAGTTGAATCTTAAGATAGAACTCGTTTTAACAACAGTTGAATCTTAAGAACTGACTCGTTTTAACAACAGCTGAATTTTAAGATAAAACTCGTTTTAACAACAGTTGAATCTTAATAACTGACTTGTTTTATCAACAGTTCAACCTTAAGAACTGACTCATTTTAACAACAGTTGAATCTTCAAATAAAACTCGTTTTAACAACAGTTGAATGTTAAGAACTGAATCGTTTTAACAACAGCTGAATCTTAAGATAAACTCGTTTTAACAACAGTTGAATCTTTAGATAAACCTCGTTTTAACAACAGTTTAATCTTAAGAACTGAATCGTTTTAACAACAGTTGAATCTTAAGATAAAATCCGTTTTAACAATAGTTGAATCTTAAGAACTGATTCGTTTTAACAACAGTTCAAACTTAAGAACTGACTCGTTTTAACAACAGCTGAATCTTAAGATGAAACTCGTTTTAACAACAGATGAATCTTAAGAACTGACTCATTTTAACAACAGTTGAATCTTAAGATAAAATTTCATTTTAACAACAGTTGAATCTTGAAATAAAACTCGTTTTAACAACAGTTGAATCTTAAGAACTGACTCGTTTTAACAACAGTTGAATCTTAAGAACTGACTCGTTTTAACAACAATTCAACCTTAAGAACTGACTCGTTTTAACAACAGTTGAATCTTAAGAACTGACTCGTTTTAACAACAGTTGAATCTTCAAATAAAACTCGTTTTAACAACAGTTGAATCTTAAGAACTGACTCGTTTTAACAACAGTTGAGTCTTAAGATAAAACTCGTTTTAACAACAGTTGAATCTTAAGAACTGACTCGTTTTAACAACAGCTGAATCTTAAGATAAAACTCGTTTTAACAACAGTTGAATCTTAAGAACTGACTCGTTTTAACAACAGTTCAACCTTAAGAACTGACTCGTTTTAACAACTGTTGAATCTTCAAATAAAACTCGTTTTAACAACAGTTGAATCTTAAGAATTGACTCGTTTTAACAACAATTAAATCTTAAGAACTGATTCGTTTTAACAAAAGTTGAGTCTTAAGATAAAACTCGTTTTAACAACAGTTGAATCTTAAGTACTGACTCGTTTTAACAACAGTTGAATCTTAAGATAAAATTCGTTTTAACAACAGTTGAATCTTAAGAACTGATTCGTTTTAACAACAGTTCAAACTTAAGAACAGACTCGTATTAACAACAGTTGAATCTTATTATAAAACTCATTTTAACAACAGTTCAACCTTAAGAACTGACTCGTTTTAACAACAGTTGAATCTTCAAGTAAACCTCGTTTTAACAACAGTTGCATCTTAAGAACTGGCTCGTTTAAACAACAGTTGAATCTTAAGATAAAACTCGTTTTAACAACAGTTGAATCTTAAGAACTGACTCGTTTTAACAACAGTTGAATCTTCAAATAAAACTCGTTTTAACAACAGTTGAATCTTAAGAACTGACTCGTTTTAACAACAGTTGAATCTTAAGATAAAACTCGTTTTAACAACAGTTGAATCTTAAGAACTAATTCGTTTTAACAACAGTTCAAACTTAAGAACAGACTCGTATTAACAACAGTTGAATCTTATTATAAAACTCATTTTAACAACAGTTCAACCTTAAGAACTGACACGTTTTAACAACAGTTGAATCTTCAAATAAACCTCGTTTTAACAACAGTTGCATCTTAAGAACTGGCTCGTTTAAACAACAGTTGAATCTTAAGATAAAACTCGTTTTAACAACAGTTGAATCTTAAGAACTGACTCGTTTTAACAACAGTTGAATCTTCAAATAAAACTCGTTTTAACAACAGTTGAATCTTAAGAACTGACTCGTTTTAACAGCAGTCCAACCTTAAGAACTGACTCGTTTTAACAACAGTTGAATCTTCAAATAAAACTCGTTTTAACAACAGTTGAATCTTAAGAATTGACTCGTTTTAACAACAGTTGAATCTTAAGACAAAACCCGTTTTAACAACAGTTGAATCTTAAGAACTGACTCGTTTTAACAACAGTTGAATCTTAAGATAAACTCGTTTTAACAACAGTTGAATTTTAAGAACTGACTCGTTTTAACAACAGCTGCATCTTAAGATAAAACTCGTATTAACAACAGTTGAATCATAAGAACTGACTCGTTTTAACAACAGTTGAATCTTAAGAACTGACTCGTTTTATAAACAGTTCAACCTTAAGAACTGACTCGTTTTAACAACAGTTGAATCTTAAGAACTGACTCGTTTTAACAACAGTTGAATCTTAAGAACTGATTCGTTTTAACAACAGTTCAAACTTAAGAACTGACTCGTTTTAACAACAGTTGAATCTTAAGAACTGTCTCGTTTTAACAACAGTTGAATCTTAAGAACTTACTCGTTTTAACAACAGTTGAATCTTATGATAAAACTCATTTTAACAACAGTTGAATCTTAAGATAAAACTCGTTTTAACAACAGTTGAATCTTAAGAACTGACTCGTTTTAACAACAGTTGAATCTTAAGATAAAACTCGTTTTAACAGCAGTTGAATCTTAAGAACTGACTCGTTTTAACAACAGTTGAATCTTAAGAACTGACTCGTTTTATAAACAGTTCAACCTTAAGAACTGACTCGTTTTAACAACAGTTGAATATTAAGAACTGATTCGTGTTAACAGCAGTTGAATCTTAATATAAAACTCGTTTTAACAACAGTTGAATCTTAAGATAAAACTAGTTTTAACAACAGTTGAATCTTAAGAACTGACTCGTTTTAATAACAGTTGAATCTTAAGATAGAACTCGTTTTAACAACAGTTGAATCTTAAGAACTGACTCGTTTTAACAACAGCTGAATTTTAAGATAAAACTCGTTTTAACAACAGTTGAATCTTAATAACTGACTTGTTTTATCAACAGTTCAACCTTAAGAACTGACTCATTTTAACAACAGTTGAATCTTCAAATAAAACTCGTTTTAACAACAGTTGAATGTTAAGAACTGAATCGTTTTAACAACAGCTGAATCTTAAGATAAACTCGTTTTAACAACAGTTGAATCTTAAGATAAACCTCGTTTTAACAACAGTTTAATCTTAAGAACTGAATCGTTTTAACAACAGTTGAATCTTAAGATAAAATCCGTTTTAACAATAGTTGAATCTTAAGAACTGATTCGTTTTAACAACAGTTCAAACTTAAGAACTGACTCGTTTTAACAACAGCTGAATCTTAAGATGAAACTCGTTTTAACAACAGTTGAATCTTAAGAACTGACTCATTTTAACAACAGTTGAATCTTAAGATAAAATTTCATTTTAACAACAGTTGAATCTTGAAATAAAACTCGTTTTAACAACAGTTGAATCTTAAGAACTGACTCGTTTTAACAACAGTTGAATCTTAAGAACTGACTCGTTTTAACAACAGTTGAATCTTAAGATAAAATTCGTTTTAACAACAGTTGAATCTTAAGAACTGATTCGTTTTAACAACAGTTCAAACTTAAGAACTGACTCGTTTTAACAACAGTTGAATCTTAAGATAAAACTCGTTTTAACAACAGTTGAATCTTAAGAACTGTCTCGTTTTAACAACAGTTGAATCTTAAGAACTGACTCGTTTTAACAACAGTTGAATCTTAAGATAAAACTCGTTTTAACAACAGTTGAATCTTAAGAACTGACTCGTTTTAACAACAGTTGAATCTTAAGATAAAACTCGTTTTAACAACAGTTGAATCTTAAGAACTGACTCGTTTTAACAACAGTTGAATATTAAGAACTGATTCGTTTTAACAGCAGTTGAATCTTAATATAAAACTCGTTTTAACAACAGTTGAATCTTAAGATAAACCTCGTTTTAACAACGGTTGAATCTTAAGAACTGACTCGTTTTATCAACAGTTCAACCTTAAGAACTGACTCATTTTAACAACAGTTGAATCTTCAAATAAAACTCGTTTTAACAACAGTTGAATGTTAAGAACTGATTCGTTTTAACAACAGCTGAATCTTAAGATAAACTCGTTTTAACAACAGTTGAATCTTAAGATAAACCTCGTTTTAACAACAGTTTAATCTTAAGAACTGACTCGTTTTAACAACAGTTGAATCTTAAGAACTGATTCGTTTTAACAACAGTTCAAACTTAAGAACTGACTCGTTTTAACAACAGTTGAATCTTAAGAACTGTCTCGTTTTAACAACAGTTGAATCTTAAGAACTTACTCGTTTTAACAACAGTTGAATCTTATGATAAAACTCATTTTAACAACAGTTGAATCTTAAGATAAAACTCGTTTTAACAACAGTTGAATCTTAAGAACTGACTCGTTTTAACAACAGTTGAATCTTAAGATAAAACTCGTTTTAACAGCAGTTGAATCTTAAGAACTGACTCGTTTTAACAACAGTTGAATCTTAAGAACTGACTCGTTTTATAAACAGTTCAACCTTAAGAACTGACTCGTTTTAACAACAGTTGAATATTAAGAACTGATTCGTTTTAACAGCAGTTGAATCTTAATATAAAACTCGTTTTAACAACAGTTGAATCTTAAGATAAAACTAGTTTTAACAACAGTTGAATCTTAAGAACTGACTCGTTTTAATAACAGTTGAATCTTAAGATAGAACTCGTTTTAACAACAGTTGAATCTTAAGAACTGACTCGTTTTAACAACAGCTGAATTTTAAGATAAAACTAGTTTTAACAACAGTTGAATCTTAATAACTGACTTGTTTTATCAACAGTTCAACCTTAAGAACTGACTCATTTTAACAACAGTTGAATCTTCAAATAAAACTCGTTTTAACAACAGTTGAATGTTAAGAACTGAATCGTTTTAACAACAGCTGAATCTTAAGATAAACTCGTTTTAACAACAGTTGAATCTTAAGATAAACCTCGTTTTAACAACAGTTTAATCTTAAGAACTGAATCGTTTTAACAACAGTTGAATCTTAAGATAAAATCCGTTTTAACAATAGTTGAATCTTAAGAACTGATTCGTTTTAACAACAGTTCAAACTTAAGAACTGACTCGTTTTAACAACAGCTGAATCTTAAGATGAAACTCGTTTTAACAACAGTTGAATCTTAAGAACTGACTCATTTTAACAACAGTTGAATCTTAAGATAAAATTTCATTTTAACAACAGTTGAATCTTGAAATAAAACTCGTTTTAACAACAGTTGAATCTTAAGAACTGACTCGTTTTAACAACAGTTGAATCTTAAGAACTGACTCGTTTTAACAACAATTCAACCTTAAGAACTGACTCGTTTTAACAACAGTTGAATCTTAAGAACTGACTCGTTTTAACAACAGTTGAATCTTCAAATAAAACTCGTTTTAACAACAGTTGAATCTTAAGAACTGACTCGTTTTAACAACAGTTGAATCTTCAAATAAAACTCGTTTTAACAACAGTTGAATCTTAAGAACTGACTCGTTTTAACAACAGTTGAATCTTAAGATAAAACTCGTTTTAACAACAGTTGAATCTTAAGAACTAATTCGTTTTAACAACAGTTCAAACTTAAGAACAGACTCGTATTAACAACAGTTGAATCTTATTATAAAACTCATTTTAACAACAGTTCAACCTTAAGAACTGACTCGTTTTAACAACAGTTGAATCTTCAAATAAACCTCGTTTTAACAACAGTTGCATCTTAAGAACTGGCTCGTTTAAACAACAGTTGAATCTTAAGATAAAACTCGTTTTAACAACAGTTGAATCTTAAGAACTGACTCGTTTTAACAACAGTTGAATCTTCAAATAAAACTCGTTTTAACAACAGTTGAATCTTAAGAACTGACTCGTTTTAACAGCAGTCCAACCTTAAGAACTGACTCGTTTTAACAACAGTTGAATCTTCAAATAAAACTCGTTTTAACAACAGTTGAATCTTAAGAATTGACTCGTTTTAACAACAGTTGAATCTTAAGACAAAACCCGTTTTAACAACAGTTGAATCTTAAGAACTGACTCGTTTTAACAACAGTTGAATCTTAAGATAAACTCGTTTTAACAACAGTTGAATTTTAAGAACTGACTCGTTTTAACAACAGCTGCATCTTAAGATAAAACTCGTATTAACAACAGTTGAATCATAAGAACTGACTCGTTTTAACAACAGTTGAATCTTAAGAACTGACTCGTTTTATAAACAGTTCAACCTTAAGAACTGACTCGTTTTAACAACAGTTGAATCTTAAGAACTGACTCGTTTTAACAACAGTTGAATCTTAAGAACTGATTCGTTTTAACAACAGTTCAAACTTAAGAACTGACTCGTTTTAACAACAGTTGAATCTTAAGCACTGTCTCGTTTTAACAACAGTTGAATCTTAAGAACTTACTCGTTTTAACAACAGTTGAATCTTATGATAAAACTCATTTTAACAACAGTTGAATCTTAAGATAAAACTCGTTTTAACAACAGTTGAATCTTAAGAACTGACTCGTTTTAACAACAGTTGAATCTTAAGATAAAACTCGTTTTAACAGCAGTTGAATCTTAAGAACTGACTCGTTTTAACAACAGTTGAATCTTAAGAACTGACTCGTTTTATAAACAGTTCAACCTTAAGAACTGACTCGTTTTAACAACAGTTGAATATTAAGAACTGATTCGTTTTAACAGCAGTTGAATCTTAATATAAAACTCGTTTTAACAACAGTTGAATCTTAAGATAAAACTAGTTTTAACAACAGTTGAATCTTAAGAACTGACTCGTTTTAATAACAGTTGAATCTTAAGATAGAACTCGTTTTAACAACAGTTGAATCTTAAGAACTGACTCGTTTTAACAACAGCTGAATTTTAAGATAAAACTCGTTTTAACAACAGTTGAATCTTAATAACTGACTTGTTTTATCAACAGTTCAACCTTAAGAACTGACTCATTTTAACAACAGTTGAATCTTCAAATAAAACTCGTTTTAACAACAGTTGAATGTTAAGAACTGAATCGTTTTAACAACAGCTGAATCTTAAGATAAACTCGTTTTAACAACAGTTGAATCTTAAGATAAACCTCGTTTTAACAACAGTTTAATCTTAAGAACTGAATCGTTTTAACAACAGTTGAATCTTAAGATAAAATCCGTTTTAACAATAGTTGAATCTTAAGAACTGATTCGTTTTAACAACAGTTCAAACTTAAGAACTGACTCGTTTTAACAACAGCTGAATCTTAAGATGAAACTCGTTTTAACAACAGTTGAATCTTAAGAACTGACTCATTTTAACAACAGTTGAATCTTAAGATAAAATTTCATTTTAACAACAGTTGAATCTTGAAATAAAACTCGTTTTAACAACAGTTGAATCTTAAGAACTGACTCGTTTTAACAACAGTTGAATCTTAAGAACTGACTCGTTTTAACAACAATTCAACCTTAAGAACTGACTCGTTTTAACAACAGTTGAATCTTAAGAACTGACTCGTTTTAACAACAGTTGAATCTTCAAATAAAACTCGTTTTAACAACAGTTGAATCTTAAGAACTGACTCGTTTTAACAACAGTTGAGTCTTAAGATAAAACTCGTTTTAACAACAGTTGAATCTTAAGAACTGACTCGTTTTAACAACAGCTGAATCTTAAGATAAAACTCGTGTTAACAACAGTTGAATCTTAAGAACTGACTCGTTTTAACAACAGTTCAACCTTAAGAACTGACTCGTTTTAACAACTGTTGAATCTTCAAATAAAACTCGTTTTAACAACAGTTGAATCTTAAGAATTGACTCGTTTTAACAACAATTAAATCTTAAGAACTGATTCGTTTTAACAAAAGTTGAGTCTTAAGATAAAACTCGTTTTAACAACAGTTGAATCTTAAGTACTGACTCGTTTTAACAACAGTTGAATCTTAAGATAAAATTCGTTTTAACAACAGTTGAATCTTAAGAACTGATTCGTTTTAACAACAGTTCAAACTTAAGAACAGACTCGTATTAACAACAGTTGAATCTTATTATAAAACTCATTTTAACAACAGTTCAACCTTAAGAACTGACTCGTTTTAACAACAGTTGAATTTTCAAGTAAACCTCGTTTTAACAACAGTTGCATCTTAAGAACTGGCTCGTTTAAACAACAGTTGAATCTTAAGATAAAACTCGTTTTAACAACAGTTGAATCTTAAGAACTGACTCGTTTTAACAACAGTTGAATCTTCAAATAAAACTCGTTTTAACAACAGTTGAATCTTAAGAACTGACTCGTTTTAACAACAGTTGAATCTTAAGATAAAACTCGTTTTAACAACAGTTGAATCTTAAGAACTAATTCGTTTTAACAACAGTTCAAACTTAAGAACAGACTCGTATTAACAACAGTTGAATCTTATTATAAAACTCATTTTAACAACAGTTCAACCTTAAGAACTGACTCGTTTTAACAACAGTTGAATCTTCAAATAAACCTCGTTTTAACAACAGTTGCATCTTAAGAACTGGCTCGTTTAAACAACAGTTGAATCTTAAGATAAAACTCGTTTTAACAACAGTTGAATCTTAAGAACTGACTCGTTTTAACAACAGTTGAATCTTCAAATAAAACTCGTTTTAACAACAGTTGAATCTTAAGAACTGACTCGTTTTAACAGCAGTCCAACCTTAAGAACTGACTCGTTTTAACAACAGTTGAATCTTCAAATAAAACTCGTTTTAACAACAGTTGAATCTTAAGAATTGACTCGTTTTAACAACAGTTGAATCTTAAGACAAAACCCGTTTTAACAACAGTTGAATCTTAAGAACTGACTCGTTTTAACAACAGTTGAATCTTAAGATAAAACTCGTTTTAACAACAGTTGAATCTTAAGAACTGACTCGTTTTAACAACAGTTGAATCTTAAGATAAACTCGTTTTAACAACAGTTGAATTTTAAGAACTGACTCGTTTTAACAACAGCTGCATCTTAAGATAAAACTCGTATTAACAACAGTTGAATCATAAGAACTGACTCGTTTTAACAACAGTTGAATCTTAAGAACTGACTCGTTTTATAAACAGTTCAACCTTAAGAACTGACTCGTTTTAACAACAGTTGAATCTTAAAAACTGACTCGTTTTAACCGCAGCTGAATCTTATAATACAACTCTTTTTAACAACAGTTGAATCTTCAGATAAAACTCGTTTTAACAACAGATGATTCTCAAGAACTGACTCGTTTTAACAACAGTTGAATCTTAAGATAAAACTCGTTTTAGCAACAGTTGAATCTTAAGAACTGACTCGTAATAACAACAATTGAATCTTAAGATAACATTCGTTTTAACAACAGTTGCGTCTTAAGAACTGACTCGTTTTAACGACAGTTGAATCTTAAGATAAACCTCGTTTTAACAACGGTTGAATCTTAAGAACTGACTCGTTTTATCAACAGTTCAACCTTAAGAACTGACTCATTTTAACAACAGTTAAATCTTCAAATAAAACCCGTTTTAACAACAGTTGAATGTTAAGAACTGATTCGTTTTAACAACAGCAGAATCTTAAGAACTGACTCGTTTTAACAACAGTTGAATCTTAAGATAAAATTCGTTTTAACAACAGTTGAATCTTAAGAACTGATTCGTTTTAACAACAGTTCAAACTTAAGAACTGACTCGTTTTAACAACAGTTGAATCTTAAGATAAAACTCGTTTTAACAACAGTTGAATCTTAAGAACTGTCTCGTTTTAACAACAGTTGAATCTTAAGAACTGACTCGTTTTAACAACAGTTGAATCTTAAGATAAAACTCGTTTTAACAACAGTTGAATCTTAAGAACTGACTCGTTTTAACAACAGTTGAATCTTAAGATAAAACTCGTTTTAACAACAGTTGAATCTTAAGAACTGACTCGTTTTTACAACAGTTGAATATTAAGAACTGATTCGTTTTAACAGCAGTTGAATCTTAATATAAAACTCGTTTTAACAACAGTTGAATCTTAAGATAAACCTCGTTTTAACAACGGTTGAATCTTAAGAACTGACTCGTTTTATCAACAGTTCAACCTTAAGAACTGACTCATTTTAACAACAGTTGAATCTTCAAATAAAACTCGTTTTAACAACAGTTGAATGTTAAGAACTGATTCGTTTTAACAACAGCTGAATCTTAAGATAAACTCGTTTTAACAACAGTTGAATCTTAAGATAAACCTCGTTTTAACAACAGTTTAATCTTAAGAACTGACTCGTTTTAACAACAGTTGAATCTTAAGAACTGATTCGTTTTAACAACAGTTCAAACTTAAGAACTGACTCGTTTTAACAACAGTTGAATCTTAAGAACTGTCTCGTTTTAACAACAGTTGAATCTTAAGAACTTACTCGTTTTAACAACAGTTGAATCTTATGATAAAACTCATTTTAACAACAGTTGAATCTTAAGATAAAACTCGTTTTAACAACAGTTGAATCTTAAGAACTGACTCGTTTTAACAACAGTTGAATCTTAAGATAAAACTCGTTTTAACAGCAGTTGAATCTTAAGAACTGACTCGTTTTAACAACAGTTGAATCTTAAGAACTGACTCGTTTTATAAACAGTTCAACCTTAAGAACTGACTCGTTTTAACAACAGTTGAATATTAAGAACTGATTCGTTTTAACAGCAGTTGAATCTTAATATAAAACTCGTTTTAACAACAGTTGAATCTTAAGATAAAACTAGTTTTAACAACAGTTGAATCTTAAGAACTGACTCGTTTTAATAACAGTTGAATCTTAAGATAGAACTCGTTTTAACAACAGTTGAATCTTAAGAACTGACTCGTTTTAACAACAGCTGAATTTTAAGATAAAACTCGTTTTAACAACAGTTGAATCTTAATAACTGACTTGTTTTATCAACAGTTCAACCTTAAGAACTGACTCATTTTAACAACAGTTGAATCTTCAAATAAAACTCGTTTTAACAACAGTTGAATGTTAAGAACTGAATCGTTTTAACAACAGCTGAATCTTAAGATAAACTCGTTTTAACAACAGTTGAATCTTAAGATAAACCTCGTTTTAACAACAGTTTAATCTTAAGAACTGAATCGTTTTAACAACAGTTGAATCTTAAGATAAAATCCGTTTTAACAATAGTTGAATCTTAAGAACTGATTCGTTTTAACAACAGTTCAAACTTAAGAACTGACTCGTTTTAACAACAGCTGAATCTTAAGATGAAACTCGTTTTAACAACAGTTGAATCTTAAGAACTGACTCATTTTAACAACAGTTGAATCTTAAGATAAAATTTCATTTTAACAACAGTTGAATCTTGAAATAAAACTCGTTTTAACAACAGTTGAATCTTAAGAACTGACTCGTTTTAACAACAGTTGAATCTTAAGAACTGACTCGTTTTAACAACAATTCAACCTTAAGAACTGACTCGTTTTAACAACAGTTGAATCTTAAGAACTGACTCGTTTTAACAACAGTTGAATCTTCAAATAAAACTCGTTTTAACAACAGTTGAATCTTAAGAACTGACTCGTTTTAACAACAGTTGAGTCTTAAGATAAAACTCGTTTTAACAACAGTTGAATCTTAAGAACTGACTCGTTTTAACAACAGCTGAATCTTAAGATAAAACTCGTGTTAACAACAGTTGAATCTTAAGAACTGACTCGTTTTAACAACAGTTCAACCTTAAGAACTGACTCGTTTTAACAACTGTTGAATCTTCAAATAAAACTCGTTTTAACAACAGTTGAATCTTAAGAATTGACTCGTTTTAACAACAATTAAATCTTAAGAACTGATTCGTTTTAACAAAAGTTGAGTCTTAAGATAAAACTCGTTTTAACAACAGTTGAATCTTAAGTACTGACTCGTTTTAACAACAGTTGAATCTTAAGATAAAATTCGTTTTAACAACAGTTGAATCTTAAGAACTGATTCGTTTTAACAACAGTTCAAACTTAAGAACAGACTCGTATTAACAACAGTTGAATCTTATTATAAAACTCATTTTAACAACAGTTCAACCTTAAGAACTGACTCGTTTTAACAACAGTTGAATCTTCAAGTAAACCTCGTTTTAACAACAGTTGCATCTTAAGAACTGGCTCGTTTAAACAACAGTTGAATCTTAAGATAAAACTCGTTTTAACAACAGTTGAATCTTAAGAACTGACTCGTTTTAACAACAGTTGAATCTTCAAATAAAACTCGTTTTAACAACAGTTGAATCTTAAGAACTGACTCGTTTTAACAACAGTTGAATCTTAAGATAAAACTCGTTTTAACAACAGTTGAATCTTAAGAACTAATTCGTTTTAACAACAGTTCAAACTTAAGAACAGACTCGTATTAACAACAGTTGAATCTTATTATAAAACTCATTTTAACAACAGTTCAACCTTAAGAACTGACTCGTTTTAACAACAGTTGAATCTTCAAATAAACCTCGTTTTAACAACAGTTGCATCTTAAGAACTGGCTCGTTTAAACAACAGTTGAATCTTAAGATAAAACTCGTTTTAACAACAGTTGAATCTTAAGAACTGACTCGTTTTAACAACAGTTGAATCTTCAAATAAAACTCGTTTTAACAACAGTTGAATCTTAAGAACTGACTCGTTTTAACAGCAGTCCAACCTTAAGAACTGACTCGTTTTAACAACAGTTGAATCTTCAAATAAAACTCGTTTTAACAACAGTTGAATCTTAAGAATTGACTCGTTTTAACAACAGTTGAATCTTAAGACAAAACCCGTTTTAACAACAGTTGAATCTTAAGAACTGACTCGTTTTAACAACAGTTGAATCTTAAGATAAACTCGTTTTAACAACAGTTGAATTTTAAGAACTGACTCGTTTTAACAACAGCTGCATCTTAAGATAAAACTCGTATTAACAACAGTTGAATCATAAGAACTGACTCGTTTTAACAACAGTTGAATCTTAAGAACTGACTCGTTTTATAAACAGTTCAACCTTAAGAACTGACTCGTTTTAACAACAGTTGAATCTTAAAAACTGACTCGTTTTAACCGCAGCTGAATCTTATAATACAACTCTTTTTAACAACAGTTGATTCTTCAGATAAAACTCGTTTTAACAACAGATGATTCTCAAGAACTGACTCGTTTTAACAACAGTTGAATCTTAAGATAAAACTCGTTTTAGCAACAGTTGAATCTTAAGAACTGACTCGTAATAACAACAATTGAATCTTAAGATAACATTCGTTTTAACAACAGTTGCGTCTTAAGAACTGACTCGTTTTAACGACAGTTGAATCTTAAGATAAACCTCGTTTTAACAACGGTTGAATCTTAAGAACTGACTCGTTTTATCAACAGTTCAACCTTAAGAACTGACTCATTTTAACAACAGTTAAATCTTCAAATAAAACCCGTTTTAACAACAGTTGAATGTTAAGAACTGATTCGTTTTAACAACAGCTGAATCTTAAGAACTGACTCGTTTTAACAACAGTTGAATCTTAAGATAAAATTCGTTTTAACAACAGTTGAATCTTAAGAACTGATTCGTTTTAACAACAGTTCAAACTTAAGAACTGACTCGTTTTAACAACAGTTGAATCTTAAGATAAAACTCGTTTTAACAACAGTTGAATCTTAAGAACTGTCTCGTTTTAACAACAGTTGAATCTTAAGAACTGACTCGTTTTAACAACAGTTGAATCTTAAGATAAAACTCGTTTTAACAACAGTTGAATCTTAAGAACTGACTCGTTTTAACAACAGTTGAATCTTAAGATAAAACTCGTTTTAACAACAGTTGAATCTTAAGGACTGACTCGTTTTAACAACAGTTGAATATTAAGAACTGATTCGTTTTAACAGCAGTTGAATCTTAATATAAAACTCGTTTTAACAACAGTTGAATCTTAAGATAAAACGTGTTTTAACAACAGTTGAATCTTAAGAACTGACTCGTTTTAATAACAGTTGAATCTTAAGATAGAACTCGTTTTAACAATAGTTGAATCTTAAGAACTGACTCGTTTTAACAACAGCTGAATTTTAAGATAAAACTCGTTTTAACAACAGTTGAATCTTAAGAACTGACTCGTTTTATCAACAGTTCAACCTTAAGAACTGACTCATTTTAACAACAGTTGAAACTTCAAATAAAACTCGTTTTAACAACAGTTGAATGTTAAGAACTGAATCGTTTTAACAACAGCTGAATCTTAAGATAAACTCGTTTTAACAACAGTTAAATCTTAAGATAAATCTCGTTTTAACAACAGTTTAATCTTAAGAACTGAATCGTTTTAACAACAGTTGAATCTTAAGATAAAATTCGTTTTAACAATAGTTGAATCTTAAGAACTGATTCGTTTTAACAACAGTTCAAACTTAAGAACTGACTCGTTTTAACAACAGCTGAATCTTAAGATGAAACTCGTTTTAACAACAGTTGAATCTTAAGAACTGACTCATTTTAACAACAGTTGAATCTTAAGATAAAACATCATTTTAACAAAAGTTGAATCTTAAAATAAAACTCGTTTTAACAACAGTTGAACCTTAAGAACTGACTCGTTTTAACAACAGTTGAATCTTAAGAACTGACTCGTTTTAACAACAATTCAACCTTAAGAACTGACTCGTTTTAACAACAGTTGAATCTTAAGAACTGACTCGTTTTAACAACAGTTGAATCTTAAGAACTGACTCGTTTTAACAACAGTTCAACCTTAAGAACTGACTCGTTTTAACAACTGTTGAATCTTAAGAATTGACTCGTTTTAACAACAATTAAATCTTAAGACAAAACCCGTTTTAACAACAGTTGAATCTTAAGAACTGACTCGTTTTAACAACAGTTGAATCTAAAGATAAAATTCGTTTTAACAACAGTTGAATCTTAAGAACTGATTCGTTTTAACAACAGTTCAAACTTAAGAACAGACTCGTATTAACAACAGTTGGATCTTATTATAAAACTCATTTTAACAACAGTTCAACCTTAAGAACTGACTCGTTTTAACAACAGTTGAATCTTCAAATAAACCTCGTTTTAACAACAGTTGCATCTTAAGAACTGGCTCGTTTAAACAACAGTTGAATCTTAAGATAAAACTCGTTTTAACAACAGTTGAATCTTAAGAACTGACTCGTTTTAACAACAGTTGAATCTTAAGATAAAATTCGTTTTAACAACAGTTGAATCTTAAGAACTAATTCGTTATAACAACAGTTCAAACTTAAGAACAGACTCGTATTAACAACAGTTGAATCTTATTATAAAACTCATTTTAACAACAGTTCAACCTTAAGAACTGACTCGTTTTAACAACAGTTGAATCTTCAAATAAACCTCGTTTTAACAACAGTTGCATCTTAAGAACTGGCTCATTTAAACAACAGTTGAATCTTAAGATAAAACACGTTTTAACAACAGTTGAATCTTAAGAACTGACTCGTTTTAACAACAGTTGAATCTTCAAATAAAACTCGTTTTAACAACAGTTGAATCTTAAGAACTGACTCGTTTTAACAACAGTTCAACCTTACGAACTGACTCGTTTTAACAACAGTTGAATCTTCAAATAAAACTCGTTTTAACAACAGTTGAATCTTAAGAATTGACTCGTTTTAACAACAGTTGAATCTTAAGACAAAACCCGTTTTAACAACAGTTGAATCTTAAGAACTGACTCGTTTTAACAACAGTTGAATCTTAAGATAAAACTCGTTTTAACAACAGTTGAATCTTAAGAACTGACTCGTTTTAACAACAGTTGAATCTTAAGATAAACTCGTTTTAACAACAGTTGAATCTTAAGAACTGACTCGTTTTAACAACAGCTGAATCTTAAGATAAAACTCGTATTAACAACAGTTGAATCTTAAGAACTGACTCGTTTTATCAACAGTTCAACCTTAAGAACTGACTCGTTTTAACAACAGTTGAATCTTCAAATAAAACTCGTTTTAACAACAGTTGAATCTTAAGAACTGACTCGTTTTAACAACAGTTGAATCTTAAGATAAAACTCGTTTTAACAACAGCTGAATCTTAAGATTAAACTCATTTTAACAACAGTTGAATCTCAAGACAAAACCCGTTTTAACAACAGTTGAATCTTAAGAACTGACTCGTTTTAACAACAGTTGAATCTTAAGATAAAACTCGTTTTAACAACAGTTGAATCTTAAGAACTGACTCGTTTTAACAACAGTTGAATCTTAAGATAAAACTCGTTTTAACAACAGTTGAATCTTAAGAACTGACTCGTTTTAACAACAGTTGAATCTTAAGAACTGACTCGTTTTATAAACATTTCAACCTTAAGAACTGACTCGTTTTAACAACAACTGAATCTTAAGATTAAACTCGTTTTAACAACAGTTGAATCTTAAGAACTGTCTCGTTTTAACAACAGTTGAATCTTAAGATAAACCTCGTTTTAACAACAGTTTAATCTTAACAACTGACTCGTTTTAACAACAGTTGAATCTTAAGATAAAATTCGTTTTAACAACAGTTGAATCATAAGAACTGATTCGTTTTAACAACAGTTCAAACTTAAGGACTGACTCGTTTTAACAACAGTTGAATCTTATGATAAAACTCATTTTAACAACAGTTGAATCTTAAGAACTGATTCGTTTTAACAACAGATGAATCTTAAGATAAACCTCGTTTTAACAAAAGTTGAATCTTAAGAACTGGCTCGTTTTAACAACAGTTGAATCTTAAGAACTGTCTCGTTTTAACAACAGTTGAATCTTAAGAACTGACTCGTTTTAACAACAGTTGAATCTTAAGATAAAACTCGTTTTAACAACAGTTGAATCTTAAGAACTAACTCGTTTTAACAACAGTTGAATCTTAAGATAAAACTCGTTTTAACAACAGTTGAATCTTAAGAACTGACTCGTTTTAACAACAGTTGAATCTTAAGAACTGACTCGTTTTATAAACAGTTCAACCTTAAGAACTGACTCGTTTTACCAACAGATGAATCTTCAAATAAAACTCGTTTTAACAACAGTTGAATATTAAGAACTGACTCGTTTTAACAGCAGTTGAACCTTAATATAAAACTCATTTTAACAACAGTTGAATCTTAAGAACTGATTCGTTTTAACAACAGATGAATATTAAGATAAACCTCGTTTTAACAACAGTTGCATCTTAAGAACTGGCTCGTTTAACAACAGTTGAATCTTATGATAAAACCCATTTTAACAACAGTTGAATCTTAAGAACTGACTCGTTTTAACAACAGTTGAATCTTAAGATAAAACTCGTTTTAACAACAGTTGAATCTTAAGAACTGACTCGTTTTAACAACAGTTGAATCTTAAAAACTTACTCGTTTTATAAACAGTTCAACCTTAAGAACTGACTCGTTTTAACAACAGTTGAATCTTCAAATAAAACTCGTTTTAACAACAGTTGAATCTTAAGAACTGACTCGTTTTAACAACAGTTGAATCTTAAGATAAAACTCGTTTTAACAACAGCTGAATCTTAAGATTAAACTCATTTTAACAACAGTTGAATCTCAAGACAAAACCCGTTTTAACAACAGTTGAATCTTAAGAACTGACTCGTTTTAACAACAGTTGAATCTTAAGAACTGACTCGTTTTAACAACAACTGAATCTTAAGATAAAACTCGTTTTAACAACAGTTGAATCTTAAGAACTGACTCGTTTTAATAACAGTTGAATCTTAAGATAAAACTCGTTTTAACAACAGTTGAATCTTAAAAACTGACTCGTTTTAACAACAGCTGAATTTTAAGATAAAACTCGTTTTAACAACAGTTGAATCTTAAGAACTGTCTCGTTTTAACAACAGTTGAATCTTAAGATAAACCTCGTTTTAACAACAGTTGAATCTTAACAACTGACTCGTTTTAACAACAGTTGAATCTTAAGATAAAACTCGTTTTAACAACAGTTGAATCTTAAGAACTGACTCGTTTTAACAACAGTTGAATCTTAAGATAAACTCGTTTTAACAACAGTTGAATTTTAAGAACTGACTCGTTTTAACAACAGCTGCATCTTAAGATAAAACTCGTATTAACAACAGTTGAATCATAAGAACTGACTCGTTTTAACAACAGTTGAATCTTAAGAACTGACTCGTTTTATAAACAGTTCAACCTTAAGAACTGACTCGTTTTAACAACAGTTGAATCTTAAAAACTGACTCGTTTTAACCGCAGCTGAATCTTATAATACAACTCTTTTTAACAACAGTTGAATCTTCAGATAAAACTCGTTTTAACAACAGATGATTCTCAAGAACTGACTCGTTTTAACAACAGTTGAATCTTAAGATAAAACTCGTTTTAGCAACAGTTGAATCTTAAGAACTGACTCGTAATTACAACAATTGAATCTTAAGATAACATTCGTTTTAACAACAGTTGCGTCTTAAGAACTGACTCGTTTTAACGACAGTTGAATCTTAAGATAAACCTCGTTTTAACAACGGTTGAATCTTAAGAACTGACTCGTTTTATCAACAGTTCAACCTTAAGAACTGACTCATTTTAACAACAGTTAAATCTTCAAATAAAACCCGTTTTAACAACAGTTGAATGTTAAGAACTGATTCGTTTTAACAACAGCTGAATCTTAAGAACTGACTCGTTTTAACAACAGTTGAATCTTAAGATAAAATTCGTTTTAACAACAGTTGAATCTTAAGAACTGATTCGTTTTAACAACAGTTCAAACTTAAGAACTGACTCGTTTTAACAACAGTTGAATCTTAAGATAAAACTCGTTTTAACAACAGTTGAATCTTAAGAACTGACTCGTTTTAATAACAGTTGAATCTTAAGATAAAACTCGTTTTAACAACAGTTGAATCTTAAAAACTGACTCGTTTTAACAAGAGCTGAATTTTAAGATAAAACTCGTTTTAACAACAGTTGAATCTTAAGAACTGACTCGTTTTATCAACAGTTCAACCTTAAGAACTGACTCGTTTTAACAACAGTTGAATCTTCAAATAAAACTCGTTTTAACAACAGTTGAATCTTAAGAACTGACTCGTTTTAACAACAGTTGAATCTTAAGATAAAACTCGTTTTAACAACAGCTGAATCTTAAGATTAAACTCATTTTAACAACAGTTGAATCTCAAGACAAAACCCGTTTTAACAACAGTTGAATCTTAAGAACTGACTCGTTTTAACAACAGTTGAATCTTAAGAACTGACTCGTTTTAACAACAACTGAATCTTAAGATAAAACTCGTTTTAACAACAGTTGAATCTTAAGAACTGACTCGTTTTAATAACAGTTGAATCTTAAGATAAAACTCGTTTTAACAACAGTTGAATCTTAAAAACTGACTCGTTTTAACAACAGCTGAATTTTAAGATAAAACTCGTTTTAACAACAGTTGAATCTTAAGAACTGTCTCGTTTTAACAACAGTTGAATCTTAAGATAAACCTCGTTTTAACAACAGTTGAATCTTAACAACTGACTCGTTTTAACAACAGTTGAATCTGAAGACAAAACACGTTTTAACAACAGTTGAATCTTAAGAACTGACTCGTTTTAACAACAGTTGAATCTTAAGATAAAACTCGTTTTAACAACAGTTGAATCTTAAGAACTGACTCGTTTTAACAACAGTTGAATCTTAAGATAAACTCGTTTTAACAACAGTTGAATTTTAAGAACTGACTCGTTTTAACAACAGCTGCATCTTAAGATAAAACTCGTATTAACAACAGTTGAATCATAAGAACTGACTCGTTTTAACAACAGTTGAATCTTAAGAACTGACTCGTTTTATAAACAGTTCAACCTTAAGAACTGACTCGTTTTAACAACAGTTGAATCTTAAAAACTGACTCGTTTTAACCGCAGCTGAATCTTATAATACAACTCTTTTTAACAACAGTTGAATCTTCAGATAAAACTCGTTTTAACAACAGATGATTCTCAAGAACTGACTCGTTTTAACAACAGTTGAATCTTAAGATAAAACTCGTTTTAGCAACAGTTGAATCTTAAGAACTGACTCGTAATAACAACAATTGAATCTTAAGATAACATTCGTTTTAACAACAGTTGCGTCTTAAGAACTGACTCGTTTTAACGACAGTTGAATCTTAAGATAAACCTCGTTTTAACAACGGTTGAATCTTAAGAACTGACTCGTTTTATCAACAGTTCAACCTTAAGAACTGACTCATTTTAACAACAGTTAAATCTTCAAATAAAACCCGTTTTAACAACAGTTGAATGTTAAGAACTGATTCGTTTTAACAACAGCTGAATCTTAAGAACTGACTCGTTTTAACAACAGTTGAATCTTAAGATAAAATTCGTTTTAACAACAGTTGAATCTTAAGAACTGATTCGTTTTAACAACAGTTCAAACTTAAGAACTGACTCGTTTTAACAACAGTTGAATCTTAAGATAAAACTCGTTTTAACAACAGTTGAATCTTAAGAACTGACTCGTTTTAATAACAGTTGAATCTTAAGATAAAACTCGTTTTAACAACAGTTGAATCTTAAAAACTGACTCGTTTTAACAAGACCTGAATTTTAAGATAAAACTCGTTTTAACAACAGTTGAATCTTAAGAACTGACTCGTTTTATCAACAGTTCAACCTTAAGAACTGACTCGTTTTAACAACAGTTGAATCTTCAAATAAAACTCGTTTTAACAACAGTTGAATCTTAAGAACTGACTCGTTTTAACAACAGTTGAATCTTAAGATAAAACTCGTTTTAACAACAGCTGAATCTTAAGATTAAACTCATTTTAACAACAGTTGAATCTCAAGACAAAACCCGTTTTAACAACAGTTGAATCTTAAGAACTGACTCGTTTTAACAACAGTTGAATCTTAAGAACTGACTCGTTTTAACAACAACTGAATCTTAAGATAAAACTCGTTTTAACAACAGTTGAATCTTAAGAACTGACTCGTTTTAATAACAGTTGAATCTTAAGATAAAACTCGTTTTAACAACAGTTGAATCTTAAAAACTGACTCGTTTTAACAACAGCTGAATTTTAAGATAAAACTCGTTTTAACAACAGTTGAATCTTAAGAACTGTCTCGTTTTAACAACAGTTGAATCTTAAGATAAACCTCGTTTTAACAACAGTTGAATCTTAACAACTGACTCGTTTTAACAACAGTTGAATCTGAAGACAAAACACGTTTTAACAACAGTTGAATCTTAAGAACTGACTCGTTTTAACAACAGTTGAATCTTAAGATAAAACTCGTTTTAACAACAGTTGAATCTTAAGAACTGACTCGTTTTAACAACAGTTGAATCTTAAGATAAACTCGTTTTAACAACAGTTGAATTTTAAGAACTGACTCGTTTTAACAACAGCTGCATCTTAAGATAAAACTCGTATTAACAACAGTTGAATCATAAGAACTGACTCGTTTTAACAACAGTTGAATCTTAAGAACTGACTCGTTTTATAAACAGTTCAACCTTAAGAACTGACTCGTTTTAACAACAGTTGAATCTTAAAAACTGACTCGTTTTAACCGCAGCTGAATCTTATAATACAACTCTTTTTAACAACAGTTGAATCTTCAGATAAAACTCGTTTTAACAACAGATGATTCTCAAGAACTGACTCGTTTTAACAACAGTTGAATCTTAAGATAAAACTCGTTTTAGCAACAGTTGAATCTTAAGAACTGACTCGTAATAACAACAATTGAATCTTAAGATAACATTCGTTTTAACAACAGTTGCGTCTTAAGAACTGACTCGTTTTAACGACAGTTGAATCTTAAGATAAACCTCGTTTTAACAACGGTTGAATCTTAAGAACTGACTCGTTTTATCAACAGTTCAACCTTAAGAACTGACTCATTTTAACAACAGTTAAATCTTCAAATAAAACCCGTTTTAACAACAGTTGAATGTTAAGAACTGATTCGTTTTAACAACAGCTGAATCTTAAGAACTGACTCGTTTTAACAACAGTTGAATCTTAAGATAAAATTCGTTTTAACAACAGTTGAATCTTAAGAACTGATTCGTTTTAACAACAGTTCAAACTTAAGAACTGACTCGTTTTAACAACAGTTGAATCTTAAGATAAAACTCGTTTTAACAACAGTTGAATCTTAAGAACTGTCTCGTTTTAACAACAGTTGAATCTTAAGAACTGACTCGTTTTAACAACAGTTGAATCTTAAGATAAAACTCGTTTTAACAACAGTTGAATCTTAAGAACTGACTCGTTTTAACAACAGTTGAATCTTAAGATAAAACTCGTTTTAACAACAGTTGAATCTTAAGAACTGACTCGTTTTAACAACAGTTGAATATTAAGAACTGATTCGTTTTAACAGCAGTTGAATCTTAATATAAAACTCGTTTTAACAACAGTTGAATCTTAAGATAAACCTCGTTTTAACAACGGTTGAATCTTAAGAACTGACTCGTTTTATCAACAGTTCAACCTTAAGAACTGACTCATTTTAACAACAGTTGAATCTTCAAATAAAACTCGTTTTAACAACAGTTGAATGTTAAGAACTGATTCGTTTTAACAACAGCTGAATCTTAAGATAAACTCGTTTTAACAACAGTTGAATCTTAAGATAAACCTCGTTTTAACAACAGTTTAATCTTAAGAACTGACTCGTTTTAACAACAGTTGAATCTTAAGATAAAATTCGTTTTAACAACAGTTGAATCTTAAGAACTGATTCGTTTTAACAACAGTTCAAACTTAAGAACTGACTCGTTTTAACAACAGTTGAATCTTAAGAACTGTCTCGTTTTAACAACAGTTGAATCTTAAGAACTTACTCGTTTTAACAACAGTTGAATCTTATGATAAAACTCATTTTAACAACAGTTGATTCTTAAGATAAAACTCGTTTTAACAACAGTTGAATCTTAAGAACTGACTCGTTTTAACAACAGTTGAATCTTAAGATAAAACTCGTTTTAACAGCAGTTGAATCTTAAGAACTGACTCGTTTTAACAACAGTTGAATCTTAAGAACTGACTCGTTTTATAAACAGTTCAACCTTAAGAACTGACTCGTTTTAACAACAGTTGAATATTAAGAACTGATTCGTTTTAACAGCAGTTGAATCTTAATATAAAACTCGTTTTAACAACAGTTGAATCTTAAGATAAAACTAGTTTTAACAACAGTTGAATCTTAAGAACTGACTCGTTTTAATAACAGTTGAATCTTAAGATAGAACTCGTTTTAACAACAGTTGAATCTTAAGAACTGACTCGTTTTAACAACAGCTGAATTTTAAGATAAAACTCGTTTTAACAACAGTTGAATCTTAATAACTGACTTGTTTTATCAACAGTTCAACCTTAAGAACTGACTCATTTTAACAACAGTTGAATCTTCAAATAAAACTCGTTTTAACAACAGTTGAATGTTAAGAACTGAATCGTTTTAACAACAGCTGAATCTTAAGAGAAACTCGTTTTAACAACAGTTGAATCTTAAGATAAAATCCGTTTTAACAATAGTTGAATCTTAAGAACTGATTCGTTTTAACAACAGTTCAAACTTAAGAACTGACTCGTTTTAACAACAGCTGAATCTTAAGATGAAACTCGTTTTAACAACAGTTGAATCTTAAGAACTGACTCATTTTAACAACAGTTGAATCTTAAGATAAAATTTCATTTTAACAACAGTTGAATCTTGAAATAAAACTCGTTTTAACAACAGTTGAATCTTAAGAACTGACTCGTTTTAACAACAGTTGAATCTTAAGAACTGACTCGTTTTAACAACAATTCAACCTTAAGAACTGACTCGTTTTAACAACAGTTGAATCTTAAGAACTGACTCGTTTTAACAACAGTTGAATCTTCAAATAAAACTCGTTTTAACAACAGTTGAATCTTAAGAACTGACTCGTTTTAACAACAGTTGAGTCTTAAGATAAAACTCGTTTTAACAACAGTTGAATCTTAAGAACTGACTCGTTTTAACAACAGCTGAATCTTAAGATAAAACTCGTTTTAACAACAGTTGAATCTTAAGAACTGACTCGTTTTAACAACAGTTCAACCTTAAGAACTGACTCGTTTTAACAACTGTTGAATCTTCAAATAAAACTCGTTTTAACAACAGTTGAATCTTAAGAATTGACTCGTTTTAACAACAATTAAATCTTAAGAACTGATTCGTTTTAACAAAAGTTGAGTCTTAAGATAAAACTCGTTTTAACAACAGTTGAATCTTAAGTACTGACTCGTTTTAACAACAGTTGAATCTTAAGATAAAATTCGTTTTAACAACAGTTGAATCTTAAGAACTGATTCGTTTTAACAACAGTTCAAACTTAAGAACAGACTCGTATTAACAACAGTTGAATCTTATTATAAAACTCATTTTAACAACAGTTCAACCTTAAGAACTGACTCGTTTTAACAACAGTTGAATCTTCAAGTAAACCTCGTTTTAACAACAGTTGCATCTTAAGAACTGGCTCGTTTAAACAACAGTTGAATCTTAAGATAAAACTCGTTTTAACAACAGTTGAATCTTAAGAACTGACTCGTTTTAACAACAGTTGAATCTTCAAATAAAACTCGTTTTAACAACAGTTGAATCTTAAGAACTGACTCGTTTTAACAACAGTTGAATCTTAAGATAAAACTCGTTTTAACAACAGTTGAATCTTAAGAACTAATTCGTTTTAACAACAGTTCAAACTTAAGAACAGACTCGTATTAACAACAGTTGAATCTTATTATAAAACTCATTTTAACAAAAGTTCAACCTTAAGAACTGACTCGTTTTAACAACAGTTGAATCTTCAAATAAACCTCGTTTTAACAACAGTTGCATCTTAAGAACTGGCTCGTTTAAACAACAGTTGAATCTTAAGATAAAACTCGTTTTAACAACAGTTGAATCTTAAGAACTGACTCGTTTTAACAACAGTTGAATCTTCAAATAAAACTCGTTTTAACAACAGTTGAATCTTAAGAACTGACTCGTTTTAACAGCAGTCCAACCTTAAGAACTGACTCGTTTTAACAACAGTTGAATCTTCAAATAAAACTCGTTTTAACAACAGTTGAATCTTAAGAATTGACTCGTTTTAACAACAGTTGAATCTTAAGACAAAACCCGTTTTAACAACAGTTGAATCTTAAGAACTGACTCGTTTTAACAACAGTTGAATCTTAAGATAAAACTCGTTTTAACAACAGTTGAATCTTAAGAACTGACTCGTTTTAACAACAGTTGAATCTTAAGATAAACTCGTTTTAACAACAGTTGAATTTTAAGAACTGACTCGTTTTAACAACAGCTGCATCTTAAGATAAAACTCGTATTAACAACAGTTGAATCATAAGAACTGACTCGTTTTAACAACGGTTGAATCTTAAGAACTGACTCGTTTTATAAACAGTTCAACCTTAAGAACTGACTCGTTTTAACAACAGTTGAATCTTAAAAACTGACTCGTTTTAACCGCAGCTGAATCTTATAATACAACTCTTTTTAACAACAGTTGAATCTTCAGATAAAACTCGTTTTAACAACAGATGATTCTCAAGAACTGACTCGTTTTAACAACAGTTGAATCTTAAGATAAAACTCGTTTTAGCAACAGTTGAATCTTAAGAACTGACTCGTAATAACAACAATTGAATCTTAAGATAACATTCGTTTTAACAACAGTTGCGTCTTAAGAACTGACTCGTTTTAACGACAGTTGAATCTTAAGATAAACCTCGTTTTAACAACGGTTGAATCTTAAGAACTGACTCGTTTTATCAACAGTTCAACCTTAAGAACTGACTCATTTTAACAACAGTTAAATCTTCAAATAAAACCCGTTTTAACAACAGTTGAATGTTAAGAACTGATTCGTTTTAACAACAGCTGAATCTTAAGAACTGACTCGTTTTAACAACAGTTGAATCTTAAGATAAAATTCGTTTTAACAACAGTTGAATCTTAAGAACTGATTCGTTTTAACAACAGTTCAAACTTAAGAACTGATTCGTTTTAACAACAGTTGAATCTTAAGATAAAACTCGTTTTAACAACAGTTGAATCTTAAGAACTGTCTCGTTTTAACAACAGTTGAATCTTAAGAACTGACTCGTTTTAACAACAGTTGAATCTTAAGATAAAACTCGTTTTAACAACAGTTGAATCTTAAGAACTGACTCGTTTTAACAACAGTTGAATCTTAAGATAAAACTCGTTTTAACAACAGTTGAATCTTAAGAACTGACTCGTTTTAACAACAGTTGAATATTAAGAACTGATTCGTTTTAACAGCAGTTGAATCTTAATATAAAACTCGTTTTAACAACAGTTGAATCTTAAGATAAAACGTGTTTTAACAACAGTTGAATCTTAAGAACTGACTCGTTTTAATAACAGTTGAATCTTAAGATAGAACTCGTTTTAACAATAGTTGAATCTTAAGAACTGACTCGTTTTAACAACAGCTGAATTTTAAGATAAAACTCGTTTTAACAACAGTTGAATCTTAAGAACTGACTCGTTTTATCAACAGTTCAACCTTAAGAACTGACTCATTTTAACAACAGTTGAAACTTCAAATAAAACTCGTTTTAACAACAGTTGAATGTTAAGAACTGAATCGTTTTAACAACAGCTGAATCTTAAGATAAACTCGTTTTAACAACAGTTAAATCTTAAGATAAATCTCGTTTTAACAACAGTTTAATCTTAAGAACTGAATCGTTTTAACAACAGTTGAATCTTAAGATAAAATTCGTTTTAACAATAGTTGAATCTTAAGAACTGATTCGTTTTAACAACAGTTCAAACTTAAGAACTGACTCGTTTTAACAACAGCTGAATCTTAAGATGAAACTCGTTTTAACAACAGTTGAATCTTAAGAACTGACTCATTTTAACAACAGTTGAATCTTAAGATAAAACATCATTTTAACAACAGTTGAATCTTAAAATAAAACTCGTTTTAACAACAGTTGAACCTTAAGAACTGACTCGTTTTAACAACAGTTGAATCTTAAGAACTGACTCGTTTTAACAATTCAACCTTAAGAACTGACTCGTTTTAACAACAGTTGAATCTTAAGAACTGACTCGTTTTAACAACAGTTGAATCTTAAGAACTGACTCGTTTTAACAACAGTTCAACCTTAAGAACTGACTCGTTTTAACAACTGTTGAATCTTAAGAATTGACTCGTTTTAACAACAATTAAATCTTAAGACAAAACCCGTTTTAACAACAGTTGAATCTTAAGAACTGACTCGTTATAACAACAGTTGAATCTAAAGATAAAATTCGTTTTAACAACAGTTGAATCTTAAGAACTGATTCGTTTTAACAACAGTTCAAACTTAAGAACAGACTCGTATTAACAACAGTTGGATCTTATTATAAAACTCATTTTAACAACAGTTCAACCTTAAGAACTGACTCGTTTTAACAACAGTTGAATCTTCAAATAAACCTCGTTTTAACAACAGTTGCATCTTAAGAACTGGCTCGTTTAAACAACAGTTGAATCTTAAGATAAAACTCGTTTTAACAACAGTTGAATCTTAAGAACTGACTCGTTTTAACAACAGTTGAATCTTAAGATAAAATTCGTTTTAACAACAGTTGAATCTTAAGAACTAATTCGTTTTAACAACAGTTCAAACTTAAGAACAGACTCGTATTAACAACAGTTGAATCTTATTATAAAACTCATTTTAACAACAGTTCAACCTTAAGAACTGACTCGTTTTAACAACAGTTGAATCTTCAAATAAACCTCGTTTTAACAACAGTTGCATCTTAAGAACTGGCTCATTTAAACAACAGTTGAATCTTAAGATAAAACACGTTTTAACAACAGTTGAATCTTAAGAACTGACTCGTTTTAACAACAGTTGAATCTTCAAATAAAACTCGTTTTAACAACAGTTGAATCTTAAGAACTGACTCGTTTTAACAACAGTTCAACCTTAAGAACTGACTCGTTTTAACAACAGTTGAATCTTCAAATAAAACTCGTTTTAACAACAGTTGAATCTTAAGAATTGACTCGTTTTAACAACAGTTGAATCTTAAGACAAAACCCGTTTTAACAACAGTTGAATCTTAAGAACTGACTCGTTTTAACAACAGTTGAATCTTAAGATAAAACTCGTTTTAACAACAGTTGAATCTTAAGAACTGACTCGTTTTAACAACAGTTGAATCTTAAGATAAACTCGTTTTAACAACAGTTGAATCTTAAGAACTGACTCGTTTTAACAACAGCTGAATCTTAAGATAAAACTCGTATTAACAACAGTTGAATCTTAAGAACTGACTCGTTTTATCAAGAGTTCAACCTTAAGAACTGACTCGTTTTAACAACAGTTGAATCTTCAAATAAAACTCGTTTTAACAACAGTTGAATCTTAAGAACTGACTCGTTTTAACAACAGTTGAATCTTAAGATAAAACTCGTTTTAACAACAGCTGAATCTTAAGATTAAACTCATTTTAACAACAGTTGAATCTCAAGACAAAACCCCTTTTAACAACAGTTGAATCTTAAGAACTGACTCGTTTTAACAACAGTTGAATCTTAAGATAAAACTCGTTTTAACAACAGTTGAATCTTAAGAACTGACTCGTTTTAACAACAGTTGAATCTTAAGATAAAACTCGTTTTAACAACAGTTGAATCTTAAGAAGTGACTCGTTTTAACAACAGTTGAATCTTAAGAACTGACTCGTTTTATAAACATTTCAACCTTAAGAACTGACTCGTTTTAACAACAACTGAATCTTAAGATTAAACTCGTTTTAACAACAGTTGAATCTTAAGAACTGTCTCGTTTTAACAACAGTTGAATCTTAAGATAAACCTCGTTTTAACAACAGTTTAATCTTAACAACTGACTCGTTTTAACAACAGTTGAATCTTAAGATAAAATTCGTTTTAACAACAGTTGAATCATAAGAACTGATTCGTTTTAACAACAGTTCAAACTTAAGGACTGACTCGTTTTAACAACAGTTGAATCTTATGATAAAACTCATTTTAACAACAGTTGAATCTTAAGAACTGATTCGTTTTAACAACAGATGAATCTTAAGATAAACCTCGTTTTAACAAAAGTTGAATCTTAAGAACTGGCTCGTTTTAACAACAGTTGAATCTTAAGAACTGTCTCGTTTTAACAACAGTTGAATCTTAAGAACTGACTCGTTTTAACAACAGTTGAATCTTAAGATAAAACTCGTTTTAACAACAGTTGAATCTTAAGAACTAACTCGTTTTAACAACAGTTGAATCTTAAGATAAAACTCGTTTTAACAACAGTTGAATCTTAAGAACTGACTCGTTTTAACAACAGTTGAATCTTAAGAACTGACTCGTTTTATAAACAGTTCAACCTTAAGAACTGACTCGTTTTACCAACAGATGAATCTTCAAATAAAACTCGTTTTAACAACAGTTGAATATTAAGAACTGACTCGTTTTAACAGCAGTTGAACCTTAATATAAAACTCATTTTAACAACAGTTGAATCTTAAGAACTGATTCGTTTTAACAACAGATGAATATTAAGATAAACCTCGTTTTAACAACAGTTGCATCTTAAGAACTGGCTCGTTTAACAACAGTTGAATCTTATGATAAAACCCATTTTAACAACAGTTGAATCTTAAGAACTGACTCGTTTTAACAACAGTTGAATCTTAAGATAAAACTCGTTTTAACAACAGTTGAATCTTAAGAACTGACTCGTTTTAACAACAGTTGAATCTTAAGAACTTACTCGTTTTATAAACAGTTCAACCTTAAGAACTGACTCGTTTTAACAACAGTTGAATCTTCAAATAAAACTCGTTTTAACAACAGTTGAATATTAAGAACTGACTCGTTTTAACAGCAGTTGAATCTTAATATAAAACTCGTTTTAACAACAGTTGAATCTTAAGAACTGACTCGTTTTAATAACAGTTGAATCTTAAGATAAAACTCGTTTTAACAACAGTTGAATCTTAAAAACTGACTCGTTTTAACAAGAGCTGAATTTTAAGATAAAACTCGTTTTAACAACAGTTGAATCTTAAGAACTGACTCGTTTTATCAACAGTTCAACCTTAAGAACTGACTCGTTTTAACAACAGTTGAATCTTCAAATAAAACTCGTTTTAACAACAGTTGAATCTTAAGAACTGACTCGTTTTAACAACAGTTGAATCTTAAGATAAAACTCGTTTTAACAACAGCTGAATCTTAAGATTAAACTCATTTTAACAACAGTTGAATCTCAAGACAAAACCCGTTTTAACAACAGTTGAATCTTAAGAACTGACTCGTTTTAACAACAGTTGAATCTTAAGAACTGACTCGTTTTAACAACAACTGAATCTTAAGATAAAACTCGTTTTAACAACAGTTGAATCTTAAGAACTGACTCGTTTTAATAACAGTTGAATCTTAAGATAAAACTCGTTTTAACAACAGTTGAATCTTAAAAACTGACTCGTTTTAACAACAGCTGAATTTTAAGATAAAACTCGTTTTAACAACAGTTGAATCTTAAGAACTGTCTCGTTTTAACAACAGTTGAATCTTAAGATAAACCTCGTTTTAACAACAGTTGAATCTTAACAACTGACTCGTTTTAACAACAGTTGAATCTTAAGATAAAACTCGTTTTAACAACAGTTGAATCTTAAGAACTGACTCGTTTTAACAACAGTTGAATCTTAAGATAAAACTCGTTTTAACAACAGTTGAATCTTAAGAACTGACTCGTTTTAACAACAGTTGAATCTTAAGAACTGACTCGTTTTATAAACAGTTCAACCTTAAGAACTGACTCGTTTTAACAACAGTTGAATCTTCAAATAAAACTCGTTTTAACAACAGTTGAATATTAAGAACTGACTCGTTTTAACAACAGTTGAATCTTAAGATAAAACTCGTTTTAACAACAGTTGAATCTTAAGAACTGACTCGTTTTAACAACAGCTGAATTTTAAGATAAAACTCGTTTTAACAACAGTTGAATCTTAAGAACTGTCTCGTTTTAACAACAGTTGAATCTTAAGATAAACCTCGTTTTAACAACAGTTTAATCTTAACAACTGACTCGTTTTAACAACAGTTGAATCTTAAGATAAAATTCGTTTTAACAACAGTTGAATCTTAAGAACTGATTCGTTTTAACAACAGTTCAAACTTAAGAACTGACTCGTTTTAACAACAGTTGAATCTTCAGATAAAACTCGTTTTAACAACAGATGATTCTCAAGAACTGACTCGTTTTAACAACAGTTGAATCTTAAGATAAAACTCGTTTTAGCAACAGTTGAATCTTAAGAACTGACTCGTAATAACAACAATTGAATCTTAAGATAACATTCGTTTTAACAACAGTTGCGTCTTAAGAACTGACTCGTTTTAACGACAGTTGAATCTTAAGATAAACCTCGTTTTAACAACGGTTGAATCTTAAGAACTGACTCGTTTTATCAACAGTTCAACCTTAAGAACTGACTCATTTTAACAACAGTTGAACCTTCAAATAAAACCCGTTTTAACAACAGTTGAATGTTAAGAACTGATTCGTTTTAACAACAGCTGAATCTTAAGATAAACTCGTTTTAACAACAGTTGAATCTTAAGATAAACCTCGTTTTAACAACAGTTTAATCTTAAGAACTGACTCGTTTTAACAACAGTTGAATCTTAAGATAAAATTCGTTTTAACAACAGTTGAATCTTAAGAACTGATTCGTTTTAACAACAGTTCAAACTTAAGAACTGACTCGTTTTAACAACAGTTGAATCTTAAGATAAAACTCGTTTTAACAACAGTTGAATCTTAAGAACTGATTCGTATTAACAACAGTTGAATATTAAGATAAAACTCGTTTTAACAACAGTTAAATCTTAAGAACTGACTCGTTTTAACAACAGTTGAATCTTAAGATAAAACTCGTTTTAACAACAGTTGAATCTTAAGAACTGTCTCGTTTTAACAACAGTTGAATCTTAAGAACTGACTCGTTTTAACAACAGTTGAATCTTAAGATAAAACTCGTTTTAACAACAGTTGAATCTTAAGAACTGACTCGTTTTAACAACAGATGAATCTTAAGATAAAACTCGTTTTAACAACAGTTGAATCTTAAGAACTGACTCGTTTTAACAACAGTTGAATCTTAAGAACTGATTCGTTTTAACAGCAGTTGAATCTTAATATAAAACTCGTTTTAACAACAGTTGAATCTTAAGATAAAACGTGTTTTAACAACAGTTGAATCTTAAGAACTGACTCGTTTTAATAACAGTTGAATCTTAAGATAGAACTCGTTTTAACAACAGTTGAATCTTATGAACTGACTCATTTTAACAACAGTTGAATCTTAAAATAAAACTCGTTTTAACGACAGTTGAATCTTAAGAACTGACTCGTTTTAACAACAGTTGAATCTTAAGAACTGACTCGTTTTAACAACAGTTGAATCTTAAGAGAAAACTCGTTTTAATAACAGTTGAATCTTAAGAACTGACTCGTTTTAACAACAGCTGAATCTTAAGATAAAACTCGTTTTCACAACAGTTGAATCTTAAGAACTGACTCGTTTTAACAACAGTTCAACCTTAAGAACTGACTCGTTTTAACAACTGTTGAATCTTCAAATAAAACTCGTTTTAACAACAGTTGAATCTTAAGATAAACCTCGTTTTAACAACAGTTTAATCTTAAGAACTGACTCGTTTTAACAACAGTTGAATCTTAAGATAAAATTCGTTTTAACAACAGTTGAATCTTAAGAACTGATTCGTTTTAACAACAGTTCAAACTTAAGAACTGACTCGTTTTAACAACAGTTGAATCTTAAGATAAAACTCGTTTTAACAACAGTTGAATCTTAAGAACTGATTCGTATTAACAACAGTTGAATATTAAGATAAAACTCGTTTTAACAACAGTTAAATCTTAAGAACTGACTCGTTTTAACAACAGTTGAATCTTAAGATAAAACTCGTTTTAACAACAGTTGAATCTTAAGAACTGTCTCGTTTTAACAACAGTTGAATCTTAAGAACTGACTCGTTTTAACAACAGTTGAATCTTAAGATAAAACTCGTTTTAACAACAGTTGAATCTTAAGAACTGACTCGTTTTAACAACAGATGAATCTTAAGATAAAACTCGTTTTAACAACAGTTGAATCTTAAGAACTGACTCGTTTTAACAACAGTTGAATCTTAAGAACTGACTCGTTTTATAAACAGTTCAACCTTAAGAACTGACTCGTTTTAACAACAGTTGAATATTAAGAACTGATTCGTTTTAACAGCAGTTGAATCTTAATATAAAACTCGTTTTAACAACAGCTGAATTTTAAGATAAAACTCGTTTTAACAACAGTTGAATCTTAAGAACTGACTCGTTTTATCAACAGTTCAACCTTAAGACCTGACTCATTTTAACAACAGTTGAAACTTCAAATAAAACTCGTTTTAACAACAGTTGAATGTTAAGAACTGAATCGTTTTAACAACAGCTGAATCTTAAGATAAACTCGTTTTAACAACAGTTGAATCTTAAGATAAATCTCGTTTTAACAACAGTTTAATCTTAAGAACTGAATCGTTTTAACAACAGTTGAATCTTAAGATAAAATTCGTTTTAACAATAGTTGAATCTTAAGAACTGATTCGTTTTAACAACAGTTCAAACTTAAGAACTGACTCGTTTTAACAACAGCTGAATCTTAAGATGAAACTCGTTTTAACAACAGTTGAATCTTAAGAACTGACTCATTTTAACAACAGTTGAATCTTAAGATAAAACATCATTTTAACAACAGTTGAATCTTAAAATAAAACTCGTTTTAACAACAGTTGAATCTTAAGAACTGACTCGTTTTAACAACAGTTGAATCTTAAGAACTGACTCGTTTTAACAACAATTCAACCTTAAGAACTGACTCGTTTTAACAACAGTTGAATCTTAAGAACTGACTCGTTTTAACAACAGTTGAATCTTCAAATAAAACTCGTTTTAACAACAGTTGAATCTTAAGAACTGACTCGTTTTAACAACAGATGAATCTTAAGATAAAACTCGTTTTAACAACAGTTGAATCTTAAGAACTGACTCGTTTTAACAACAGCTGAATCTTAAGATAAAACTCGTTTTCACAACAGTTGAATCTTAAGAACTGACTCGTTTTAACAACAGTTCAACCTTAAGAACTGACGCGTTTTAACAACTGTTGAATCTTCAAATAAAACTCGTTTTAACAACAGTTGAATCTTAAGAATTGACTCGTTTTAACAACAATTAAATCTTAAGACAAAACCCGTTTTAACAACAGTTGAATCTTAAGAACTGACTCGTTTTAACAACAGTTGAATCTAAAGATAAAATTCGTTTTAACAACAGTTGAATCTTAAGAACTGATTCGTTTTAACAACAGTTCAAACTTAAGAACAGACTCGTATTAACAACAGTTGGATCTTATTATAAAACTCATTTTAACAACAGTTCAACCTTAAGAACTGACTCGTTTTAACACCAGTTGAATCTTCAAATAAACCTCGTTTTAACAACAGTTGCATCTTAAGAACTTGCTCGTTTAAACAACAGATGAATCTTAAGATAAAACCCGTTTTAACAACAGTTGAATCTTAAGAACTGACTCGTTTTAACAACAGTTGAATCTTAAGAACTGACTCGTTTTAACAACAGTTGAATCTTAAGATAAAATTCGTTTTATCAACAGTTGAATCTTAAGAACTAATTCGTTTTAACAACAGTTCAAACTTAAGAACAGACTCGTATTAACAACAGTTGAATCTTATTATAAAACTCATTTTAACAACAGTTCAACCTTAAGAACTGACTCGTTTTAACAACAGTTGAATCTTCAAATAAACCTCGTTTTAACAACAGTTGAATCTTAAGAACTGATTCGTTTTAACAACAGTTGAATCTTAAGATAAAACACGTTTTAACAACAGTTGAATCTTAAGAACTGACTCGTTTTAACAACA
Organism: Eledone cirrhosa; assembly: GCA_964016885.1. NCBI lineage: Eukaryota > Metazoa > Mollusca > Cephalopoda > Octopoda > Eledonidae > Eledone > Eledone cirrhosa. Next base: position 24,315,554 of record OZ024744.1, read on the forward strand.
GTTGAATCTTCAAATAAAACTCGTTTTAACAACAGTTGAATCTTAAGAACTGACTCGTTTTAACAACAGTTCAACCTTAAGAACTGACTCGTTTTAACAACAGTTGAATCTTCAAATAAAACTCGTTTTAACAACAGTTGAATCTTAAGAATTGACTCGTTTTAACAACAGTTGAATCTTAAGACAAAACCCGTTTTAACAACAGTTGAATCTTAAGAACTGACTCGTTTTAACAACAGTTGAATCTTAAGATAAAACTCGTTTTAACAACAGTTGAATCTTAAGAACTGACTCGTTTTAACAACAGTTGAATCTTAAGATAAACTCGTGTTAACAACAGTTGAATCTTAAGAACTGACTCGTTTTAACAACAGCTGAATCTTAAGATAAAACTCGTATTGACAACAGTTGAATCTTAAGAACTGACTCGTTTTATCAACAGTTCAACCTTAAGAACTGACTCGTTTTAACAACAGTTGAATCTTCAAATAAAACTCGTTTTAACAACAGTTGAATCTTAAGAACTGACTCGTTTTAACAACAGTTGAATCTTAAGATAAAACTCGTTTTAACAACAGCTGAATCTTAAGATTAAACTCATTTTAACAACAGTTGAATCTCAAGACAAAACCCGTTTTAACAACAGTTGAATCTTAAGAACTGACTCGTTTTAACAACAGTTGAATCTTAAGAACTGACTCGTTTTAACAACAACTGAATCTTAAGATTAAACTCGTTTTAACAACAGTTGAATCTTAAGAACTGTCTCGTTTTAACAACAGTTGAATCTTAAGATAAACCTCGTTTTAACAACAGTTTAATCTTAACAACTGACTCGTTTTAACAACAGTTGAATCTTAAGATAAAATTCGTTTTAACAACAGTTGAATCTTAAGAACTGATTCGTTTTAACAACAGTTCAAACTTAAGGACTGACTCGTTTTAACAACAGTTGAATCTTATGATAAAACTCATTTTAACAACAGTTGAATCTTAAGAACTGATTCGTTTTAACAACAGATGAATCTTAAGATAAACCTCGTTTTAACAAAAGTTGAATCTTAAGAACTGGCTCGTTTTAACAACAGTTGAATCTTAAGAACTGACTCGTTTTAACAACAGTTGAATCTTAAGATAAAACTCGTTTTAACAACAGTTGAATCTTAAGAACTGACTCGTTTTAACAACAGTTGAATCTTAAGAACAGACTCGTTTTATAAACAGTTCAACCTTAAGAACTGACTCGTTTTAACAACAGTTGAATCTTCAAATAAAACCCGTTTTAACAACAGTTGAATATTAAGAACTGACTCGTTTTAACAGCAGTTGAACCTTAATATAAAACTCATTTTAACAACAGTTGAATCTTAAGAACTGATTCGTTTTAACAACAGATGAATCTTAAGATAAACCTCGTTTTAACAACAGTTGCATCTTAAGAACTGGCTCGTTTAACAACAGTTGAATCTTATGATAAAACCCATTTTAACAACAGTTGAATCTTAAGAACTGACTCGTTTTAACAACAGTTGAATCTTAAGATAAAACTCGTTTTAACAACAGTTGAATCTTAAGAACTGACTCGTTTTAACAACAGTTGAATCTTAAGAACTGACTCGTTTTATAAACAGTTCAACCTTAAGAACTGACTCGTTTTAACAACAGTTGAATCTTCAAATAAAACTCGTTTTAACAACAGTTGAATATTAAGAACTGACTCGTTTTAACAGCAGTTGAATCTTAATATAAAACTCGTTTTAACAACAGTTGAATCTTAAGAACTGACTCGTTTTAATAACAGTTGAATCTTAAGATAAAACTCGTTTTAACAACAGTTGAATCTTAAGAACTGACTCGTTTTATCAACAGTTCAACCTTAAGAACTGACTCGTTTTAACAACAGTTGAATCTTCAAATAAAACTCGTTTTAACAACAGTTGAATCTTAAGAACTGACTCGTTTTAACAACAGTTGAATCTTAAGATAAAACTCGTTTTAACAACAGCTGAATCTTAAGATTAAACTCATTTTAACAACAGTTGAATCTCAAGACAAAGCCCGTTTTAACAACAGTTGAATCTTAAGAACTGACTCGTTTTAACAACAGTTGAATCTTAAGAACTGACTCGTTTTAACAACAACTGAATCTTAAGATTAAACTCGTTTTAACAACAGTTGAATCTTAAGAACTGTCTCGTTTTAACAACAGTTGAATCTTAAGACAAAACCCGTTTTAACAACAGTTGAATCTTAAGAACTGACTCGTTTTAACAACAGTTGAATCTTCAAATAAAACTCGTTTTAACAACAGTTGAATCTTAAGAACTGACTCGTTTTAACAACAGTTCAACCTTAAGAACTGACTCGTTTTAACAACAGTTGAATCTTCAAATAAACCTCGTGTTAACAACAGTTGCATCTTAAGAACTGGCTCATTTAAACAACAGTTGAATCTTAAGATAAAACACGTTTTAACAACAGTTGAATCTTAAGAACTGACTCGTTTTAACAACAGTTGAATCTTCAAATAAAACTCGTTTTAACAACAGTTGAATCTTAAGAACTGACTCGTTTTAACAACAGTTCAACCTTAAGAACTGACTCGTTTTAACAACAGTTGAATCTTCAAATAAAACTCGTTTTAACAACAGTTGAATCTTAAGAATTGACTCGTTTTAACAACAGTTGAATCTTAAGACAAAACCCGTTTTAACAACAGTTGAATCTTAAGAACTGACTCGTTTTAACAACAGTTGAATCTTAAGATAAAACTCGTTTTAACAACAGTTGAATCTTAAGAACTGACTCGTTTTAACAACAGTTGAATCTTAAGATAAAACTCGTTTTAACAACAGCTGAATCTTAAGATTAAACTCATTTTAACAACAGTTGAATCTCAAGACAAAACCCGTTTTAACAACAGTTGAATCTTAAGAACTGACTCGTTTTAACAACAGTTGAATCTTAAGAACTGACTCGTTTTAACAACAACTGAATCTTAAGATTAAACTCGTTTTAACAACAGTTGAATCTTAAGAACTGTCTCGTTTTAACAACAGTTGAATCTTAAGATAAACCTCGTTTTAACAACAGTTTAATCTTAACAACTCACTCGTTTTAACAACAGTTGAATCTTAAGATAAAATTCGTTTTAACAACAGTTGAATCTTAAGAACTGATTCGTTTTAACAACAGTTCAAACTTAAGGACTGACTCGTTTTAACAACAGTTGAATCTTATGATAAAACTCATTTTAACAACAGTTGAATCTTAAGAACTGATTCGTTTTAACAACAGATGAATCTTAAGATAAACCTCGTTTTAACAAAAGTTGAATCTTAAGAACTGGCTCGTTTTAACAACAGTTGAATCTTAAGAACTGTCTCGTTTTAACAACAGTTGAATCTTAAGAACTGACTCGTTTTAACAACAGTTGAATCTTATGATATAACCCATTTTAACAACAGTTGAATCTTAAGATAAAACTCGTTTTAACAACAGTTGAATCTTAATAACTGACTCGTTTTAACAACAGTTGAATCTTAAGATAAAACTCGTTTTAACAACAGTTGAATCTTAAGAACTGACTCGTTTTAACAACAGTTGAATCTTAAGAACTGACTCGTTTTATAAACAGTTCAACCTTAAGAACTGACTCGTTTTAACAACAGTTGAATCTTCAAATAAAACCCGTTTTAACAACAGTTGAATATTAAGAACTGACTCGTTTTAACAGCAGTTGAACCTTAATATAAAACTCATTTTAACAACAGTTGAATCTCAAGACAAAACCCGTTTTAACAACAGTTGAATCTTAAGAACTGACTCGTTTTAACAACAGTTGAATCTTAAGAACTGACTCGTTTTAACAACAGTTGAATCTTAAGAACTGTCTCGTTTTAACAACAGTTGAATCTTAAGATAAACCTCGTTTTAACAACAGTTTAATCTTAACAACTGACTCGTTTTAACAACAGTTGAATCTTAAGATAAAATTCGTTTTAACAACAGTTGAATCTTAAGAACTGATTCGTTTTAACAACAGTTCAAACTTAAGAACTGACTCGTTTTAACAACAGTTGAATCTTATGATAAAACTCATTTTAACAACAGTTGAATCTTAAGAACTGATTCGTTTTAACAACAGATGAATCTTAAGATAAACCTCGCTTTAACAAAAGTTGAATCTTAAGAACTGGCTCGTTTTAACAACAGTTGAATCTTAAGAACTGTCTCGTTTTAACAACACTTGAATCTTAAGAACTGACTCGTTTTAACAACAGTTGAATCTTATGATAAAACCCATTTTAACAACAGTTGAATCTTAAGATAAAACTCGTTTTAACAACAGTTGAATCTTAAGAACTGACTCGTTTTAACAACAGTTGAATCTTAAGATAAAACTCGTTTTAACAACAGTTGAATCTTAAGAACTGACTCGTTTTAACAACATTTGAATCTTAAGAATTGACTCGTTTTATAAACAGTTCAACCTTAAGAACTGACTCGTTTTAACAACAGTTGAATCTTCAAATAAAACTCGTTTTAACAACAGTTGAATATTAAGAACTGACTCGCTTTAACAGCCGTTGAATCTTAATATAAAACTCGTTTTAACAACAGTTGAATCTTAAGAACTGACTCGTTTTAATAACAGTTGAATCTTAAGATAAAACTCGTTTTAACAACAGTTGAATCTTAAGAACTGACTCGTTTTAACAACAGCTGAATTTTAAGATAAAACTCGTTTTAACAACAGTTGAATCTTAAGAACTGACTCGTTTTAACAGCAGTTGAACCTTAATATAAAACTCATTTTAACAACAGTTGAATCTCAAGACAAAACCCGTTTTAACAACAGTTGAATCTTAAGAACTGACTCGTTTTAACAACAGTTGAATCTTAAGAACTGACTCGTTTTAACAACAGTTGAATCTTAAGAACTGTCTCGTTTTAACAACAGTTGAATCTTAAGATAAACCTCGTTTTAACAACAGTTTAATCTTAACAACTGACTCGTTTTAACAACAGTTGAATCTTAAGATAAAATTCGTTTTAACAACAGTTGAATCTTAAGAACTGATTCGTTTTAACAACAGTTCAAACTTAAGAACTGACTCGTTTTAACAACAGTTGAATCTTATGATAAAACTCATTTTAACAACAGTTGAATCTTAAGAACTGATTCGTTTTAACAACAGATGAATCTTAAGATAAACCTCGCTTTAACAAAAGTTGAATCTTAAGAACTGGCTCGTTTTAACAACAGTTGAATCTTAAGAACTGTCTCGTTTTAACAACACTTGAATCTTAAGAACTGACTCGTTTTAACAACAGTTGAATCTTATGATAAAACCCATTTTAACAACAGTTGAATCTTAAGATAAAACTCGTTTTAACAACAGTTGAATCTTAAGAACTGACTCGTTTTAACAACAGTTGAATCTTAAGATAAAACTCGTTTTAACAACAGTTGAATCTTAAGAACTGACTCGTTTTAACAACATTTGAATCTTAAGAATTGACTCGTTTTATAAACAGTTCAACCTTAAGAACTGACTCGTTTTAACAACAGTTGAATCTTCAAATAAAACTCGTTTTAACAACAGTTGAATATTAAGAACTGACTCGTTTTAACAGCCGTTGAATCTTAATATAAAACTCGTTTTAACAACAGTTGAATCTTAAGAACTGACTCGTTTTAATAACAGTTGAATCTTAAGATAAAACTCGTTTTAACAACAGTTGAATCTTAAGAACTGACTCGTTTTAACAACAGCTGAATTTTAAGATAAAACTCGTTTTAACAACAGTTGAATCTTAAGAACTGACTCGTTTTATCAACAGTTCAACCTTAAGAACTGACTCATTTTAACAACAGTTGAATCTTCAAATAAAACTCGTTTTAACAACAGTTGAATGTTAAGAACTGATTCGTTTTAACAACAGCTGAATCTTAAGATAAACTCGTTTTAACAACAGTTGAATCTTAAGATAAACCTCGTTTTAACAACAGTTTAATCTTAAGAACTGACTCGTTTTAACAACACTTGAATCTTAAGATAAAATTCGTTTTAACAACAGTTGAATCTTAAGAACTGATTCGTTTTAACAACAGTTTAAACTTAAGAACTGACTCGTTTTAACAACAGTTGAATCTTAAGATAAAACTCGTTTTAACAACAGTTGAATCTTAAGAACTGATTCGTATTAACAACAGTTGAATATTAAGATAAAACTCGTTTTAACAACAGTTAAATCTTAAGAACTGACTCGTTTTAACAACAGTTGAATCTTAAGATAAAACTCGTTTTAACAACAGTTAAATCTTAAGAACTGTCTCGTTTTAACAACAGTTGAATCTTAAGAACTGACTCGTTTTAACAACAGTTGAATCTTATGATAAGACTCATTTTAACAACAGTTGAATCTTAAGATAAAACTCGTTTTAACAACAGTTGAATCTTAAGAACTGACTCGTTTTAACAACAGTTGAATCTTAAGATAAAACTCGTTTTAACAACAGTTGAATCTTAAGAACTGACTCGTTTTAACAACAGTTGAATCTTAAGAACTGACTCGTTTTATAAACAGTTCAACCTTAAGAACTTACTCGTTTTAACAACAGTTGAATATTAAGAACTGATTCGTTTTAACAGCAGTTGAATCTTAATATAAAACTCGTTTTAACAACAGTTGAATCTTAAGAACTGACTCGTTTTAATAACAGTTGAATCTTAAGATAGAACTCGTTTTAACAACAGTTGAATCTTAAGAACTGACTCGTTTTAACAACAGCTGAATTTTAAGATAAAACTCGTTTTAACAACAGTTGAATCTTAAGAACTGACTCGTTTTATCAACAGTTCAACCTTAAGAACTGACTCATTTTAACAACAGTTGAATCTTCAAATAAAACTCGTTTTAACAACAGTTGAATGTTAAGAACTGAATCGTTTTAACAACAGCTGAATCTTAAGATAAACTCGTTTTAACAACAGTTGAATCTTAAGATAAACCTCGTTTTAACAACAGTTTAATCTTAAGAACTGAATCGTTTTAACAACAGTTGAATCTTAAGATAAAATTCGTTTTAACAATAGTTGAATCTTAAGAACTGATTCGTTTTAACAACAGTTCAAACTTAAGAACTGACTCGTTTTAACAACTGCTGAATCTTCAGATGAAACTCGTTTTAACAACAGTTGAATCTTAAGAACTGACTCATTTTAACAACAGTTGAATCTTAAGATAAAACATCATTTTAACAACAGTTGAATCTTAAAATAAAACTCGTTTTAACAACAGTTGAATCTTAAGAACTGACTCGTTTTAACAACAGTTGAATCTTAAGAACTGACTCGTTTTAACAACAATTCAACCTTAAGAACTGACTCGTTTTAACAACAGTTGAATCTTAAGAACGGACTCGTTTTAACAACAGTTGAATCTTAAGAACTGACTCGTTTTAACAACAACTGAATCTTAAGATTAAACTCGTTTTAACAACAGTTGAATCTTAAGAACTGTCTCGTTTTAACAACAGTTGAATCTTAAGATAAACCTCGTTTTAACAACAGTTTAATCTTAACAACTGACTCGTTTTAACAACAGTTGAATCTTAAGATAAAATTCGTTTTAACAACAGTTGAATCTTAAGAACTGATTCGTTTTAACAACAGTTCAAACTTAAGAACTGACTCGTTTTAACAACAGTTGAATCTTATGATAAAACTCATTTTAACAACAGTTGAATCTTAAGAACTGATTCGTTTTAACAACAAATGAATCTTAAGATAAACCTCGCTTTAACAAAAGTTGAATCTTAAGAACTGGCTCGTTTTAACAACAGTTGAATCTTAAGAACTGTCTCGTTTTAACAACACTTGAATCTTAAGAACTGACTCGTTTTAACAACAGTTGAATCTTATGATAAACCCATTTTAACAACAGTTGAATCTTAAGAACTGACTCGTTTTAACAACAGTTGAATCTTAAGATAAAACTCGTTTTAACAACAGTTGAATCTTAAGAACTGACTCGTTTTAACAACAGTTGAATCTTAAGAACTGACTCGTTTTATAAACAGTTCAACCTTAAGAACTGACTCGTTTTAACAACAGTTGAATCTTCAAATAAAACTCGTTTTAACAACAGTTGAATATTAAGAACTGACTCGTTTTAACAGCAGTTGAATCTTAATATAAAACTCGTTTTAACAACAGTTGAATCTTAAGAACTGACTCGTTTTAATAACAGTTGAATCTTAAGATAAAACTCGTTTTAACAACATTTGAATCTTAAAAACTGACTCGTTTTAACATCAGCTGAATTTTAAGATAAAACTCGTTTTAACAACAGTTGAATCTTAAGAACTGACTCGTTTTATCAACAGTTCAACCTTAAGAACTGACTCGTTTTAACAACAGTTGAATCTTCAAATAAAACTCGTTTTAACAACAGTTGAATCTTAAGAACTGACTCGTTTTAACAACAGTTGAATCTTAAGATAAAACTCGTTTTAACAACAGCTGAATCTTAAGATTAAACTCATTTTAACAACAGTTGAATCTCAAGACAAAACCCGTTTTAACAACAGTTGAATCTTAAGAACTGACTCGTTTTAACAACAGTTGAATCTTAAGAACTGACTCGTTTAACAACAGTTGAATCTTAAGAACTGTCTCGTTTTAACAACAGTTGAATCTTAAGATAAACCTCGTTTTAACAACAGTTTAATCTTAACAACTGACTCGTTTTAACAACAGTTGAATCTTAAGATAAAATTCGTTTTAACAACAGTTGAATCTTAAGAACTGATTCGTTTTAACAACAGTTCAAACTTAAGAACTGACTCGTTTTAACAACAGTTGAATCTTAAGAACTGACTCGTTTTATAAACAGTTCAACCTTAAGAACTTACTCGTTTTAACAACAGTTGAATATTAAGAACTGATTCGTTTTAACAGCAGTTGAATCTTAATATAAAACTCGTTTTAACAACAGTTGAATCTTAAGAACTAACTCGTTTTAATAACAGTTGAATCTTAAGATAGAACTCGTTTTAACAACAGTTGAATCTTAAGAACTGACTCGTTTTAACAACAGCTGAATTTTAAGATAAAACTCGTTTTAACAACAGTTGAATCTTAAGAACTGACTCGTTTTATCAACAGTTCAACCTTAAGAACTGACTCGTTTTAACAACAGTTGAATCTTCAAATAAACCTCGTTTTAACAACAGTTGCATCTTAAGAACTGGCTCGTTTAAACAACAGTTGAATCTTAAGATAAAACTCGTTTTAACAACAGTTGAATCTTAAGAACTGACTCGTTTTAACAACAGTTGAATCTTAAGAACTGACTCGTTTTAACAACAGTTGAATCTTAAGATAAAATTCGTTTTATCAACAGTTGAATCTTAAGAACTAATTCGTTTTAACAACAGTTCAAACTTAAGAACAGACTCGTTTTAACAACAGTTGAATCTTAAGAACTGACTCGTTTTAACAACAGTTGAATCTTAAGATAAACTCGTGTTAACAACAGTTGAATCTTAAGAACTGACTCGTTTTAACAACAGCTGAATCTTAAGATAAAACTCGTATTAACAACAGTTGAATCTTAAGAACTGACTCGTTTTATCAACAGTTCAACCTTAAGAACTGACTCGTTTTAACAACAGGTGAATCTTCAAATAAAACTCGTTTTAACAACAGATGAATCTTAAGAACTGACTCGTTTTAACAACAGTTGAATCTTAAGATAAAACTCGTTTTAACAACAGCTGAATCTTAAGATTAAACTCATTTTAACAACAGTTGAATCTCAAGACAAAACCCGTTTTAACAACAGTTGAATCTTAAGAACTGACTCGTTTTAACAACAGTTGAATCTTAAGAACTGACTCGTTTTAACAACAACTGAATCTTAAGATTAAACTCGTTTTAACAACAGTTGAATCTTAAGAACTGTCTCGTTTTAACAACAGTTGAATCTTAAGATAAACCTCGTTTTAACAACAGTTTAATCTTAACAACTCACTCGTTTTAACAACAGTTGAATCTTAAGATAAAATTCGTTTTAACAACAGTTGAATCTTAAGAACTGATTCGTTTTAACAACAGTTCAAACTTAAGGACTGACTCGTTTTAACAACAGTTGAATCTTATGATAAAACTCATTTTAACAACAGTTGAATCTTAAGAACTGATTCGTTTTAACAACAGATGAATCTTAAGATAAACCTCGTTTTAACAAAAGTTGAATCTTAAGAACTGGCTCGTTTTAACAACAGTTGAATCTTAAGAACTGTCTCGTTTTAACAACAGTTGAATCTTAAGAACTGACTCGTTTTAACAACAGTTGAATCTTATGATATAACCCATTTTAACAACAGTTGAATCTTAAGATAAAACTCGTTTTAACAACAGTTGAATCTTAATAACTGACTCGTTTTAACAACAGTTGAATCTTAAGATAAAACTCGTTTTAACAACAGTTGAATCTTAAGAACTGACTCGTTTTAACAACAGTTGAATCTTAAGAACTGACTCGTTTTATAAACAGTTCAACCTTAAGAACTGACTCGTTTTAACAACAGTTGAATCTTCAAATAAAACCCGTTTTAACAACAGTTGAATATTAAGAACTGACTCGTTTTAACAGCAGTTGAACCTTAATATAAAACTCATTTTAACAACAGTTGAATCTCAAGACAAAACCCGTTTTAACAACAGTTGAATCTTAAGAACTGACTCGTTTTACCAACAGTTGAATCTTAAGAACTGACTCGTTTTAACAACAGTTGAATCTTAAGAACTGTCTCGTTTTAACAACAGTTGAATCTTAAGATAAACCTCGTTTTAACAACAGTTTAATCTTAACAACTGACTCGTTTTAACAACAGTTGAATCTTAAGATAAAATTCGTTTTAACAACAGTTGAATCTTAAGAACTGATTCGTTTTAACAACAGTTCAAACTTAAGAACTGACTCGTTTTAACAACAGTTGAATCTTATGATAAAACTCATTTTAACAACAGTTGAATCTTAAGAACTGATTCGTTTTAACAACAGATGAATCTTAAGATAAACCTCGCTTTAACAAAAGTTGAATCTTAAGAACTGGCTCGTTTTAACAACAGTTGAATCTTAAGAACTGTCTCGTTTTAACAACACTTGAATCTTAAGAACTGACTCGTTTTAACAACAGTTGAATCTTATGATAAAACCCATTTTAACAACAGTTGAATCTTAAGATAAAACTCGTTTTAACAACAGTTGAATCTTAAGAACTGACTCGTTTTAACAACAGTTGAATCTTAAGATAAAACTCGTTTTAACAACAGTTGAATCTTAAGAACTGACTCGTTTTAACAACATTTGAATCTTAAGAATTGACTCGTTTTATAAACAGTTCAACCTTAAGAACTGACTCGTTTTAACAACAGTTGAATCTTCAAATAAAACTCGTTTTAACAACAGTTGAATATTAAGAACTGACTCGTTTTAACAGCCGTTGAATCTTAATATAAAACTCGTTTTAACAACAGTTGAATCTTAAGAACTGACTCGTTTTAATAACAGTTGAATCTTAAGATAAAACTCGTTTTAACAACAGTTGAATCTTAAGAACTGACTCGTTTTAACAACAGCTGAATTTTAAGATAAAACTCGTTTTAACAACAGTTGAATCTTAAGAACTGACTCGTTTTATCAACAGTTCAACCTTAAGAACTGACTCATTTTAACAACAGTTGAATCTTCAAATAAAACTCGTTTTAACAACAGTTGAATGTTAAGAACTGATTCGTTTTAACAACAGCTGAATCTTAAGATAAACTCGTTTTAACAACAGTTGAATCTTAAGATAAACCTCGTTTTAACAACAGTTTAATCTTAAGAACTGACTCGTTTTAACAACACTTGAATCTTAAGATAAAATTCGTTTTAACAACAGTTGAATCTTAAGAACTGATTCGTTTTAACAACAGTTTAAACTTAAGAACTGACTCGTTTTAACAACAGTTGAATCTTAAGATAAAACTCGTTTTAACAACAGTTGAATCTTAAGAACTGATTCGTATTAACAACAGTTGAATATTAAGATAAAACTCGTTTTAACAACAGTTAAATCTTAAGAACTGACTCGTTTTAACAACAGTTGAATCTTAAGATAAAACTCGTTTTAACAACAGTTAAATCTTAAGAACTGTCTCGTTTTAACAACAGTTGAATCTTAAGAACTGACTCGTTTTAACAACAGTTGAATCTTATGATAAGACTCATTTTAACAACAGTTGAATCTTAAGATAAAACTCGTTTTAACAACAGTTGAATCTTAAGAACTGACTCGTTTTAACAACAGTTGAATCTTAAGATAAAACTCGTTTTAACAACAGTTGAATCTTAAGAACTGACTCGTTTTAACAACAGTTGAATCTTAAGAACTGACTCGTTTTATAAACAGTTCAACCTTAAGAACTTACTCGTTTTAACAACAGTTGAATATTAAGAACTGATTCGTTTTAACAGCAGTTGAATCTTAATATAAAACTCGTTTTAACAACAGTTGAATCTTAAGAACTGACTCGTTTTAATAACAGTTGAATCTTAAGATAGAACTCGTTTTAACAACAGTTGAATCTTAAGAACTGACTCGTTTTAACAACAGCTGAATTTTAAGATAAAACTCGTTTTAACAACAGTTGAATCTTAAGAACTGACTCGTTTTATCAACAGTTCAACCTTAAGAACTGACTCATTTTAACAACAGTTGAATCTTCAAATAAAACTCGTTTTAACAACAGTTGAATGTTAAGAACTGAATCGTTTTAACAACAGCTGAATCTTAAGATAAACTCGTTTTAACAACAGTTGAATCTTAAGATAAACCTCGTTTTAACAACAGTTTAATCTTAAGAACTGAATCGTTTTAACAACAGTTGAATCTTAAGATAAAATTCGTTTTAACAATAGTTGAATCTTAAGAACTGATTCGTTTTAACAACAGTTCAAACTTAAGAACTGACTCGTTTTAACAACTGCTGAATCTTCAGATGAAACTCGTTTTAACAACAGTTGAATCTTAAGAACTGACTCATTTTAACAACAGTTGAATCTTAAGACAAAACATCATTTTAACAACAGTTGAATCTTAAAATAAAACTCGTTTTAACAACAGTTGAATCTTAAGAACTGACTCGTTTTAACAACAGTTGAATCTTAAGAACTGACTCGTTTTAACAACAATTCAACCTTAAGAACTGACTCGTTTTAACAACAGTTGAATCTTAAGAACGGACTCGTTTTAACAACAGTTGAATCTTAAGAACTGACTCGTTTTAACAACAACTGAATCTTAAGATTAAACTCGTTTTAACAACAGTTGAATCTTAAGAACTGTCTCGTTTTAACAACAGTTGAATCTTAAGATAAACCTCGTTTTAACAACAGTTTAATCTTAACAACTGACTCGTTTTAACAACAGTTGAATCTTAAGATAAAATTCGTTTTAACAACAGTTGAATCTTAAGAACTGATTCGTTTTAACAACAGTTCAAACTTAAGAACTGACTCGTTTTAACAACAGTTGAATCTTATGATAAAACTCATTTTAACAACAGTTGAATCTTAAGAACTGATTCGTTTTAACAACAAATGAATCTTAAGATAAACCTCGCTTTAACAAAAGTTGAATCTTAAGAACTGGCTCGTTTTAACAACAGTTGAATCTTAAGAACTGTCTCGTTTTAACAACACTTGAATCTTAAGAACTGACTCGTTTTAACAACAGTTGAATCTTATGATAAACCCATTTTAACAACAGTTGAATCTTAAGAACTGACTCGTTTTAACAACAGTTGAATCTTAAGATAAAACTCGTTTTAACAACAGTTGAATCTTAAGAACTGACTCGTTTTAACAACAGTTGAATCTTAAGAACTGACTCGTTTTATAAACAGTTCAACCTTAAGAACTGACTCGTTTTAACAACAGTTGAATCTTCAAATAAAACTCGTTTTAACAACAGTTGAATATTAAGAACTGACTCGTTTTAACAGCAGTTGAATCTTAATATAAAACTCGTTTTAACAACAGTTGAATCTTAAGAACTGACTCGTTTTAATAACAGTTGAATCTTAAGATAAAACTCGTTTTAACAACATTTGAATCTTAAAAACTGACTCGTTTTAACATCAGCTGAATTTTAAGATAAAACTCGTTTTAACAACAGTTGAATCTTAAGAACTGACTCGTTTTATCAACAGTTCAACCTTAAGAACTGACTCGTTTTAACAACAGTTGAATCTTCAAATAAAACTCGTTTTAACAACAGTTGAATCTTAAGAACTGACTCGTTTTAACAACAGTTGAATCTTAAGATAAAACTCGTTTTAACAACAGCTGAATCTTAAGATTAAACTCATTTTAACAACAGTTGAATCTCAAGACAAAACCCGTTTTAACAACAGTTGAATCTTAAGAACTGACTCGTTTTAACAACAGTTGAATCTTAAGAACTGACTCGTTTAACAACAGTTGAATCTTAAGAACTGTCTCGTTTTAACAACAGTTGAATCTTAAGATAAACCTCGTTTTAACAACAGTTTAATCTTAACAACTGACTCGTTTTAACAACAGTTGAATCTTAAGATAAAATTCGTTTTAACAACAGTTGAATCTTAAGAACTGATTCGTTTTAACAACAGTTCAAACTTAAGAACTGACTCGTTTTAACAACAGTTGAATCTTAAGAACTGACTCGTTTTATAAACAGTTCAACCTTAAGAACTTACTCGTTTTAACAACAGTTGAATATTAAGAACTGATTCGTTTTAACAGCAGTTGAATCTTAATATAAAACTCGTTTTAACAACAGTTGAATCTTAAGAACTAACTCGTTTTAATAACAGTTGAATCTTAAGATAGAACTCGTTTTAACAACAGTTGAATCTTAAGAACTGACTCGTTTTAACAACAGCTGAATTTTAAGATAAAACTCGTTTTAACAACAGTTGAATCTTAAGAACTGACTCGTTTTATCAACAGTTCAACCTTAAGAACTGACTCGTTTTAACAACAGTTGAATCTTCAAATAAACCTCGTTTTAACAACAGTTGCATCTTAAGAACTGGCTCGTTTAAACAACAGTTGAATCTTAAGATAAAACTCGTTTTAACAACAGTTGAATCTTAAGAACTGACTCGTTTTAACAACAGTTGAATCTTAAGAACTGACTCGTTTTAACAACAGTTGAATCTTAAGATAAAATTCGTTTTATCAACAGTTGAATCTTAAGAACTAATTCGTTTTAACAACAGTTCAAACTTAAGAACAGACTCGTATTAACAACAGTTGAATCTTATTATAAAACTCATTTTAACAACAGTTCAACCTTAAGAACTGACTCGTTTTAACAACAGTTGAATCTTCAAATAAACCTCGTTTTAACAACAGTTGCATCTTAAGAACTGGCTCATTTAAACAACAGTTGAATATTAAGATAAAACACGTTTTAACAACAGTTGAATCTTAAGAACTGACTCGTTTTAACAACAGTTGAATCTTCAAATAAAACTCGTTTTAACAACAGTTGAATATTAAGAACTGACTCGTTTTAACAACAGTTCAACCTTAAGAACTGACTCGTTTTAACAACAGTTGAATCTTCAAATAAAACTCGTTTTAACAACAGTTGAATCTTAAGAATTGACTCGTTTTAACAACAGTTGAATCTTAAGACAAAACCCGTTTTAACAACAGTTGAATCTTAAGAACTGACTCGTTTTAACAACAGTTGAATCTTAAGATAAAACTCGTTTTAACAACAGTTGAATCTTAAGAACTGACTCGTTTTAACAACAGTTGAATCTTAAGATAAACTCGTGTTAACAACAGTTGAATCTTAAGAACTGACTCGTTTTAACAACAGCTGAATCTTAAGATAAAACTCGTATTAACAACAGTTGAATCTTAAGAACTGACTCGTTTTATCAACAGTTCAACCTTAAGAACTGACTCGTTTTAACAACAGTTGAATCTTCAAATAAAACTCGTTTTAACAACAGTTGAATCTTAAGAACTGACTCGTTTTAACAACAGTTGAATCTTAAGATAAAACTCGTTTTAACAACAGCTGAATCTTAAGATTAAACTCATTTTAACAACAGTTGAATCTCAAGACAAAACCCGTTTTAACAACAGTTGAATCTTAAGAACTGACTCGTTTTAACAACAGTTGAATCTTAAGAACTGACTCGTTTTAACAACAACTGAATCTTAAGATTAAACTCGTTTTAACAACAGTTGAATCTTAAGAACTGTCTCGTTTTAACAACAGTTGAATCTTAAGATAAACCTCGTTTTAACAACAGTTTAATCTTAACAACTGACTCGTTTTAACAACAGTTGAATCTTAAGATAAAATTCGTTTTAACAACAGTTGAATCTTAAGAACTGATTCGTTTTAACAACAGTTGAATCTTAAGATAAAACTCATTTTAACAACAGTTGAATCTTAAGAACTGATTCGTTTTAACAACAGATGAATCTTAAGATAAACCTCGTTTTAACAAAAGTTGAATCTTAAGAACTGGCTCGTTTTAACAACAGTTGAATCTTAAGAACTGTCTCGTTTTAACAACAGTTGAATCTTAAGAACTGACTCGTTTTAACAACAGTTGAATCTTATGATAAAACCCATTTTAACAACAGTTGAATCTTAAGATAAAACTCGTTTTAACAACAGTTGAATCTTAATAACTGACTCGTTTTAACAACAGTTGAATCTTAAGATAAAACTCGTTTTAACAACAGTTGAATCTTAAGAACTGACTCGTTTTAACAACAGTTGAATCTTAAGAACTGACTCGTTTTATAAACAGTTCAACCTTAAGAACTGACTCGTTTTAACAACAGTTGAATCTTCAAATAAAACCCGTTTTAACAACAGTTGAATATTAAGAACTGACTCGTTTTAACAGCAGTTGAACCTTAATATAAAACTCATTTTAACAACAGTTGAATCTTAAGAACTGATTCGTTTTAACAACAGATGAATCTTAAGATAAACCTCGTTTTAACAACAGTTGCATCTTAAGAACTGGCTCGTTTAACAACAGTTGAATCTTATGATAAAACCCATTTTAACAACAGTTGAATCTTAAGAACTGACTCGTTTTAACAACAGTTGAATCTTAAGATAAAACTCGTTTTAACAACAGTTGAATCTTAAGAACTGACTCGTTTTAACAACAGTTGAATCTTAAGAACTGACTCGTTTTATAAACAGTTCAACCTTAAGAACTGACTCGTTTTAACAACAGTTGAATCTTCAAATAAAACTCGTTTTAACAACAGTTGAATATTAAGAACTGACTCGTTTTAACAGCAGTTGAATCTTAATGTAAAACTCGTTTTAACAACAGTTGAATCTTAAGAACTGACTCGTTTTAATAACAGTTGAATCTTAAGATAAAACTCGTTTTAACAACAGTTGAATCTTAAGAACTGACTCGTTTTATCAACAGTTCAACCTTAAGAACTGACTCGTTTTAACAACAGTTGAATCTTCAAATAAAACTCGTTTTAACAACAGTTGAATCTTCAAATAAAACTCGTTTTAACAACAGTTGAATCTTAAGAACTGACTCGTTTTAACAACAGTTGAATCTTAAGATAAAACTCGTTTTAACAACAGCTGAATCTTAAGATTAAACTCATTTTAACAACAGTTGAATCTCAAGACAAAGCCCGTTTTAACAACAGTTGAATCTTAAGAACTGACTCGTTTTAACAACAGTTGAATCTTAAGAACTGACTCGTTTTAACAACAACTGAATCTTAAGATTAAACTCGTTTTAACAACAGTTGAATCTTAAGAACTGTCTCGTTTTAACAACAGTTGAATCTTAAGACAAAACCCGTTTTAACAACAGTTGAATCTTAAGAACTGACTCGTTTTAACAACAGTTGAATCTTCAAATAAAACTCGTTTTAACAACAGTTGAATCTTAAGAACTGACTCGTTTTAACAACAGTTCAACCTTAAGAACTGACTCGTTTTAACAACAGTTGAATCTTCAAATAAACCTCGTGTTAACAACAGTTGCATCTTAAGAACTGGCTCATTTAAACAACAGTTGAATCTTAAGATAAAACACGTTTTAACAACAGTTGAATCTTAAGAACTGACTCGTTTTAACAACAGTTGAATCTTCAAATAAAACTCGTTTTAACAACAGTTGAATCTTAAGAACTGACTCGTTTTAACAACAGTTCAACCTTAAGAACTGACTCGTTTTAACAACAGTTGAATCTTCAAATAAAACTCGTTTTAACAACAGTTGAATCTTAAGAATTGACTCGTTTTAACAACAGTTGAATCTTAAGACAAAACCCGTTTTAACAACAGTTGAATCTTAAGAACTGACTCGTTTTAACAACAGTTGAATCTTAAGATAAAACTCGTTTTAACAACAGTTGAATCTTAAGAACTGACTCGTTTTAACAACAGTTGAATCTTAAGATAAACTCGTGTTAACAACAGTTGAATCTTAAGAACTGACTCGTTTTAACAACAGCTGAATCTTAAGATGAAACTCGTATTAACAACAGTTGAATCTTAAGAACTGACTCGTTTTATCAACAGTTCAACCTTAAGAACTGACTCGTTTTAACAACAGTTGAATCTTCAAATAAAACTCGTGTTAACAACAGTTGAATCTTAAGAACTGACTCGTTTTAACAACAACTGAATCTTAAGATTAAACTCGTTTTAACAACAGTTGAATCTTAAGAACTGTCTCGTTTTAACAACAGTTGAATCTTAAGATAAACCTCGTTTTAACAACAGTTTAATCTTAACAACTGACTCGTTTTAACAACAGTTGAATCTTAAGATAAAATTCGTTTTAACAACAGTTGAATCTTAAGAACTGATTCGTTTTAACAACAGTTCAAACTTAAGGACTGACTCGTTTTAACAACAGTTGAATCTTATGATAAAACTCATTTTAACAACAGTTGAATCTTAAGAACTGATTCGTTTTAACAACAGATGAATCTTAAGATAAACCTCGTTTTAACAAAAGTTGAATCTTAAGAACTGGCTCGTTTTAACAACAGTTGAATCTTAAGAACTGTCTCGTTTTAACAACAGTTGAATCTTAAGAACTGACTCGTTTTAACAACAGTTGAATCTTATGATAAAACCCATTTTAACAACAGTTGAATCTTAAGATAAAACTCGTTTTAACAACAGTTGAATCTTAATAACTGACTCGTTTTAACAACAGTTGAATCTTAAGATAAAACTCGTTTTAACAACAGTTGAATCTTAAGAACTGACTCGTTTTAACAACAGTTGAATCTTAAGAACTGACTCGTTTTATAAACAGTTCAACCTTAAGAACTGACTCGTTTTAACAACAGTTGAATCTTCAAATAAAACCCGTTTTAACAACAGTTGAATATTAAGAACTGACTCGTTTTAACAGCAGTTGAACCTTAATATAAAACTCATTTTAACAACAGTTGAATCTCAAGACAAAACCCGTTTTAACAACAGTTGAATCTTAAGAACTGACTCGTTTTAACAACAGTTGAATCTTAAGAACTGACTCGTTTTAACAACAGTTGAATCTTAAGAACTGTCTCGTTTTAACAACAGTTGAATCTTAAGATAAACCTCGTTTTAACAACAGTTTAATCTTAACAACTGACTCGTTTTAACAACAGTTGAATCTTAAGATAAAATTCGTTTTAACAACAGTTGAATCTTAAGAACTGATTCGTTTTAACAACAGTTCAAACTTAAGAACTGACTCGTTTTAACAACAGTTGAATCTTATGATAAAACTCATTTTAACAACAGTTGAATCTTAAGAACTGATTCGTTTTAACAACAGATGAATCTTAAGATAAACCTCGCTTTAACAAAAGTTGAATCTTAAGAACTGGCTCGTTTTAACAACAGTTGAATCTTAAGAACTGTCTCGTTTTAACAACACTTGAATCTTAAGAACTGACTCGTTTTAACAACAGTTGAATCTTATGATAAAACCCATTTTAACAACAGTTGAATCTTAAGATAAAACTCGTTTTAACAACAGTTGAATCTTAAGAACTGACTCGTTTTAACAACAGTTGAATCTTAAGATAAAACTCGTTTTAACAACAGTTGAATCTTAAGAACTGACTCGTTTTAACAACATTTGAATCTTAAGAATTGACTCGTTTTATAAACAGTTCAACCTTAAGAACTGACTCGTTTTAACAACAGTTGAATCTTCAAATAAAACTCGTTTTAACAACAGTTGAATATTAAGAACTGACTCGTTTTAACAGCAGTTGAATCTTAATATAAAACTCGTTTTAACAACAGTTGAATCTTAAGAACTGACTCGTTTTAATAACAGTTGAATCTTAAGATAAAACTCGTTTTAACAACAGTTGAATCTTAAGAACTGACTCGTTTTAACAACAGCTGAATTTTAAGATGAAACTCGTTTTAACAACAGTTGAATCTTAAGAACTGACTCGTTTTATCAACAGTTCAACCTTAAGAACTGACTCATTTTAACAACAGTTGAATCTTAAGATAAAACTCGTTTTAACAACAGCTGAATCTTAAGATTAAACTCATTTTAACAACAGTTGAATCTCAAGACAAAACCCGTTTTAACAACAGTTGAATCTTAAGAACTGACTCGTTTTAACAACAGTTGAATCTTAAGAACTGACTCGTTTTAACAACAACTGAATCTTAAGATTAAACTCGTTTTAACAACAGTTGAATCTTAAGAACTGTCTCGTTTTAACAACAGTTGAATCTTAAGATAAACCTCGTTTTAACAACAGTTTAATCTTAACAACTGACTCGTTTTAACAACAGTTGAATCTTAAGATAAAATTCGTTTTAACAACAGTTGAATCTTAAGAACTGATTCGTTTTAACAACAGTTCAAACTTAAGGACTGACTCGTTTTAACAACAGTTGAATCTTATGATAAAACTCATTTTAACAACAGTTGAATCTTAAGAACTGATTCGTTTTAACAACAGATGAATCTTAAGATAAACCTCGTTTTAACAAAAGTTGAATCTTAAGAACTGGCTCGTTTTAACAACAGTTGAATCTTAAGAACTGTCTCGTTTTAACAACAGTTGAATCTTAAGAACTGACTCGTTTTAACAACAGTTGAATCTTATGATAAAACCCATTTTAACAACAGTTGAATCTTAAGATAAAACTCGTTTTAACAACAGTTGAATCTTAATAACTGACTCGTTTTAACAACAGTTGAATCTTAAGATAAAACTCGTTTTAACAACAGTTGAATCTTAAGAACTGACTCGTTTTAACAACAGTTGAATCTTAAGAACTGACTCGTTTTATAAACAGTTCAACCTTAAGAACTGACTCGTTTTAACAACAGTTGAATCTTCAAATAAAACCCGTTTTAACAACAGTTGAATATTAAGAACTGACTCGTTTTAACAGCAGTTGAACCTTAATATAAAACTCATTTTAACAACAGTTGAATCTCAAGACAAAACCCGTTTTAACAACAGTTGAATCTTAAGAACTGACTCGTTTTAACAACAGTTGAATCTTAAGAACTGACTCGTTTTAACAACAGTTGAATCTTAAGAACTGTCTCGTTTTAACAACAGTTGAATCTTAAGATAAACCTCGTTTTAACAACAGTTTAATCTTAACAACTGACTCGTTTTAACAACAGTTGAATCTTAAGATAAAATTCGTTTTAACAACAGTTGAATCTTAAGAACTGATTCGTTTTAACAACAGTTCAAACTTAAGAACTGACTCGTTTTAACAACAGTTGAATCTTATGATAAAACTCATTTTAACAACAGTTGAATCTTAAGAACTGATTCGTTTTAACAACAGATGAATCTTAAGATAAACCTCGCTTTAACAAAAGTTGAATCTTAAGAACTGGCTCGTTTTAACAACAGTTGAATCTTAAGAACTGTCTCGTTTTAACAACACTTGAATCTTAAGAACTGACTCGTTTTAACAACAGTTGAATCTTATGATAAAACCCATTTTAACAACAGTTGAATCTTAAAATAAAACTCGTTTTAACAACAGTTGAATCTTAAGAACTGACTCGTTTTAACAACAGTTGAATCTTAAGATAAAACTCGTTTTAACAACAGTTGAATCTTAAGAACTGACTCGTTTAACAACATTTGAATCTTAAGAATTGACTCGTTTTATAAACAGTTCAACCTTAAGAACTGACTCGTTTTAACAACAGTTGAATCTTCAAATAAAACTCGTTTTAACAACAGTTGAATATTAAGAACTGACTCGTTTTAACAGCAGTTGAATCTTAATATAAAACTCGTTTTAACAACAGTTGAATCTTAAGAACTGACTCGTTTTAATAACAGTTGAATCTTAAGATAAAACTCGTTTTAACAACAGTTGAATCTTAAGAACTGACTCGTTTTAACAACAGCTGAATTTTAAGATAAAACTCGTTTTAACAACAGTTGAATCTTAAGAACTGACTCGTTTTATCAACAGTTCAACCTTAGAACTGACTCATTTTAACAACAGTTGAATCTTCAAATAAAACTCGTTTTAACAACAGTTGAATGTTAAGAACTGATTCGTTTTAACAACAGCTGAATCTTAAGATAAACTCGTTTTAACAACAGTTGAATCTTAAGATAAACCTCGTTTTAACAACAGTTTAATCTTAAGAACTGACTCGTTTTAACAACAGTTGAATCTTAAGATAAAATTCGTTTTAACAACAGTTGAATCTTAAGAACTGATTCGTTTTAACAACAGTTTAAACTTAAGAACTGACTCGTTTTAACAACAGTTGAATCTTAAGATAAAACTCGTTTTAACAACAGTTGAATCTTAAGAACTGATTCGTATTAACAACAGTTGAATATTAAGATAAAACTCGTTTTAACAACAGTTAAATCTTAAGAACTGACTCGTTTTAACAACAGTTGAATCTTAAGATAAAACTCGTTTTAACAACAGTTAAATCTTAAGAACTGTCTCGTTTTAACAACAGTTGAATCTTAAGAACTGACTCGTTTTAACAACAGTTGAATCTTATGATAAGACTCATTTTAACAACAGTTGAATCTTAAGATAAAACTCGTTTTAACAACAGTTGAATCTTAAGAACTGACTCGTTTTAACAACAGTTGAATCTTAAGATAAAACTCGTTTTAACAACAGTTGAATCTTAAGAACTGACTCGTTTTAACAACAGTTGAATCTTAAGAACTGACTCGTTTTATAAACAGTTCAACCTTAAGAACTTACTCGTTTTAACAACAGTTGAATATTAAGAACTGATTCGTTTTAATAACAGTTAAATCTTAAGAACTGTCTCGTTTTAACAACAGTTGAATCTTAAGAACTGACTCGTTTTAACAACAGTTGAATCTTATGATAAGACTCATTTTAACAACAGTTGAATCTTAATATAAAACTCGTTTTAACAACAGTTGAATCTTAAGAACTGACTCGTTTTAATAACAGTTGAATCTTAAGATAGAACTCGTTTTAACAACAGTTGAATCTTAAGAACTGACTCGTTTTAACAACAGCTGAATTTTAAGATAAAACTCGTTTTAACAACAGTTGAATCTTAAGAACTGACTCGTTTTATCAACAGTTCAACCTTAAGAACTGACTCATTTTAACAACAGTTGAATCTTCAAATAAAACTCGTTTTAACAACAGTTGAATGTTAAGAACTGAATCGTTTTAACAACAGCTGAATCTTAAGATAAACTCGTTTTAACAACAGTTGAATCTTAAGATAAACCTCGTTTTAACAACAGTTTAATCTTAAGAACTGAATCGTTTTAACAACAGTTGAATCTTAAGATAAAATTCGTTTTAACAATAGTTGAATCTTAAGAACTGATTCGTTTTAACAACAGTTCAAACTTAAGAACTGACTCGTTTTAACAACAGCTGAATCTTCAGATGAAACTCGTTTTAACAACAGTTGAATCTTAAGAACTGACTCATTTTAACAACAGTTGAATCTTAAGATAAAACATCATTTTAACAACAGTTGAATCTTAAAATAAAACTCGTTTTAACAACAGTTGAATCTTAAGAACTGACTCGTTTTAACAACAGTTGAATCTTAAGAACTGACTCGTTTTAACAACAATTCAACCTTAAGAACTGACTCGTATTAACAACAGTTGAATCTTAAGAACGGACTCGTTTTAACAACAGTTGAATCTTAAGAACTGACTCGTTTTAACAACAACTGAATCTTAAGATTAAACTCGTTTTAACAACAGTTGAATCTTAAGAACTGTCTCGTTTTAACAACAGTTGAATCTTAAGATAAACCTCGTTTTAACAACAGTTTAATCTTAACAACTGACTCGTTTTAACAACAGTTGAATCTTAAGATAAAATTCGTTTTAACAACAGTTGAATCTTAAGAACTGATTGGTTTTAACAACAGTTCAAACTTAAGAACTGACTCGTTTTAACAACAGTTGAATCTTATGATAAAACTCATTTTAACAACAGTTGAATCTTAAGAACTGATTCGTTTTAACAACAAATGAATCTTAAGATAAACCTCGCTTTAACAAAAGTTGAATCTTAAGAACTGGCTCGTTTTAACAACAGTTGAATCTTAAGAACTGTCTCGTTTTAACAACACTTGAATCTTAAGAACTGACTCGTTTTAACAACAGTTGAATCTTATGATAAAACCCATTTTAACAACAGTTGAATCTTAAGAACTGACTCGTTTTAACAACAGTTGAATCTTAAGATAAAACTCGTTTTAACAACAGTTGAATCTTAAGAACTGACTCGTTTTAACAACAGTTGAATCTTAAGAACTGACTCGTTTTATAAACAGTTCAACCTTAAGAACTGACTCGTTTTAACAACAGTTGAATCTTCAAATAAAACTCGTTTTAACAACAGTTGAATATTAAGAACTGACTCGTTTTAACAGCAGTTGAATCTTAATATAAAACTCGTTTTAACAACAGTTGAATCTTAAGAACTGACTCGTTTTAATAACAGTTGAATCTTAAGATAAAACTCGTTTTAACAACATTTGAATCTTAAAAACTGACTCGTTTTAACATCAGCTGAATTTTAAGATAAAACTCGTTTTAACAACAGTTGAATCTTAAGAACTGACTCGTTTTATCAACAGTTCAACCTTAAGAACTGACTCGTTTTAACAACAGTTGAATCTTCAAATAAAACTCGTTTTAACAACAGTTGAATCTTAAGAACTGACTCGTTTTAACAACAGTTGAATCTTAAGATAAAACTCGTTTTAACAACAGCTGAATCTTAAGATTAAACTCATTTTAACAACAGTTGAATCTCAAGACAAAACCCGTTTTAACAACAGTTGAATCTTAAGAACTGACTCGTTTTAACAACAGTTGAATCTTAAGAACTGACTCGTTTAACAACAGTTGAATCTTAAGAACTGTCTCGTTTTAACAACAGTTGAATATTAAGATAAACCTCGTTTTAACAACAGTTTAATCTTAACAACTGACTCGTTTTAACAACAGTTGAATCTTAAGATAAAATTCGTTTTAACAACAGTTGAATCTTAAGAACTGATTCGTTTTAACAACAGTTCAAACTTAAGAACTGACTCGTTTTAACAACAGTTGAATCTTAAGAACTGACTCGTTTTATAAACAGTTCAACCTTAAGAACTTACTCGTTTTAACAACAGTTGAATATTAAGAACTGATTCGTTTTAACAGCAGTTGAATCTTAATATAAAACTCGTTTTAACAACAGTTGAATCTTAAGAACTAACTCGTTTTAATAACAGTTGAATCTTAAGATAGAACTCGTTTTAACAACAGTTGAATCTTAAGAACTGACTCGTTTTAACAACAGCTGAATTTTAAGATAAAACTCGTTTTAACAACAGTTGAATCTTAAGAACTGACTCGTTTTATCAACAGTTCAACCTTAAGAACTGACTCATTTTAACAACAGTTGAATCTTCAAATAAAACTCGTTTTAACAACAGTTGAATGTTAAGAACTGAATCGTTTTAACAACAGCTGAATCTTAAGATAAACTCGTTTTAACAACAGTTGAATCTTAAGATAAACCTCGTTTTAACAACAGTTTAATCTTAAGAACTGAATCGTTTTAACAACAGTTGAATCTTAAGATAAAATTCGTTTTAACAATAGTTGAATCTTAAGAACTGATTCGTTTTAACAACAGTTCAAACTTAAGCACTGACTCGTTTTAACAACAGCTGAATCTTCAGATGAAACTCGTTTTAACAACAGTTGAATCTTAAGAACTGACTCATTTTAACAACAGTTGAATCTTAAGAACTGACTCGTTTTATAAACAGTTCAACCTTAAGAACTGACTCGTTTTAACAACAGTTGAATCTTCAAATAAAACCCGTTTTAACAACAGTTGAATATTAAGAACTGACTCGTTTTAACAGCAGTTGAACCTTAATATAAAACTCATTTTAACAACAGTTGAATCTCAAGACAAAACCCGTTTTAACAACAGTTGAATCTTAAGAACTGACTCGTTTTAACAACAGTTGAATCTTAAGAACTGACTCGTTTTAACAACAGTTGAATCTTAAGAACTGTCTCGTTTTAACAACAGTTGAATCTTAAGATAAACCTCGTTTTAACAACAGTTTAATCTTAACAACTGACTCGTTTTAACAACAGTTGAATCTTAAGATAAAATTCGTTTTAACAACAGTTGAATCTTAAGAACTGATTCGTTTTAACAACAGTTCAAACTTAAGAACTGACTCGTTTTAACAACAGTTGAATCTTATGATAAAACTCATTTTAACAACAGTTGAATCTTAAGAACTGATTCGTTTTAACAACAGATGAATCTTAAGATAAACCTCGCTTTAACAAAAGTTGAATCTTAAGAACTGGCTCGTTTTAACAACAGTTGAATCTTAAGAACTGTCTCGTTTTAACAACACTTGAATCTTAAGAACTGACTCGTTTTAACAACAGTTGAATCTTATGATAAAACCCATTTTAACAACAGTTGAATCTTAAGATAAAACTCGTTTTAACAACAGTTGAATCTTAAGAACTGACTCGTTTTAACAACAGTTGAATCTTAAGATAAAACTCGTTTTAACAACAGTTGAATCTTAAGAACTGACTCGTTTTAACAACATTTGAATCTTAAGAATTGACTCGTTTTATAAACAGTTCAACCTTAAGAACTGACTCGTTTTAACAACAGTTGAATCTTCAAATAAAACTCGTTTTAACAACAGTTGAATATTAAGAACTGACTCGTTTTAACAGCAGTTGAATCTTAATATAAAACTCGTTTTAACAACAGTTGAATCTTAAGAACTGACTCGTTTTAATAACAGTTGAATCTTAAGATAAAACTCGTTTTAACAACAGTTGAATCTTAAGAACTGACTCGTTTTAACAACAGCTGAATTTTAAGATGAAACTCGTTTTAACAACAGTTGAATCTTAAGAACTGACTCGTTTTATCAACAGTTCAACCTTAAGAACTGACTCATTTTAACAACAGTTGAATCTTAAGATAAAACTCGTTTTAACAACAGCTGAATCTTAAGATTAAACTCATTTTAACAACAGTTGAATCTCAAGACAAAACCCGTTTTAACAACAGTTGAATCTTAAGAACTGACTCGTTTTAACAACAGTTGAATCTTAAGAACTGACTCGTTTTAACAACAACTGAATCTTAAGATTAAACTCGTTTTAACAACAGTTGAATCTTAAGAACTGATTCGTTTTAACAACAGTTCAATCTTAAGAACTGTCTCGTTTTAACAACAGTTGAATCTTAAGATAAACCTCGTTTTAACAACAGTTTAATCTTAACAACTGACTCGTTTTAACAACAGTTGAATCTTAAGATAAAATTCGTTTTAACAACAGTTGAATCTTAAGAACTGATTCGTTTTAACAACAGTTCAAACTTAAGGACTGACTCGTTTTAACAACAGTTGAATCTTATGATAAAACTCATTTTAACAACAGTTGAATCTTAAGAACTGATTCGTTTTAACAACAGATGAATCTTAAGATAAACCTCGTTTTAACAAAAGTTGAATCTTAAGAACTGGCTCGTTTTAACAACAGTTGAATCTTAAGAACTGTCTCGTTTTAACAACAGTTGAATCTTAAGAACTGACTCGTTTTAACAACAGTTGAATCTTATGATAAAACCCATTTTAACAACAGTTGAATCTTAAGATAAAACTCGTTTTAACAACAGTTGAATCTTAATAACTGACTCGTTTTAACAACAGTTGAATCTTAAGATAAAACTCGTTTTAACAACAGTTGAATCTTAAGAACTGACTCGTTTTAACAACAGTTGAATCTTAAGAACTGACTCGTTTTATAAACAGTTCAACCTTAAGAACTGACTCGTTTTAACAACAGTTGAATCTTCAAATAAAACCCGTTTTAACAACAGTTGAATATTAAGAACTGACTCGTTTTAACAGCAGTTGAACCTTAATATAAAACTCATTTTAACAACAGTTGAATCTCAAGACAAAACCCGTTTTAACAACAGTTGAATCTTAAGAACTGACTCGTTTTAACAACAGTTGAATCTTAAGAACTGACTCGTTTTAACAACAGTTGAATCTTAAGAACTGTCTCGTTTTAACAACAGTTGAATCTTAAGATAAACCTCGTTTTAACAACAGTTTAATCTTAACAACTGACTCGTTTTAACAACAGTTGAATCTTAAGATAAAATTCGTTTTAACAACAGTTGAATCTTAAGAACTGATTCGTTTTAACAACAGTTCAAACTTAAGAACTGACTCGTTTTAACAACAGTTGAATCTTATGATAAAACTCATTTTAACAACAGTTGAATCTTAAGAACTGATTCGTTTTAACAACAGATGAATCTTAAGATAAACCTCGCTTTAACAAAAGTTGAATCTTAAGAACTGGCTCGTTTTAACAACAGTTGAATCTTAAGAACTGTCTCGTTTTAACAACACTTGAATCTTAAGAACTGACTCGTTTTAACAACAGTTGAATCTTATGATAAAACCCATTTTAACAACAGTTGAATCTTAAAATAAAACTCGTTTTAACAACAGTTGAATCTTAAGAACTGACTCGTTTTAACAACAGTTGAATCTTAAGATAAAACTCGTTTTAACAACAGTTGAATCTTAAGAACTGACTCGTTTTAACAACATTTGAATCTTAAGAATTGACTCGTTTTATAAACAGTTCAACCTTAAGAACTGACTCGTTTTAACAACAGTTGAATCTTCAAATAAAACTCGTTTTAACAACAGTTGAATATTAAGAACTGACTCGTTTTAACAGCAGTTGAATCTTAATATAAAACTCGTTTTAACAACAGTTGAATCTTAAGAACTGACTCGTTTTAATAACAGTTGAATCTTAAGATAAAACTCGTTTTAACAACAGTTGAATCTTAAGAACTGACTCGTTTTAACAACAGCTGAATTTTAAGATAAAACTCGTTTTAACAACAGTTGAATCTTAAGAACTGACTCGTTTTATCAACAGTTCAACCTTAGAACTGACTCATTTTAACAACAGTTGAATCTTCAAATAAAACTCGTTTTAACAACAGTTGAATGTTAAGAACTGATTCGTTTTAACAACAGCTGAATCTTAAGATAAACTCGTTTTAACAACAGTTGAATCTTAAGATAAACCTCGTTTTAACAATAGTTTAATCTTAAGAACTGACTCGTTTTAACAACAGTTGAATCTTAAGATAAAATTCGTTTTAACAACAGTTGAATCTTAAGAACTGATTCGTTTTAACAACAGTTTAAACTTAAGAACTGACTCGTTTTAACAACAGTTGAATCTTAAGATAAAACTCGTTTTAACAACAGTTGAATCTTAAGAACTGATTCGTATTAACAACAGTTGAATATTAAGATAAAACTCGTTTTAACAACAGTTAAATCTTAAGAACTGACTCGTTTTAACAACAGTTGAATCTTAAGATAAAACTCGTTTTAACAACAGTTGAATCTTAAGAACTGTCTCGTTTTAACAACAGTTGAATCTTAAGAACTGACTCGTTTTAACAACAGTTGAATCTTATGATAAGACTCATTTTAACAACAGTTGAATCTTAAGATAAAACTCGTTTTAACAACAGTTGAATCTTAAGAACTGACTCGTTTTAACAACAGTTGAATCTTAAGATAAAACTCGTTTTAACAACAGTTGAATCTTAAGAACTGACTCGTTTTAACAACAGTTGAATCTTAAGAACTGACTCGTTTTATAAACAGTTCAACCTTAAGAACTTACTCGTTTTAACAACAGTTGAATATTAAGAACTGATTCGTTTTAATAACAGTTAAATCTTAAGAACTGTCTCGTTTTAACAACAGTTGAATCTTAAGAACTGACTCGTTTTAACAACAGTTGAATCTTATGATAAGACTCATTTTAACAACAGTTGAATCTTAATATAAAACTCGTTTTAACAACAGTTGAATCTTAAGAACTGACTCGTTTTAATAACAGTTGAATCTTAAGATAGAACTCGTTTTAACAACAGTTGAATCTTAAGAACTGACTCGTTTTAACAACAGCTGAATTTTAAGATAAAACTCGTTTTAACAACAGTTGAATCTTAAGAACTGACTCGTTTTATCAACAGTTCAACCTTAAGAACTGACTCATTTTAACAACAGTTGAATCTTCAAATAAAACTCGTTTTAACAACAGTTGAATGTTAAGAACTGAATCGTTTTAACAACAGCTGAATCTTAAGATAAACTCGTTTTAACAACAGTTGAATCTTAAGATAAACCTCGTTTTAACAACAGTTTAATCTTAAGAACTGAATCGTTTTAACAACAGTTGAATCTTAAGATAAAATTCGTTTTAACAATAGTTGAATCTTAAGAACTGATTCGTTTTAACAACAGTTCAAACTTAAGAACTGACTCGTTTTAACAACAGCTGAATCTTCAGATGAAACTCGTTTTAACAACAGTTGAATCTTTAGAACTGACTCATTTTAACAACAGTTGAATCTTAAGATAAAACATCATTTTAACAACAGTTGAATCTTAAAATAAAACTCGTTTTAACAACAGTTGAATCTTAAGAACTGACTCGTTTTAACAACAGTTGAATCTTAAGAACTGACTCGTTTTAACAACAATTCAACCTTAAGAACTGACTCGTATTAACAACAGTTGAATCTTAAGAACGGACTCGTTTTAACAACAGTTGAATCTTAAGAACTGACTCGTTTTAACAACAACTGAATCTTAAGATTAAACTCGTTTTAACAACAGTTGAATCTTAAGAACTGTCTCGTTTTAACAACAGTTGAATCTTAAGATAAACCTCGTTTTAACAACAGTTTAATCTTAACAACTGACTCGTTTTAACAACAGTTGAATCTTAAGATAAAATTCGTTTTAACAACAGTTGAATCTTAAGAACTGATTGGTTTTAACAACAGTTCAAACTTAAGAACTGACTCGTTTTAACAACAGTTGAATCTTATGATAAAACTCATTTTAACAACAGTTGAATCTTAAGAACTGATTCGTTTTAACAACAAATGAATCTTAAGATAAACCTCGCTTTAACAAAAGTTGAATCTTAAGAACTGGCTCGTTTTAACAACAGTTGAATCTTAAGAACTGTCTCGTTTTAACAACACTTGAATCTTAAGAACTGACTCGTTTTAACAACAGTTGAATCTTATGATAAAACCCATTTTAACAACAGTTGAATCTTAAGAACTGACTCGTTTTAACAACAGTTGAATCTTAAGATAAAACTCGTTTTAACAACAGTTGAATCTTAAGAACTGACTCGTTTTAACAACAGTTGAATCTTAAGAACTGACTCGTTTTATAAACAGTTCAACCTTAAGAACTGACTCGTTTTAACAACAGTTGAATCTTCAAATAAAACTCGTTTTAACAACAGTTGAATATTAAGAACTGACTCGTTTTAACAGCAGTTGAATCTTAATATAAAACTCGTTTTAACAACAGTTGAATCTTAAGAACTGACTCGTTTTAATAACAGTTGAATCTTAAGATAAAACTCGTTTTAACAACATTTGAATCTTAAAAACTGACTCGTTTTAACATCAGCTGAATTTTAAGATAAAACTCGTTTTAACAACAGTTGAATCTTAAGAACTGACTCGTTTTATCAACAGTTCAACCTTAAGAACTGACTCGTTTTAACAACAGTTGAATCTTCAAATAAAACTCGTTTTAACAACAGTTGAATCTTAAGAACTGACTCGTTTTAACAACAGTTGAATCTTAAGATAAAACTCGTTTTAACAACAGCTGAATCTTAAGATTAAACTCATTTTAACAACAGTTGAATCTCAAGACAAAACCCGTTTTAACAACAGTTGAATCTTAAGAACTGACTCGTTTTAACAACAGTTGAATCTTAAGAACTGACTCGTTTAACAACAGTTGAATCTTAAGAACTGTCTCGTTTTAACAACAGTTGAATCTTAAGATAAACCTCGTTTTAACAACAGTTTAATCTTAACAACTGACTCGTTTTAACAACAGTTGAATCTTAAGATAAAATTCGTTTTAACAACAGTTGAATCTTAAGAACTGATTCGTTTTAACAACAGTTCAAACTTAAGAACTGACTCGTTTTAACAACAGTTGAATCTTAAGAACTGACTCGTTTTATAAACAGTTCAACCTTAAGAACTTACTCGTTTTAACAACAGTTGAATATTAAGAACTGATTCGTTTTAACAGCAGTTGAATCTTAATATAAAACTCGTTTTAACAACAGTTGAATCTTAAGAACTAACTCGTTTTAATAACAGTTGAATCTTAAGATAGAACTCGTTTTAACAACAGTTGAATCTTAAGAACTGACTCGTTTTAACAACAGCTGAATTTTAAGATAAAACTCGTTTTAACAACAGTTGAATCTTAAGAACTGACTCGTTTTATCAACAGTTCAACCTTAAGAACTGACTCATTTTAACAACAGTTGAATCTTCAAATAAAACTCGTTTTAACAACAGTTGAATGTTAAGAACTGAATCGTTTTAACAACAGCTGAATCTTAAGATAAACTCGTTTTAACAACAGTTGAATCTTAAGATAAACCTCGTTTTAACAACAGTTTAATCTTAAGAACTGAATCGTTTTAACAACAGTTGAATCTTAAGATAAAATTCGTTTTAACAATAGTTGAATCTTAAGAACTGATTCGTTTTAACAACAGTTCAAACTTAAGCACTGACTCGTTTTAACAACAGCTGAATCTTCAGATGAAACTCGTTTTAACAACAGTTGAATCTTAAGAACTGACTCATTTTAACAACAGTTGAATCTTAAGATAAAACATCATTTTAACAACAGTTGAATCTTAAAATAAAACTTGTTTTAACAACAGTTGAATCTTAAGAACTGACTCGTTTTAACAACAGTTGAATCTTAAGAACTGACTCGTTTTAACAACAATTCAACCTTAAGAACTGACTCGTTTTAACAACAGTTGAATCTTAAGAACTGACTCGTTTTAACAACAGTTGAATCTTAAGAACTGACTCGTTTTAACAACAACTGAATCTTAAGATTAAACTCGTTTTAACAACAGTTGAATCTTAAGAACTGTCTCGTTTTAACAACAGTTGAATCTTAAGATAAACCTCGTTTTAACAACAGTTTAATCTTAACAACTGACTCGTTTTAACAACAGTTGAATCTTAAGATAAAATTCGTTTTAACAACAGTTGAATCTTAAGAACTGATTCGTTTTAACAACAGTTCAAACTTAAGAACTGACTCGTTTTAACAACAGTTGAATCTTATGATAAAACTCATTTTAACAACAGTTGAATCTTAAGAACTGATTCGTTTTAACAACAAATGAATCTTAAGATAAACCTCGCTTTAACAAAAGTTGAATCTTAAGAACTGGCTCGTTTTAACAACAGTTGAATCTTAAGAACTGACTCGTTTTAACAACAACTGAATCTTAAGATTAAACTCGTTTTAACAACAGTTGAATCTTAAGAACTGTCTCGTTTTAACAACAGTTGAATCTTAAGATAAACCTCGTTTTAACAACAGTTTAATCTTAACAACTGACTCGTTTTAACAACAGTTGAATCTTAAGATAAAATTCGTTTTAACAACAGTTGAATCTTAAGAACTGATTCGTTTTAACAACAGTTCAAACTTAAGAACTGACTCGTTTTAACAACAGTTGAATCTTATGATAAAACTCATTTTAACAACAGTTGAATCTTAAGAACTGATTCGTTTTAACAACAAATGAATCTTAAGATAAACCTCGCTTTAACAAAAGTTGAATCTTAAGAACTGGCTCGTTTTAACAACAGTGGAATCTTAAGAACTGTCTCGTTTTAACAACACTTGAATCTTAAGAACTGACTCGTTTTAACAACAGTTGAATCTTATGATAAAACCCATTTTAACAACAGTTGAATCTTAAGATAAAACTCGTTTTAACAACAGTTGAATCTTAAGAACTAACTCGTTTTAACAACAGTTGAATCTTAAGATAAAACTCGTTTTAACAACAGTTGAATCTTAAGAACTGACTCGTTTTAACAACAGTTGAATCTTAAGAATTGACTCGTTTTATAAACAGTTCAACCTTAAGAAATGACTCGTTTTAACAACAGTTGAATCTTAAGATAAACCTCGCTTTAACAAAAGTTGAATCTTAAGAACTGGCTCGTTTTAACAACAGTTGAATCTTAAGAACTGTCTCGTTTTAACAACACTTGAATCTTAAGAACTGACTCGTTTTAACAACAGTTGAATCTTATGATAAAACCCATTTTAACAACAGTTGAATCTTAAGAACTGACTCGTTTTAACAACAGTTGAATCTTAAGATAAAACTCGTTTTAACAACAGTTGAATCTTAAGAACTGACTCGTTTTAACAACAGTTGAATCTTAAGAACTGACTCGTTTTATAAACAGTTCAACCTTAAGAACTGACTCGTTTTAACAACAGTTGAATCTTCAAATAAAACTCGTTTTAACAACAGTTAAATATTAAGAACTGACTCGTTTTAACAGCAGTTGAATTTTAATATAAAACTCGTTTTAACAACAGTTGAATCTTAAGAACTGACTCGTTTTAATAACAGTTGAATCTTAAGATAAAACTCGTTTTAACAACATTAGAATCTTAAAAACTGACTCGTTTTAACATCAGCTGAATTTTAAGATAAAACTCGTTTTAACAACAGTTGAATCTTAAGAACTGACTCGTTTTATCAACAGTTCAACCTTAAGAACTGACTCGTTTTAACAACAGTTGAATCTTCAAATAAAACTCGTTTTAACAACAGTTGAATCTTAAGAACTGACTCGTTTTAACAACAGTTGAATCTTAAGATAAAACTCGTTTTAACAACAGCTGAATCTTAAGATTAAACTCATTTTAACAACAGTTGAATCTCAAGACAAAACCCGTTTTAACAACAGTTGAATCTTAAGAACTGACTCGTTTTAACAACAGTTGAATCTTAAGAACTGACTCGTTTAACAACAGTTGAATCTTAAGAACTGTCTCGTTTTAACAACAGTTGAATCTTAAGATAAACCTCGTTTTAACAACAGTTTAATCTTAACAACTGACTCGTTTTAACAACAGTTGAATCTTAAGATAAAATTCGTTTTAACAACAGTTGAATCTTAAGAACTGATTCGTTTTAACAACAGTTCAAACTTAAGAACTGACTCGTTTTAACAACAGTTGAATCTTATGATAAAACTCATTTTAACAACAGTTGAATCTTAAGAACTGATTCGTTTTAACAACAGATGAATCTTAAGATAAACCTCGCTTTAACAAAAGTTGAATCTTAAGAACTGGCTCGTTTTAACAACAGTTGAATCTTAAGAACTGTCTCGTTTTAACAACACTTGAATCTTAAGAACTGACTCGTTTTAACAACAGTTGAATCTTATGATAAAACCCATTTTAACAACAGTTGAATCTTAAGATAAAACTCGTTTTAACAACAGTTGAATCTTAAGAACTGACTCGTTTTAACAACAGTTGAATCTTAAGATAAAACTCGTTTTAACAACAGTTGAATCTTAAGAACTGACTCATTTTAACAACAGTTGAATCTTAAGAATTGACTCGTTTTATAAACAGTTCAACCTTAAGAACTGACTCGTTTTAACAACAGTTGAATCTTCAAATAAAACTCGTTTTAACAACAGTTGAATATTAAGAACTGACTCGTTTTAACAGCAGTTGAATCTTAATATAAAACTCGTTTTAACAACAGTTGAATCTTAAGAACTGACTCGTTTTAATAACAGTTGAATCTTAAGATAAAACTCGTTTTAACAACAGTTGAATCTTACGAACTGACTCGTTTTAACAACAGCTGAATTTTAAGATAAAACTCGTTTTAACAACAGTTGAATCTTAAGAACTGACTCGTTTTATCAACAGTTCAACCTTAAGAACTGACTCATTTTAACAACAGTTGAATCTTCAAATAAAACTCGTTTTAACAACAGTTGAATGTTAAGAACTGATTCGTTTTAACAACAGCTGAATCTTAAGATAAACTCGTTTTAACAACAGTTGAATCTTAAGATAAACCTCGTTTTAACAACAGTTTAATCTTAAGAACTGACTCGTTTTAACAACAGTTGAATCTTAAGATAAAATTCGTTTTAACAACAGTTGAATCTTAAGAACTGATTCGTTTTAACAACAGTTGAATCTTAAGATAAAACTCGTTTTAACAACAGTTGAATCTTAAGAACTGATTCGTATTAACAACAGTTGAATATTAAGATAAAACTCGTTTTAACAACAGTTAAATCTTAAGAACTGGCTCGTTTTAACAACAGTTGAATCTTAAGAACTGTCTCGTTTTAACAACACTTGAATCTTAAGAACTGACTCGTTTTAACAACAGTTGAATCTTATGATAAAACCCATTTTAACAACAGTTGAATCTTAAGATAAAACTCGTTTTAACAACAGTTGAATCTTAAGAACTGACTCGTTTTAACAACAGTTGAATCTTAAGATAAACCTCGTTTTAACAACAGTTTAATCTTAACAACTGACTCGTTTTAACAACAGTTGAATCTTAAGATAAAATTCGTTTTAACAACAGTTGAATCTTAAGAACTGATTCGTTTTAACAACAGTTCAAACTTAAGAACTGACTCGTTTTAACAACAGTTGAATCTTATGATAAAACTCATTTTAACAACAGTTGAATCTTAAGAACTGATTCGTTTTAACAACAAATGAATCTTAAGATAAACCTCGCTTTAACAAAAGTTGAATCTTAAGAACTGGCTCGTTTTAACAACAGTTGAATCTTAAGAACTGTCTCGTTTTAACAACACTTGAATCTTAAGAACTGACTCGTTTTAACAACAGTTGAATCTTATGATAAAACCCATTTTAACAACAGTTGAATCTTAAGAACTGACTCGTTTTAACAACAGTTGAATCTTAAGATAAAACTCGTTTTAACAACAGTTGAATCTTAAGAACTGACTCGTTTTAACAACAGTTGAATCTTAAGAACTGACTCGTTTTATAAACAGTTCAACCTTAAGAACTGACTCGTTTTAACAACAGTTGAATCTTCAAATAAAACTCGTTTTAACAACAGTTGAATATTAAGAACTGACTCGTTTTAACAGCAGTTGAATCTTAATATAAAACTCGTTTTAACAACAGTTGAATCTTAAGAACTGACTCGTTTTAATAACAGTTGAATCTTAAGATAAAACTCGTTTTAACAACATTTGAATCTTAAAAACTGACTCGTTTTAACATCAGCTGAATTTTAAGATAAAACTCGTTTTAACAACAGTTGAATCTTAAGAACTGACTCGTTTTATCAACAGTTCAACCTTAAGAACTGACTCGTTTTAACAACAGTTGAATCTTCAAATAAAACTCGTTTTAACAACAGTTGAATCTTAAGAACTGACTCGTTTTAACAACAGTTGAATCTTAAGATAAAACTCGTTTTAACAACAGCTGAATCTTAAGATTAAACTCATTTTAACAACAGTTGAATCTCAAGACAAAACCCGTTTTAACAACAGTTGAATCTTAAGAACTGACTCGTTTTAACAACAGTTGAATCTTAAGAACTGACTCGTTTAACAACAGTTGAATCTTAAGAACTGTCTCGTTTTAACAACAGTTGAATCTTAAGATAAACCTCGTTTTAACAACAGTTTAATCTTAACAACTGACTCGTTTTAACAACAGTTGAATCTTAAGATAAAATTCGTTTTAACAACAGTTGAATCTTAAGAACTGATTCGTTTTAACAACAGTTCAAACTTAAGAACTGACTCGTTTTAACAACAGTTGAATCTTAAGAACTGACTCGTTTTATAAACAGTTCAACCTTAAGAACTTACTCGTTTTAACAACAGTTGAATATTAAGAACTGATTCGTTTTAACAGCAGTTGAATCTTAATATAAAACTCGTTTTAACAACAGTTGAATCTTAAGAACTAACTCGTTTTAATAACAGTTGAATCTTAAGATAGAACTCGTTTTAACAACAGTTGAATCTTAAGAACTGACTCGTTTTAACAACAGCTGAATTTTAAGATAAAACTCGTTTTAACAACAGTTGAATCTTAAGAACTGACTCGTTTTATCAACAGTTCAACCTTAAGAACTGACTCATTTTAACAACAGTTGAATCTTCAAATAAAACTCGTTTTAACAACAGTTGAATGTTAAGAACTGAATCGTTTTAACAACAGCTGAATCTTAAGATAAACTCGTTTTAACAACAGTTGAATCTTAAGATAAACCTCGTTTTAACAACAGTTTAATCTTAAGAACTGAATCGTTTTAACAACAGTTGAATCTTAAGATAAAATTCGTTTTAACAATAGTTGAATCTTAAGAACTGATTCGTTTTAACAACAGTTCAAACTTAAGCACTGACTCGTTTTAACAACAGCTGAATCTTCAGATGAAACTCGTTTTAACAACAGTTGAATCTTAAGAACTGACTCATTTTAACAACAGTTGAATCTTAAGATAAAACATCATTTTAACAACAGTTGAATCTTAAAATAAAACTCGTTTTAACAACAGTTGAATCTTAAGAACTGACTCGTTTTAACAACAGTTGAATCTTAAGAACTGACTCGTTTTAACAACAATTCAACCTTAAGAACTGACTCGTTTTAACAACAGTTGAATCTTAAGAACTGACTCGTTTTAACAACAGTTGAATCTTAAGAACTGACTCGTTTTAACAACAACTGAATCTTAAGATTAAACTCGTTTTAACAACAGTTGAATCTTAAGAACTGTCTCGTTTTAACAACAGTTGAATCTTAAGATAAACCTCGTTTTAACAACAGTTTAATCTTAACAACTGACTCGTTTTAACAACAGTTGAATCTTAAGATAAAATTCGTTTTAACAACAGTTGAATCTTAAGAACTGATTCGTTTTAACAACAGTTCAAACTTAAGAACTGACTCGTTTTAACAACAGTTGAGTCTTATGATAAAACTCATTTTAACAACAGTTGAATCTTAAGAACTGATTCGTTTTAACAACAAATGAA
Organism: Eledone cirrhosa; assembly: GCA_964016885.1. Taxonomy (NCBI): domain Eukaryota; kingdom Metazoa; phylum Mollusca; class Cephalopoda; order Octopoda; family Eledonidae; genus Eledone; species Eledone cirrhosa. Next base: position 24,355,215 of record OZ024744.1, read on the forward strand.
TCTTAAGATAAACCTCGCTTTAACAAAAGTTGAATCTTAAGAACTGGCTCGTTTTAACAACAGTTGAATCTTAAGAACTGACTCGTTTTAACAACAACTGAATCTTAAGATTAAACTCGTTTTAACAACAGTTGAATCTTAAGAACTGTCTCGTTTTAACAACAGTTGAATCTTAAGATAAACCTCGTTTTAACAACAGTTTAATCTTAACAACTGACTCGTTTTAACAACAGTTGAATCTTAAGATAAAATTCGTTTTAACAACAGTTGAATCTTAAGAACTGATTCGTTTTAACAACAGTTCAAACTTAAGAACTGACTCGTTTTAACAACAGTTGAATCTTATGATAAAACTCATTTTAACAACAGTTGAATCTTAAGAACTGATTCGTTTTAACAACAAATGAATCTTACGATAAACCTCGCTTTAACAAAAGTTGAATCTTAAGAACTGGCTCGTTTTAACAACAGTTGAATCTTAAGAACTGTCTCGTTTTAACAACACTTGAATCTTAAGAACTGACTCGTTTTAACAACAGTTGAATCTTATGATAAAACCCATTTTAACAACAGTTGAATCTTAAGATAAAACTCGTTTTAACAACAGTTGAATCTTAAGAACTAACTCGTTTTAACAACAGTTGAATCTTAAGATAAAACTCGTTTTAACAACAGTTGAATCTTAAGAACTGACTCGTTTTAACAACAGTTGAATCTTAAGAATTGACTCGTTTTATAAACAGTTCAACCTTAAGAAATGACTCGTTTTAACAACAGTTGAATCTTAAGATAAACCTCGCTTTAACAAAAGTTGAATCTTAAGAACTGGCTCGTTTTAACAACAGTTGAATCTTAAGAACTGTCTCGTTTTAACAACACTTGAATCTTAAGAACTGACTCGTTTTAACAACAGTTGAATCTTATGATAAAACCCATTTTAACAACAGTTGAATCTTAAGAACTGACTCGTTTTAACAACAGTTGAATCTTAAGATAAAACTCGTTTTAACAACAGTTGAATCTTAAGAACTGACTCGTTTTAACAACAGTTGAATCTTAAGAACTGACTCGTTTTATAAACAGTTCAACCTTAAGAACTGACTCGTTTTAACAACAGTTGAATCTTCAAATAAAACTCGTTTTAACAACAGTTAAATATTAAGAACTGACTCGTTTTAACAGCAGTTGAATTTTAATATAAAACTCGTTTTAACAACAGTTGAATCTTAAGAACTGACTCGTTTTAATAACAGTTGAATCTTAAGATAAAACTCGTTTTAACAACATTAGAATCTTAAAAACTGACTCGTTTTAACATCAGCTGAATTTTAAGATAAAACTCGTTTTAACAACAGTTGAATCTTAAGAACTGACTCGTTTTATCAACAGTTCAACCTTAAGAACTGACTCGTTTTAACAACAGTTGAATCTTCAAATAAAACTCGTTTTAACAACAGTTGAATCTTAAGAACTGACTCGTTTTAACAACAGTTGAATCTTAAGATAAAACTCGTTTTAACAACAGCTGAATCTTAAGATTAAACTCATTTTAACAACAGTTGAATCTCAAGACAAAACCCGTTTTAACAACAGTTGAATCTTAAGAACTGACTCGTTTTAACAACAGTTGAATCTTAAGAACTGACTCGTTTAACAACAGTTGAATCTTAAGAACTGTCTCGTTTTAACAACAGTTGAATCTTAAGATAAACCTCGTTTTAACAACAGTTTAATCTTAACAACTGACTCGTTTTAACAACAGTTGAATCTTAAGATAAAATTCGTTTTAACAACAGTTGAATCTTAAGAACTGATTCGTTTTAACAACAGTTCAAACTTAAGAACTGACTCGTTTTAACAACAGTTGAATCTTATGATAAAACTCATTTTAACAACAGTTGAATCTTAAGAACTTATTCGTTTGAACAACAGATGAATCTTAAGATAAACCTCGCTTTAACAAAAGTTGAATCTTAAGAACTGGCTCGTTTTAACAACAGTTGAATCTTAAGAACTGTCTCGTTTTAACAACAGTTGAATCTTATGATAAAACCCATTTTAACAACAGTTGAATCTTAAGATAAAACTCGTTTTAACAACAGTTGAATCTTAAGAACTGACTCGTTTTAACAACAGTTGAATCTTAAGATAAAACTCGTTTTAACAACAGTTGAATCTTAAGAACTGACTCATTTTAACAACAGTTGAATCTTAAGAATTGACTCGTTTTATAAACAGTTCAACCTTAAGAACTGACTCGTTTTAACAACAGTTGAATCTTCAAATAAAACTCGTTTTAACAACAGTTGAATATTAAGAACTGACTCGTTTTAACAGCAGTTGAATCTTAATATAAAACTCGTTTTAACAACAGTTGAATCTTAAGAACTGACTCGTTTTAATAACAGTTGAATCTTAAGATAAAACTCGTTTTAACAACAGTTGAATCTTACGAACTGACTCGTTTTAACAACAGCTGAATTTTAAGATAAAACTCGTTTTAACAACAGTTGAATCTTAAGAACTGACTCGTTTTATCAACAGTTCAACCTTAAGAACTGACTCATTTTAACAACAGTTGAATCTTCAAATAAAACTCGTTTTAACAACAGTTGAATGTTAAGAACTGATTCGTTTTAACAACAGCTGAATCTTAAGATAAACTCGTTTTAACAACAGTTGAATCTTAAGATAAACCTCGTTTTAACAACAGTTTAATCTTAAGAACTGACTCGTTTTAACAACAGTTGAATCTTAAGATAAAATTCGTTTTAACAACAGTTGAATCTTAAGAACTGATTCGTTTTAACAACAGTTGAATCTTAAGATAAAACTCGTTTTAACAACAGTTGAATCTTAAGAACTGATTCGTATTAACAACAGTTGAATATTAAGATAAAACTCGTTTTAACAACAGTTAAATCTTAAGAACTGGCTCGTTTTAACAACAGTTGAATCTTAAGAACTGTCTCGTTTTAACAACACTTGAATCTTAAGAACTGACTCGTTTTAACAACAGTTGAATCTTATGATAAAACCCATTTTAACAACAGTTGAATCTTAAGATAAAACTCGTTTTAACAACAGTTGAATCTTAAGAACTGACTCGTTTTAACAACAGTTGAATCTTAAGATAAATCTCGTTTTAACAACAGTTTAATCTTAACAACTGACTCGTTTTAACAACAGTTGAATCTTAAGATAAAATTCGTTTTAACAACAGTTGAATCTTAAGAACTGATTCGTTTTAACAACAGTTCAAACTTAAGAACTGACTCGTTTTAACAACAGTTGAATCTTATGATAAAACTCATTTTAACAACAGTTGAATCTTAAGAACTGATTCGTTTTAACAACAGATGAATCTTAAGATAAACCTCGCTTTAACAAAAGTTGAATCTTAAGAACTGGCTCGTTTTAACAACAGTTGAATCTTAAGAACTGTCTCGTTTTAACAACACTTGAATCTTAAGAACTGACTCGTTTTAACAACAGTTGAATCTTATGATAAAACCCATTTTAACAACAGTTGAATCTTAAGATAAAACTCGTTTTAACAACAGTTGAATCTTAAGAACTGACTCGTTTTAACAACAGTTGAATCTTAAGATAAAACTCGTTTTAACAACAGTTGAATCTTAAGAACTGACTCGTTTTAACAACATTTGAATCTTAAGAATTGACTCGTTTTATAAACAGTTCAACCTTAAGAACTGACTCGTTTTAACAACAGTTGAATCTTCAAATAAAACTCGTTTTAACAACAGTTGAATATTAAGAACTGACTCGTTTTAACAGCAGTTGAATCTTAATATAAAACTCGTTTTAACAACAGTTGAATCTTAAGAACTGACTCGTTTTAATAACAGTTGAATCTTAAGATAAAACTCGTTTTAACAACAGTTGAATCTTAAGAAATGACTCGTTTTAACAACAGCTGAATTTTAAGATAAAACTCGTTTTAACAACAGTTGAATCTTAAGAACTGACTCGTTTTATCAACAGTTCAACCTTAGAACTGACTCATTTTAACAACAGTTGAATCTTCAAATAAAACTCGTTTTAACAACAGTTGAATGTTAAGAACTGATTCGTTTTAACAACAGCTGAATCTTAAGATAAACTCGTTTTAACAACAGTTGAATCTTAAGATAAACCTCGTTTTAACAACAGTTTAATCTTAAGAACTGACTCGTTTTAACAACAGTTGAATCTTAAGATAAAATTCGTTTTAACAACAGTTGAATCTTAAGAACTGATTCGTTTTAACAACAGTTTAAACTTAAGAACTGACTCGTTTTAACAACAGTTGAATCTTAAGATAAAACTCGTTTTAACAACAGTTGAATCTTAAGAACTGATTCGTATTAACAACAGTTGAATATTAAGATAAAACTCGTTTTAACAACAGTTAAATCTTAAGAACTGACTCGTTTTAACAACAGTTGAATCTTAAGATAAAACTCGTTTTAACAACAGTTAAATCTTAAGAACTGTCTCGTTTTAACAACAGTTGAATCTTAAGAACTGACTCGTTTTAACAACAGTTGAATCTTATGATAAGACTCATTTTAACAACAGTTGAATCTTAAGATAAAACTCGTTTTAACAACAGTTGAATCTTAAGAACTGACTCGTTTTAACAACAGTTGAATCTTAAGATAAAACTCGTTTTAACAACAGTTGAATCTTAAGAACTGACTCGTTTTAACAACAGTTGAATCTTAAGAACTGACTCGTTTTATAAACAGTTCAACCTTAAGAACTTACTCGTTTTAACAACAGTTGAATATTAAGAACTGATTCGTTTTAACAGCAGTTGAATCTTAATATAAAACTCGTTTTAACAACAGTTGAATCTTAAGAACTGACTCGTTTTAATAACAGTTGAATCTTAAGATAGAACTCGTTTTAACAACAGTTGAATCTTAAGAACTGGCTCGTTTTAACAACAGCTGAATTTTAAGATAAAACTCGTTTTAACAACAGTTGAATCTTAAGAACTGACTCGTTTTATCAACAGTTCAACCTTAAGAACTGACTCATTTTAACAACAGTTGAATCTTCAAATAAAACTCGTTTTAACAACAGTTGAATGTTAAGAACTGAATCGTTTTAACAACAGCTGAATCTTAAGATAAACTCGTTTTAACAACAGTTGAATCTTAAGATAAACCTCGTTTTAACAACAGTTTAATCTTAAGAACTGAATCGTTTTAACAACAGTTGAATCTTAAGATAAAATTCGTTTTAACAATAGTTGAATCTTAAGAACTGATTCGTTTTAACAACAGTTCAAACTTAAGAACTGACTCGTTTTAACAACAGCTGAATCTTCAGATGAAACTCGTTTTAACAACAGTTGAATCTTAAGAACTGACTCATTTTAACAACAGTTGAATCTTAAGATAAAACATCATTTTAACAACAGTTGAATCTTAAAATAAAACTCGTTTTAACAACAGTTGAATCTTAAGAACTGACTCGTTTTAACAACAGTTGAATCTTAAGAACTGACTCGTTTTAACAACAATTCAACCTTAAGAACTGACTCGTATTAACAACAGTTGAATCTTAAGAACGGACTCGTTTTAACAACAGTTGAATCTTAAGAACTGACTCGTTTTAACAACAACTGAATCTTAAGATTAAACTCGTTTTAACAACAGTTGAATCTTAAGAACTGTCTCGTTTTAACAACAGTTGAATCTTAAGATAAACCTCGTTTTAACAACAGTTTAATCTTAACAACTGACTCGTTTTAACAACAGTTGAATCTTAAGATAAAATTCGTTTTAACAACAGTTGAATCTTAAGAACTGATTCGTTTTAACAACAGTTCAAACTTAAGAACTGACTCGTTTTAACAACAGTTGAATCTTATGATAAAACTCATTTTAACAACAGTTGAATCTTAAGAACTGATTCGTTTTAACAACAAATGAATCTTAAGAACTGGCTCGTTTTAACAACAGTTGAATCTTAAGAACTGTCTCGTTTTAACAACAGTTGAATCTTAAGATAAACCTCGTTTTAACAACAGTTTAATCTTAACAACTGACTCGTTTTAACAACAGTTGAATCTTATGATAAAACCCATTTTAACAACAGTTGAATCTTAAGAACTGACTCGTTTTAACAACAGTTGAATCTTAAGAACTGACTCGTTTTAACAACAGATGAATCTTAAGAACTGACTCGTTTTAACAACAGTTGAATCTTAAGAACTGACTCGTTTTATAAACAGTTCAACCTTAAGAACTGACTCGTTTTAACAACAGTTGAATCTTCAAATAAAACTCGTTTTAACAACAGTTGAATATTAAGAACTGACTCGTTTTAACAGCAGTTGAATCTTAATATAAAACTCGTTTTAACAACAGTTGAATCTTAAGAACTGACTCGTTTTAATAACAGTTGAATCTTAAGATAAAACTCGTTTTAACAACATTTGAATCTTAAAAACTGACTCGTTTTAACATCAGCTGAATTTTAAGATAAAACTCGTTTTAACAACAGTTGAATCTTAAGAACTGACTCGTTTTATCAACAGTTCAACCTTAAGAACTGACTCGTTTTAACAACAGTTGAATCTTCAAATAAAACTCGTTTTAACAACAGTTGAATCTTAAGAACTGACTCGTTTTAACAACAGTTGAATCTTAAGATAAAACTCGTTTTAACAACAGCTGAATCTTAAGATTAAACTCATTTTAACAACAGTTGAATCTCAAGACAAAACCCGTTTTAACAACAGTTGAATCTTAAGAACTGACTCGTTTTAACAACAGTTGAATCTTAAGAACTGACTCGTTTAACAACAGTTGAATCTTAAGAACTGTCTCGTTTTAACAACAGTTGAATCTTAAGATAAACCTCGTTTTAACAACAGTTTAATCTTAACAACTGACTCGTTTTAACAACAGTTGAATCTTAAGATAAAATTCGTTTTAACAACAGTTGAATCTTAAGAACTGATTCGTTTTAACAACAGTTCAAACTTAAGAACTGACTCGTTTTAACAACAGTTGAATCTTAAGAACTGACTCGTTTTATAAACAGTTCAACCTTAAGAACTTACTCGTTTTAACAACAGTTGAATATTAAGAACTGATTCGTTTTAACAGCAGTTGAATCTTAATATAAAACTCGTTTTAACAACAGTTGAATCTTAAGAACTAACTCGTTTTAATAACAGTTGAATCTTAAGATAGAACTCGTTTTAACAACAGTTGAATCTTAAGAACTGACTCGTTTTAACAACAGCTGAATTTTAAGATAAAACTCGTTTTAACAACAGTTGAATCTTAAGAACTGACTCGTTTTATCAACAGTTCAACCTTAAGAACTGACTCATTTTAACAACATTTGAATCTTCAAATAAAACTCGTTTTAACAACAGTTGAATGTTAAGAACTGAATCGTTTTAACAACAGCTGAATCTTAAGATAAACTCGTTTTAACAACAGTTGAATCTTAAGATAAACCTCGTTTTAACAACAGTTTAATCTTAAGAACTGAATCGTTTTAACAACAGTTGAATCTTAAGATAAAATTCGTTTTAACAATAGTTGAATCTTAAGAACTGATTCGTTTTAACAACAGTTCAAACTTAAGCACTGACTCGTTTTAACAACAGCTGAATCTTCAGATGAAACTCGTTTTAACAACAGTTGAATCTTAAGAACTGACTCATTTTAACAACAGTTGAATCTTAAGATAAAACATCATTTTAACAACAGTTGAATCTTAAAATAAAACTCGTTTTAACAACAGTTGAATCTTAAGAACTGACTCGTTTTAACAACAGTTGAATCTTAAGAACTGACTCGTTTTAACAACAATTCAACCTTAAGAACTGACTCGTTTTAACAACAGTTGAATCTTAAGAACTGACTCGTTTTAACAACAGTTGAATCTTAAGAACTGACTCGTTTTAACAACAACTGAATCTTAAGATTAAACTCGTTTTAACAACAGTTGAATCTTAAGAACTGTCTCGTTTTAACAACAGTTGAATCTTAAGATAAACCTCGTTTTAACAACAGTTTAATCTTAACAACTGACTCGTTTTAACAACAGTTGAATCTTAAGATAAAATTCGTTTTAACAACAGTTGAATCTTAAGAACTGATTCGTTTTAACAACAGTTCAAACTTAAGAACTGACTCGTTTTAACAACAGTTGAATCTTATGATAAAACTCATTTTAACAACAGTTGAATCTTAAGAACTGATTCGTTTTAACAACAAATGAATCTTAAGATAAACCTCGCTTTAACAAAAGTTGAATCTTAAGAACTGGCTCGTTTTAACAACAGTTGAATCTTAAGAACTGACTCGTTTTAACAACAACTGAATCTTAAGATTAAACTCGTTTTAACAACAGTTGAATCTTAAGAACTGTCTCGTTTTAACAACAGTTGAATCTTAAGATAAACCTCGTTTTAACAACAGTTTAATCTTAACAACTGACTCGTTTTAACAACAGTTGAATCTTAAGATAAAATTCGTTTTAACAACAGTTGAATCTTAAGAACTGATTCGTTTTAACAACAGTTCAAACTTAAGAACTGACTCGTTTTAACAACAGTTGAATCTTATGATAAAACTCATTTTAACAACAGTTGAATCTTAAGAACTGATTCGTTTTAACAACAAATGAATCTTAAGATAAACCTCGCTTTAACAAAAGTTGAATCTTAAGAACTGGCTCGTTTTAACAACAGTTGAATCTTAAGAACTGTCTCGTTTTAACAACACTTGAATCTTAAGAACTGACTCGTTTTAACAACAGTTGAATCTTATGATAAAACCCATTTTAACAACAGTTGAATCTTAAGATAAAACTCGTTTTAACAACAGTTGAATCTTAAGAACTAACTCGTTTTAACAACAGTTGAATCTTAAGATAAAACTCGTTTTAACAACAGTTGAATCTTAAGAACTGACTCGTTTTAACAACAGTTGAATCTTAAGAATTGACTCGTTTTATAAACAGTTCAACTTTAAGAAATGACTCGTTTTAACAACAGTTGAATCTTAAGATAAACCTCCCTTTAACAAAAGTTGAATCTTAAGAACTGGCTCGTTTTAACAACAGTTGAATCTTAAGAACTGTCTCGTTTTAACAACACTTGAATCTTAAGAACTGACTCGTTTTAACAACAGTTGAATCTTATGATAAAACCCATTTTAACAACAGTTGAATCTTAAGAACTGACTCGTTTTAACAACAGTTGAATCTTAAGATAAAACTCGTTTTAACAACAGTTGAATCTTAAGAACTGACTCGTTTTAACAACAGTTGAATCTTAAGAACTGACTCGTTTTATAAACAGTTCAACCTTAAGAACTGACTCGTTTTAACAACAGTTGAATCTTCAAATAAAACTCGTTTTAACAACAGTTAAATATTAAGAACTGACTCGTTTTAACAGCAGTTGAATTTTAATATAAAACTCGTTTTAACAACAGTTGAATCTTAAGAACTGACTCGTTTTAATAACAGTTGAATCTTAAGATAAAACTCGTTTTAACAACATTAGAATCTTAAAAACTGACTCGTTTTAACATCAGCTGAATTTTAAGATAAAACTCGTTTTAACAACAGTTGAATCTTAAGAACTGACTCGTTTTATCAACAGTTCAACCTTAAGAACTGACTCGTTTTAACAACAGTTGAATCTTCAAATAAAACTCGTTTTAACAACAGTTGAATCTTAAGAACTGACTCGTTTTAACAACAGTTGAATCTTAAGATAAAACTCGTTTTAACAACAGCTGAATCTTAAGATTAAACTCATTTTAACAACAGTTGAATCTCAAGACAAAACCCGTTTTAACAACAGTTGAATCTTAAGAACTGACTCGTTTTAACAACAGTTGAATCTTAAGAACTGACTCGTTTAACAACAGTTGAATCTTAAGAACTGTCTCGTTTTAACAACAGTTGAATCTTAAGATAAACCTCGTTTTAACAACAGTTTAATCTTAACAACTGACTCGTTTTAACAACAGTTGAATCTTAAGATAAAATTCGTTTTAACAACAGTTGAATCTTAAGAACTGATTCGTTTTAACAACAGTTCAAACTTAAGAACTGACTCGTTTTAACAACAGTTGAATCTTATGATAAAACTCATTTTAACAACAGTTGAATCTTAAGAACTGATTCGTTTTAACAACAGATGAATCTTAAGATAAACCTCGCTTTAACAAAATTTGAATCTTAAGAACTGGCTCGTTTTAACAACAGTTGAATCTTAAGAACTGTCTCGTTTTAACAACACTTGAATCTTAAGAACTGACTCGTTTTAACAACAGTTGAATCTTATGATAAAACCCATTTTAACAACAGTTGAATCTTAAGATAAAACTCGTTTTAACAACAGTTGAATCTTAAGAACTGACTCGTTTTAACAACAGTTGAATCTTAAGATAAAACTCGTTTTAACAACAGTTGAATCTTAAGAACTGACTCATTTTAACAACAGTTGAATCTTAAGAATTGACTCGTTTTATAAACAGTTCAACCTTAAGAACTGACTCGTTTTAACAACAGTTGAATCTTCAAATAAAACTCGTTTTAACAACAGTTGAATATTAAGAACTGACTCGTTTTAACAGCAGTTGAATCTTAATATAAAACTCGTTTTAACAACAGTTGAATCTTAAGAACTGACTCGTTTTAATAACAGTTGAATCTTAAGATAAAACTCGTTTTAACAACAGTTGAATCTTAAGAACTGACTCGTTTTAACAACAGCTGAATTTTAAGATAAAACTCGTTTTAACAACAGTTGAATCTTAAGAACTGACTCGTTTTATCAACAGTTCAACCTTAAGAACTGACTCATTTTAACAACAGTTGAATCTTCAAATAAAACTCGTTTTAACAACAGTTGAATGTTAAGAACTGATTCGTTTTAACAACAGCTGAATCTTAAGATAAACTCGTTTTAACAACAGTTGAATCTTAAGATAAACCTCGTTTTAACAACAGTTTAATCTTAAGAACTGACTCGTTTTAACAACAGTTGAATCTTAAGATAAAATTCGTTTTAACAACAGTTGAATCTTAAGAACTGATTCGTTTTAACAACAGTTGAATCTTAAGATAAAACTCGTTTTAACAACAGTTGAATCTTAAGAACTGATTCGTATTAACAACAGTTGAATATTAAGATAAAACTCGTTTTAACAACAGTTAAATCTTAAGAACTGACTCGTTTTAACAACAGTTGAATCTTAAGATAAAACTCGTTTTAACAACAGTTAAATCTTAAGAACTGTCTCGTTTTAACAACAGTTGAATCTTAAGAACTGACTCGTTTTAACAACAGTTGAATCTTATGATAAGACTCATTTTAACAACAGTTGAATCTTAAGATAAAACTCGTTTTAACAACAGTTGAATCTTAAGAACTGACTCGTTTTAACAACAGTTGAATCTTAAGATAAAACTCGTTTTAACAACAGTTGAATCTTAAGAACTGACTCGTTTTAACAACAGTTGAATCTTAAGAACTTACTCGTTTTATAAACAGTTCAACCTTAAGAACTTACTCGTTTTAACAACAGTTGAATATTAAGAACTGATTCGTTTTAACAGCAGTTGAATCTTAATATAAAACTCGTTTTAACAACAGTTGAATCTTAAGATAAAACTTGTTTTAACAACAGTTGAATCTTAAGAACTGACTCGTTTTAATAACAGTTGAATCTTAAGATAGAACTCGTTTTAACAACAGTTGAATCTTAAGAACTGACTCGTTTTAACAACAGCTGAATTTTAAGATAAAACTCGTTTTAACAACAGTTGAATCTTAAGAACTGACTCGTTTTATCAACAGTTCAACCTTAAGAACTGACTCATTTTAACAACAGATGAATCTTCAAATAAAACTCGTTTTAACAACAGTTGAATGTTAAGAACTGAATCGTTTTAACAACAGCTGAATCTTAAGATAAACTCGTTTTAACAACAGTTGAATCTTAAGATAAACCTCGTTTTAACAACAGTTTAATCTTAAGAACTGAATCGTTTTAACAACAGTTGAATCTTAAGATAAAATTCGTTTTAACAATAGTTGAATCTTAAGAACTGATTCGTTTTAACAACAGTTCAAACTTAAGAACTGACTCGTTTTAACAACAGCTGAATCTTCAGATGAAACTCGTTTTAACAACAGTTGAATATTAAGAACTGACTCATTTTAACAACAGTTGAATCTTAAGATAAAACATCATTTTAACAACAGTTGAATCTTAAAATAAAACTCGTTTTAACAACAGTTGAATCTTAAGAACTGACTCGTTTTAACAACAGTTGAATCTTAAGAACTGACTCGTTTTAACAACAGTTCAACCTTAAGAACTGACTCGTTTTAACAACAGTTGAATCTTAAGATAAAATTCGTGTTAACAATAGTTGAATCTTAAGAACTGATTCGTTTTAACAACAGTTGAATCTTAAGAACTGACTCATTTTAACAACAGTTGAATCTTAAGATAAAACATCATTTTAACAACAGTTGAATCTTAAAATAAAACTCGTTTTAACAACAGTTGAATCTTAAGAACTGACTCGTTTTAACAACAGTTGAATCGTAAGATAAAACTCGTTTTAACAACAGTTGAATCTTAAGAACTGACTCGTTTTAACAACAGTTCAACCTTAAGAACTGACTCGTTTTAACAACTGTTGAATCTTCAAATAAAACTCGTTTTAACAACAGTTGAATCTTAAGAATTGACTCGTTTTAACAACAATTAAATCTTAAGACAAAACCCATTTTAACAACAGTTGAATCTTAAGAACTGACTCGTTTTAACAACAGTTGAATCTTAAGATAAAATTCGTTTTAACAACAGTTGAATCTTAAGAACTGACTCGTTTTAACAGCAGCTGAATCTTATGATACAACTCGTTTTAACAACAGTTGAATCTTAAGAACTGACTCGTTTTAACAACAGTTCAACCTTAAGAACTGACTGGTTTTAAAACAGTTGAATCTTAAGACAACACTCGTTTTAACAACAGTTGAATCTTAAGAACTGACTCGTTTTAACAACAGTTGAATCTTAAGATAAACCTCGTTTTAACAACAGTTTAATCTTAAGAACTGACTCGTTGTAACAACAGTTGAATCTTAAGAACTTATTCGTTTTAACAACAGTTCAAACTTAAGAACAGACTCGTATTAACAACAGTTGAATCTTATTATAAAACTCATTTTAACAACAGTTGAATCTTAAGAACTGATTCGTGTTAACAACAGATGAATCTTAAGATAAACCTCGTTTTAACAACAGTTGCATCTTAAGAACTGGCTCGTTTAAACAACAGTTGAATCTTAAGAACTGACTCGTTTTAACAACAGTTGAATCTTCAAATAAAACTCGTTTTTACAACCGTTGAATCTTAAGAACTGACTCCTTTTATCAACATTTCAACCTTAAGAACTGACTCGTTTTAACAACAGTTGAATCTTCAAATAAAACTCGTTTTAACAACAGTTGAATCGTAAGAACTGACTCGTTTTAACAACAGTTAAATCTTAAGAAGTGACTCGTTTTAAAAACAATTGAATCATAAGATAAACCTCGTTTTAACAACAGTTGAATCTTAAGAACTGACTCGTTTTAACAACAGTTGAATCCTAAGATAACATTCGTTTTAACAACAGTTGAATCTTAAGAACTGACTCGTTATAACGACAGTTGAATGTTAAAATAAACCTCGTTTTAAAAACAGTTGAATCTTAAGAACTGACTCATTTTAACAACAGTTGAATCTTAAGATAAAACATCATTTTAACAACAGTTGAATCTTAAAATAAAACTCGTTTTAACAACAGTTGAATCTTAAGAACTGACTCGTTTTAACAACAGTTGAATCGTAAGATAAAACTCGTTTTAACAACAGTTGAATCTTAAAATAAAACTCGTTTTAACAACAGTTGAATCTTAAGAACTGACTCGTTTTAACAACAGCTGAATCTTAAGATAAAACTCGTTTTAACAACAGTTGAATCTTAAGAACTGACTCGTTTTAACAACAGTTCAACCTTAAGAACTGACTCGTTTTAACAACAGTTGAATCTTAAGAATTGACTCGTTTTAACAACAATTGAATCTTAAGACAAAACCCGTTTTAACAACAGTTGAATCTTAAGAACTGACTCGTTTTAACAACAGTTGAATCTTAAGATAAAATTCGTTTTAACAACAGTTGAATCTTAAGAACTTATTCGTTTTAACAACAGTTCAAACTTAAGAACAGACTCGTATTAACAACAGTTGAATCTTATTATAAAACTCATTTTAACAACAGTTCAAACTTAAGAACTGACTCGTTTTAACAACAGTTGAATCTTCAAATAAACCTCGTTTTAACAACAGTTGAATCTTAAGAACTGACTCGTTTTAACAACAGTTGAATCTTCAAATAAAACTCGTTTTAACAACAGTTTAATCGTGAGAACTGACTCGTTTTAACAACAGTTGAATCTTAAGAACTGACTCGTTTAAACAACAGTACCACCTTAAGAACTGACTAGTTTTAACAACAGTTGAATCTTAAAATAAAACTCGTTTCAACAACATTTGAATCTTAAGAACTGACTCGTTTTAACAACGGTTGAATCTTAACATAAAACTGGTTTTAAGAACAGTTGAATCTTAAGAAGTGACTCGTTTTAAAAACAATTGAATCATAAGATAAACCTCGTATTAACAACAGTTGAATCTTAAGAACTGACTCGTTTTAACAACAGTTGAATCCTAAGATAACATTCGTTTTAACAACAGTTGAATCTTAAGAACTGACTCGTTATAACGAAAGTTGAATCTTAAAATAAACCTCGTTTTAACAACAGTTGAATCTTAAGAACTGACTCATTTTAACAACAGTTGAATCTTAAGATAAAACATCATTTTAACAACAGTTGAATCTTAAAATAAAACTCGTTTTAACAACAGTTGAATCTTAAGAACTGACTCGTTTTAACAACAGTTGAATCTTAAGAACTGACTCGTTTTAACAACAGTTGAATCTTAAGATAAAACTCGTTTTAACAACAGTTGAATCTTAAGAACTGACTCGTTTAAACAACAGTACCACCTTAAGAACTGACTAGTTTTAACAACAGTTGAATCTTAAAATAAAACTCGTTTCAACAACATTTGAATCTTAAGAACTGACTCGTTTTAACAACAGTTGAATCTTAAGAACTGACTCGTTTTAACAACAATTCAACCTTAAGAACTGACTCGTTTTAACAACAGTTGAATCTTAAGAACTGACTCGTTTTAACAACAGTTGAATCTTAAGATAAAACTCGTTTTAACAACAGTTGAATCTTAAGAACTGACTCGTTTTCACAACAGCTGAATCTTAAGATAAAACTCGTTTTAACAACAGTTGAATCTTAAGAACTGACTCGTTTTAACAACAGTTCAACCTTAAGAACTGACTCGTTTTAACAACAGTTGAATCTTCAAATAAAACTCGTTTTAAAAACAGTTGAATCTTAAGAATTGACTCGTTTTAACAACAGTTGAATCTTAAGACAAAACCCGTTTTAACAACAGTTGAATCTTATGAACTGACTCGTTTTAACAACAGTTGATTCTTAAGATAAAATTCGTTTTAACAACAGTTGAATCTTAAGAACTGATTCGTTTTAACAACAGTTCAAACTTAAGAACAGACTCGTATTAACAACAGTTGAATCTTATTATAAAACTCATTTTAACAACAGTTCAACCTTAAGAACTGACTCGTTTTAACAACAGTTGAATCTTCAAATAAACCTCGTTTTAACGACAGTTGCATCTTAAGAACTGGCTCGTTTAAACAACAGTTGAATCTTAAGATAAAACTCGTTTTAACAACAGTTGAATCTTAAGAACTGACTCGTTTTATCAACATTTCAACCTTAAGAACTGACTCGTTTTAACAACAGTTGAATCTTCAAATAAAACTCGTTTTAACAACAGTTTAATCTTAAGAACTGATTCGTTTTAACAACAGTTGAATCTTAAGATAAAACTCGTTTTAACAACAGTTTAATCTTAAGAACTGACTCGTTTTAACAAAAGTTGAATCTTAAGATAAAATTCGTTTTAACAACAGTTGAATCTTAAAACTGACTCGTTTTAACAACAGTTGAATCTTAAGACAAAACCCGTTTTAACAACAGTTGAATCTTAAGAAGTGTACTCGTTTTAACAACAGTTGAATCTTAAGATAAACCTCGTTTTAACAACAGTTTAATCTTAAGAACTGACTCGTTTTAATAACAGTTGAATCTTAAGATAAAACTCGTGTTAACAACAGTTGAATCTTAAGAATTGACTCGTTTTAACAACAGTTGAATCTTAAGACAAAACCCGTTTTAACAACAGTTGAATCTTAAGAACTGACTCGTTTTAACAACAGTTGAATCTTAAGATAAACCTCGTTTTAACAACAGTTTAATCTTAAGAATTGACTCGTTTTAACAACAGGTGAATATTAAGATAATATTCATTTTAACAACAGTTGAATCTTAAAACTTATTCGTTTTAACAACAGTTCAAACTTAAGAACTGATTCGTTTTAACAACAGTTGAATCTTATGATGAAACTGGTTTTAACAACAGTTGAGTCTTAGAGAACTGACACGTTTTAACAACAGTTGAATCCTAAGAACTGACTCGTTTTAACAACAGATGAATCTTAAGAACTGACTCGTTTTAACAACAGTTGAATCTTCAGATAAAACTCGTTTTAACAACAGTTGAATCTTAAGAACTGACTCGTTTTAACAACAGTTCAATCTTAAGATAAAACTCGTTTTAACAACAGTTGAATCTTAAGAACTGACTCGTATTAACAACGGTTGAATCTTAAGATAAAACTCGTTTTTACAACAGTTGAATCTTTAGAACTGACTCGTTTTAACAACAGTTGAATCTTAAGATAGCCCTCGTTTTAACAACAGTTTAATCTTAAGAACTGACTCGTTTTAACAACAGTTGAATCTTAAGATAACATTCGTTTTAACAACAGTTGAATCTTAAGAACTTATTCGTTTTAACAACAGTTCAAACTTAAGAACATACTCGTATTAACAACAGTTGAATCTTATTATAAAACTCATTTTAACAACAGTTGAATCTTAAGAACTTATTCGTGTTAACAACAGATGAATCTTAAGATAAACCTCGTTTTAACAACAGTTGCATCTTATGAACTGGCTCGTTTAAACAACAGTTGAATCTTATGATACAACTCGTTTTAACAACGGTTGAATCTTAAGAACTTACTCGTTTTAACAACAATTGAATCTTAAGATAAAACTCGTTTTAACAACAGTTGAATCTTAAGAACTCACTCGTTTTAACAACAGTTGAATCTTAAGATAGCCCTCGTTTTAACAACAGTTTAATCTTAAGAACTGACTCGTTTTAACAACAGTTGAATCTTAAGATAAAATTCGTTTTAACAACAGTTGAATCTTAAGAACTTATTCGTTTTAACAACAGTTCAAACTTAAGAACAGACTCGTATTAACAACAGTTGAATCTTATTATAAAACTCATTTCAACAACAGTGGAATCTTAAGAACTGATTCGTGTTAACAACAGATGAATCTTAAGATAAACCTCGTTTTAGCAACAGTTGCATCTTAAGAACTGGCTCGTTTAAACAACAGTTGAATCTTAAGATAAAACTCGTTTTAACAACAGTTGAATCTTAAGAACTGACTCGTTTTAACAACAGTTGAATCTTAAGATAAAACACCATTTTAACAAAAGTTGAATCTTAAAATAAAACTCGTTTTAACAACAGTTGAATCTTAAGAACTGCCTCGTGTTAACAACAGTTGAATCTGAAGAACTGATTCGTTTTAACAACAGTTGAATCTTAAGAACTGACTCGTTTTAACAACAGTTGAATCTTAAGAACTGACTCGTTTTAACAACAGATGAATCTTAAGATAAAACTGGTTTTAACAACAGTTGAATCTTAAGAACTGACTCGTTTTAACAACAGTTGAATCTGAAGAACTGACTCGTTTTAACAACACTTGTATCTTATGATACAACTCGTTTTAACAACAGTTGAATCTTAAGAACTGACTCGTTTTAACAACACTTGTATCTTATGATACAACTCGTTTTAACAACAGTTGAATCTTAAGAACTGACTCGTTTTAACAGCAATTGAATCTAAAGACGAAACTCGTTTTAACAACAGTTGAATCTTAAGAACTGACTCGTTTTAACAACAGTTCAACCTTAAGAACTGACTGGTTTTAAAACAGTTGAATCTTAAGATAACACTCGTTTTAACAACAGTTGAATCTTATAATAAAACTCGTTTTAACCACAGATGATTCTCAAGAACTGACTCGTTTTAACAACAGTTGAATCTTAAAATAAAACTCGTTTTAACAACAGTTGAATCTTAAAATAAAACTCGTTTTAACAACAGTTGAATCGTAAGAACTGACTCTTTTTAACAACAGTACAACCTTAAGAACTGACTAGTTTTAACAACAGTTGAATCTTAAAATAAAACTCGTTTTAACAACATTTGAATCTTAAGAACTGACTCGTTTTAACAACGGTTGAATCAAACATAAAACTGGTTTTAACAACAGTTGAATCTTAAGAAGTGACTCGTTTTAAAAACAATTGAATCATAAGATAAACCTCGTTTTAACAACAGTTGAATCTTAAGAACTGACTCGTTTTAACAACAGTTGAATCCTAAGATAACATTCGTTTTAACAACAGTTGAATCTTAAGAACTGACTCGTTATAACGACAGTTGAATCTTAAGATAAACCTCGTTTTAACAACAGTTGAATCTTAAGAACTGACTCATTTTAACAACAGTTGAATCTTAAGATAAAACATCATTTTAACAACAGTTGAATCTTAAAATAAAACTCGTTTTAACAACAGTTGAATCTTAAGAACTGACTCGTTTTAACAACAGTTGAATCTTAAGAACTGACTCGTTTTAACAACAATTCAACCTTAAGAACTGACTCGTTTTAAAACAATTGAATCTTAAGATAACACTCGTTTTAACAACAGTTGAATCTTCAGAACTGACTCGTTTTAAAAACAGTTGAATCTTAAGATAATACTCGTTTTAACAACAGTTGAATCTTAAGAAGTGACTCATTTTAACAACAGTTGAATCTTAAGATAATCATCATTTTAACAACAATAGAATCTTAAAATAAAACTCGTTTTAACAACAGTTGAATCTTAAGAACTGACTCGTTTTAACAATAGTACAACCTTAAGAACTGACTCGTTGTAAAACAGTTGAATCTTAAGATAACACTCGTTTTAACAACAGTTGAATCTTCAGAACTGACTCGTTTTAAGAACAGTTGAATCTTAAGATAACACTCGTTTTAACAACAATTGAATCTTAAGAACTGACTCGTTTTAACAACAATTGAATCTTAAGATAAAGCTCGTTTTAACAAAAGTTGAATCTGAAGAACTTACTCGTTTTAACAAGAGTTGAATCTTAAGAACTGACTCGTTTTAACAACAATTCATCCTTAAGAACTGACTCGTTTTAACAACAGTTGAATCCTAAAATAAAACTCGTTTTAACAACAGTTGAATCTTAAGAACTGACTCGTTTTAACAACAGTTGAATCTGAAGAAGTGACTCGTTTTAACAACAGTTGAATCTTAAGAACTGGCTCGTTTTAACAACGGTTGAATCTTAAGAACTGACTCGTTTTAACAACAGTTGAATCTTAAGATAAAACATCATTTTAACAACAGTTGAATCTTAAAATAAAACTCGTTTTAACAACAGTTGAATCTCAAGAACTGCCTTGTGTTAACAACAGTTGAATCTTAAGAACTAATTCGTTTTAACAGCAGTTGAATCTTAAGAACTGACTCGTTTTAACAACAGTTGAATTTTAAGAACTGACTCGTTTTAACAACTGATGAATATTAAGATAAAACTAGTTTTAACAACAGTTGAATCTTAAGAACTGACTCGTTTTAACAACAGTTGAATCTGAAGAACTGACTCGTTTTAACAACAATTGTATCTTATGATACAACTCGTTTTAACAACAGTTGAATATTAAGAACTGACTCGTTTTAACAGTAATTGAATCTTGAGATAAAACTCGTTTTAACAACAGTTAAATCTTAAGAACTGATTCGTTTTAACAACAATTGAATCTTAAGACAAAACTCGTTTTAACAACAGTTGAGTCTTAAGAACTGACTCGTTTTAACAACAGTTCAACCTTAAGAACTGACTGGTTTTAAAACAGTTGAATCTTAAGATAACACTCGTTTTAACAACAGTTGAATCTTAAAATAAAACTCGTTTTAACAACAGATGATTCTCAAGAACTGGCTCGTTTTAACAACTGTTGAATCTTAAGATAAACATCGTTTTAACAATAGTTGAATCTTAAGAACTGACTCGTTTTAACAACAGTTCAACCTTAAGAAGTGATTAGTTTTAACAACAGTTGAATCTTAAAATAAAACTAGTTTTAACAACATTTGAATCTTAAGAACGGACTCGTTTTAACAACAGTTGAATCTTAACATAAAACTGGTTTTAACAACAGTTGAATCTTAAGAAGTGACTCGTTTTAACAACAGTTGAATCCTAAGATAACATTCGTTTTAACAACAGTTGAATCTTAAGAACTGACTCGTTATAACGACAGTTGAATCTTTAGATAAACCTCGTTTTAACAACAGTTGATTCTTAAGAACTGACTCATTTTAACAACAGTTGAATCTTAAGATAAAACATCATTTTAACAACAGTTGAATCTTAAAATAAAACTCGTTTTACCAACAGTTGAATCTTAAGAACTGACTCGTTTTAACAACAGTTGAATCTTAAGAACTGACTCGTTTTAACAACAATTCAACCTTAAGAACTAACTCGTTTTAAAACAGTTGAATCTTAAGATTACACTCGTTTTAACAACAGTTGAATCTTCAGAACTGACTCGTTTTAAAAACAGTTGAATCTTAACATAACACTCGTTTTAACAACAGTTGAATCTTAAGAGCTGACTCGCTTTAACAACAGTTCAACCTTAAGAACTGACACGTTTTAACAACAGTTGAATCTTAAAATATAACTACTTTTAACAACAGTTGAATCTTAAGAACTGACTCGTTTTAACAACCGTTGACTCCTAAGAACTGACTCGTTTTAACAACTGATGAACCTTAAGATAAAACTCGTTTTAACAACAGTTGAATCTTAAGAACTGACTCGTTTTAACAACAGTTGAATCTTAAGAACTGACTCGTTTTAACAACAGATGAATCTTAAGATAAAACTGGTTTTAACAACAGTTGAATCTTAAGAACTGACTCGTTTTAACAACAGTTGAATGTGAAGAACTGACTCGTTTTAACAACAATTGTATCTGAAGATAAAACTCGTTTAACAACAGTTGAATCTTAAGAACTGGCTCGTTTTAACAACACTTGTATCCTATGATACAACTCGTTTTAACAACAGTTGAATCTTAAGAACTGACTCGTTTTAACAGCAATTGAATCTTTAGACAAAACTCGTTTTAACAACAGTTGAATCTTAAGAACTGACTCGTTTTAACAGCAGTTCAACCTTAAGAACTGACTGGTTTTAAAACAGTTGAATCTTAAGATAACACTCGTTTTAACAACAGTTGAATCTTAAAATAAAACTCGTTTTAACAACAGATGATTCTCAAGAACTGACTCGTTTTAACAACAGTTGAATCTTAAAATAAAACTCGTTTTAACAACAGTTGAATCGTAAGAACTGACTCGTTTTAACAACAGTTGAATCATAAGATAAAACTCGTTTCAACAACAGTTGAATCTTAAGAACTGACTCGTTTTAACAACAGTACAACCTTAAGAACTGACTAGTTTTAACAACAGTTGAATCTTAAAATTAAACTCGTTTTAACAACATTTGAATCTTAAGAAGTGACTCGTTTTAAAAACAATTGAATCATAAGATAAACCTCGTTTTAACAACAGTTGAATCTTAAGAACTGACTCGTTTTAACAACAGTTGAATCCTAAGATAACATTCGTTTTAACAACAGTTGAATCTTAAAATAAAACTCGTTTTAACAACAATTCAACCTTAAGAACTGACTCGTTTTAAAACAGTTGAATCTTAAGATAACACTCGTTTTAACAACAGTTGAATCTTCAGAACTGACTCGTTTTAAAAACAGTTGAATCGTAAGATAACACTCGTTTTAACAACAGTTGAATCTTAAGAACTGACTCGTTTTAACAACAGTTGAATCTTCAAATAAAACTCGTTTAACAACAGTTGAATCTTAAGAATTGACTCGTTTTAACAACAGTTGAATCTTAAGACAAAACCCGTTTTAACAACAGTTGAATCTTAAGAACTGACTCGTTTTAACAACAGTTGAATCTTAAGATAAAACTCGTTTTAACAACAGTTGAATCTTAAGAACTGACTCGTTTTAACAACAGTTGAATCTTAAGAACTGACTCGTTTTATAAACAGTTCAACCTTAAGAACTGACTCGTTTTAACAACAGTTGAATCTTAAAAACTGACTCGTTTTAACCGCAGCTGAATCTTATAATACAACTCTTTTTAACAACAGTTGAATCTTAAGATAAAACTCGTTTTAACAACAGATGATTCTCAAGAACTAACTCGTTTTAACAACAGTTGAATCTTAAGATAAAACTCGTTTTAGCAACAGTTGAATCTTAAGAACTGACTCGTAATAACAACAATTGAATCTTAAGATAACATTCGTTTTAACAACAGTTGCGTCTTAAGAACTGATTCGTTTTAACGACAGTTGAATCTTAAGATAAACCTTGTTTTAACAACGGTTGAATCTTAAGAACTGACTCGTTTTATCAACAGTTCAACCTTAAGAACTGACTCATTTTAACAACAGTTGAATCTTCAAATAAAACCCGTTTTAACAACAGTTGAATGTTAAGAACTGATTCGTTTTAACAACAGCTGAATCTTAAGATAAACTCGTTTTAACAACAGTTGAATCTTAAGATAAACCTCGTTTTAACAACAGTTTAATCTTAAGAACTGACTCGTTTTAACAACAGTTGAATCTTAAGATAAAATTCGTTTTAACAACAGTTGAATCTTAAGAACTGATTCGTGTTAACAACAGTTGAATCTTAAGAACTGACTCGTTTTAACAACAGTTGAATCTTAATATAAAACTCGTTTTAACAACAGTTGAATCTTAAGAACTGTCTCGTTTTAACAACAGTTGAATCTTAAGAACTGACTCGTTTTAACAACAGTTGAATCTTAAGATAAAACTCGTTTTAACAACAGTTGAATCTTAAGAACTGACTCGTTTTAACAACAGTTGAATATTAAGAACTGATTCGTTTTAACAGCAGTTGAATCTTAATATAAAACTCGTTTTAACAACAGTTGAATCTTAAGATAAAACGTGTTTTAACAACAGTTGAATCTTAAGAACTGACTCGTTTTAATAACAGTTGAATCTTAAGATAGAACTCGTTTTAACAATAGTTGAATCTTAAGAACTGACTCGTTTTAACAACAGCTGAATTTTAAGATAAAACTCGTTTTAACAACAGTTGAATCTTAAGAACTGACTCATTTTAACAACAGTTGAAACTTCAAATAAAACTCGTTTTAACAACAGTTGAATGTTAAGAACTGAATCGTTTTAACGACAGCTGAATCTTAAGATAAACTCGTTTTAACAAAAGTTGAATCTTAAGATAAATCTCGTTTTAACAACAGTTTAATCTTAAGAACTGAATCGTTTTAACAACAGTTGAATCTTAAGATAAAATTCGTTTTAACAATAGTTGAATCTTAAGAACTGATTCGTTTTAACAACAGTTGAATCTTAAGAACTGACTCATTTTAACAACAGTTGAATCTTAAGATAAAACATCATTTTAACAACAGTTGAATCTTAAAATAAAACTCGTTTTAACAACAGTTGAATCTTAAGAACTGACTCGTTTTAACAACAGTTGAATCTTAAGAACTGACTCGTTTTAACAACAATTCAACCTTAAGAACTGACTCGTTTTAACAACAGTTGAATCTTAAGAACTGACTCGTTTTAACAACAGTTGAATCTTCAAATAAAACTCGTTTTAACAACAGTTGAATCTTAAGAACTGACTCGTTTTAACAGCAGTTGAATCTTAAGATAAAACTCGTTTTAACAACAGTTGAATCTTAAGAACTGACTCGTTTTAACAACAGCTGAATCTTAAGATAAAACTCGTTTTAACAACAGTTAAATCTTAAGAACTGACTCGTTTTAACAACAGTTCAACTTTAAGAACTGACTCGTTTAACAACTGTTGAATCTTCAAATAAAACTCGTTTTAACAACAGTTGAATCTTAAGAATTGACTCGTTTTAACAACAATTAAATCTTAAGACAAAACCCGTTTTAACAACAGTTGAATCTTAAGAACAGACTCGTATTAACAACAGTTGGATCTTATTATAAAACTCATTTTAACAACAGTTCAACCTTAAGAACTGACTCGTTTTAACAACAGTTGAATCTTCAAATAAACCTCGTTTTAACAACAGTTGCATCTTAAGAACTGGCTCGTTTAAACAACAGTTGAATCTTAAGATAAAACTCGTTTTAACAACAGTTGAATCTTAAGAACTGACTCGTTTTAACAACAGTTGAATCTTAAGAACTGACTCGTTTTAACAACAGTTGAATCTTAAGATAAAATTCGTTTTAACAACAGTTGAATCTTAAGAACTAATTCGTTTTAACAACAGTTCAAACTTAAGAACAGACTCGTATTAACAACAGTTGAATCTTATTATAAAACTCATTTTAACAACAGTTCAACCTTAAGAACTGACTCGTTTTAACAACAGTTGAATCTTCAAATAAACCTCGTTTTAACAACAGTTGCATCTTAAGAACTGCCTCATTTAAACAACAGTTGAATCTTAAGATAAAACACGTTTTAACAACAGTTGAATCTTAAGAACTGACTCGTTTTAACAACAGTTGAATCTTCAAATAAAACTCGTTTTAACAACAGTTGAATCTTAAGAACTGACTCGTTTTAACAACAGTTCAACCTTAAGAACTGACTCGATTTAACAACAGTTGAATCTTCAAATAAAACTCGTTTTAACAACAGTTGAATCTTAAGAATTGACTCGTTTTAACAACAGTTGAATCTTAAGACAAAACCCGTTTTAACAACAGTTGAATCTTAAGAACTGACTCGTTTTAACAACAGTTGAATCTTAAGATAAACTCGTTTTAACAACAGTTGAATCTTAAGAACTGACTCGTTTTAACAACAGCTGAATCTTAAGATAAAACTCGTATTAACAACAGTTGAATCTTAAGAACTGACTCGTTTTATCAACAGTTCAACCTTAAGAACTGACTCGTTTTAACAACAGTTGAATCTTCAAATAAAACTCGTTTTAACAACAGTTGAATCTTAAGAACTGACTCGTTTTAACAACAGTTGAATCTTAAGATAAAACTCGTTTTAACAACAGCTGAATCTTAAGATTAAACTCATTTTAACAACAGTTGAATCTCAAGACAAAACCCGTTTTAACAACAGTTGAATCTTAAGAACTGACTCGTTTTAACAACAGTTGAATCTTAAGAACTGACTCGTTTTAACAACAACTGAATCTTAAGATTAAACTCGTTTTAACAACAGTTGAATCTTAAGAACTGTCTCGTTTTAACAACAGTTGAATCTTAAGATAAACCTCGTTTTAACAACAGTTTAATCTTAACAACTGACTCGTTTTAACAACAGTTGAATCTTAAGATAAAATTCGTTTTAACAACAGTTGAATCTTAAGAACTGATTCGTTTTAACAACAGTTCAAACTTAAGGACTGACTCGTTTTAACAACAGTTGAATCTTATGATAAAACTCATTTTAACAACAGTTGAATCTTAAGAACTGATTCGTTTTAACAGCAGATGAATCTTAAGATAAACCTCGTTTTAACAAAAGTTGAATCTTAAGAACTGGCTCGTTTTAACAACAGTTGAATCTTAAGAACTGTCTCGTTTTAACAACAGTTGAATCTTAAGAACTGACTCGTTTTAACAACAGTTGAATCTTAAGATAAAACTCGTTTTAACAACAGTTGAATCTTAAGAACTGACTCGTTTTAGCAACAGTTGAATCTTAAGATAAAACTCGTTTTAACAACAGTTGAATATTAAGAACTGACTCGTTTTAACAGCAGTTGAACCTTAATATAAAACTCATTTTAACAACAGTTGAATCTTAAGAACTGATTCGTTTTAACAACAGATGAATATTAAGATAAACCTCGTTTTAACAACAGTTGCATCTTAAGAACTGGCTCGTTTAACAACAGTTGAATCTTATGATAAAACCCATTTTAACAACAGTTGAATCTTAAGAACTGACTCGTTTTAACAACAGTTGAATCTTAAGATAAAACTCGTTTTAACAACAGTTGAATCTTAAGAACTGACTCGTT
Organism: Eledone cirrhosa; assembly: GCA_964016885.1. Taxonomy (NCBI): domain Eukaryota; kingdom Metazoa; phylum Mollusca; class Cephalopoda; order Octopoda; family Eledonidae; genus Eledone; species Eledone cirrhosa. The sequence goes on from OZ024744.1 coordinate 24,381,773, forward strand.
TTAACAACAGTTGAATCTTAAGAACTGACTCGTTTTATAAACAGTTCAACCTTAAGAACTGACTCGTTTTAACAACAGTTGAATCTTCAAATAAAACTCGTTTTAACAACAGTTGAATATTAAGAACTGACTCGTTTTAACAGCAGTTGAATCTTAATATAAAACTCGTTTTAACAACAGTTGAATCTTAAGAACTGACTCGTTTTAATAACAGTTGAATCTTAAGATAAAACTCGTTTTAACAACAGTTGAATCTTAAAAACTGACTCGTTTTAACAACAGCTGAATTTTAAGATAAAACTCGTTTTAACAACAGTTGAATCTTAAGAACTGACTCGTTTTATCAACAGTTCAACCTTAAGAACTGACTCGTTTTAACAACAGTTGAATCTTCAAATAAAACTCGTTTTAACAACAGTTGAATCTTAAGAACTGACTCGTTTTAACAACAGTTGAATCTTAAGATAAAACTCGTTTTAACAACAGCTGAATCTTAAGATTAAACTCATTTTAACAACAGTTGAATCTCAAGACAAAACCCGTTTTAACAACAGTTGAATCTTAAGAACTTACTCGTTTTAACCACAGTTGAATCTTAAGAACTGACTCGTTTTAACAACAACTGAATCTTAAGATTAAACTCGTTTTAACAACAGTTGAATATTAAGAACTGACTCGTTTTAACAGCAATTGAATATTGAGATAAAACTCGTTTTAACAACAGTTAAATCTTAAGAACTGATTCGTTTTAACAACAATTGAATCTGAAGTTAACATTCGTTTTAACAACAGTTGAATCTTAAGAACTGACTCGTTTTAACAACAGTTGAATCTTAAGACAAAACTCGTTTTAACAACAGTTGAGTCTTAAGAACTGACTCGTTTTAACAACAGTTCAACCTTAAGAACTGACTGGTTTTAAAACAGTTGAATCTTAAGATAACACTCGTTTTAACAACAGTTGAATCTTAAAATAAAACTCGTTTTAACAACAGATGATTCTCAAGAACTGGCTCGTTTTAACAACTGTTGAATCTTAAGATAAACATCGTTTTAACAATAGTTGAATCTTAAGAACTGACTCGTTTTAACAACAGTTCAACCTTAAGAAGTGATTAGTTTTAACAACAGTTGAATCTTAAAATAAAACTCGTTTTAACAACATTTGAATCTTAAGAACGGACTCGTTTTAACAACAGTTGAATCTTAACATAAAACTGGTTTTAACAACAGTTGAATCTTAAGAAGTGACTCGTTTTAACAACAGTTGAATCCTAAGATAACATTCGTTTTAACAACAGTTGAATCTTAAGAACTGACTCGTTATAACGACAGTTGAATCTTAAGATAAACCTCGTTTTAACAACAGTTGAATCTTAAGAACTGACTCATTTTAACAACAGTTGAATCTTAAGATAAAACATCATTTTAACAACAGTTGAATCTTAAAATAAAACTCGTTTTACCAACAGTTGAATCTTAAGAACTGACTCGTTTTAACAACAGTTGAATCTTAAGAACTGACTCGTTTTAACAACAATTCAACCTTAAGAACTAACTCGTTTTAAAACAGTTGAATCTTAAGATAACACTCGTTTTAACAACAGTTGAATCTTCAGAACTGACTCGTTTTAAAAACAGTTGAATCTTAACATAACACTCGTTTTAACAACAGTTGAATCTTAAGAGCTGACTCGCTTTAACAACAGTTCAACCTTAAGAACTGACACGTTTTAACAACAGTTGAATCTTAAAATATAACTAGTTTTAACAACAGTTGAATCTTAAGAACTGACTCGTTTTAACAACCGTTGACTCCTAAGAACTGACTCGTTTTAACAACTGATGAACATTAAGATAAAACTCGTTTTAACAACAGCTGAATCTTAAGAACTGACTCGTTTTAACAACAGTTGAATCTTAAGGACTGACTCGTTTTAACAACAGATGAATCTTAAGATAAAACTGGTTTTAACAACAGTTGAATCTTAAGAACTGACTCGTTTTAACAACAGTTGAATCTGAAGAACTGACTCGTTTTAACAACAATTGTATCTGAAGATAAAACTCGTTTAACAACAGTTGAATCTTAAGAACTGGCTCGTTTTAACAACACTTGTATCTTATGATGCAACTCGTTTTAACAACAGTTGAATCTTAAGAACTGACTCGTTTTAACAGCAATTGAATCTTTAGACAAAACTCGTTTTAACAACAGTTGAATCTTAAGAACTGACTCGTTTTAACAGCAGTTCAACCTTAAGAACTGACTGGTTTTAAAACAGTTGAATCTTAAGATAACACTCGTTTTAACAACAGTTGAATCTTAAAATAAAACTCGTTTTAACAACAGATGATTCTCAAGAACTGACTCGTTTTAACAACAGTTGAATCTTAAAATAAAACTCGTTTTAACAACAGTTGAATCGTAAGAACTGACTCGTTTTAACAACAGTTGAATCATAAGATAAAACTCGTTTTAACAACAGTTGAATCTTAAGAACTGACTCGTTTTAACAACAGTACAACCTTAAGAACTGACTAGTTTTAACAACAGTTGAATCTTAAGAAGTGACTCGTTTTAAAAACAATTGAATCATAAGATAAACCTCGTTTTAACAACAGTTGAATCTTAAGAACTGACTCGTTTTAACAACAGTTGAATCTTAAGAACTGACTCGTTTTAACAACAATTCAACCTTAAGAACTGACTCGTTTTAAAACAGTTGAATCTTAAGATAACACTCGTTTTAACAACAGTTGAATCTTCAGAACTGACTCGTTTTAAAAACAGTTGAATCGTAAGATAACACTCGTTTTAACAACAGTTGAATCTTAAGAACTGACTCGTTTTAACAACAGTTGAATCTTAAGAACTGACTCGTTTTAACAACAATTCAAACTTGAGAACTGACTCGTTTTAAAACAGTTGAATCTTAAGATAACACTCGTTTTAACAACAGTTGAATCTTAAAACATAACTAGTCTTAACAACAGTAGAATCTTAAGAACTGACTCGTTTTAACAACAGTTGAATCTGAAGAAGTGACTCGTTTTAACAACAGTTGTATCTGAAGATAAAACTCGTTTAACAACAGTTGAATCTTAAGAACTTACTCGTTTTAACAACAATTGAATCTTAAGATAACATTCGTTTTAGCAACAGTTGACTCTTAAGAACTGACTAGTTTTAACGACAGTTGAATCTTAAGATAAACCTCGTTTTAACAACGGTTGAATCTTAAGAACTGACTCGTTTTAACAACAGTTGAATCTTAAGATAAAACATCATTTTAACAACAGTTGAATCTTAAAATAAAACTCGTTTTAACAACAGTTGATTCTTAAGAACTGCCTTGTGTTAACAACAGTTGAATCTTAAGAACTGATTCGTTTTAACAGCAGTTGAATCTTAAGAACTGACTCGTTTTAACAACAGTTGACCTTTAAGAACTGACTCGTTTTAACAACTGATGAATATTAAGAGAAAACTGGTTTTAACAACAGTTGAATTTTAAGAACTGACTCGTTTTAACAACAGTTGAATCTGAAGAACTGACTCGTTTTAACAACAATTGTATCTGAAGATAAAACTCGTTTAACAACAGTTGAATCTTAAGAACTGGCTCGTTTTAGCAACACTTGTATCTTATGATACAACTCGTTTTAACAACAGTTGAATATTAAGAACTGACTCGTTTTAACAGCAATTGAATCTTGAGATAAAACTCGTTTTAACAACAGTTAAATCTTAAGAACTGATTCGTTTTAACAACAATTGAATCTGAAGTTAACATTCATTTTAACAACAGTTGAATCTTAAGACAAAACTCGTTTTAACAACAGTTGAATCTTAAGAACTGACTCGTTTTAACAACAGTTCAACCTTAAGAACTGAGTGGTTTTAAAACAGTTGAATCCTAAGATAACATTTGTTTTAACAACAGTTGAATCTTAAGAACTGACTCGTTATAACGACAGTTGAATCTTAAGATAAACCTCGTTTTAACAACAGTTGAATCTTAAGAACTGACTCATTTTAACAACAGTTGAATCTCAAGATAAAACATCATTTTAACAACAGTTGAATCTTAAAATAAAACTCGTTTTAACAACAGTTGAATCTTAAGAACTGACTCGTTTTAACAACAGTTGAATCTTAAGAACTGACTCGTTTTAACAACAATTCAACCTTAAGAACTAACTCGTTTTAAAACAGTTGAATCTTAAGATAACACTCGTTTTAACAACAGTTGAATCTTCAGAACTGACTCGTTTTAAAAACAGTTGAATCTTAACATAACACTCGTTTTAACAACAGTTGAATCTTAAGAGCTGACTCGCTTTAACAACAGTTCAACCTTAAGAACTGACACGTTTTAACAACAGTTGAATCTTAAAATATAACTAGTTTTAACAACAGTTGAATCTTAAGAACTGACTCGTTTTAACAACCGTTGACTCCTAAGAACTGACTCGTTTTAACAACTGATGAACATTAAGATAAAACTCGTTTTAACAACAGCTGAATCTTAAGAACTGACTCGTTTTAACAACAGTTGAATCTTAAGGACTGACTCGTTTTAACAACAGATGAATCTTAAGATAAAACTGGTTTTAACAACAGTTGAATCTTAAGAACTGACTCGTTTTAACAACAGTTGAATCTGAAGAACTGACTCGTTTTAACAACAATTGTATCTGAAGATAAAACTCGTTTAACAACAGTTGAATCTTAAGAACTGGCTCGTTTTAACAACACTTGTATCTTATGATGCAACTCGTTTTAACAACAGTTGAATCTTAAGAACTGACTCGTTTTAACAGCAATTGAATCTTTAGACAAAACTCGTTTTAACAACAGTTGAATCTTAAGAACTGACTCGTTTTAACAGCAGTTCAACCTTAAGAACTGACTGGTTTTAAAACAGTTGAATCTTAAGATAACACTCGTTTTAACAACAGTTGAATCTTAAAATAAAACTCGTTTTAACAACAGATGATTCTCAAGAACTGACTCGTTTTAACAACAGTTGAATCTTAAAATAAAACTCGTTTTAACAACAGTTGAATCGTAAGAACTGGCTCGTTTTAACAACAGTTGAATCATAAGATAAAACTCGTTTTAACAACAGTTGAATCTTAAGAACTGACTCGTTTTAACAACAGTACAACCTTAAGAACTGACTAGTTTTAACAACAGTTGAATCTTAAAATTAAACTCGTTTTAACAACATTTGAATCTTAAGAAGTGACTCGTTTTAAAAACAATTGAATCATAAGATAAACCTCGTTTTAACAACAGTTGAATCTTAAGAACTGACTCGTTTTAACAACAGTTGAATCCTAAGATAACATTCGTTTTAACAACAGTTGAATCTTAAAATAAAACTCGTTTTAACAACAGTTGAATCTTAAGAACTGACTCGTTTTAACAACAATTCAACCTTAAGAACTGACTCGTTTTAAAACAGTTGAATCTTAAGATAACACTTGTTTTAACAACAGTTGAATCTTCAGAACTGACTCGTTTTAAAAACAGTTGAATCGTAAGATAACACTCGTTTTAACAACAGTTGAATCTTAAGAACTGACTCGTTTTAACAACAGTTGAATCTTAAGAACTGACTCGTTTTAACAACAATTCAAACTTGAGAACTGACTCGTTTTAAAACAGTTGAATCTTAAGATAACACTCGTTTTAACAACAGTTGAATCTTAAAACATAACTAGTCTTAACAATAGTAGAATCTTAAGAACTGACTCGTTTTAACAACAGTTGAATCTGAAGAAGTGACTCGTTTTAACAACAGTTGTATCTGAAGATAAAACTCGTTTAACAACAGTTGAATCTTAAGAACTTACTCGTTTTAACAACAATTGAATCTTAAGATAACATTCGTTTTAGCAACAGTTGACTCTTAAGAACTGACTAGTTTTAACGACAGTTGAATCTTAAGATAAACCTCGTTTTAACAACGGTTGAATCTTAAGAACTGACTCGTTTTAACAACAGTTGAATCTTAAGATAAAACATCATTTTAACAACAGTTGAATCTTAAAATAAAACTCGTTTTAACAACAGTTGATTCTTAAGAACTGCCTTGTGTTAACAACAGTTGAATCTTAAGAACTGATTCGTTTTAACAGCAGTTGAATCTTAAGAACTGACTCGTTTTAACAACAGTTGACCTTTAAGAACTGACTCGTTTTAACAACTGATGAATATTAAGAGAAAACTGGTTTTAACAACAGTTGAATTTTAAGAACTGACTCGTTTTAACAACAGTTGAATCTGAAGAACTGACTCGTTTTAACAACAATTGTATCTGAAGATAAAACTCGTTTAACAACAGTTGAATCTTAAGAACTGGCTCGTTTTAGCAACACTTGTATCTTATGATACAACTCGTTTTAACAACAGTTGAATATTAAGAACTGACTCGTTTTAACAGCAATTGAATCTTGAGATAAAACTCGTTTTAACAACAGTTAAATCTTAAGAACTGATTCGTTTTAACAACAATTGAATCTGAAGTTAACATTCATTTTAACAACAGTTGAATCTTAAGACAAAACTCGTTTTAACAACAGTTGAATCTTAAGAACTGACTCGTTTTAACAACAGTTCAACCTTAAGAACTGAGTGGTTTTAAAACAGTTGAATCCTAAGATAACATTTGTTTTAACAACAGTTGAATCTTAAGAACTGACTCGTTATAACGACAGTTGAATCTTAAGATAAACCTCGTTTTAACAACAGTTGAATCTTAAGAACTGACTCATTTTAACAACAGTTGAATCTCAAGATAAAACATCATTTTAACAACAGTTGAATCTTAAAATAAAACTCGTTTTAACAACAGTTGAATCTTAAGAACTGACTCGTTTTAACAACAGTTGAATCTTAAGAACTGACTCGTTTTAACAACAATTCAACCTTAAGAACTGACTCGTTTTAAAACAGTTGAATCTTAAGATAACACTCGTTTTAACAACAGTTGAATCTTCAGAACTGACTCGTTTTAAAAACAGTTGAATCTTAAGATAACACTCGTTTTAACAACAGTTGAATCTTAAGAACTGACTCGTTTTAACAACAGTTGAATCTTAAGAACTGACTCGTTTTAACAACAATTCAAACTTAAGAACTGACTCGTTTTAAAACAGTTGAATCTTAAGATAACACTCGTTTTAACAACAGTTGAATCTTAAGAACTGACTCGTTTTAACAACAGCTGAATCTTAAGATAAAACTCGTTTTAACAACAGTTGAATCTTAAGAACTGACTCGTTTTATCAACAGTTCAACCTTAAGAACTGACTCGTTTTAACAACAGTTGAATCTTCAAATAAAACTCGTTTTAACAACAGTTGAATCTTAAGAACTGACTCGTTTTAACAACAGTTGAATCTTAAGATAAAACTCGTTTTAACAACAGCTGAATCTTAAGATTAAACTCATTTTAACAACAGTTGAATCTCAAGACAAAACCCGTTTTAACAACAGTTGAATCTTAAGAACTGACTCGTTTTAACAACAGTTGAATCTTAAGAACTGACTCGTTTTAACAACAACTGAATCTTAAGATTAAACTCGTTTTAACAACAGTTGAATCTTAAGAACTGATTCGTTTTAACAACAGATGAATCTTAAGATAAACCTCGTTTTAACAAAAGTTGAATCTTACGAACTGATTCGTTTTAACAACAGTTGAATCTTAAGAACTGTCTCGTTTTAACAACAGTTGAATCTTAAGAACTGACTCGTTTTAACAACAGTTGAATCTTAAGATAAAACTCGTTTTAACAACAGTTGAATCTTAAGAACTGACTCGTTTTAACAACAGTTGAATCTTAAGATAAAACTCGTTTTAACAACAGTTGAATCTTAAGAACTGACTCGTTTTAACAACAGTTGAATCTTAAGAACTGACTCGTTTTATAAACAGTTCAACCTTAAGAACTGACTCGTTTTAACAACAGTTGAATCTTCAAATAAAACTCGTTTTAACAACAGTTGAATATTAAGAACTGACTCGTTTTAACAGCAGTTGAACCTTAATATAAAACTCATTTTAACAACAGTTGAATCTTAAGAACTGATTCGTTTTAACAACAGATGAATATTAAGATAAACCTCGTTTTAACAACAGTTGCATCTTAAGAACTGGCTCGTTTAACAACAGTTGAATCTTATGATAAAACCCATTTTAACAACAGTTGAATCTTAAGAACTGACTCGTTTTAACAACAGTTGAATCTTAAGATAAAACTCGTTTTAACAACAGTTGAATCTTAAGAACTGACTCGTTTTAACAACAGTTGAATCTTAAGAACTGACTCGTTTTATCAACAGTTCAACCTTAAGAACTGACTCGTTTTAACAACAGTTGAATCTTCAAATAAAACTCGTTTTAACAACAGTTGAATCTTAAGAACTGACTCGTTTTAACAACAGTTGAATCTTAAGATAAAACTCGTTTTAACAACAGCTGAATCTTAAGATTAAACTCATTTTAACAACAGTTGAATCTCAAGACAAAACCCGTTTTAACAACAGTTGAATCTTAAGAACTGACTCGTTTTAACAACAGTTGAATCTTAAGAACTGACTCGTTTTAACAACAACTGAATCTTAAGATTAAACTCGTTTTAACAACAGTTGAATATTAAGAACTGACTCGTTTTAACAGCAATTGAATATTGAGATAAAACTCGTTTTAACAACAGTTAAATCTTAAGAACTGATTCGTTTTAACAACAATTGAATCTGAAGTTAACATTCGTTTTAACAACAGTTGAATCTTAAGAACTGACTCGTTTTAACAACAGTTGAATCTTAAGACAAAACTCGTTTTAACAACAGTTGAGTCTTAAGAACTGACTCGTTTTAACAACAGTTCAACCTTAAGAAGTGATTAGTTTTAACAACAGTTGAATCTTAAAATAAAACTCGTTTTAACAACATTTGAATCTTAAGAACGGACTCGTTTTAACAACAGTTGAATCTTAACATAAAACTGGTTTTAACAACAGTTGAATCTTAAGAAGTGACTCGTTTTAACAACAGTTGAATCATAAGATAACATTCGTTTTAACAACAGTTGAATCTTAAGAACTGACTCGTTATAACGACAGTTGAATCTTAAGATAAACCTCGTTTTAACAACAGTTGAATCTTAAGAACTGACTCATTTTAACAACAGTTGAATCTTAAGATAAAACATCATTTTAACAACAGTTGAATCTTAAAATAAAACTCGTTTTACCAACAGTTGAATCTTAAGAACTGACTCGTTTTAACAACAGTTGAATCTTAAGAACTGACTCGTTTTAACAACAATTCAACCTTAAGAATTAACTCGTTTTAAAACAGTTGAATCTTAAGATAACACTCGTTTTAACAACAGTTGAATCTTCAGAACTGACTCGTTTTAAAAACAGTTGAATCTTAACATAACACTCGTTTTAACAACAGTTGAATCTTAAGAGCTGACTCGCTTTAACAACAGTTCAACCTTAAGAACTGACACGTTTTAACAACAGTTGAATCTTAAAATATAACTAGTTTTAACAACAGTTGAATCTTAAGAACTGACTCGTTTTAACAACCGTTGACTCCTAAGAACTGACTCGTTTTAACAACTGATGAACATTAAGATAAAACTCGTTTTAACAACAGTTGAATCTTAAGAACTGACTCGTTTTAACAACAGTTGAATCTTAAGGACTGACTCGTTTTAACAACAGATGAATCTTAAGATAAAACTGGTTTTAACAACAGTTGAATCTTAAGAACTGACTCGTTTTAACAACAGTTGAATCTGAAGAACTGACTCGTTTTAACAACAATTGTATCTGAAGATAAAATTCGTTTAACAACAGTTGAATCTTAAGAACTGGCTCGTTTTAACAACACTTGTATCTTATGATGCAACTCGTTTTAACAACAGTTGAATCTTAAGAACTGACTCGTTTTAACAGCAATTGAATCTTTAGACAAAACTCGTTTTAACAACAGTTGAATCTTAAGAACTGACTCGTTTTAACAGCAGTTCAACCTTAAGAACTGACTGGTTTTAAAACAGTTGAATCTTAAGATAACACTCGTTTTAACAACAGTTGAATCTTAAAATAAAACTCGTTTTAACAACAGATGATTCTCAAGAACTGACTCGTTTTAACAACAGTTGAATCTTAAAATAAAACTCGTTTTAACAACAGTTGAATCGTAAGAACTGACTCGTTTTAACAACAGTTGAATCATAAGATAAAACTCGTTTTAACAACAGTTGAATCTTAAGAACTGACTCGTTTTAACAACAGTACAACCTTAAGAACTGACTAGTTTTAACAACAGTTGAATCTTAAAATTAAACTCGTTTTAACAACATTTGAATCTTAAGAAGTGACTCGTTTTAAAAACAATTGAATCATAAGATAAACCTCGTTTTAACAACAGTTGAATCTTAAGAACTGACTCGTTTTAACAACAGTTGAATCCTAAGATAACATTCGTTTTAACAACAGTTGAATCTTAAAATAAAACTCGTTTTAACAACAGTTGAATCTTAAGAACTGACTCGTTTTAACAACAATTCAACCTTAAGAACTGACTCGTTTTAAAACAGTTGAATCTTAAGATAACACTCGTTTTAACAACAGTTGAATCTTCAGAACTGACTCGTTTTAAAAACAGTTGAATCGTAAGATAACACTCGTTTTAACAACAGTTGAATCTTAAGAACTGACTCGTTTTAACAACAGTTGAATCTTAAGAACTGACTCGTTTTAACAACAATTCAAACTTGAGAACTGACTCGTTTTAAAACAGTTGAATCTTAAGTTAACACTCGTTTTAACAACAGTTGAATCTTAAAACATAACTAGTCTTAACAACAGTAGAATCTTAAGAACTGACTCGTTTTAACAACAGTTGAATCTGAAGAAGTGACTCGTTTTAACAACAGTTGTATCTGAAGATAATACTCGTTTAACAACAGTTGAATCTTAAGAACTTACTCGTTTTAACAACAATTGAATCTTAAGATAACATTCGTTTTAGCAACAGTTGACTCTTAAGAACTGACTAGTTTTAACGACAGTTGAATCTTAAGATAAACCTCGTTTTAACAACGGTTGAATCTTAAGAACTGACTCGTTTTAACAACAGTTGAATCTTAAGATAAAACATCATTTTAACAACAGTTGAATCTTAAAATAAAACTCGTTTTAACAACAGTTGATTCTTAAGAACTGCCTTGTGTTAACAACAGTTGAATCTTAAGAACTGATTCGTTTTAACAGCAGTTGAATCTTAAGAACTGACTCGTTCTAACAACAGTTGACCTTTAAGAACTGACTCGTTTTAACAACTGATGAATATTAAGAGAAAACTGGTTTTAACAACAGTTGAATTTTAAGAACTGACTCGTTTTAACAACAGTTGAATCTGAAGAACTGACTCGTTTTAAAAACAATTGTATCTGAAGATAAAACTCGTTTAACAACAGTTGAATCTTAAGAACTGGCTCGTTTTAGCAACACTTGTATCTTATGATACAACTCGTTTTAACAACAGTTGAATATTAAGAAACTGACTCGTTTTAACAGCAATTGAATCTTGAGATAAAACTCGTTTTAACAACAGTTAAATCTTAAGAACTGATTCGTTTTAACAACAATTGAATCTGAAGTTAACATTCATTTTAACAACAGTTGAATCTTAAGACAAAACTCGTTTTAACAACAGTTGAATCTTAAGAACTGACTCGTTTTAACAACAGTTCAACCTTAAGAACTGAGTGGTTTTAAAACAGTTGAATCCTAAGATAACATTTGTTTTAACAACAGTTGAATCTTAAGAACTGACTCGTTATAACGACAGTTGAATCTTAAGATAAACCTCGTTTTAACAACAGTTGAATCTTAAGAACTGACTCATTTTAACAACAGTTGAATCTCAAGATAAAACATCATTTTAACAACAGTTGAATCTTAAAATAAAACTCGTTTTAACAACAGTTGAATCTTAAGAACTGACTCGTTTTAACAACAGTTGAATCTTAAGAACTGACTCGTTTTAACAACAATTCAAACTTAAGAACTGACTCGTTTTAAAACAGTTGAATCTTAAGATAACACTCGTTTTAACAACAGTAGAATCTTAAGAACTGACTCGTTTTAACAACAGTTGAATCTTAAGATAAAACTCGTTTTAACAACAGTTGAATCTTAAGAACTGACTCGTTTTAACAACAGCTGAATCTTAAGATAAAACTCGTTTTAACAACAGTTGAATCTTAAGAACTGACTCGTTTTAACAACAGTTCAACCTTAAGAACTGACTCGTTTTAACAACAGTTGGATCTTAAGAATTGACTCGTTTTAACAACAATTGAATCTTAAGACAAAACCCGTTTTAACAACAGTTGAATCTTAAGAACTGACTCGTTTTAACAACAGTTGAATCTTAAGATAAAATTCGTTTTAACAACAGTTGAATCTTAAGAACTAATTCGTTTTAACAACAGTTCAAACTTAAGAACAGACTCGTATTAACAACAGTTGAATCTTATTATAAAACTCATTTTAACAACAGTTCAACCTTAAGAACTGACTCGTTTTAACAACAGTTGAATCTTCAAATAAACCTCGTTTTAACAACAGTTGCATCTTAAGAACTGGCTCATTTAAACAACAGTTGAATCTTAAGATAAAACACGTTTTAACAACAGTTGAATCTTAAGAACTGACTCGTTTTAACAACAGTTGAATCTTCAAATAAAACTCGTTTTAACAACAGTTGAATCTTAAGAACTGACTCGTTTTAACAACAGTTCAACCTTAAGAACTGACTCGATTTAACAACAGTTGAATCTTCAAATAAAACTCGTTTTAACAACAGTTGAATCTTAAGAACTGACTCGTTTTAACAACAGTTCAACCTTAAGAACTGACTCGTTTTAACAACAGTTGGATCTTAAGAATTGACTCGTTTTAACAACAATTGAATCTTAAGACAAAACCCGTTTTAACAACAGTTGAATCTTAAGAACTGACTCGTTTTAACAACAGTTGAATCGTAAGATAAAATTCGTTTTAACAACAGTTGAATCTTAAGAACTGATTCGATTTAACAACAGTTCAAACTTAAGAACAGACTCGTATTAACAACAGTTGAATCTTATTATAAAACTCATTTTAACAACAGTTCAACCTTAAGAACTGACTCGTTTTAACAGCAGTTGAATCTTCAAATAAACCTCGTTTTAACAACAGTTGCATCTTAAGAACTGGCTCGTTTAAACAACAGTTGAATCTTAAGATAAAACTCGTTTTAACAACAGTTGAATCTTAAGAACTGACTCGTTTTAACAACAGTTGAATCTTCAAATAAAACTCGTTTTAACAACAGTTGAATCTTAAGAACTGACTCGTTTTAACAACAGTACAACCTTAAGAACTGACTAGTTTTAACAACAGTTGAATCTTAAAATTAAACTCGTTTTAACAACATTTGAATCTTAAGAAGTGACTCGTTTTAAAAACAATTGAATCATAAGATAAACCTCGTTTTAACAACAGTTGAATCTTAAGAACTGACTCGTTTTAACAACAGTTGAATCCTAAGATAACATTCGTTTTAACAACAGTTGAATCTTAAAATAAAACTCGTTTTAACAACAGTTTAATCTTAAGAACTGACTCGTTTTAACAACAATTCAACCTTAAGAACTGACTCGTTTTAAAACAGTTGAATCTTAAGATAACACTCGTTTTAACAACAGTTGAATCTTCAGAACTGACTCGTTTTAAAAACAGTTGAATCGTAAGATAACACTCGTTTTAACAACAGTTGAATCTTAAGAACTGACTCGTTTTAACAACAGTTGAATCTTAAGAACTGACTCGTTTTAACAACAATTCAAACTTGAGAACTGACTCGTTTTAAAACAGTTGAATCTTAAGATAACACTCGTTTTAACAACAGTTGAATCTTAAAACATAACTAGTCTTAACAACAGTAGAATCTTAAGAACTGACTCGTTTTAACAACAGTTGAATCTGAAGAAGTGACTCGTTTTAACAACAGTTGTATCTGAAGATAAAACTCGTTTAACAACAGTTGAATCTTAAGAACTTACTCGTTTTAACAACAATTGAATCTTAAGATAACATTCGTTTTAGCAACAGTTGACTCTTAAGAACTGACTAGTTTTAACGACAGTTGAATCTTAAGATAAACCTCGTTTTAACAACGGTTGAATCTTAAGAACTGACTCGTTTTAACAACAGTTGAATCTTAAGATAAAACATCATTTTAACAACAGTTGAATCTTAAAATAAAACTCGTTTTAACAACAGTTGATTCTTAAGAACTGCCTTGTGTTAACAACAGTTGAATCTTAAGAACTGATTCGTTTTAACAGCAGTTGAATCTTAAGAACTGACTCGTTTTAACAACAGTTGACCTTTAAGAACTGACTCGTTTTAACAACTGATGAATATTAAGAGAAAACTGGTTTTAACAACAGTTGAATTTTAAGAACTGACTCGTTTTAACAACAGTTGAATCTGAAGAACTGACTCGTTTTAACAACAATTGTATCTGAAGATAAAACTCGTTTAACAACAGTTGAATCTTAAGAACTGGCTCGTTTTAGCAACACTTGTATCTTATGATACAACTCGTTTTAACAACAGTTGAATATTAAGAACTGACTCGTTTTAACAGCAATTGAATCTTGAGATAAAACTCGTTTTAACAACAGTTAAATCTTAAGAACTGATTCGTTTTAACAACAATTGAATCTGAAGTTAACATTCATTTTAACAACAGTTGAATCTTAAGACAAAACTCGTTTTAACAACAGTTGAATCTTAAGAACTGACTCGTTTTATCAAGAGTTCAACCTTAAGAACTGACTCATTTTAACAACAGTTGAAACTTCAAATAAAACTCGTTTTAACAACAGTTGAATGTTAAGAACTGAATCGTTTTAACAACAGCTGAATCTTAAGATAAACTCGTTTTAACAAAAGTTGAATCTTAAGATAAATCTCGTTTTAACAACAGTTTAATCTTAAGAACTGAATCGTTTTAACAACAGTTGAATCTTAAGATAAAATTCGTTTTAACAATAGTTGAATCTTAAGAACTGATTCGTTTTAACAACAGTTGAATCTTAAGAACTGACTCATTTTAACAACAGTTGAATCTTAAGATAAAACATCATTTTAACAACAGTTGAATCTTAAAATAAAACTCGTTTTAACAACAGTTGAATCTTAAGAACTGACTCGTTTTAACAACAGTTGAATCTTAAGAACTGACTCGTTTTAACAACAATTCAACCTTAAGAACTGACTCGTTTTAACAACAGTTGAATCTTAAGAACTGACTCGTTTTAACAACAGTTGAATCTTCAAATAAAACTCGTTTTAACAACAGTTGAATCTTAAGAACTGACTCGTTTTAACAGCAGTTGAATCTTAAGATAAAACTCGTTTTAACAACAGTTGAATCTTAAGAACTGACTCGTTTTAACAACAGCTGAATCTTAAGATAAAACTCGTTTTAACAACAGTTAAATCTTAAGAACTGACTCGTTTTAACAACAGTTCAACTTTAAGAACTGACTCGTTTAACAACTGTTGAATCTTCAAATAAAACTCGTTTTAACAACAGTTGAATCTTAAGAATTGACTCGTTTTAACAACAATTAAATCTTAAGACAAAACCCGTTTTAACAACAGTTGAATCTTAAGAACAGACTCGTATTAACAACAGTTGGATCTTATTATAAAACTCATTTTAACAACAGTTCAACCTTAAGAACTGACTCGTTTTAACAACAGTTGAATCTTCAAATAAACCTCGTTTTAACAACAGTTGCATCTTAAGAACTGGCTCGTTTAAACAACAGTTGAATCTTAAGATAAAACTCGTTTTAACAACAGTTGAATCTTAAGAACTGACTCGTTTTAACAACAGTTGAATCTTAAGAACTGACTCGTTTTAACAACAGTTGAATCTTAAGATAAAATTCGTTTTAACAACAGTTGAATCTTAAGAACTAATTCGTTTTAACAACAGTTCAAACTTAAGAACAGACTCGTATTAACAACAGTTGAATCTTATTATAAAACTCATTTTAACAACAGTTCAACCTTAAGAACTGACTCGTTTTAACAACAGTTGAATCTTCAAATAAACCTCGTTTTAACAACAGTTGCATCTTAAGAACTGGCTCATTTAAACAACAGTTGAATCTTAAGATAAAATACGTTTTAACAACAGTTGAATCTTAAGAACTGACTCGTTTTAACAACAGTTGAATCTTCAAATAAAACTCGTTTTAACAACAGTTGAATCTTAAGAACTGACTCGTTTTAACAACAGTTCAACCTTAAGAACTGACTCGATTTAACAACAGTTGAATCTTCAAATAAAACTCGTTTTAACAACAGTTGAATCTTAAGAATTGACTCGTTTTAACAACAGTTGAATCTTAAGACAAAACCCGTTTTAACAACAGTTGAATCTTAAGAACTGACTCGTTTTAACAACAGTTGAATCTTAAGATAAAACTCGTTTTAACAACAGTTGAATCTTAAGAACTGACTCGTTTTAACAACAGTTGAATCTTAAGATAAACTCGTTTTAACAACAGTTGAATCTTAAGAACTGACTCGTTTTAACAACAGCTGAATCTTAAGATAAAACTCGTATTAACAACAGTTGAATCTTAAGAACTGACTCGTTTTATCAACAGTTCAACCTTAAGAACTGACTCGTTTTAACAACAGTTGAATCTTCAAATAAAACTCGTTTTAACAACAGTTGAATCTTAAGAACTGACTCGTTTTAACAACAGTTGAATCTTAAGATAAAACTCGTTTTAACAACAGCTGAATCTTAAGATTAAACTCATTTTAACAACAGTTGAATCTCAAGACAAAACCCGTTTTAACAACAGTTGAATCTTAAGAACTGACTCGTTTTAACAACAGTTGAATCTTAAGAACTGACTCGTTTTAACAACAACTGAATCTTAAGATTAAACTCGTTTTAACAACAGTTGAATCTTAAGAACTGATTCGTTTTAACAACAGATGAATCTTAAGATAAACCTCGTTTTAACAAAAGTTGAATCTTACGAACTGATTCGTTTTAACAACAGTTGAATCTTAAGAACTGTCTCGTTTTAACAACAGTTGAATCTTAAGAACTGACTCGTTTTAACAACAGTTGAATCTTAAGATAAAACTCGTTTTAACAACAGTTGAATCTTAAGAACTGACTCGTTTTAACAACAGTTGAATCTTAAGATAAAACTCGTTTTAACAACAGTTGAATCTTAAGAACTGACTCGTTTTAACAACAGTTGAATCTTAAGAACTGACTCGTTTTATAAACAGTTCAACCTTAAGAACTGACTCGTTTTAACAACAGTTGAATCTTCAAATAAAACTCGTTTTAACAACAGTTGAATATTAAGAACTGACTCGTTTTAACAGCAGTTGAACCTTAATATAAAACTCATTTTAACAACAGTTGAATCTTAAGAACTGATTCGTTTTAACAACAGATGAATATTAAGATAAACCTCGTTTTAACAACAGTTGCATCTTAAGAACTGGCTCGTTTAACAACAGTTGAATCTTATGATAAAACCCATTTTAACAACAGTTGAATCTTAAGAACTGACTCGTTTTAACAACAGTTGAATCTTAAGATAAAACTCGTTTTAAC
The DNA here is from genome assembly GCA_964016885.1 of Eledone cirrhosa. Lineage (NCBI taxonomy): Eukaryota > Metazoa > Mollusca > Cephalopoda > Octopoda > Eledonidae > Eledone > Eledone cirrhosa. The sequence goes on from OZ024744.1 coordinate 24,399,534, forward strand.
AACAGTTGAATCTTAAGAACTGACTCGTTTTAACAACAGTTGAATCTTAAGAACTGACTCGTTTTATCAACAGTTCAACCTTAAGAACTGACTCGTTTTAACAACAGTTGAATCTTCAAATAAAACTCGTTTTAACAACAGTTGAATCTTAAGAACTGACTCGTTTTAACAACAGTTGAATCTTAAGATAAAACTCGTTTTAACAACAGCTGAATCTTAAGATTAAACTCATTTTAACAACAGTTGAATCTCAAGACAAAACCCGTTTTAACAACAGTTGAATCTTAAGAACTGACTCGTTTTAACAACAGTTGAATCTTAAGAACTGACTCGTTTTAACAACAACTGAATCTTAAGATTAAACTCGTTTTAACAACAGTTGAATATTAAGAACTGACTCGTTTTAACAGCAATTGAATATTGAGATAAAACTCGTTTTAACAACAGTTAAATCTTAAGAACTGATTCGTTTTAACAACAATTGAATCTGAAGTTAACATTCGTTTTAACAACAGTTGAATCTTAAGAACTGACTCGTTTTAACAACAGTTGAATCTTAAGACAAAACTCGTTTTAACAACAGTTGAGTCTTAAGAACTGACTCGTTTTAACAACAGTTCAACCTTAAGAAGTGATTAGTTTTAACAACAGTTGAATCTTAAAATAAAACTCGTTTTAACAACATTTGAATCTTAAGAACGGACTCGTTTTAACAACAGTTGAATCTTAACATAAAACTGGTTTTAACAACAGTTGAATCTTAAGAAGTGACTCGTTTTAACAACAGTTGAATCATAAGATAACATTCGTTTTAACAACAGTTGAATCTTAAGAACTGACTCGTTATAACGACAGTTGAATCTTAAGATAAACCTCGTTTTAACAACAGTTGAATCTTAAGAACTGACTCATTTTAACAACAGTTGAATCTTAAGATAAAACATCATTTTAACAACAGTTGAATCTTAAAATAAAACTCGTTTTACCAACAGTTGAATCTTAAGAACTGACTCGTTTTAACAACAGTTGAATCTTAAGAACTGACTCGTTTTAACAACAATTCAACCTTAAGAATTAACTCGTTTTAAAACAGTTGAATCTTAAGATAACACTCGTTTTAACAACAGTTGAATCTTCAGAACTGACTCGTTTTAAAAACAGTTGAATCTTAACATAACACTCGTTTTAACAACAGTTGAATCTTAAGAGCTGACTCGCTTTAACAACAGTTCAACCTTAAGAACTGACACGTTTTAACAACAGTTGAATCTTAAAATATAACTAGTTTTAACAACAGTTGAATCTTAAGAACTGACTCGTTTTAACAACCGTTGACTCCTAAGAACTGACTCGTTTTAACAACTGATGAACATTAAGATAAAACTCGTTTTAACAACAGTTGAATCTTAAGAACTGACTCGTTTTAACAACAGTTGAATCTTAAGGACTGACTCGTTTTAACAACAGATGAATCTTAAGATAAAACTGGTTTTAACAACAGTTGAATCTTAAGAACTGACTCGTTTTAACAACAGTTGAATCTGAAGAACTGACTCGTTTTAACAACAATTGTATCTGAAGATAAAACTCGTTTAACAACAGTTGAATCTTAAGAACTGGCTCGTTTTAACAACACTTGTATCTTATGATGCAACTCGTTTTAACAACAGTTGAATCTTAAGAACTGACTCGTTTTAACAGCAATTGAATCTTTAGACAAAACTCGTTTTAACAACAGTTGAATCTTAAGAACTGACTCGTTTTAACAGCAGTTCAACCTTAAGAACTGACTGGTTTTAAAACAGTTGAATCTTAAGATAACACTCGTTTTAACAACAGTTGAATCTTAAAATAAAACTCGTTTTAACAACAGATGATTCTCAAGAACTGACTCGTTTTAACAACAGTTGAATCTTAAAATAAAACTCGTTTTAACAACAGTTGAATCGTAAGAACTGACTCGTTTTAACAACAGTTGAATCATAAGATAAAACTCGTTTTAACAACAGTTGAATCTTAAGAACTGACTCGTTTTAACAACAGTACAACCTTAAGAACTGACTAGTTTTAACAACAGTTGAATCTTAAAATTAAACTCGTTTTAACAACATTTGAATCTTAAGAAGTGACTCGTTTTAAAAACAATTGAATCATAAGATAAACCTCGTTTTAACAACAGTTGAATCTTAAGAACTGACTCGTTTTAACAACAGTTGAATCCTAAGATAACATTCGTTTTAACAACAGTTGAATCTTAAAATAAAACTCGTTTTAACAACAGTTGAATCTTAAGAACTGACTCGTTTTAACAACAATTCAACCTTAAGAACTGACTCGTTTTAAAACAGTTGAATCTTAAGATAACACTCGTTTTAACAACAGTTGAATCTTCAGAACTGACTCGTTTTAAAAACAGTTGAATCGTAAGATAACACTCGTTTTAACAACAGTTGAATCTTAAGAACTGACTCGTTTTAACAACAGTTGAATCTTAAGAACTGACTCGTTTTAACAACAATTCAAACTTGAGAACTGACTCGTTTTAAAACAGTTGAATCTTAAGTTAACACTCGTTTTAACAACAGTTGAATCTTAAAACATAACTAGTCTTAACAACAGTAGAATCTTAAGAACTGACTCGTTTTAACAACAGTTGAATCTGAAGAAGTGACTCGTTTTAACAACAGTTGTATCTGAAGATAAAACTCGTTTAACAACAGTTGAATCTTAAGAACTTACTCGTTTTAACAACAATTGAATCTTAAGATAACATTCGTTTTAGCAACAGTTGACTCTTAAGAACTGACTAGTTTTAACGACAGTTGAATCTTAAGATAAACCTCGTTTTAACAACGGTTGAATCTTAAGAACTGACTCGTTTTAACAACAGTTGAATCTTAAGATAAAACATCATTTTAACAACAGTTGAATCTTAAAATAAAACTCGTTTTAACAACAGTTGATTCTTAAGAACTGCCTTGTGTTAACAACAGTTGAATCTTAAGAACTGATTCGTTTTAACAGCAGTTGAATCTTAAGAACTGACTCGTTCTAACAACAGTTGACCTTTAAGAACTGACTCGTTTTAACAACTGATGAATATTAAGAGAAAACTGGTTTTAACAACAGTTGAATTTTAAGAACTGACTCGTTTTAACAACAGTTGAATCTGAAGAACTGACTCGTTTTAAAAACAATTGTATCTGAAGATAAAACTCGTTTAACAACAGTTGAATCTTAAGAACTGGCTCGTTTTAGCAACACTTGTATCTTATGATACAACTCGTTTTAACAACAGTTGAATATTAAGAACTGACTCGTTTTAACAGCAATTGAATCTTGAGATAAAACTCGTTTTAACAACAGTTAAATCTTAAGAACTGATTCGTTTTAACAACAATTGAATCTGAAGTTAACATTCATTTTAACAACAGTTGAATCTTAAGACAAAACTCGTTTTAACAACAGTTGAATCTTAAGAACTGACTCGTTTTAACAACAGTTCAACCTTAAGAACTGAGTGGTTTTAAAACAGTTGAATCCTAAGATAACATTTGTTTTAACAACAGTTGAATCTTAAGAACTGACTCGTTATAACGACAGTTGAATCTTAAGATAAACCTCGTTTTAACAACAGTTGAATCTTAAGAACTGACTCATTTTAACAACAGTTGAATCTCAAGATAAAACATCATTTTAACAACAGTTGAATCTTAAAATAAAACTCGTTTTAACAACAGTTGAATCTTAAGAACTGACTCGTTTTAACAACAGTTGAATCTTAAGAACTGACTCGTTTTAACAACAATTCAAACTTAAGAACTGACTCGTTTTAAAACAGTTGAATCTTAAGATAACACTCGTTTTAACAACAGTAGAATCTTAAGAACTGACTCGTTTTAACAACAGTTGAATCTTAAGATAAAACTCGTTTTAACAACAGTTGAATCTTAAGAACTGACTCGTTTTAACAACAGCTGAATCTTAAGATAAAACTCGTTTTAACAACAGTTGAATCTTAAGAACTGACTCGTTTTAACAACAGTTCAACCTTAAGAACTGACTCGTTTTAACAACAGTTGGATCTTAAGAATTGACTCGTTTTAACAACAATTGAATCTTAAGACAAAACCCGTTTTAACAACAGTTGAATCTTAAGAACTGACTCGTTTTAACAACAGTTGAATCTTAAGATAAAATTCGTTTTAACAACAGTTGAATCTTAAGAACTAATTCGTTTTAACAACAGTTCAAACTTAAGAACAGACTCGTATTAACAACAGTTGAATCTTATTATAAAACTCATTTTAACAACAGTTCAACCTTAAGAACTGACTCGTTTTAACAACAGTTGAATCTTCAAATAAACCTCGTTTTAACAACAGTTGCATCTTAAGAACTGGCTCATTTAAACAACAGTTGAATCTTAAGATAAAACACGTTTTAACAACAGTTGAATCTTAAGAACTGACTCGTTTTAACAACAGTTGAATCTTCAAATAAAACTCGTTTTAACAACAGTTGAATCTTAAGAACTGACTCGTTTTAACAACAGTTCAACCTTAAGAACTGACTCGATTTAACAACAGTTGAATCTTCAAATAAAACTCGTTTTAACAACAGTTGAATCTTAAGAACTGACTCGTTTTAACAACAGTTCAACCTTAAGAACTGACTCGTTTTAACAACAGTTGGATCTTAAGAATTGACTCGTTTTAACAACAATTGAATCTTAAGACAAAACCCGTTTTAACAACAGTTGAATCTTAAGAACTGACTCGTTTTAACAACAGTTGAATCGTAAGATAAAATTCGTTTTAACAACAGTTGAATCTTAAGAACTGATTCGATTTAACAACAGTTCAAACTTAAGAACAGACTCGTATTAACAACAGTTGAATCTTATTATAAAACTCATTTTAACAACAGTTCAACCTTAAGAACTGACTCGTTTTAACAGCAGTTGAATCTTCAAATAAACCTCGTTTTAACAACAGTTGCATCTTAAGAACTGGCTCGTTTAAACAACAGTTGAATCTTAAGATAAAACTCGTTTTAACAACAGTTGAATCTTAAGAACTGACTCGTTTTAACAACAGTTGAATCTTCAAATAAAACTCGTTTTAACAACAGTTGAATCTTAAGAACTGACTCGTTTTAACAACAGTACAACCTTAAGAACTGACTAGTTTTAACAACAGTTGAATCTTAAAATTAAACTCGTTTTAACAACATTTGAATCTTAAGAAGTGACTCGTTTTAAAAACAATTGAATCATAAGATAAACCTCGTTTTAACAACAGTTGAATCTTAAGAACTGACTCGTTTTAACAACAGTTGAATCCTAAGATAACATTCGTTTTAACAACAGTTGAATCTTAAAATAAAACTCGTTTTAACAACAGTTTAATCTTAAGAACTGACTCGTTTTAACAACAATTCAACCTTAAGAACTGACTCGTTTTAAAACAGTTGAATCTTAAGATAACACTCGTTTTAACAACAGTTGAATCTTCAGAACTGACTCGTTTTAAAAACAGTTGAATCGTAAGATAACACTCGTTTTAACAACAGTTGAATCTTAAGAACTGACTCGTTTTAACAACAGTTGAATCTTAAGAACTGACTCGTTTTAACAACAATTCAAACTTGAGAACTGACTCGTTTTAAAACAGTTGAATCTTAAGATAACACTCGTTTTAACAACAGTTGAATCTTAAAACATAACTAGTCTTAACAACAGTAGAATCTTAAGAACTGACTCGTTTTAACAACAGTTGAATCTGAAGAAGTGACTCGTTTTAACAGCAGTTGTATCTGAAGATAAAACTCGTTTAACAACAGTTGAATCTTAAGAACTTACTCGTTTTAACAACAATTGAATCTTAAGATAACATTCGTTTTAGCAACAGTTGACTCTTAAGAACTGACTAGTTTTAACGACAGTTGAATCTTAAGATAAACCTCGTTTTAACAACGGTTGAATCTTAAGAACTGACTCGTTTTAACAACAGTTGAATCTTAAGATAAAACATCATTTTAACAACAGTTGAATCTTAAAATAAAACTCGTTTTAACAACAGTTGATTCTTAAGAACTGCCTTGTGTTAACAACAGTTGAATCTTAAGAACTGATTCGTTTTAACAGCAGTTGAATCTTAAGAACTGACTCGTTTTAACAACAGTTGACCTTTAAGAACTGACTCGTTTTAACAACTGATGAATATTAAGAGAAAACTGGTTTTAACAACAGTTGAATTTTAAGAACTGACTCGTTTTAACAACAGTTGAATCTGAAGAACTGACTCGTTTTAACAACAATTGTATCTGAAGATAAAACTCGTTTAACAACAGTTGAATCTTAAGAACTGGCTCGTTTTAGCAACACTTGTATCTTATGATACAACTCGTTTTAACAACAGTTGAATATTAAGAACTGACTCGTTTTAACAGCAATTGAATCTTGAGATAAAACTCGTTTTAACAACAGTTAAATCTTAAGAACTGATTCGTTTTAACAACAATTGAATCTGAAGTTAACATTCATTTTAACAACAGTTGAATCTTAAGACAAAACTCGTTTTAACAACAGTTGAATCTTAAGAACTGACTCGTTTTATCAAGAGTTCAACCTTAAGAACTGACTCATTTTAACAACAGTTGAAACTTCAAATAAAACTCGTTTTAACAACAGTTGAATGTTAAGAACTGAATCGTTTTAACAACAGCTGAATCTTAAGATAAACTCGTTTTAACAAAAGTTGAATCTTAAGATAAATCTCGTTTTAACAACAGTTTAATCTTAAGAACTGAATCGTTTTAACAACAGTTGAATCTTAAGATAAAATTCGTTTTAACAATAGTTGAATCTTAAGAACTGATTCGTTTTAACAACAGTTGAATCTTAAGAACTGACTCATTTTAACAACAGTTGAATCTTAAGATAAAACATCATTTTAACAACAGTTGAATCTTAAAATAAAACTCGTTTTAACAACAGTTGAATCTTAAGAACTGACTCGTTTTAACAACAGTTGAATCTTAAGAACTGACTCGTTTTAACAACAATTCAACCTTAAGAACTGACTCGTTTTAACAACAGTTGAATCTTAAGAACTGACTCGTTTTAACAACAGTTGAATCTTCAAATAAAACTCGTTTTAACAACAGTTGAATCTTAAGAACTGACTCGTTTTAACAGCAGTTGAATCTTAAGATAAAACTCGTTTTAACAACAGTTGAATCTTAAGAACTGACTCGTTTTAACAACAGCTGAATCTTAAGATAAAACTCGTTTTAACAACAGTTAAATCTTAAGAACTGACTCGTTTTAACAACAGTTCAACTTTAAGAACTGACTCGTTTAACAACTGTTGAATCTTCAAATAAAACTCGTTTTAACAACAGTTGAATCTTAAGAATTGACTCGTTTTAACAACAATTAAATCTTAAGACAAAACCCGTTTTAACAACAGTTGAATCTTAAGAACAGACTCGTATTAACAACAGTTGGATCTTATTATAAAACTCATTTTAACAACAGTTCAACCTTAAGAACTGACTCGTTTTAACAACAGTTGAATCTTCAAATAAACCTCGTTTTAACAACAGTTGCATCTTAAGAACTGGCTCGTTTAAACAACAGTTGAATCTTAAGATAAAACTCGTTTTAACAACAGTTGAATCTTAAGAACTGACTCGTTTTAACAACAGTTGAATCTTAAGAACTGACTCGTTTTAACAACAGTTGAATCTTAAGATAAAATTCGTTTTAACAACAGTTGAATCTTAAGAACTAATTCGTTTTAACAACAGTTCAAACTTAAGAACAGACTCGTATTAACAACAGTTGAATCTTATTATAAAACTCATTTTAACAACAGTTCAACCTTAAGAACTGACTCGTTTTAACAACAGTTGAATCTTCAAATAAACCTCGTTTTAACAACAGTTGCATCTTAAGAACTGGCTCATTTAAACAACAGTTGAATCTTAAGATAAAATACGTTTTAACAACAGTTGAATCTTAAGAACTGACTCGTTTTAACAACAGTTGAATCTTCAAATAAAACTCGTTTTAACAACAGTTGAATCTTAAGAACTGACTCGTTTTAACAACAGTTCAACCTTAAGAACTGACTCGATTTAACAACAGTTGAATCTTCAAATAAAACTCGTTTTAACAACAGTTGAATCTTAAGAATTGACTCGTTTTAACAACAGTTGAATCTTAAGACAAAACCCGTTTTAACAACAGTTGAATCTTAAGAACTGACTCGTTTTAACAACAGTTGAATCTTAAGATAAAACTCGTTTTAACAACAGTTGAATCTTAAGAACTGACTCGTTTTAACAACAGTTGAATCTTAAGATAAACTCGTTTTAACAACAGTTGAATCTTAAGAACTGACTCGTTTTAACAACAGCTGAATCTTAAGATAAAACTCGTATTAACAACAGTTGAATCTTAAGAACTGACTCGTTTTATCAACAGTTCAACCTTAAGAACTGACTCGTTTTAACAACAGTTGAATCTTCAAATAAAACTCGTTTTAACAACAGTTGAATCTTAAGAACTGACTCGTTTTAACAACAGTTGAATCTTAAGATAAAACTCGTTTTAACAACAGCTGAATCTTAAGATTAAACTCATTTTAACAACAGTTGAATCTCAAGACAAAACCCGTTTTAACAACAGTTGAATCTTAAGAACTGACTCGTTTTAACAACAGTTGAATCTTAAGAACTGACTCGTTTTAACAACAACTGAATCTTAAGATTAAACTCGTTTTAACAACAGTTGAATCTTAAGAACTGTCTCGTTTTAACAACAGTTGAATCTTAAGATAAACCTCGTTTTAACAACAGTTTAATCTTAACAACTGACTCGTTTTAACAACAGTTGAATCTTAAGATAAAATTCGTTTTAACAACAGTTGAATCTTAAGAACTGATTCGTTTTAACAACAGTTCAAACTTAAGGACTGACTCGTTTTAACAACAGTTGAATCTTATGATAAAACTCATTTTAACAACAGTTGAATCTTAAGAACTGATTCGTTTTAACAACAGATGAATCTTAAGATAAACCTCGTTTTAACAAAAGTTGAATCTTAAGAACTGGCTCGTTTTAACAACAGTTGAATCTTAAGAACTGTCTCGTTTTAACAACAGTTGAATCTTAAGAACTGACTCGTTTTAACAACAGTTGAATCTTAAGATAAAACTCGTTTTAACAACAGTTGAATCTTAAGAACTGACTCGTTTTAACAACAGTTGAATCTTAAGTTAAAACTCGTTTTAACAACAGTTGAATCTTAAGAACTGACTCGTTTTAACAACAGTTGAATCTTAAGAACTGACTCGTTTTATAAACAGTTCAACCTTAAGAACTGACTCGTTTTAACAACAGTTGAATCTTCAAATAAAACTCGTTTTAACAACAGTTGAATATTAAGAACTGACTCGTTTTAACAGCAGTTGAACCTTAATATAAAACTCATTTTAACAACAGTTGAATCTTAAGAACTGATTCGTTTTAACAACAGATGAATATTAAGATAAACCTCGTTTTAACAACAGTTGCATCTTAAGAACTGGCTCGTTTAACAACAGTTGAATCTTATGATAAAACCCATTTTAACAACAGTTGAATCTTAAGAACTGACTCGTTTTAACAACAGTTGAATCTTAAGATAAAACTCGTTTTAACAACAGTTGAATCTTAAGAACTGACTCGTTTTAACAACAGTTGAATCTTAAGAACTGACTCGTTTTATAAACAGTTCAACCTTAAGAACTGACTCGTTTTAACAACAGTTGAATCTTCAAATAAAACTCGTTTTAACAACAGTTGAATATTAAGAACTGACTCGTTTTAACAGCAGTTGAATCTTAATATAAAACTCGTTTTAACAACAGTTGAATCTTAAGAACTGACTCGTTTTAATAACAGTTGAATCTTAAGATAAAACTCGTTTTAACAACAGTTGAATCTTAAAAACTGACTCGTTTTAACAACAGCTGAATTTTAAGATAAAACTCGTTTTAACAACAGTTGAATCTGAAGAACTGACTCGTTTTATCAACAGTTCAACCTTAAGAACTGACTCGTTTTAACAACAGTTGAATCTTCAAATAAAACTCGTTTTAACAACAGTTGAATCTTAAGAACTGACTCGTTTTAACAACAGTTGAATCTTAAGATAAAACTCGTTTTAACAACAGCTGAATCTTAAGATTAAACTCATTTTAACAACAGTTGAATCTCAAGACAAAACCCGTTTTAACAACAGTTGAATCTTAAGAACTGACTCGTTTTAACAACAGTTGAATCTTAAGAACTGACTCGTTTTAACAACAACTGAATCTTAAGATTAAACTCGTTTTAACAACAGTTGAATATTAAGAACTGACTCGTTTTAACAGCAATTGAATATTGAGATAAAACTCGTTTTAACAACAGTTAAATCTTAAGAACTGATTCGTTTTAACAACAATTGAATCTGAAGTTAACATTCGTTTTAACAACAGTTGAATCTTAAGAACTGACTCGTTTTAACAACAGTTGAATCTTAAGACAAAACTCGTTTTAACAACAGTTGAGTCTTAAGAACTGACTCGTTTTAACAACAGTTCAACCTTAAGAACTGACTGGTTTTAAAACAGTTGAATCTTAAGATAACACTCGTTTTAACAACAGTTGAATCTTAAAATAAAACTCGTTTTAACAACAGATGATTCTCAAGAACTGGCTCGTTTTAACAACTGTTGAATCTTAAGATAAACATCGTTTTAACAATAGTTGAATCTTAAGAACTGACTCGTTTTAACAACAGTTCAACCTTAAGAAGTGATTAGTTTTAACAACAGTTGAATCTTAAAATAAAACTCGTTTTAACAACATTTGAATCTTAAGAACGGACTCGTTTTAACAACAGTTGAATCTTAACATAAAACTGGTTTTAACAACAGTTGAATCTTAAGAAGTGACTCGTTTTAACAACAGTTGAATCCTAAGATAACATTCGTTTTAACAACAGTTGAATCTTAAGAACTGACTCGTTATAACGACAGTTGAATCTTAAGATAAACCTCGTTTTAACAACAGTTGAATCTTAAGAACTGACTCATTTTAACAACAGTTGAATCTTAAGATAAAACATCATTTTAACAACAGTTGAATCTTAAAATAAAACTCGTTTTACCAACAGTTGAATCTTAAGAACTGACTCGTTTTAACAACAGTTGAATCTTAAGAACTGACTCGTTTTAACAACAATTCAACCTTAAGAACTAACTCGTTTTAAAACAGTTGAATCTTAAGATAACACTCGTTTTAACAACAGTTGAATCTTCAGAACTGACTCGTTTTAAAAACAGTTGAATCTTAACATAACACTCGTTTTAACAACAGTTGAATCTTAAGAGCTGACTCGCTTTAACAACAGTTCAACCTTAAGAACTGACACGTTTTAACAACAGTTGAATCTTAAAATATAACTAGTTTTAACAACAGTTGAATCTTAAGAACTGACTCGTTTTAACAACCGTTGACTCCTAAGAACTGACTCGTTTTAACAACTGATGAACATTAAGATAAAACTCGTTTTAACAACAGTTGAATCTTAAGAACTGACTCGTTTTAACAACAGTTGAATCTTAAGGACTGACTCGTTTTAACAACAGATGAATCTTAAGATAAAACTGGTTTTAACAACAGTTGAATCTTAAGAACTGACTCGTTTTAACAACAGTTGAATCTGAAGAACTGACTCGTTTTAACAACAATTGTATCTGAAGATAAAACTCGTTTAACAACAGTTGAATCTTAAGAACTGGCTCGTTTTAACAACACTTGTATCTTATGATGCAACTCGTTTTAACAACAGTTGAATCTTAAGAACTGACTCGTTTTAACAGCAATTGAATCTTTAGACAAAACTCGTTTTAACAACAGTTGAATCTTAAGAACTGACTCGTTTTAACAGCAGTTCAACCTTAAGAACTGACTGGTTTTAAAACAGTTGAATCTTAAGATAACACTCGTTTTAACAACAGTTGAATCTTAAAATATAACTAGTTTTAACAACAGTTGAATCTTAAGAACTGACTCGTTTTAACAACCGTTGACTCCTAAGAACTGACTCGTTTTAACAACTGATGAACATTAAGATAAAACTCGTTTTAACAACAGTTGAATCTTAAGAACTGACTCGTTTTAACAACAGTTGAATCTTAAGGACTGACTCGTTTTAACAACAGATGAATCTTAAGATAACACTCGTTTTAACAACAGTTGAATCTTAAAATAAAACTCGTTTTAACAACAGTTGAATCGTAAGAACTGACTCGTTTTAACAACAGTTGAATCATAAGATAAAACTCGTTTTAACAACAGTTGAATCTTAAGAACTGACTCGTTTTAACAACAGTACAACCTTAAGAACTGACTAGTTTTAACAACAGTTGAATCTTAAAATTAAACTCGTTTTAACAACATTTGAATCTTAAGAAGTGACTCGTTTTAAAAACAATTGAATCATAAGATAAACCTCGTTTTAACAACAGTTGAATCTTAAGAACTGACTCGTTTTAACAACAGTTGAATCCTAAGATAACATTCGTTTTAACAACAGTTGAATCTTAAAATAAAACTCGTTTTAACAACAGTTGAATCTTAAGAACTGACTCGTTTTAACAACAATTCAACCTTAAGAACTGACTCGTTTTAAAACAGTTGAATCTTAAGATAACACTCGTTTTAACAACAGTTGAATCTTCAGAACTGACTCGTTTTAAAAACAGTTGAATCGTAAGATAACACTCGTTTTAACAACAGTTGAATCTTAAGAACTGACTCGTTTTAACAACAGTTGAATCTTAAGAACTGACTCGTTTTAACAACAATTCAAACTTGAGAACTGACTCGTTTTAAAACAGTTGAATCTTAAGATAACACTCGTTTTAACAACAGTTGAATCTTAAAACATAACTAGTCTTAACAACAGTAGAATCTTAAGAACTGACTCGTTTTAACAACAGTTGAATCTGAAGAAGTGACTCGTTTTAACAACAGTTGTATCTGAAGATAAAACTCGTTTAACAACAGTTGAATCTTAAGAACTTACTCGTTTTAACAACAATTGAATCTTAAGATAACATTCGTTTTAGCAACAGTTGACTCTTAAGAACTGACTAGTTTTAACGACAGTTGAATCTTAAGATAAACCTCGTTTTAACAACGGTTGAATCTTAATAACTGACTCGTTTTAACAACAGTTGAATCTTAAGATAAAACATCATTTTAACAACAGTTGAATCTTAAAATAAAACTCGTTTTAACAACAGTTGATTCTTAAGAACTGCCTTGTGTTAACAACAGTTGAATCTTAAGAACTGATTCGTTTTAACAGCAGTTGAATCTTAAGAACTGACTCGTTTTAACAACAGTTGACCTTTAAGAACTGACTCGTTTTAACAACTGATGAATATTAAGAGAAAACTGGTTTTAACAACAGTTGAATTTTAAGAACTGACTCGTTTTAACAACAGTTGAATCTGAAGAACTGACTCGTTTTAACAACAATTGTATCTGAAGATAAAACTCGTTTAACAACAGTTGAATCTTAAGAACTGGCTCGTTTTAGCAACACTTGTATCTTATGATACAACTCGTTTTAACAACAGTTGAATATTAAGAACTGACTCGATTTAACAGCAATTGAATCTTGAGATAAAACTCGTTTTAACAACAGTTAAATCTTAAGAACTGATTCGTTTTAACAACAATTGAATCTGAAGTTAACATTCATTTTAACAACAGTTGAATCTTAAGACAAAACTCGTTTTAACAACAGTTGAATCTTAAGAACTGACTCGTTTTAACAACAGTTCAACCTTAAGAACTGAGTGGTTTTAAAACAGTTGAATCCTAAGATAACATTTGTTTTAACAACAGTTGAATCTTAAGAACTGACTCGTTATAACGACAGTTGAATCTTAAGATAAACCTCGTTTTAACAACAGTTGAATCTTAAGAACTGACTCATTTTAACAACAGTTGAATCTCAAGATAAAACATCATTTTAACAACAGTTGAATCTTAAAATAAAACTCGTTTTAACAACAGTTGAATCCTAAGAACTGACTCGTTTTAACAACAGTTGAATCTTAAGAACTGACTCGTTCTAACAACAATTCAACCTTAAGAACTGACTCGTTTTAAAACAGTTGAATCTTAAGATAACACTCGTTTTAACAACAGTTGAATCTTCAGAACTGACTCGTTTTAAAAACAGTTGAATCTTAAGATAACACTCGTTTTAACAACAGTTGAATCTTAAGAACTGACTCGTTTTAACAACAGTTGAATCTTAAGAACTGACTCGTTTTAACAACAATTCAAACTTAAGAACTGACTCGTTTTAAAACAGTTGAATCTTAAGATAACACTCGTTTTAACAACAGTAGAATCTTAAGAACTGACTCGTTTTAACAACAGTTGAATCTTAAGATAAAACTCGTTTTAACAACAGTTGAATCTTAAGAACTGACTCGTTTTAACAACAGCTGAATCTTAAGATAAAACTCGTTTTAACAACAGTTGAATCTTAAGAACTGACTCGTTTTAACAACAGTTGAATCTTAAGATAAAATTCGTTTTAACAACAGTTGCATCTTAAGAACTGGCTCATTTAAACAACAGTTGAATCTTAAGATAAAATTCGTTTTAACAACAGTAGAATCTTAAGAACTGACTCGTTTTAACAACAGTTCAACCTTAAGAACTGACTCGTTTTAACAACAGTTGGATCTTAAGAATTGACTCGTTTTAACAACAATTGAATCTTAAGACAAAACCCGTTTTAACAACAGTTGAATCTTAAGAACTGACTCGTTTTAACAACAGTTGAATCTTAAGATAAAATTCGTTTTAACAACAGTTGAATCTTAAGAACTAATTCGTTTTAACAACAGTTCAAACTTAAGAACAGACTCGTATTAACAACAGTTGAATCTTATTATAAAACTCATTTTAACAACAGTTCAACCTTAAGAACTGACTCGTTTTAACAACAGTTGAATCTTCAAATAAACCTCGTTTTAACAACAGTTGCATCTTAAGAACTGGCTCATTTAAACAACAGTTGAATCTTAAGATAAAACACGTTTTAACAACAGTTGAATCTTAAGAACTGACTCGTTTTAACAACAGTTGAATCTTCAAATAAAACTCGTTTTAACAACAGTTGAATCTTAAGAACTGACTCGTTTTAACAACAGTTCAACCTTAAGAACTGACTCGATTTAACAACAGTTGAATCTTCAAATAAAACTCGTTTTAACAACAGTTGAATCTTAAGAACTGACTCGTTTTAACAACGGTTCAACCTTAAGAACTGACTCATTTTAACAACAGTTGAATCTTCAAATAAAACTCGTTTTAAAAACAGTTGAATCTTAAGAACTGACTCGTTTTAACAACAGTTGAATCTTCAAATAAAACTCGTTTTAACAACAGTTGAATCTTAAGAACTGACTCGTTTTAACAACAGTTGAATCTTCAAATAAAACTCGTTTTAACAACAGTTTAATCGTAAGAACTGACTCGTTTTAACAACAGTTGAATCTTAAGAACTGACTCGTTTAAACAACAGTACCACCTTAAGAACTGACTAGTTTTAACAACAGTTGAATCTTAAAATAAAACTCGTTTCAACAACATTTGAATCTTAAGAACTGACTCGTTTTAACAACGGTTGAATCTTAACATAAAACTGGTTTTAAGAACAGTTGAATCTTAAGAAGTGACTCGTTTTAAAAACAATTGAATCATAAGATAAACCTCGTATTAACAACAGTTGAATCTTAAGAACTGACTCGTTTTAACGACAGTTGAATCCTAAGATAACATTCGTTTTAACAACAGTTGAATCTTAAGAACTGACTCGTTATAACGAAAGTTGAATCTTAAAATAAACCTCGTTTTAACAACAGTTGAATCTTAAGAACTGACTCATTTTAACAACAGTTGAATCTTAAGATAAAACATCATTTTAACAACAGTTGAATCTTAAAATAAAACTCGTTTTAACAACAGTTGAATCTTAAGAACTGACTCGTTTTAACAACAGTTGAATCTTAAGAACTGACTCGTTTTAACAACAGTTGAATCTTAAGATAAAACTCGTTTTAACAACAGTTGAATCTTAAGAACTGACTCGTTTAAACAACAGTACCACCTTAAGAACTGACTAGTTTTAACAACAGTTGAATCTTAAAATAAAACTCGTTTCAACAACATTTGAATCTTAAGAACTGACTCGTTTTAACAACAGTTGAATCTTAAGAACTGACTCGTTTTAACAACAATTCAACCTTAAGAACTGACTCGTTTTAACAACAGTTGAATCTTAAGGACTGACTCGTTTTAACAACAGTTGAATCTTCAAATAAAACTCGTTTTAACAACAGTTGAATCTTAAGATAAAACTCGTTTTAACAACAGTTGAATCTTAAGAACTGACTCGTTTTCACAACAGCTGAATCTTAAGATAAAACTCGTTTTAACAACAGTTGAATCTTAAGAACTGACTCGTTTTAACAACAGTTCAACCTTAAGAACTGACTCGTTTTAACAACAGTTGAATCTTCAAATAAAACTCGTTTTAAAAACAGTTGAATCTTAAGAATTGACTCGTTTTAACAACAGTTGAATCTTAAGACAAAACCCGTTTTAACAACAGTTGAATCTTATGAACTGACTCGTTTTAACAACAGTTGATTCTTAAGATAAAATTCGTTTTAACAACAGTTGAATCTTAAGAACTGATTCGTTTTAACAACAGTTCAAACTTAAGAACAGACTCGTATTAACAACAGTTGAATCTTATTATAAAACTCATTTTAACAACAGTTCAACCTTAAGAACTGACTCGTTTTAACAACAGATGAATCTTCAAATAAACCTCGTTTTAACAACAGTTGCATCTTAAGAACTGGCTCGTTTAAACAACAGTTGAATCTTAAGATAAAACTCGTTTTAACAACAGTTGAATCTTAAGAACTGACTCGTTTTATCAACATTTCAACCTTAAGAACTGACTCGTTTTAACAACAGTTGAATCTTCAAATAAAACTCGTTTTAACAACAGTTTAATCTTAAGAACTGACTCGTTTTAACAACAGTTGAATCTTAAAATATAACTAGTTTTAACAACAGTTGAATCTTAAGAACTGACTCGTTTTAACAACCGTTGACTCCTAAGAACTGACTCGTTTTAACAACTGATGAACATTAAGATAAAACTCGTTTTAACAACAGTTGAATCTTAAGAACTGACTCGTTTTAACAACAGTTGAATCTTAAGAACTGACTCGTTTTAACAACAGATGAATCTTAAGATAAAACTGGTTTTAACAACAGTTGAATCTTAAGAACTGACTCGTTTTAACAACAGTTGAATCTGAAGAACTGACTCGTTTTAACAACAATTGTATCTGAAGATAAAACTCGTTTAACAACAGTTGAATCTTAAGAACTGACTCGTTTTAACAGCAGTTCAACCTTAAGAACTGACTGGTTTTAAAACAGTTGAATCTTAAGATAACACTCGTTTTAACAACAGTTGAATCTTAAAATAAAACTCGTTTTAACAACAGATGATTCTCAAGAACTGACTCGTTTTAACAACAGTTGAATCTTAAAATAAAACTCGTTTTAACAACAGTTGAATCGTAAGAACTGACTCGTTTTAACAACAGTTGAATCATAAGATAAAACTCGTTTTAACAACAGTTGAATCTTAAGAACTGACTCGTTTTAACAACAGTACAACCTTAAGAACTGACTAGTTTTAACAACAGTTGAATCTTAAAATTAAACTCGTTTTAACAACATTTGAATCTTAAGAAGTGACTCGTTTTAAAAACAATTGAATCATAAGATAAACCTCGTTTTAACAACAGTTGAATCTTAAGAACTGACTCGTTTTAACAACAGTTGAATCCTAAGATAACATTCGTTTTAACAACAGATGAATCTTAAAATAAAACTCGTTTTAACAACAGTTGAATCTTAAGAACTGACTCGTTTTAACAACAATTCAACCTTAAGAACTGACTCGTTTTAAAACAGTTGAATCTTAAGATAACACTCGTTTTAACAACAGTTGAATCTTCAGAACTGACTCGTTTTAAAAACAGTTGAATCGTAAGATAACACTCGTTTTAACAACAGTTGAATCTTAAGAACTGACTCGTTTTAACAACAGTTGAATCTTAAGAACTGACTCGTTTTAACAACAATTCAAACTTAAGAACTGACTCGTTTTAAAACAGTTGAATCTTAAGATAACACTCGTTTTAACAACAGTTGAATCTTAAAACATAACTAATCTTAACAACAGTAGAATCTTAAGAACTGACTCGTTTTAACAACAGTTGAATCTGAAGAAGTGACTCGTTTTAACAACAGTTGTATCTGAAGATAAAACTCGTTTAACAACAGTTGAATCTTAAGAACTTACTCGTTTTAACAACAATTGAATCTTAAGATAAAACTCGTTTTAACAACAGTTGAATCTTAAGAACTGACTCGTTTTAACAACAATTGAATCTTAAGATAACATTCGTTTTAGCAACAGTTGACTCTTAAGAACTGACTAGTTTTAACGACAGTTGAATCTTAAGATAAACCTCGTTTTAACAACGGTTGAATCTTAAGAACTGACTCGTTTTAACAACAGTTGAATCTTAAGATAAAACATCATTTTAACAACAGTTGAATCTTAAAATAAATCTCGTTTTAACAACAGTTGATTCTTAAGAACTGCCTTGTGTTAACAACAGTTGAATCTTAAGAACTGATTCGTTTTAACAGCAGTTGAATCTTAAGAACTGACTCGTTTTAACAACAGTTGACCTTTAAGAACTGACTCGTTTTAACAACTGATGAATATTAAGAGAAAACTGGTTTTAACAACAGTTGAATTTTAAGAACTGACTCGTTTTAACAACAGTTGAATCTGAAGAACTGACTCGTTTTAACAACAATTGTATCTGAAGATAAAACTCGTTTAACAACAGTTGAATCTTAAGAACTGGCTCGTTTTAGCAACACTTGTATCTTATGATACAACTCGTTTTAACAACAGTTGAATATTAAGAACTGACTCGTTTTAACAGCAATTGAATCTTGAGATAAAACTCGTTTTAACAACAGTTAAATCTTAAGAACTGATTCGTTTTAACAACAATTGAATCTGAAGTTAACATTCATTTTAACAACAGTTGAATCTTAAGACAAAACTCGTTTTAACAACAGTTGAATCTTAAGAACTGACTCGTTTTAACAACAGTTCAACCTGAAGAACTGAGTGGTTTTAAAACAGTTGAATCCTAAGATAACATTTGTTTTAACAACAGTTGAATCTTAAGAACTGACTCGTTATAACGACAGTTGAATCTTAAGATAAACCTCGTTTTAACAACAGTTGAATCTTAAGAACTGACTCATTTTAACAACAGTTGAATCTCAAGATAAAACATCATTTTAACAACAGTTGAATCTTAAAATAAAACTCGTTTTAACAACAGTTGAATCTTAAGAACTGACTCGTTTTAACAACAGTTGAATCTTAAGAACTGACTCGTTTTAACAACAATTCAACCTTAAGAACTGACTCGTTTTAAAACAGTTGAATCTTAAGATAACACTCGTTTTAACAACAGTTGAATCTTCAGAACTGACTCGTTTTAAAAACAGTTGAATCTTAAGATAACACTCGTTTTCACAACAGTTGAATCTTAAGAACTGACTCGTTTTAACAACAGTTGAATCTTAAGAACTGACTCGTTTTAACAACAATTCAAACTTAAGAACTGACTCGTTTTAAAACAGTTGAATCTTAAGAGAACACTCGTTTTAACAACAGTAGAATCTTAAGAACTGACTCGTTTTAACAACAGTTGAATCTTAAGATAAAACTCGTTTTAACAACAGTTGAATCTTAAGAACTGACTCGTTTTAACAACAGCTGAATCTTAAGATAAAACTCGTTTTAACAACAATTGAATCTTAAGACAAAACCCGTTTTAACAACAGTTGAATCTTAAGAACTGACTCGTTTTAACAACAGTTGAATCGTAAGATAAAATTCGTTTTAACAACAGTTGAATCTTAAGAACTGATTCGTTTTAACAACAGTTCAAACTTAAGAACAGACTCGTATTAACAACAGTTGAATCTTATTATAAAACTCATTTTAACAACAGTTCAACCTTAAGAACTGACTCGTTTTAACAGCAGTTGAATCTTCAAATAAACCTCGTTTTAACAACAGTTGCATCTTAAGAACTGGCTCGTTTAAACAACAGTTGAATCTTAAGATAAAACTCGTTTTAACAACAGTTGAATCTTAAGAACTGACTCGTTTTAACAACAGTTGAATCTTCAAATAAAACTCGTTTTAACAACAGTTGAATCTTAAGAACTGACTCGTTTTAACAACAGTTGAATCTTCAAATAAAATTCTTTTTAACAACAGTTTAATCGTAAGAACTGACTCGTTTTAACAACAGTTGAATCTTAAGAACTGACTTGTTTAAACAACAGTACCACCTTAAGAACTGACTAGTTTTAACAACAGTTGAATCTTAAAATAAAACTCGTTTCAACAACATTTGAATCTTAAGAACTGACTCGTTTTAACAACGGTTGAATCTTAACATAAAACTGGTTTTAAGAACAGTTGAATCTTAAGAAGTGACTCGTTTTAAAAACAATTGAATCATAAGATAAACCTCGTATTAACAACAGTTGAATCTTAAGAACTGACTCGTTTTAACGACAGTTGAATCCTAAGATAACATTCGTTTTAACAACAGTTGAATCTTAAGAACTGACTCGTTATAACGAAAGTTGAATCTTAAAATAAACCTCGTTTTAACAACAGTTGAATCTTAAGAACTGACTCATTTTAACAACAGTTGAATCTTAAGATAAAACATCATTTTAACAACAGTTGAATCTTAAAATAAAACTCGTTTTAACAACAGTTGAATCTTAAGAACTGACTCGTTTTAACAACAGTTGAATCTTAAGAACTGACTCGTTTTAACAACAGTTGAATCTTAAGATAAATCTCGTTTTAACAACAGTTGAATCTTAAGAACTGACTCGTTTAAACAACAGTACCACCTTAAGAACTGACTAGTTTTAATAACAGTTGAATCTTAAAATAAAACTCGTTTCAACAACATTTGAATCTTAAGAACTGACTCGTTTTAACAACAGTTGAATCTTAAGAACTGACTCGTTTTAACAACAATTCAACCTTAAGAACTGACTCGTTTTAACAACAGTTGAATCTTAAGAACTGACTCGTTTTAACAACAGTTGAATCTTCAAATAAAACTCGTTTTAACAACAGTTGAATCTTAAGATAAAACTCGTTTTAACAACAGTTGAATCTTAAGAACTGACTCGTTTTCACAACAGCTGAATCTTAAGATAAAACTCGTTTTAACAACAGTTGAATCTTAAGAACTGACTCGTTTTAACAACAGTTCAACCTTAAGAACTGACTCGTTTTAACAACAGTTGAATCTTCAAATAAAACTCGTTTTAAAAACAGTTGAATCTTAAGAATTGACTCGTTTTAACAACAGTTGAATCTTAAGACAAAACCCGTTTTAACAACAGTTGAATCTTATGAACTGACTCGTTTTAACAACAGTTGATTCTTAAGATAAAATTCGTTTTAACAACAGTTGAATCTTAAGAACTGATTCGTTTTAACAACAGTTCAAACTTAAGAACAGACTCGTATTAACAACAGTTGAATCTTCAAATAAACCTCGTTTTAACAACAGTTGCATCTTAGGAACTGGCTCGTTTAAACAACAGTTGAATCTTAAGATAAAACTCGTTTTAACAACAGTTGAATCTTAAGAACTGACTCGTTTTATCAACATTTCAACCTTAAGAACTGACTCGTTTTAACAACAGTTGAATCTTCAAATAAAACTCGTTTTAACAACAGTTTAATCTTAAGAACTGACTCGTTTTAACAACAGTTGAATCTTAAGATAAAACTCGTTTTAACAACAGTTGAGTCTTAAGAACTGACTCGTTTTAACAACAGTTGAATCTTATGATAAAACTCGTTTTAACAACAGTTGAATCTTAAGAACTGACTCGTTTTATCAACAGTTCAACCTTAAGAACTGACTCATTTTAACAACAGTTGAATCTTCAAATAAAACTCGTTTTAACAACAGTTGAATCTTAAGAACTGATTCGTTTTAACAACAGTTGAATCTTAAGATAAAACTCGTTTTAACAACAGTTTAATCTTAAGAACTGACTCGTTTTAACAAAAGTTGAATCTTAAGATACAATTCGTTTTAACAACAGTTGAATCTTAAAACTGACTCGTTTTAACAAC
Source organism: Eledone cirrhosa (assembly GCA_964016885.1). Classification (NCBI taxonomy): domain Eukaryota; kingdom Metazoa; phylum Mollusca; class Cephalopoda; order Octopoda; family Eledonidae; genus Eledone; species Eledone cirrhosa. Next base: position 24,421,985 of record OZ024744.1, read on the forward strand.
AGTTGAATCTTAAGACAAAACCCGTTTTAACAACAGTTGAATCTTAAGAAGTGACTCGTTTTAACAACAGTTTAATCTTAAGATAAACCTCGTTTTAACAACAGTTTAATCTTAAGAACTGACTCGTTTTAATAACAGTTGAATCTTAAGATAAAACTCGTGTTAACAACAGTTGAATCTTAAGAATTGACTCGTTTTAACAACAGTTGAATCTTAAGACAAAACCCGTTTTAACAACAGTTGAATCTTAAGAACTGACTCGTTTTAACAACAGTTCAATCTTAAGATAAAACTCGTTTTAACAACAGTTGAATCTTAAGAACTGACTCGTATTAACAACGGTTGAATCTTAAGATAAAACTCGTTTTTACAACAGTTGAATCTTTAGAACTGACTCGTTTTAACAACAGTTGAATCTTAAGATAACCCTCGTTTTAACAACAGTTTAATCTTAAGAACTTACTCGTTTTAACAACAGTTGAATCTTAAGATAACATTCGTTTTAACAACAGTTGAATCTTAAGAACTTATTCGTTTTAACAACAGTTCAAACTTAAGAACATACTCGTATTAACAACAGTTGAATCTTATTATAAAACTCATTTTAACAACAGTTGAATCTTAAGAACTTATTCGTGTTAACAATAGATGAATCTTAAGATAAACCTCGTTTTAACAACAGTTGCATCTTATGAACTGGCTCGTTTAAACAACAGTTGTATCTTATGATACAACTCGTTTTAACAACGGTTGAATCTTAAGAACTTACTCGTTTTAACAACAATTGAATCTTAAGATAAAACTCGTTTTAACAACAGTTTAATCTTAAGAACTCACTCGTTTTAACAACAGTTGAATCTTAAGATAAAACTCGTTTTAACAACAGTTGAATCTTAAGAACTGACTCGTATTAACAACAGTTGAATCTTAAGATAAAACTCGTTTTAACAACAGTTGAATCTTAAGAACTGTCTCGTTTTAACAACAGTTGAATCGTAAGATAAACCTCGTTTTAACAACAGTTTAATCTTAAGAACTGACTCGTTTTAACAACAGTTGAATCTTAAGATAAAATTCGTTTTAACAACAGTTGAATCTTAAGAACTTATTCGTTTTAACAACAGTTCAAACTTAAGAACAGACTCGTATTAACAACAGTTGAATCTTATTATAAAACTCATTTCAACAACAGTTGAATCTTAAGAACTGATTCGTGTTAACAACAGATGAATCTTAAGATAAACCTCGTTTTAGCAACAGTTGCATCTTAAGAACTGGCTCGTTTAAACAACAGTTGAATCTTAAGATAAAACTCGTTTTAACAACAGTTGAATCTTAAGAACTGACTCGTTTTAACAACAGATGAATCTTAAGATAAAACACCATTTTAACAAAAGTTGAATCTTAAAATAAAACTCGTTTTAACAACAGTTGAATCTTAAGAACTGCCTCGTGTTAACAACAGTTGAATCTGAAGAACTGATTCGTTTTAACAACAGTTGAATCTTAAAATATAACTAGTTTTAACAACAGTTGAATCTTAAGAACTGACTCGTTTTAACAACCGTTGACTCCTAAGAACTGACTCGTTTTAACAACTGATGAACATTAAGATAAAACTCGTTTTAACAACAGTTGAATCTTAAGAACTGACTCGTTTTAACAACAGTTGAATCTTAAGAACTGACTCGTTTTAACAACAGATGAATCTTAAGATAAAACTGGTTTTAACAACAGTTGAATCTTAAGAACTGACTCGTTTTAACAACAGTTGAATCTGAAGAACTGACTCGTTTTAACAACAATTGTATCTGAAGATAAAACTCGTTTAACAACAGTTGAATCTTAAGAACTGGCTCGTTTTAACAACACTTGTATCTTATGATACAACTCGTTTTAACAACAGTTGAATCTTAAGAACTGACTCGTTTTAACAGCAATTGAATCTAAATACGAAACTCGTTTTAACAACAGTTGAATCTTAAGAACTGACTCGTTTTAACAACAGTTCAACCTTAAGAACTGACTGGTTTTAAAACAGTTGAATCTTAAGATAACACTCGTTTTAACAACAGTTGAATCTTATAATAAAACTCGTTTTAACCACAGATGATTCTCAAGAACTGACTCGTTTTAACAACAGTTGAATCGTAAGAACTGACTCGTTTTAACAACAGTACAACCTTAAGAACTGACTAGTTTTAACAAAAGTTGAATCTTAAAATAAAACTCGTTTTAACAACATTTGAATCTTAAGAACTGACTCGTTTTAACAACGGTTGAATCAAACATAAAACTGGTTTTAACAACAGTTGAATCTTAAGAAGTGACTCGTTTTAAAAACAATTGAATCATAAGATAAACCTCGTTTTAACAACAGTTGAATCTTAAGAACTGACTCGTTTTAACAACAGTTGAATCCTAAGATAACATTCGTTTTAACAACAGTTGAATCTTAAGAACTGACTCGTTATAACGACAGTTGAATCTTAAGATAAACCTCGTTTTAACAACAGTTGAATCTTAAGAACTGACTCATTTTAACAACAGTTGAATCTTAAGATAAAACATCATTTTAACAACAGTTGAATCTTAAAATAAAACTCGTTTTAACAACAGTTGAATCTTAAGAACTGACTCGTTTTAACAACAGTTGAATCTTAAGAACTGACTCGTTTTAACAACAATTCAACCTTAAGAACTGACTCGTTTTAAAACAATTGAATCTTAAGATAACACTCGTTTTAACAACAGTTGAATCTTCAGAACTGACTCGTTTTAAAAACAGTTGAATCTTAAGATAATACTCGTTTTAACAACAGTTGAATCTTAAGAAGTGACTCATTTTAACAACAGTTGAATCGTAAGATAATCATCATTTTAACAACAGTTGAATCTTAAAATAAAACTCGTTTTAACAACAGTTGAATCTTAAGAACTGACTCGTTTTAACAACAGTACAACCTTAAGAACTGACTCGTTTTAAAACAGTTGAATCTTAAGATAACACTCGTTTTAACAACAGTTGAATCTTCAGAACTGACTCGTTTTAAGAACAGTTGAATCTTAAGATAACACTCGTTTTAACAACAGTTGAATCTTAAGAACTGACTCGTTTTAACAACAATTGAATCTTAAGATAAAGCTCGTTTTAACAAAAGTTGAATCTGAAGAACTTACTCGTTTTAACAAGAGTTGAATCTTAAGAACTGACTCGTTTTAACAACAATTCATCCTTAAGAACTGACTCGTTTTAACAACAGTTGAATCCTAAAATAAAACTCGTTTTAACAACAGTTGAATCTTAAGAACTGACTCGTTTTAACAACAGTTGAATCTGAAGAAGTGACTCGTTTTAACAACAGTTGAATCTTAAGAACTGGCTCGTTTTAACAACGGTTGAATCTTAAGAACTGACTCGTTTTAACAACAGTTGAATCTTAAGATAAAACATCATTTTAACAACAGTTGAATCTTAAAATAAAACTCGTTTTAACAACAGTTGAATCTTAAGAACTGCCTTGTGTTAACAACAGTTGAATCTTAAGAACTAATTCGTTTTAACAGCAGTTGAATCTTAAGAACTGACTCGTTTTAACAACAGTTGAATCTGAAAAACTGACTCGTTTTAACAACAATTGTATCTTATGATACAACTCGTTTTAACAACAGTTGAATATTAAGAACTGACTCGTTTTAACAGCAATTGAATCTTGAGATAAAACTCGTTTTAACAACAGTTAAATCTTAAGAACTGATTCGTTTTAACAACAATTGAATCTGAAGTTAACATTCGTTTTAACAACAGTTGAATCTTAAGAACTGACTCGTTTTAACAACAGTTGAATCTTAAGACAAAACTCGTTTTAACAACAGTTGAGTCTTAAGAACTGACTCGTTTTAACAACAGTTCAACCTTAAGAACTGACTGGTTTTAAAACAGTTGAATCTTAAGATAACACTCGTTTTAACAACAGTTGAATCTTAAAATAAAACTCGTTTTAACAACAGATGATTCTCAAGAACTGGCTCGTTTTAACAACTGTTGAATCTTAAGATAAACATCGTTTTAACAATAGTTGAATCTTAAGAACTGACTCGTTTTAACAACAGTTCAACCTTAAGAAGTGATTAGTTTTAACAACAGTTGAATCTTAAAATAAAACTCGTTTTAACAACATTTGAATCTTAAGAACGGACTCGTTTTAACAACAGTTGAATCCTAAGATAACATTCGTTTTAACAACAGTTGAATCTTAAGAACTGACTCGTTATAACGACAGTTGAATCTTAAGATAAACCTCGTTTTAACAACAGTTGAATCTTAAGAACTGACTCATTTTAACAACAGTTGAATCTTAAGATAAAACATCATTTTAACAACAGTTGAATCTTAAAATAAAACTCGTTTTACCAACAGTTGAATCTTAAGAACTGACTCGTTTTAACAACAGTTGAATCTTAAGAACTGACTCGTTTTAACAACAATTCAACCTTAAGAACTAACTCGTTTTAAAACAGTTGAATCTTAAGATAACACTCGTTTTAACAACAGTTGAATCTTCAGAACTGACTCGTTTTAAAAACAGTTGAATCTTAACATAACACTCGTTTTAACAACAGTTGAATCTTAAGAGCTGACTCGCTTTAACAACAGTTCAACCTTAAGAACTGACACGTTTTAACAACAGTTGAATCTTAAAATATAACTAGTTTTAACAACAGTTGAATCTTAAGAACTGACTCGTTTTAACAACCGTTGACTCCTAAGAACTGACTCGTTTTAACAACTGATGAACATTAAGATAAAACTCGTTTTAACAACAGTTGAATCTTAAGAACTGACTCGTTTTAACAACAGTTGAATCTTAAGAACTGACTCGTTTTAACAACAGATGAATCTTAAGATAAAACTGGTTTTAACAACAGTTGAATCTTAAGAACTGACTCGTTTTAACAACAGTTGAATCTGAAGAACTGACTCGTTTTAACAACAATTGTATCTGAAGATAAAACTCGTTTAACAACAGTTGATTCTTAAGAACTGGCTCGTTTTAACAACACTTGTATCTTATGATACAACTCGTTTTAACAACAGTTGAATCTTAAGAACTGACTCGTTTTAACAGCAATTGAATCTTTAGACAAAACTCGTTTTAACAACAGTTGAATCTTAAGAACTGACTCGTTTTAACAGCAGTTCAACCTTAAGAACTGACTGGTTTTAAAACAGTTGAATCTTAAGATAACACTCGTTTTAACAACAGTTGAATCTTAAAATAAAACTCGTTTTAACAACAGATGATTCTGAAGAACTGACTCGTTTTAACAACAGTTGAATCTTAAAATAAAACTCGTTTTAACAACAGTTGAATCGTAAGAACTGACTCGTTTTAACAACAGTTGAATCATAAGATAAAACTCGTTTTAACAACAGTTGAATCTTAAGAACTGACTCGTTTTAACAACAGTACAACCTTAAGAACTGACTAGTTTTAACAACAGTTGAATCTTAAAATTAAACTCGTTTTAACAACATTTGAATCTTAAGAAGTGACTCGTTTTAAAAACAATTGAATCATAAGATAAACCTCGTTTTAACAACAGTTGAATCTTAAGAACTGACTCGTTTTAACAACAGTTGAATCCTAAGATAACATTCGTTTTAACAACAGTTGAATCTTAAAATAAAACTCATTTTAACAACAGTTGAATCTTAAGAACTGACTCGTTTTAACAACAATTCAACCTTAAGAACTGACTCGTTTTAAAACAGTTGAATCTTAAGATAACACTCGTTTTAACAACAGTTGAATCTTCAGAACTGACTCGTTTTAAAAACAGTTGAATCGTAAGATAACACTCGTTTTAACAACAGTTGAATCTTAAGAACTGACTCGTTTTAACAACAGTTGAATCTTAAGAACTGACTCGTTTTAACAACAATTCAAACTTAAGAACTGACTCGTTTAAAACAGTTGAATCTTAAGATAACACTCGTTTTAACAACAGTTGAATCTTAAAACATAACTAGTCTTAACAACAGTAGAATCTTAAGAACTGACTCGTTTTAACAACAGTTGAATCTGAAGAAGTGACTCGTTTTAACAACAGTTGTATCTGAAGATAAAACTCGTTTAACAACAGTTGAATCTTAAGAACTTACTCGTTTTAACAACAATTGAATCTTAAGATAAAACTCGTTTTAACAACAGTTGAATCTTAAGAACTGACTCGTTTTAACAACAATTGAATCTTAAGATAACATTCGTTTTAGCAACAGTTGACTCTTAAGAACTGACTAGTTTTAACGACAGTTGAATCTTAAGATAAACCTCGTTTTAACAACGGTTGAATCTTAAGAACTGACTCGTTTTAACAACAGTTGAATGTTAAGATAAAACATCATTTTAACAACAGTTGAATCTTAAAATAAAACTCGTTTTAACAACAGTTGATTCTTAAGAACTGCCTTGTGTTAACAACAGTTGAATCTTAAGAACTGATTCGTTTTAACAGCAGTTGAATCTTAAGAACTGACTCGTTTTAACAACAGTTGACCTTTAAGAACTGACTCGTTTTAACAACTGATGAATATTAAGAGAAAACTGGTTTTAACAACAGTTGAATTTTAAGAACTGACTCGTTTTAACAACAGTTGAATCTGAAGAACTGACTCGTTTTAACAACAATTTATCTGAAGATAAAACTCGTTTAACAACAGTTGAATCTTAAGAACTGGTTCGTTTTAGCAACACTTGTATCTTATGATACAACTCGTTTTAACAACAGTTGAATATTAAGAACTGACTCGTTTTAACAGCAATTGAATCTTGAGATAAAACTCGTTTTAACAACAGTTAAATCTTAAGAACTGATTCGTTTTAACAACAATTGAATCTGAAGTTAACATTCATGTTAACAACAGTTGAATCTTAAGACAAAACTCGTTTTAACAACAGTTCAACCTTAAGAACTGTGTGGTTTTAAAACAGTTGAATCCTGAGATAACATTTGTTTTAACAACAGTTGAATCTTAAGAACTGACTCGTTATAACGACAGTTGAATCTTAAGATAAACCTCGTTTTAACAACAGTTGAATCTTAAGAACTGACTCATTTTAACAACAGTTGAATCTCAAGATAAAACATCATTTTAACAACAGTTGAATCTTAAAATAAAACTCGTTTTAACAACAGTTGAATCTTAAGAACTGACTCGTTTTAACAACAGTTGAATCTTAAGAACTGACTCGTTTTAACAACAATTCAAACTTAAGAACTGACTCGTTTTAAAACAGTTGTATCTTAAGATAACACTCGTTTTAACAACAGTAGAATCTTAAGAACTGACTCGTTTTAACAACTGATGAACCTTAAGATAAAACTCGTTTTCACAACAGTTGAATCTTAAGAACTGACTCGTTTTAACAACAATTGAATCTTAAGATAAAACTCGTTTTAACAAAAGTTGAATCTTAAGAAGTGACTCATTTTAACAACAGTTGAATCTTAAGATAATCATCATTTTAACAACAGTTGAATCTTAAAATAAAACTCGTTTTAACAAAAGTTGAATCTTAAGAACTGACTCGTTTTAACAACAGTTGAATCTGAAGTAGTGACTCGTTTTAACAACAGTTGTATCTGAAGATAAAACTCGTTTAATAACAGTTGAATCTTAAGAACTGGCTCGTTTTAACAACACTTGTATCTTATGATACAACTCGTTTTAACAACAGTTGAATCTTAAGATAAAACTCGTTTTAACAACAGTTGAATCTTAAGAGGTGACTCGTTTTAACAACAATTGAATCTTAAGATAACATTCGTTTTAGCAACAGTTGAATCTTAAGAACTGACTCGTTTTAACGACAGTTGAATCTTAAGATAAACCTCGTTTTAACAACGGTTGAATCTTAAGAACTGACTCGATTAACAACAGTTGAATCTTAAGATAAAACATCATTTTAACAACAGTTGAATCTTAAAATAAAACTCGTTTTAACAACAGTTGAATCTGAAGAACTGACTCGTTTTTACAACAATTGTATCTGAAGATAAAACTCGTTTAACAACAGTTGAATCTTAAGAACTGGCTCGTTTTAGCAACACTTGTATCTTATGATACAACTCGTTTTAACAACAATTGAATCTTGAGATGAAACTCGTTTTAACAACAGTTAAATCTTAAGAACTGATTCGTTTTAACAACAATTGAATCTGAAGTTAACATTCGTTTTAACAACAGTTGAATCTTAAGAACTGACTCGTTTTAACAACAGTTGAATCTTAAGACAAAACTCGTTTTAACAACAGTTGAATCTTAAGAACTGACTCGTTTTAACAACAGTTCAACCTTAAGAACTGACTGGTTTTAAAACAGTTGAATCTTAAGATAACACTCGTTTTAACAACAGTTGAATCTTAAAATAAAACTCGTTTTAACAACAGATGATTCTCAAGAACTGACTCGTTTTAACAACAGTTGAATCTTAAGATAAAACTCGTTTTAACAACAGTTGAATCATAAGAACAGACTCGTTTTAACAACAGATGAATCTTAAGATAAACATCGTTTTAACAACAGTTGAATCTTAAGACAAAACTCCTTTTAGCAACAGTTGAATCTTAAGAACTGACTCGTTTTAACAACAGTTCAACCTTAAGAACTGACTGGTTTTAAAACAGTTGAATCTTAAGATAACACTCGTTTTAACAACAGTTGAATCTTAAAATAAAACTCGTTTTAACAACAGATGATTCTCAAGAACTGACTCGTTTTAACAACAGTTGAATCTTAAGATAAAACTCGTTTTAACAACAGTTGAATCATAAGAACTGACTCGTTTTAACAACAGTTGATTCCTAAGATAAACATCGTTTTAACAACGGTTGAATCTTAAGAACTGACTCGTATTAACAACAGTTCAACCTTAAGAAGTGATTAGTTTTAACAACAGTTGAATCTTAAAATAAAACTCGTTTTAACAACATTTGAATCTTAAGAAGTGACTCGTTTTAACAACAGTTGAATCCTAAGATAACGTTCGTTTTAACAACAGTTTAATCTTAAGAACTGACTCGTTATAACGACAGTTGAATCTTAAGATAAACCTCGTTTTAACAACAGTTGAATTTTAAGAACTGACTCATTTTAACAAAAGTTGAATCTTAAGAAGTGACTCATTTTAACAACAGTTGAATCTTAAGATAATCATCATTTTAACAACAGTTGAATCTTAAAATAAAACTCGTTTTAACAACAGTTGAATCTTAAGAACTGACTCGTTTTAACAACAATTGAATCTTAAGATAAAGCTCGTTTTAACAAAGGTTGAATCTGAAGAACTTACTCGTTTTAACAAGAGTTGAATCTTAAGAACTGACTCGTTTTAACAACAATTCATCCTTAAGAACTGACTAGTTTTAACAACAGTTGAATCCTAAAATAAAACTCGTTTTAACAACAGTTGAATCTTAAGAACTGACTCGTTTTAACAACAGTTGAATCTGAAGAGGTGACTCGTTTTAACAACAGTTGTATCTGAAGATAAAACTCGTTTAACAACAGTTGAATCTTAAGAACTGGCTCGTTTTAACAACACTTGTGTCTTATGATACAACTCGTTTTAACAACAGTTGAATCTTAAAATAAAACTCGTTTTAACCATAGTTGAATCTTAAGAACTGCCTTGTGTTAACAACAGTTGAATCTTAAGAACTGATTCGTTTTAACAGCAGTTGAATCTTAAGAACTGACTCGTTTTAACAACAGTTGAATTTTAAGAACTGACTCGTTTTAACAACTGATGAATATTAAGATAAAACTGGTTTTAACAACAGTTGAATCTTAAGAACTGACTCGTTTTAACAACAGTTGAATCTGAAGAACTGACTTGTTTTAACAACAATTGTATCTGAAGATAAAACTCGTTTAACAACAGTTGAATCTTAAGAACTGGCTCGTTTTAGCAACACTTGTATCTTATGATACAACTCGTTTTAACAACAGTTGAATATTAAGAACTGACTCGTTTTAACAGCAATTGAATCTTGAGATAAAACTCGTTTTAACAACAGTTAAATCTTAAGAACTGATTCGTTTTAACAACAATTGAATCTGAAGTTAACATTCGTTTTAACAACACTTGAATCTTAAGAACTGACTCGTTTTAACAACAGTTGAATCTTAAGACAAAACTCGTTTTAACAACAGTTGAATCGTAAGAACTGACTCGTTTTAACAACAGTTCAACCTTAAGAACTGACTGGTTTTAAAACAGTTGAATCTTAATATAACACTCGTTTTAACAACAGTTGAATCTTAAAATAAATCTCGTTTTAACAACAGATGATTCTCAAGAACTGACTCGTTTTAACAACAGTTGAATCTTAAGATAAAACTCGTTTTAACAACAGTTGAATCATAAGAACTGACTCGTTTTAACAACAGTTGAATCTTAAGATAAACATCGTTTTAACAACAGTTGAATCTTAAGACAAAACTCGTTTTAACAACAGTTGAATCTGAAGAAGTGACTCGTTTTAACAACAGTTGTATCTGAAGATACAACTCGTTTTAACAACAGTTGAATCTTAAGAACTGGCTCGTTTTAACAACACTTGTATCTTATGATACAACTCGTTTTAACAACAGTTGAATCTTAAGAACTTACTCGTTTTAACAACAATTGAATCTTAAGATAAAACTCGTTTTAACAACAGTTGAATCTTAAGAACTGACTCGTTTTAACAACAATTGAATCTTAAGATAACATTCGTTTTAGCAACAGTTGAATCTTAAGAACTGACTCGTTTTAACAACAGTTGAATCTTAAGATAAACCTCGTTTTAACAACGGTTGAATCTTAAGAACTGACTCGTTTTAACAACAGTTGAATCTTAAGATAAAACATCATTTTAACAACAGTTGAATCTTAAAATAAAACTCGTTTTAACAACAGTTGAATCTTAAGAACTGCCTTGTGTTAACAACAGTTGAATCTTAAGAACTGATTCGTTTTAACAGCAGTTGAATCTTCAGAACTGAGTCGTTTTAACAACAGTTGAATTTTAAGAACTGACTCGTTTTAACAACTGATGAATATTAAGATAAAACTGGTTTTAACAACAGTTGAATCTTAAGAACTGACTCGTTTTAACAACAGTTGAATCTGAAGAACTGACTCGTTTTAACAACAATTGTATCTGAAGATAAAACTCGTTTAACAACAGTTGAATCTTAAGAACTGGCTCGTTTTAGCAACACTTGTATCTTATGATACAACTCGTTTTAACAACAGTTGAATATTAAGAACTGACTCGTTTTAACAGCAATTGAATCTTGAGATAAAACTCGTTTTAACAACAGTTAAATCTTAAGAACTGATTCGTTTTAACAACAATTGAATCTGAAGTTAACATTCGTTTTAACAACAGTTGAATCTTAAGAACTGACTCGTTTTAACAACAGTTGAATCTTAAGATAAAACTCGTTTTAACAACAATTGAATCTTAAGAACTGACTCGTTTTAACAACAGTACAACCTTAAGAACTGACTAGTTTTAACAACAGTTGAATCTTAAAATAAAACTCGTTTTAACAACATTTGAATCTTAAGAACTGACTCGTTTTAACAACGGTTGAATCTTAACATAAAACTGGTTTTAACAACAGTTGAATCTTAACAAGTGACTCGTTTTAAAAACAATTGAATCATAAGATAAACCTCGTTTTAACAACAGTTGAATCTTAAGAACTGACTCGTTTTAACAACAGTTGAATCCTAAGATGACATTCGTTTTAACAACAGTTGAATCTTAAGAACTGAGTCGTTTTAACAACAGTTCAACCTTAAGAACTGACTGGTTTTAAAACAGTTGAATCTTAAGATAACACTCGTTTTAACAACAGTTGAATCTTAAAATAAAACTCGTTTTAACAACAGATGATTCTCAAGAACTGACTCGTTTTAACAACAGATGATTCTCAAGAACTGACTCGTTTTAACAACAGTTGAATCTTAAGATAAAACTCGTTTTAACAACAGTTGAATCATAAGAACTGACTCGTTTTAACAACAGTTGAATCTTAAGATAAACATCGTTTTAACAACAGTTGAATGTTAAGAACTGACTCGTTTTAACAACAGTTGAATCTTAAGATAAAACTCGTTTTAACAACAGTTGAATCGTAAGAACTGACTCGTTTTAACAACAGTTGAATCTTAAGATAAAACTCGTTTTAACAACAGTTGAATCTTAAGAACTTACTCGTTTTAACAACAATTGAATCTTAAGATAAAACTCGTTTTACCAACAGTTGAATCTTAAGAACTGACTCGTTTTAACAACAATTGAATCTTAAGATAACATTCGTTTTAGCAACAGTTTAATCTTAAGAACTGACTCGTTTTAACGACAGTTGAATCTTAAGATAAACCTCGTTTTAACAACGGTTGAATCTTAAGATAAAACTCGTTTTAACAACAGTTGAATCATAAGAACTGACTCGTTTTAACAACAGATGAATCTTAAGATAAACATCGTTTTAACAACAGTTGAATCTTAAGACAAAACTCCTTTTAGCAACAGTTGAATCTTAAGAACTGACTCGTTTTAACAACAGTTCAACCTTAAGAACTGACTGGTTTTAAAACAGTTGAATCTTAAGATAACACTCGTTTTAACAACAGTTGAATCTTAAAATAAAACTCGTTTTAACAACAGATGATTCTCAAGAACTGACTCGTTTTAACAACAGTTGAATCTTAAGATAAAACTCGTTTTAACAACAGTTGAATCATAAGAACTGACTCGTTTTAACAACAGTTGATTCCTAAGATAAACATCGTTTTAACAACGGTTGAATCTTAAGAACTGACTCGTATTAACAACAGTTCAACCTTAAGAAGTGATTAGTTTTAACAACAGTTGAATCTTAAAATAAAACTCGTTTTAACAACATTTGAATCTTAAGAAGTGACTCGTTTTAACAACAGTTGAATCCTAAGATAACGTTCGTTTTAACAACAGTTGAATCTTAAGAACTGACTCGTTATAACGACAGTTGAATCTTAAGATAAACCTCGTTTTAACAACAGTTGAATTTTAAGAACTGACTCATTTTAACAAAAGTTGAATCTTAAGAAGTGACTCATTTTAACAACAGTTGAATCTTAAGATAATCATCATTTTAACAACAGTTGAATCTTAAAATAAAACTCGTTTTAACAACAGTTGAATCTTAAGAACTGACTCGTTTTAACAACAGTACAACTTTAAGAACTGACTCGTTTTAAAACAGTTGAATCTTAAGATAACACTCGTTTTAACAACAGTTTAATCTTCAGAACTGACTGAGTTTTAAGAACAGTTGAATCTTAAGATAACACTCGTTTTAACAACAGTTGAATCTTAAGAACTGACTCGTTTTAACAACAATTGAATCTTAAGATAAAGCTCGTTTTAACAAAGGTTGAATCTGAAGAACTTACTCGTTTTAACAAGAGTTGAATCTTAAGAACTGACTCGTTTTAACAACAATTCATCCTTAAGAACTGACTAGTTTTAACAACAGTTGAATCCTAAAATAAAACTCGTTTTAACAACAGTTGAATCTTAAGAACTGACTCGTTTTAACAACAGTTGAATCTGAAGAGGTGACTCGTTTTAACAACAGTTGTATCTGAAGATAAAACTCGTTTAACAACAGTTGAATCTTAAGAGGTGGCTCGTTTTAACAACACTTGTATCTTATGATACAACTCGTTTTAACAACAGTTGAATCTTAAAATAAAACTCGTTTTAACAACAGTTGAATCTTAAGAACTGCCTTGTGTTAACAACAGTTGAATCTTAAGAACTGATTCGTTTTAACAGCAGTTGAATCTTAAGAACTGACTCGTTTTAACAACAGTTGAATTTTAAGAACTGACTCGTTTTAACAACTGATGAATATTAAGATAAAACTGGTTTTAACAACAGTTGAATCTTAAGAACTGACTCGTTTTAACAACAGTTGAATCTGAAGAACTGACTTGTTTTAACAACAATTGTATCTGAAGATAAAACTCGTTTAACAACAGTTGAATCTTAAGAACTGGCTCGTTTTAGCAACACTTGTATCTTATGATACAACTCGTTTTAACAACAGTTGAATATTAAGAACTGACTCGTTTTAACAGCAATTGAATCTTGAGATAAAACTCGTTTTAACAACAGTTAAATCTTAAGAACTGATTCGTTTTAACAACAATTGAATCTGAAGTTAACATTCGTTTTAACAACAGTTGAATCTTAAGAACTGACTCGTTTTAACAACAGTTGAATCTTAAGACAAAACTCGTTTTAACAACAGTTGAATCGTAAGAACTGACTCGTTTTAACAACAGTTCAACCTTAAGAACTGACTGGTTTTAAAACAGTTGAATCTTAATATAACACTCGTTTTAACAACAGTTGAATCTTAAAATAAATCTCGTTTTAACAACAGATGATTCTCAAGAACTGACTCGTTTTAACAACAGTTGAATCTTAAGATAAAACTCGTTTTAACAACAGTTGAATCATAAGAACTGACTCGTTTTAACAACAGTTGAATCTTAAGATAAACATCGTTTTAACAACAGTTGAATCTTAAGACAAAACTCGTTTTAACAACAGTTGAATCTGAAGAAGTGACTCGTTTTAACAACAGTTGTATCTGAAGATAAAACTCGTTTAACAACAGTTGAATCTTAAGAACTGGCTCGTTTTAACAACACTTGTATCTTATGATACAACTCGTTTTAACAACAGTTGAATCTTAAGAACTTACTCGTTTTAACAACAATTGAATCTTAAGATAAAACTCGTTTTAACAACAGTTGAATCTTAAGAACTGACTCGTTTTAACAACAATTGAATCTTAAGATAACATTCGTTTTAGCAACAGTTGAATCTTAAGAACTGACTCGTTTTAACAACAGTTGAATCTTAAGATAAACCTCGTTTTAACAACGGTTGAATCTTAAGAACTGACTCGTTTTAACAACAGTTGAATCTTAAGATAAAACATCATTTTAACAACAGTTGAATCTTAAAATAAAACTCGTTTTAACAACAGTTGAATCTTAAGAACTGCCTTGTGTTAAGAACAGTTGAATCTTAAGAACTGATTCGTTTTAACAGCAGTTGAATCTTCAGAACTGAGTCGTTTTAACAACAGTTGAATTTTAAGAACTGACTCGTTTTAACAACTGATGAATATTAAGATAAAACTGGTTTTAACAACAGTTGAATCTTAAGAACTGACTCGTTTTAACAATAGTTGAATCTGAAGAACTGACTCGTTTTAACAACAATTGTATCTGAAGATAAAACTCGTTTAACAACAGTTGAATCTTAAGAACTGGCTCGTTTTAGCAACACTTGTATCTTATGATACAACTCGTTTTAACAACAGTTGAATATTAAGAACTGACTCGTTTTAACAGCAATTGAATCTTGAGATAAAACTCGTTTTAACAACAGTTAAATCTTAAGAACTGATTCGTTTTAACAACAATTGAATCTGAAGTTAACATTCGTTTTAACAACAGTTGAATCTTAAGAACTGACTCGTTTTAACAACAGTTGAATCTTAAGATAAAACTCGTTTTAACAACAGTTGAATCTTAAGAACTGACTCGTTTTAACAACAGTACAACCTTAAGAACTGACTAGTTTTAACAACAGTTGAATCTTAAAATAAAACTCGTTTTAACAACATTTGAATCTTAAGAACTGACTCGTTTTAACAACGGTTGAATCTTAACATAAAACTGATTTTAACAACAGTTGAATCTTAACAAGTTACTCGTTTTAAAAACAATTGAATCATAAGATAAACCTCGTTTTAACAACAGTTGAATCTTAAGAACTGACTCGTTTTAACAACAGTTGAATCCTAAGATGACATTCGTTTTAACAACAGTTGAATCTTAAGAACTGAGTCGTTTTAACAACAGTTCAACCTTAAGAACTGACTGGTTTTAAAACAGTTGAATCTTAAGATAACACTCGTTTTAACAACAGTTGAATCTTAAAATAAAACTCGTTTTAACAACAGATCATTCTCAAGAACTGACTCGTTTTAACAACAGTTGAATCTTAAGATAAAACTCGTTTTAACAACATTTGAATCATAAGAACTGACTCGTTTTAACAACAGTTGAATCTTAAGATAAACATCGTTTTAACAACAGTTGAATGTTAAGAACCGACTCGTTTTAACAACAGTTGAATCTTAAGATAAAACTCGTTTTAACAACAGTTGAATCGTAAGAACTGACTCGTTTTAACAACAGTTGAATCTTAAGATAAAACTCGTTTTAACAACAGTTGAATCTTAAGAACTTACTCGTTTTAACAACAATTGAATCTTAAGATAAAACTCGTTTTACCAACAGTTGAATCTTAAGAACTGACTCGTTTTAACAACAATTGAATCTTAAGATAACATTCGTTTTAGCAACAGTTTAATCTTAAGAACTGACTCGATTTAACGACAGTTGAATCTTAAGATAAACCTCGTTTTAACAACGGTTGAATCTTAAGAACTGACTCGTTTTAACAACAGTTGAATCTTAAGATAAAACATCATTTTAACAACAGTTGAATCTTAAAATAAAACTCGTTTTAACAACAGTTGAATCTTAAGAACTGCCTTGTGTTAACAACAGTTGAATCGTAAGAACTGATTCGTTTTAACAGCAGTTGAATCTTAAGAACTGACTCGTTTTAACAACAGTTGAATCTTAAGACACAACTCGTTTTAACAACAGTTGAATCTTAAGAACTGACTCGTTTTAACAACAGTTCAACCTTAAGAACTGACTGGTTTTAAAACAGTTGAATCTTAAGTTAACACTCGTTTTAACAACAGTTGAATCTTAAAATAAAACTCGTTTTAACAACAGATGATTCTCAAGAACTGACTCGTTTTAACAACAGTTGAATCTTAAGACAAAACTCGTTTTAACAACAGTTGAATCTGAAGAAGTGACTCGTTTTAACAACAGTTGTATCTGAAGATAAAACTCGTTTAACAACAGTTGAATCTTAAGAACTGGCTCGTTTTAACAACACTTGTATTATGATACAACTCGTTTTAACAACAGTTGAATCTTAAGAACTTACTCGTTTTAACAACAATTGAATCTTAAGATAAAACTCGTTTTAACAACAGTTGAATCTTAAGAACTGACTCGTTTTAACAACAATTGAATCTTAAGATAACATTCGTTTTAGCCATAGTTGAATGTTAAGAACTGACTCGTTTTAACGACAGTTGAATCTTAAGAACTGACTCGTTTTAACAACAGTTGAATCTTAAGATAAAACATCATTTTAACAACAGTTGAATCTTAAAATAAAACTCGTTTTAACAACAGTTGAATCTTAAGAACTGACTCGTTTTAACAACAGTTCAACCTTAAGAACTGACTGGTTTTATAACAGTTGAATCTTAAGAACTGATTCGTTATAACAGCAGTTGAATCTTAAGAACTGACTCGTTTTAACAACAGTTGAATTTTAAGAACTGACTCGTTTTAACAACTGATGAATATTAAGATAAAACCGGTTTTAACAACAGTTGAATCTTAAGAACTGACTCGTTTTAACAACAGTTGAATCTGAAGAACTGACTCGTTTTAACAACAATTGTATCTGAAGATAAAACTCGTTTAACAACAGTTGAATCTTAAGAACTGGCTCGTTTTAGCAACACTTGTATCTTATGATACAACTCTTTTTAACAGCAATTGAATCTTGAGATAAAACTCGTTATAACAACAGTTAAATCTTAAGAACTGATTCGTTTTAACAACAATTGAATTTGAAATTAACATTCGTTTTAACAACAGTTGAATCTTAAAATAAAACTCGTTTTAACAACAGTTGAATCTTAAGAACTGACTCGTTTTAACAACAATTCAACCTTAAGAACTGACTCGTTTTAAAACAGTTGAATCTTAAGATAACACTCGTTTTAACAACAGTTGAATCTTCAGAACTGACTCGTTTTAACAACAGTTCAACCTTAAGAACTGACTGGTTTTAAAACAGTTGAATCTTAAGATAACACTCGTTTTAACAACAGTTGAATCTTAAAATAAAACTCGTTTTAACAACAGATGATTCTCAAGAACTGACTCGTTTTAACAACAGTTGAATCTTAAGATAAAACTCGTTTTAACAACAGTTGAATCATAAGAACTGACTCGTTTTAACAACAGTTGAATCATAAGATAAACATCGTTTTAACAACAGTTGAATCTTAAGACAAAACTCGTTTTAACAACAGTTGAATCTTAAGAACTGACTCGTTTTAACAACAGTTCAACCTTAAGAACTGACTGGTTTTAAAACAGTTGAATCTTAAGATAACACTCGTTTTAACAACAGTTGAATCTTAAAATAAAACTCGTTTTAATAACAGATGATTCTCAAGAACTGACTCGTTTTAACAACAGTTGAATCTTAAGACAAAACTCGTTTTAACAACAGTTGAATCTTAAGAAATGACTCGTTTTAACAACAGTTCAACCTTAAGAACTGACTGGTTTTAAAACGGTTGAATCTTAAGATAACACTCGTTTTAACAACAGTTGAATCTTAAAATAAAACTCGTTTTAACAACAGTTGAATCTTAAGAACTGACTCGTTTTAACAACAGTTGAATCTTAAGACAAAACTCGTTTTAACAACAGCGAATCTTAAGAAATGACTCGTTTTAACAACAGTTCAACCATAAGAACTGACTTGTTTTAAAACAGTTGAATCTTAAGATAACACTCGTTTTAACAACAGTTGAATCTTAAAATAAAACTCGTTTTAACAACAGATGACTCTCAAGAACTGACTCGTTTTAACACCAGTTGAATCTTAAGATAAAACTCGTTTTAACAACAGTTGAATCATAAGAACTGACTCGTTTTAACAACAGTTGAATCTTAAGATAAACATCGTTTTAACAACAGTTCAATCTTAAGACAAAACTCGTTTTAACAACAGTTGAATCTGAAGAAGTGACTCGTTTTAACAACAGTTGTATCTGAAGATAAAACTCGTTTAACAACAGTTGAATCTTAAGAACTGGCTCGTTTTAACAACACTTGTACCTTATGATACAACTCGTTTTAACAAACAGTTGAATCTTAAGAACTTACTCGTTTTAACAACAATTGGATCTTAAGATAAACCTCGTTTTAACAACGGTTGAATCTTAAAATAAAACTCGTTTTAACAACAGTTGAATCTTAAGATAAAACATCATTTTAACAACAGTTGAATCTTAAAATAAAACTCGTTTTAACAACAGTTGAATTTTAAGAACTGACTCGTTTTAACAACTGATGAATATTAAGATAAAACTGGTTTTAACAACAGTTGAATCTTAAGAACTGACTCGTTTTAACAACAGTTGAATCTGAAGAACTGACTCGTTTTAACAACAATTGTATCTGAAGATAAAACTCGTTTAACAACAGTTGAATCTTAAGAACTGGCTCGTTTTAGCAACACTTGTATCTTATGATACAACTCGTTTTAACAACAGTTGAATATTAAGAACTGACTCGTTTTAACAGCAATTGAATCTTGAGATAAAACTCGTTTTAACAACAGTTAAATCTTAAGAACTGATTCGTTTTAACAACAATTGAATCTGAAGTTAACATTCGTTTTAACAACAGTTGAATCTTAAGAACTGACTCGTTTTAACAACAGTTGAATCTTAAGACAAAACTCGTTTTAACAACAGTTGAATCTTAAGAACTGACTCGTTTTAACAACAGTTCAACCTTAAGAACTGACTGGTTTTAAAACAGTTGAATCTTAAGATAACATTCGGTTTAATAACAGATGATTCTCAAGAACTGACTCGTTTTAACAACAGTTGAATCTTAAGATAAAACTCGTTTTAACAACAGTTGAATCATAAGAACTGACTCGTTTTAACGACAGTTGAATCTTAAGATAAACCTCGTTTTAACAACGGTTGAATCTTAAGAACTGACTCGTTTTAACAACAGTTGAATCTTAAGATAAAACATCATTTTAACAACAGTTGAATCTTAAAATAAAACTCGTTTTAACAACAGTTGAATCTTAAGAACTGCCTTGTGTTAACAACAGTTGAATCGTAAGAACTGATTCGTTTTAACAGCAGTTGAATCTTAAGAACTGACTCGTTTTAACAACAGTTGAATCTTAAGACACAACTCGTTTTAACAACAGTTGAATCTTAAGAACTGACTCGTTTTAACAACAGTTCAACCTTAAGAACTGACTGGTTTTAAAACAGTTGAATCTTAAGTTAACACTCGTTTTAACAACAGTTGAATCTTAAAATAAAACTCGTTTTAACAACAGATGATTCTCAAGAACTGACTCGTTTTAACAACAGTTGAATCTTAAGCCAAAACTCGTTTTAACAACAGTTGAATCTGAAGAAGTGACTCGTTTTAACAACAGTTGTATCTGAAGATAAAACTCGTTTAACAACAGTTGAATCTTAAGAACTGGCTCGTTTTAACAACACTTGTATTATGATACAACTCGTTTTAACAACAGTTGAATCTTAAGAACTTACTCGTTTTAACAACAATTGAATCTTAAGATAAAACTCGTTTTAACAACAGTTGAATCTTAAGAACTGACTCGTTTTAACAACAATTGAATCTTAAGATAACATTCGTTTTAGCCATAGTTGAATCTTAAGAACTGACTCGTTTTAACGACAGTTGAATCTTAAGATAAACCTCGTTTTAACAACGGTTGAATCTTAAGAACTGACTCGTTTTAACAACAGTTGAATCTTAAGATAAAACATCATCTTAACAACAGTTGAATCTTAAAATAAAACTCGTTTTAACAACAGTTGAATCTTAAGAACTGACTCGTTTTAACAACAGTTCAACCTTAAGAACTGACTGGTTTTAAAACAGTTGAATCTTAAGAACTGATTCGTTATAACAGCAGTTGAATCTTAAGAACTGACTCGTTTTAACAACAGTTGAATTTTAAGAACTGACTCGTTTTAACAACTGATGAATATTAAGATAAAACCGGTTTTAACAACAGTTGAATCTTAAGAACTGACTCGTTTTAACAACAATTGTATCTGAAGATAAAACTCGTTTAACAACAGTTGAATCTTAAGAACTGGCTCGTTTTAGCAACACTTGTATCTTATGATACAACTCGTTTTAACAGCAATTGAATCTTGAGATAAAACTCGTTATAACAACAGTTAAATCTTAAGAACTGATTCGTTTTAACAACAATTGAATTTGAAATTAACATTCGTTTTAACAACAGTTGAATCTTAAAATAAAACTCGTTTTAACAACAGTTGAATCTTAAGAACTGACTCGTTTTAACAACAATTCAACCTTAAGAACTGACTCGTTTTAAAACAGTTGAATCTTAAGATAACACTCGTTTTAACAACAGTTGAATCTTCAGAACTGACTCGTTTTAACAACAGTTCAACCTTAAGAACTGACTGGTTTTAAAACAGTTGAATCTTAAGATAACACTCGTTTTAACAACAGTTGAATCTTAAAATAAAACTCGTTTTAACAACAGATGATTCTCAAGAACTGACTCGTTTTAACAACAGTTGAATCTTAAGATAAAACTCGTTTTAACAACAGTTGAATCATAAGAACTGACTCGTTTTAACAACAGTTGAATCATAAGATAAACATCGTTTTAACAACAGTTGAATCTTAAGACAAAACTCGTTTTAACAACAGTTGAATCTTAAGAACTGACTCGTTTTAACAACAGTTCAACCTTAAGAACTGACTGGTTTTAAAACAGTTGAATCTTAAGATAACACTCGTTTTAACAACAGTTGAATCTTAAAATAAAACTCGTTTTAATAACAGATGATTCTCAAGAACTGACTCGTTTTAACAACAGTTGAATCTTAAGACAAAACTCGTTTTAACAACAGTTGAATCTTAAGAAATGACTCGTTTTAACAACAGTTCAACCTTAAGAACTGACTGGTTTTAAAACGGTTGAATCTTAAGATAACACTCGTTTTAACAACAGTTGAATCTTAAAATAAAACTCGTTTTAACAACAGTTGAATCTTAAGAACTGACTCGTTTTAACAACAGTTGAATCTTAAGACAAAACTCGTTTTAACAACAGCGAATCTTAAGAAATGACTCGTTTTAACAACAGTTCAACCATAAGAACTGACTGGTTTTAAAACAGTTGAATCTTAAGATAACACTCGTTTTAACAACAGTTGAATCTTAAAATAAAACTCGTTTTAACAACAGATGACTCTCAAGAACTGACTCGTTTTAACAACAGTTGAATCTTAAGATAAAACTCGTTTTAACAACAGTTGAATCATAAGAACTGACTCGTTTTAACAACAGTTGAATCTTAAGATAAACATCGTTTTAACAACAGTTCAATCTTAAGACAAAACTCGTTTTAACAACAGTTGAATCTGAAGAAGTGACTCGTTTTAACAACAGTTGTATCTGAAGATAAAACTCGTTTAACAACAGTTGAATCTTAAGAACTGGCTCGTTTTAACAACACTTGTACCTTATGATACAACTCGTTTTAACAAACAGTTGAATCTTAAGAACTTACTCGTTTTAACAACAATTGGATCTTAAGATAAACCTCGTTTTAACAACGGTTGAATCTTAAAATAAAACTCGTTTTAACAACAGTTGAATCTTAAGATAAAACATCATTTTAACAACAGTTGAATCTTAAAATAAAACTCGTTTTAACAACAGTTGAATCTTAAAAACTGCCTTGTGTTAACAACAGTTGAATCTTAAGAACTGATTCGTTTTAACAGCAGTTGAATCTTAAGAACTGACTCGTTTTAACAACAGTTGAATTTTAAGAACTGACTCGTTTTAACAACTGATGAATATTAAGATAAAACTGGTTTTAACAACAGTTGAATCTTAAGAACTGACTCGTTTTAACAACAGTTGAATCTGAAGAACTGACTCGTTTTAACAACAATTGTATCTGAAGATAAAACTCGTTTAACAACAGTTGAATCTTAAGAACTGGCTCGTTTTAGCAACACTTGTATCTTATGATACAACTCGTTTTAACAACAGTTGAATATTAAGAACTGACTCGTTTTAACAGCAATTGAATCTTGAGATAAAACTCGTTTTAACAACAGTTAAATCTTAAGAACTGATTCGTTTTAACAACAATTGAATCTGAAGTTAACATTCGTTTTAACAACAGTTGAATCTTAAGAACTGACTCGTTTTAACAACAGTTGAATCTTAAGACAAAACTCGTTTTAACAACAGTTGAATCTTAAGAACTGACTCGTTTTAGCAACAGTTCAACCTTAAGAACTGACTGGTTTTAAAACAGTTGAATCTTAAGATAACATTCGGTTTAATAACAGATGATTCTCAAGAACTGACTCGTTTTAACAACAGTTGAATCTTAAGATAAAACTCGTTTTAACAACAGTTGAATCATAAGAACTGACTCGTTTTAACAACAGTTGAATCTTAAGATAAACATCGTTTTAACAACAGTTGAATCTTAAGAACTGACTCGTTTTAACAACAATTGAATCTTAAGATAAAGCTCGTTTTAACAAAAGTTGAATCTGAAGAACTGACTCGTTTTAACAACACTTGTATCTTATGATACAACTCGTTTTAACAACAGTTGAATCTTAAGAACTGACTCGTTTTAACAACAATTCATCCTTAAGAACTGACTAGTTTTAACAACAGTTGAATCTTAAGAACTGACTCGTTTTAACAACAGTTGAATCTGAAGAAGTGACTCGTTTTAACAACAGTTGTATCTGAAGATAAAACTCGTTTAACAACAGTTGAATCTTAAGAACTGACTCGTTTTAACAACACTTGTATCTTATGATACAACTCGTTTTAACAACAGTTGAATCTTAAGAACTTACTCGTTTTAACAACAATTGAATCTTAAGATAAAACTCGTTTTAACAACAGTTGAATCTTAAGAACTGACTCGTTTTAACAACAATTGAATCTTAAGATAACATTCGTTTTAGCAACAGTTGAATCTTAAGAACTGACTCGTTTTAACGACAGTTGAATCTTAAGATAAACCTCGTTTTAACAACGGTTGAATCTTAAGAACTGCCTTGTGTTAACAACAGTTTAATCTTAAGTACTGACTCGTTTTAACAGCAGTTGAATCTTAAGAACTGACTCGTTTTAACAACAGTTGAATTTTAAGAACTGACTCGTTTTAACAACTGATGAATATTAAGATAAAACTGGTTTTAACAACAGTTGAATATTAAGAACTGACTCGTTTTAACAACAGTTGAATCTGAAGAACTGACTCGTTTTAACAACGATTGTATTTGAAGATAAAACTCGTTTAACAACAGTTGAATCTTAAGAACTGGCTCGTTTTAGCAACACTTGTATCTTATGATACAACTCGTTTTAACAACAGTTGAATATTAAGAACTGACTCGTTTTAACAGCAATTGAATCTTGAGATAAAACTCGTTTTAACAACAGTTAAATCTTAAGAACTGATTCGTTTTAACAATAATTGAATCTGAAGTTAACATTCGTTTTAACAACAGTTGAATCTTAAGAACTGACTCGTTTTAACAACAGTTGAATCTTAAGACAAAACTCGTTTTAACAACAGTTGAATCTTAAGAACTGACTCGTTTTAACAACAGTTCAACCTTAAGAACTGACTGGTTTTAAACAGTTGAATCTTAAAATAACACTCGTTTTAACAACAGTTGAATCTTAAAATAAAACTCGTTTTAACAACAGATGATTCTCAAGAACTGACTCGTTTTAACAACAGTTGAATCTTAAGATAAATCTCGTTTTAACAACAGTTGAATCATAAGAACTGACTCGTTTTAACAACAGTTGAATCTTAAGATAAACATCGTTTTAACAACAGTTGAATCTTAAAATAAAACTCGTTTTAACAACCGTTGAATCTTAAGATAAAACATCATTTTAACAACAGTTGAATCTTAAAATAAAACTCGTTTTAACAACAGTTGAATCTTAAAAACTGCCTTGTGTTAACAACAGTTGAATCTTAAGAACTGATTCGTTTTAACAGCAGTTGAATCTTAAGAACTGACTCGTTTTAACAACAGTTGAATTTTAAGAACTGACTCGTTTTAACAACTGATGAATATTAAGATAAAACTGGTTTTAACAACAGTTGAATCTTAAGAACTGACTCGTTTTAACAACAGTTGAATCTGAAGAACTGACTCGTTTTAACAACAATTGTATCTGAAGATAAAACTCGTTTAACAACAGTTGAATCTTAAGAACTGGCTCGTTTTAGCAACACTTGTATCTTATGATACAACTCGTTTTAACAACAGTTGAATATTAAGAACTGACTCGTTTTAACAGCAATTGAATCTTGAGATAAAACTCGTTTTAACAACAGTTAAATCTTAAGAACTGATTCGTTTTAACAACAATTGAATCTGAAGTTAACATTCGTTTTAACAACAGTTGAATCTTAAGAACTGACTCGTTTTAACAACAGTTGAATCTTAAGACAAAACTCGTTTTAACAACAGTTGAATCTTAAGAACTGACTCGTTTTAACAACAGTTCAACCTTAAGAACTGACTGGTTTTAAAACAGTTGAATCTTAAGATAACATTCGGTTTAATAACAGATGATTCTCAAGAACTGACTCGTTTTAACAACAGTTGAATCTTAAGATAAAACTCGTTTTAACAACAGTTGAATCATAAGAACTGACTCGTTTTAACAACAGTTGAATCTTAAGATAAACATCGTTTTAACAACAGTTGAATCTTAAGAACTGACTCGTTTTAACAACACTTGTATCTTATGATACAACTCGTTTTAACAACAGTTGAATCTTAAGAACTGACTCGTTTTAACAACAATTCATCCTTAAGAACTGACTAGTTTTAACAACAGTTGAATCTTAAGAACTGACTCGTTTTAACAACAGTTGAATCTGAAGAAGTGACTCGTTTTAACAACAGTTGTATCTGAAGATAAAACTCGTTTAACAACAGTTGAATCTTAAGAACTGACTCGTTTTAACAACACTTGTATCTTATGATACAACTCGTTTTAACAACAGTTGAATCTTAAGAACTTACTCGTTTTAACAACAATTGAATCTTAAGATAAAACTCGTTTTAACAACAGTTGAATCTTAAGAACTGACTCGTTTTAACAACAATTGAATCTTAAGATAACATTCGTTTTAGCAACAGTTGAATCTTAAGAACTGACTCGTTTTAACGACAGTTGAATCTTAAGATAAACCTCGTTTTAACAACGGTTGAATCTTAAGAACTGCCTTGTGTTAACAACAGTTGAATCTTAAGTACTGACTCGTTTTAACAGCAGTTGAATCTTAAGAACTGACTCGTTTTAACAACAGTTCAATTTTAAGAACTGACTCGTTTTAACAACTGATGAATATTAAGATAAAACTGGTTTTAACAACAGTTGAATATTAAGAACTGACTCGTTTTAACAACAGTTGAATCTGAAGAACTGACTCGTTTTAACAACGATTGTATTTGAAGATAAAACTCGTTTAACAACAGTTGAATCTTAAGTACTGGCTCGTTTTAGCAACACTTGTATCTTATGATACAACTCGTTTTAACAACAGTTGAATATTAAGAACTGACTCGTTTTAACAGCAATTGAATCTTGAGATAAAACTCGTTTTAACAACAGTTAAATCTTAAGAACTGATTCGTTTTAACAATAATTGAATCTGAAGTTAACATTCGTTTTAACAACAGTTGAATCTTAAGAACTGACTCGTTTTAACAACAGTTGAATCTTAAGACAAAACTCGTTTTAACAACAGTTGAATCTTAAGAACTGACTCGTTTTAACAACAGTTCAACCTTAAGAACTGACTGGTTTTAAACAGTTGAATCTTAAAATAACACTCGTTTTAACAACAGTTGAATCTTAAAATAAAACTCGTTTTAACAACAGATGATTCTCAAGAACTGACTCGTTTTAACAACAGTTGAATCTTAAGATAAATCTCGTTTTAACAACAGTTGAATCATAAGAACTGACTCGTTTTAACAACAGTTGAATCTTAAGATAAACATCGTTTTAACAACAGTTGAATCTTAAGAACTGACTCGTTTTAACAACAATTGTATCTGAAGATAAAACTCGTTTAACAACAGTTGAATCTTAAGAACTGGCTCGTTTTAGCAACACTTGTATCTTATGATACAACTCGTTTTAACAACAGTTGAATCTTAAGAACTGACTCGTTTTAACAACAGTTGAATCTTAAGACAAAACTCGTTTTAACAACAGTTGAATCTTAAGAACTGACTCGTTTTAACAACAGTTCAACCTTAAGAACTGACTGGTTTTAAAACAGTTGAATCTTAAGATAACACTCGTTTTAACAACAGTTGAATGTTAAAATAAAACTCGTTTTAACAACAGATGATTCTCAAGAACTGACTCGTTTTAACAACAGTTGAATCATAAGAACTGACTCGTTTTAACAACAGTTGAATCTTAAGATAAACATCGTTTTAACAACAGTTGAATCTTAAGAACTGACTCGTTTTAACAACAATTGTATCTGAAGATAAAACTCGTTTAACAACAGTTGAATCTTAAGAACTGGCTCGTTTTAACAACAGTTGAATCTTCAAATAAAACTCGTTTAACAACAGTTGAATCTTAAGAACTGACTCGTTTTAACAACAGTTGAATCTTAAGATAAACATCGTGTTAACAACAGTTGAATCTTAAGACAAAACTCGTTTTAACAACAGTTGAATCTGAAGAAGTGACTCGTTTTAACAACAGTTGTATCTGAAGATAAAACTCGTTTAACAACAGTTGAATCTTAAGAACTGGCTCGTTTTAACAACACTTGTATCTTATGATACAACTCGTTTTAACAAACAGTTGAATCTTAAGAACTTACTCGTTTTAACAACAATTGGATCTTAAGATAAACCTCGTTTTAACAACGGTTGAATCTTAAAATAAAACTCGTTTTAACAACAGTTGATTCTTAAGATAAAACATCATTTTAACAACAGTTGAATATTAAAATAAAACTCGTTTTAACAACAGTTGAATCTTAAGAACTGCCTTGTGTTAACAACAGTTGAATCTTAAGAACTGATTCGTTTTAACAGCAGTTGAATCTTAAGAACTGACTCGTTTTAACAACAGTTGAATTTTAAGAACTGACTCGTTTTAACAACTGATGAATATTAAGATAAAACTGGTTTTAACAACAGTTGAATCTTAAGAACTGACTCGTTTTAACAACAGTTGAATCTGAAGAACTGACTCGTTTTAACAACAATTGTATCTGAAGATAAAACTCGTTTAACAACAGTTGAATCTTAAGAACTGGCTCGTTTTAGCAACACTTGTATCTTATGATACAACTCGTTTTAACAACAGTTGAATATTAAGAACTGACTCGTTTTAACAGCAATTGAATCTTGAGATAAAACTCGTTTTAACAACAGTTAAATCTTAAGAACTGATTCGTTTTAACAATAATTGAATCTGAAGTTAACATTCGTTTTAACAACAGTTTAATCTTAAGAACTGACTCGTTTTAACAACAGTTGAATCTTAAGACAAAACTCGTTTTAACAACAGTTGAATCTTAAGAACTGACTCGTTTTAACAACAGTTCAACCTTAAGAACTGACTGGTTTTAAACAGTTGAATCTTAAAATAACACTCGTTTTAACAACAGTTGAATCTTAAAATAAAACTCGTTTTAACAACAGATGATTCTCAAGAACTGACTCGTTTTAACAACAGTTGAATCTTAAGATAAAACTCGTTTTAACAACAGTTGAATCATAAGAACTGACTCGTTTTAACAACAGTTGAATCTTAAGATAAACATCGTTTTAACAACAGTTGAATCTTAAGACAAAACGCGTTTTAACAACAGTTGAATCTTAAAAACTGATTCGTTTTAACAACAGTTCAAACTTAAGAACTGACTGGTTTTAAAACAGTTGAATCTTAAGATAACACTCGTTTTAACAACAGTTGAATCTTAAAATAAAAATCGTTTTAACAACAGATGATTCTCAAGAACTGACTCGTTTTAACAAAAGTTGAATCTTAAGATAAAACTCGTTTTAACAACAGTTGAATTATAAGAACTGACTCGCTTTAACAACAGTTGAATCTTAAGATAAACATCGTTTTAACAACAGTTGAATCTTAAGAACTGACTCGTTTTAACAACAATTGTATCTGAAGATAAAACTCGTTTAACAACAGTTGAATCTTAAGAACTGGCTCGTTTTAGCAACACTTGTATCTTATGATACAACTCGTTTTAACAACAGTTTAATCTTAAGAACTGACTCGTTTTAGCAACAGTTGAATCTTAAGATAAAACTCGTTTTAACAACAGTTGAATCTTAAGAACTGACTCATTTTATCAACAGTTCAACCTTAAGGACTGACTCATTTTATCAACAGTTGAATCTTCAAATAAAACTCGTTTTAACAACAGTTGAATCTTAAGACCTGATTCGTTTTAACAACAGTTGAATCTTAAGATAAAACTCGTTTTAACAACAGTTTAATCTTAAGAACTGACTCGTTTTAACAACAGATGAATCTTAAGATAAAATTCGTTTTAACAACAATTGAATCTTAAAACTAACTCGTTTTAACAACAGTTGAATCTTAAGACAAAACCCGTTTTAACAACAGTTGAATCTTAAGAAGTGACTCGTTTTAACAACAGTTGAATCATAAGATAAACCTCGTTTTAACAACAGTTTAATCTTAACAACTGACTCGTTTTAATAACAGTTGAATCTTAAGATAAAACTCGTTTTAACAACAGTTGAATCTTAAGAATTGACTCGTTTTAACAACAGTTGAATCTTAAGACAAAACCCGTTTTAACAACAGTTGAATCTTAAGAACTGACTCGTTTTAACAACAGTTGAATCTTAAGATAAACCTCGTTTTAACAACAGTTTAATCTTAAGAACTGACTCGTTTTAACAACAGTTGAATCTTAAGATAAATTTCGTTTTAACAACAGTTGAATCTTAAAACCGATTCGTTTTAACAACAGTTCAAACTTAAGAACTGATTCGTTTTAACAACAGTTGAATCTTATGATAAAACTGGTTTTAACAACAGTTGAGTCTTAGAGAACTGACACGTTTTAAAAACAGTTGAATCGTAAAATAAAACTAGTTTTAACAACAGTTGAATCTTAAGAACTGACTCGTTTTAACAACAGTTGAATCCTAAGAACTGACTCGTTTTAACAACAAATGAATCTTAAGAACTGACTCGTTTTAACAACAGTTGAATCTTCAGATAAAACTCGTTTTAACAACAGTTGAATCTTAAGAACTGACTCGTTTTAACAACAGTTGAATCTTAAGATAAAACTCGTTTTAACAACAGTTGAATCTTAAGAACTGACTCGTATTAACAACAGTTGAATCTTAAGATAAAACTCGTTTTAACAACAGTTGAATCTTAAGAACTGACTCGTTTTAACAACAGTTGAATCTTAAGATAAACCTCGTTTTAACAACAGTTTAATCTTAAGAACTGACTCGTTTTAACAACAGTTGAATCTTAAGATAACATTCGTTTTAACAACAGTTGAATCTTAAGAACTTATTCGTTTTAACAACAGTTCAAACTTAAGAACTGACTCGTATTATCAACAGATGAATCTTAAGATAAACCTCGTTTTAACAACATTTGCATCTTATGAACTGGCTCGTTTAAACAACAGTTGAATCTTAAGATAAAACTCGTATTAACAACAGTTGAATCTTATTATAAAACTCGTTTTAACAACAGTTGAATCTTAAGAACTGACTCGTATTATCAACAGATGAATCTTAAGATAAACCTCGTTTTAACAACATTTGCATCTTATGAACTGGCTCGTTTAAACAACAGTTGAATCTTAAGATAAAACCCGTTTTAACAACAGTTGAATCTTAAGAACTGACTCGTTTTAACAACAGTTGAATCTTAAGATAAAACTCGTTTTAACAACAGTTGAATCTTAAGAACTGACTCGTTTTAACAGCAGCTGAATCTTATGATACAACTCGTTTTAACAACGGTTGAATCTTAAGAACTTACTCGTTTTAACAACAATTGAATCTTAAGATAAAACTCGTTTTAACAACAGTTGAATCTTAAGAACTCACTCGTTTTAACAACAGTTGAATCTTATGATAAACCTCGTTTTAACAACGGTTGAATCTTAAGATAAAACACCATTTTAACAACAGTTGAATCTTAAAATAAAACTCGTTTTAACAACAGTTGAATCTTAAGAACTGCCTCGTGTTAACAACAGTTGAATCTTAAGAACTGATTCGTTTTAACAACAGTTGAATCTTAAGAACTGACTCGTTTTAACAACAGTTGAATCTTAAGAACTGACTCGTTTTAAAAACAGATGAATCTTAAGATAAAACTGGTTTTAGCAACAGTTGAATCTTAAGAACTGACTCGTTTTAACAACAGTTGAATCTGAAGAACTGACTCGTTTTAACAACAATTGTATCTGAAGATAAAACTCGTTTAACAACAGTTGAATCTTAAGAACTGTCTCGTTATAACAACACTTGTATCTTATGATACAACTCGTTTTAACAACAGTTGAATCTTAAGAACTGACTCGTTTTAACAGCAATTGAATCTTAAGACAAAACTCGTTTTAACAACTGTTGAATCTTAAGAACTGACTCGTTTTAACAACAGTTCAACCTTAAGAACTGACTGGTTTTAAAACAGTTGAATCTTAAGATAAATCTCGTTTTAACAACAGTTGAATCTTAAGAACTGACTCGTATTAACAACATTTGAATCTTAAGATAAAACTCGTTTTAACAACAGTTGAATCTTAAGAACTGACTCGTTTTAACAACAGTTGAATCGTAAGATAAATCTCGTTTTAACAACAGTTTAATCTTAAGAACTGACTCGTTTTAACAACAGTTAAATCTTAAGATAAAATTCGTTTTAACAACAGTTGAATCTTAAGAACTTATTCGTTTTAACAACAGTTCAAACTTAAGAACAGACTCGTATTAACAACAGTTCAATCTTATTATAAAACTCATTTTAACAACAGTTGAATCTTAAGAACTGATTCGTGTTAACAACAGATGAATCTTAAGATAAGACTCGTTATAACAACAGTTGATTCTTAAGAAATTACTCGTTTTTACAATAGTGGAATCTTAAGAACTGACTCGTTTTAACAACAGTTGAATCTGAAGATGAAACTCGTTTTAACAACAGTTGATTCTTAAGACTGACTCGTTTTAACAACAGTTGAATCTGAAGATAAAACTCGTTTTAACAACAGTTGCATTTTAAGATAAAACTGGTTTTTACAACAGTTGAATCTTAAGAACTGACTCGTTTTAACAACAGTTGAATTTTAAGATAAAACTTGTTTTAACAACATTTGAGTATTAAGATAAGACTCGTTATAACAACAGTTGATTCTTAAGAACTGACTCGTTTTAACAACAGTTGAATCTTAAGAGAAAATTCGTTTTAACAACAGCTAAATCTTAAGAACTGACTCGTGTTAACAACAGTTGAATCTTATGATAACACTCGTGTTAACAACAGTTGCATTTTAAGCTAAAACTGGTTTTAACAACAGTTGAATCTTAAGAACTGACTCGTCTTAACAACAGTTGAATCTTAAGATAAAACTCGTTTTAACAACAGTTGAATCTTTAGAACCGACTCGTGTTAACAACAGTTGAATCTTAAGAGAAAATTCGTTTTAACAACAGCTGAATCTTAAGAACTGACTCTCTTTAACAACAGTTGTATCTTATGATAAAACTCGTTTAACAGTTGCATTTTAAGAGAAAACTGGTTTTAACAACAGTTGAATCTTAAGAACTGACTCGTTTTAATAACACTTTAATCTTATGATAAAACTTGTTTTAACAAGAGTTGAATCTTAAGGACTGACTCATTTTATCAACAGTTGAATCTTCAAATAAAACTCGTTTTAACAACAGTTGAATCTTAAGACCTGATTCGTTTTAACAACAGTTGAATCTTAAGATAAAACTCGTTTTAACAACAGTTTAATCTTAAGAACTGACTCGTTTTAACAACAGATGAATCTTAAGATAAAATTCGTTTTAACAACAATTGAATCTTAAAACTAACTCGTTTTAACAACAGTTGAATCTTAAGACAAAACCCGTTTTAACAACAGTTGAATCTTAAGAAGTGTCTCGTTTTAACAACAGTTGAATCATAAGATAAACCTCGTTTTAACAACAGTTTAATCTTAACAACTGACTCGTTTTAATAACAGTTGAATCTTAAGATAAAACTCGTTTTAACAACAGTTGAATCTTAAGAATTGACTCGTTTTAACAACAGTTGAATCTTAAGACAAAACCCGTTTTAACAACAGTTGAATCTTAAGAACTGACTCGTTTTAACAACAGTTGAATCTTAAGATAAACCTCGTTTTAACAACAGTTTAATCTTAAGATAAATTTCGTTTTAACAACAGTTGAATCTTAAAACCGATTCGTTTTAACAACAGTTCAAACTTAAGAACTGATTCGTTTTAACAACAGTTGAATCTTATGATAAAACTGGTTTTAACAACAGTTGAGTCTTAGAGAACTGACACGTTTTAAAAACAGTTGAATCGTAAAATAAAACTAGTTTTAACAACAGTTGAATCTTAAGAACTGACTCGTTTTAACAACAGTTGAATCCTAAGAACTGACTCGTTTTAACAACAAATGAATCTTAAGAACTGACTCGTTTTAACAACAGTTGAATCTTCAGATAAAACTCGTTTTAACAACAGTTGAATCTTAAGAACTGACTCGTTTTAACAACAGTTGAATATTAAGATAAAACTCGTTTTAACAACAGTTGAATCTTAAGAACTGACTCGTATTAACAACAGTTGAATCTTAAGATAAAACTCGTTTTAACAACAGTTGAATCTTAAGAACTGACTCGTTTTAACAACAGTTGAATCTTAAGATAAACCTCGTTTTAACAACAGTTTAATCTTAAGAACTGACTCGTTTTAACAACAGTTGAATCTTAAGATAACATTCGTTTTAACAACAGTTGAATCTTAAGAACTTATTCGTTTTAACAACAGTTCAAACTTAAGAACTGACTCGTATTATCAACAGATGAATCTTAAGATAAACCTCGTTTTAACAACATTTGCATCTTATGAACTGGCTCGTTTAAACAACAGTTGAATCTTAAGATAAAACTCGTATTAACAACAGTTGAATCTTATTATAAAACTCGTTTTAACAACAGTTGAATCTTAAGAACTGACTCGTATTATCAACAGATGAATCTTAAGATAAACCTCGTTTTAACAACATTTGCATCTTATGAACTGGCTCGTTTAAACAACAGTTGAATCTTAAGATAAAACTCGTTTTAACAACAGTTGAATCTTAAGAACTGACTCGTTTTAACAACAGTTGAATCTTAAGATAAAACTCGTTTTAACAACAGTTGAATCTTAAGAACTGACTCGTTTTAACAGCAGCTGAATCTTATGATACAACTCGTTTTAACAACGGTTGAATCTTAAGAACTTACTCGTTTTAACAACAATTGAATCTTAAGATAAAACTCGTTTTAACAACAGTTGAATCTTAAGAACTCACTCGTTTTAACAACAGTTGAATCTTATGATAAACCTCGTTTTAACAACGGTTGAATCTTAAGATAAAACACCATTTTAACAACAGTTGAATCTTAAAATAAAACTCGTTTTAACAACAGTTGAATCTTAAGAACTGCCTCGTGTTAACAACAGTTGAATCTTAAGAACTGATTCGTTTTAACAACAGTTGAATCTTAAGAACTGACTCGTTTTAACAACAGTTGAATCTTAAGAACTGACTCGTTTTAAAAACAGATGAATCTTAAGATAAAACTGGTTTTAGCAACAGTTGAATCTTAAGAACTGACTCGTTTTAACAACAGTTGAATCTGAAGAACTGACTCGTTTTAACAACAATTGTATCTGAAGATAAAACTCGTTTAACAACAGTTGAATCTTAAGAACTGTCTCGTTATAACAACACTTGTATCTTATGATACAACTCGTTTTAACAACAGTTGAATCTTAAGAACTGACTCGTTTTAACAGCAATTGAATCTTAAGACAAAACTCGTTTTAACAACTGTTGAATCTTAAGAACTGACTCGTTTTAACAACAGTTCAACCTTAAGAACTGACTGGTTTTAAAACAGTTGAATCTTAAGATAAATCTCGTTTTAACAACAGTTGAATCTTAAGAACTGACTCGTATTAACAACATTTGAATCTTAAGATAAAACTCGTTTTAACAACAGTTGAATCTTAAGAACTGACTCGTTTTAACAACAGTTGAATCGTAAGATAAATCTCGTTTTAACAACAGTTTAATCTTAAGAACTGACTCGTTTTAACAACAGTTAAATCTTAAGATAAAATTCGTTTTAACAACAGTTGAATCTTAAGAACTTATTCGTTTTAACAACAGTTCAAACTTAAGAACAGACTCGTATTAACAACAGTTCAATCTTATTATAAAACTCATTTTAACAACAGTTGAATCTTAAGAACTGATTCGTGTTAACAACAGATGAATCTTAAGATAAGACTCGTTATAACAACAGTTGATTCTTAAGAAATTACTCGTTTTTACAATAGTGGAATCTTAAGAACTGACTCGTTTTAACAACAGTTGAATCTGAAGATGAAACTCGTTTTAACAACAGTTGATTCTTAAGACTGACTCGTTTTAACAACAGTTGAATCTGAAGATAAAACTCGTTTTAACAACAGTTGCATTTTAAGATAAAACTGGTTTTTACAACAGTTGAATCTTAAGAACTGACTCGTTTTAACAACAGTTGAATTTTAAGATAAAACTTGTTTTAACAACAGTTGAGTATTAAGATAAGACTCGTTATAACAACAGTTGATTCTTAAGAACTGACTCGTTTTAACAACAGTTGAATCTTAAGAGAAAATTCGTTTTAACAGCAGCTAAATCTTAAGAACTGACTCGTGTTAACAACAGTTGAATCTTATGATAACACTCGTGTTAACAACAGTTGCATTTTAAGCTAAAACTGGTTTTAACAACAGTTGAATCTTAAGAACTGACTCGTCTTAACAACAGTTGAATCTTAAGATAAAACTCGTTTTAACAACAGTTGAATCTTTAGAACCGACTCGTGTTAACAACAGTTGAATCTTAAGAGAAAATTCGTTTTAACAACAGCTGAATCTTAAGAACTGACTCTCTTTAACAACAGTTGTATCTTATGATAAAACTCGTTTAACAGTTGCATTTTAAGAGAAAACTGGTTTTAACAACAGTTGAATCTTAAGAACTGACTCGTTTTAATAACACTTTAATCTTATGATAAAACTTGTTTTAACAAGAGTTGAATCTTAAGAACTGACTCGTTTTAACAACAGTTGAATTTTAAGATAAAACTCGTTTTAACAACAGTTGAATATTAAGATAAGACTCGTTATAACAACAGTTGATTCTTAAGACATTACTCGTTTTTACAATAGTGGAATCTTAAGAACTGACTCGTTTTAACAACAGTTGAATCTGAAGATAAAACTCGTTTTAACAACAGTTGATTCTTAAGACTGACTCGTTTTAACAACAGTTGAATCTGAAGATAAAACTCGTTTTAACAACAGTTGCATTTTAAGATAAAACTGTTTTTTACAACAGTTGAATCTTAAGAACTGACTCGTTTTAACAACAGTTGAATTTTAAGATAAAACTTGTTTTAACAACAGTTGAGTATTAAGATAAGACTCGTTATAACAACAGTTGATTCTTAAGAAATTACTCGTTTTTACAACAGTTGAATCATAAGAACTGACTCGTTTTAACAACAGTTGAATCTTAAGATAAAACTCGTTTTAACAACAGTTGAATCTTATGAACTGACTCGTTTCAACAACAGTTGAAACTTATGATAAAACTCGTTTTAACAACAGTTCCATTTTAAGATAAAACTGGTTTTAACAACAGTTGAATCTTAAGACCTGACTCGTTTTAACAACAGTTGAATCTTAAGATAATACTCGTTTTAACAACAGTTGAATCTTTAGAAATGAATCGTTTTAATAACAGTTGAATCTTAAAATAAAACTCGTTTTAACAACAGTTGAATCTTAAGAACTGACTCGTGTTAACAACAGTTGAATCTTAAGAGAAAATTCGTTTTAACAACAGCTGAATCTTGAGAACTGACCCGTCTTAACAACAGTTGAATCTTATGATAAAACTCGTTTAACAGTTGCATTTTAAGATAAAACTGGTTTTAACAACAGTTGAATCTTAAGAACTGACTTGTTTTAACAACAGTTGATTCTAAGAACTGACTCGTTTTAACAACAGTTGCATTTTAAGATAAAACTGGTTTTTACAACAGTTGAATCTTAAGATAAAACTCGTTTTAACAACAGTTGAAACTTAAGAGAAAATTCGTTTTAAAAACTGCTGATACTTAAGAACTGACTCGTTTTAACAACAGTTGAACCTTAAGAACTGACTCGTTTTAACAACACTTGTAACTGATGATAAAACTCGTTTTAACAACAGTTGAACCTTAAGAACTGACTCGTTTTTACAACAGTTGAATCTTAAGAGAAAATTCGTTTTAACCACATCTAAATCTTAAGAACTGACTCGTTTTAACAACATTTGAATCTTATGATAAAACTCAATTTAACAACAGTTGCATTTAAAGATAAAACTAGTTTTAATGACAGTTGAATCTTAAGAACTGACTCGTTTTAACAACAGTTGAATCTGAAGAACTGACTCGTTTTAACAACAGTTGAATCTTAATAGAAAATCCGTTTTAACAACAGCTGAATCTTATGATAACACTCGTTTTAACAACAGTTGAATCTGAAGAACTGACTCGTTTTATCAACTGTTGAATCTTAAGATAAAACTCGTTTTAACAACTGTTGAATCTTAAGAACTGCTCGTTTTTACAACACTTGTATCTTATGATAAAACTCGTTTTAACAACAGTTGAACCTTAAGAACTGACTCGTTTTAACAACAGTTGAATCTTAAAGTAAAACTCGTTTTAACAACAGTCGAATCTTAAGAAATCTCTCGTTTTAACAACAGTTGAATCTTTAGAACAGTCTCGTTTTAATAACAGTTGAATCTTAAAATGAAGCTCGTTTTAACAACAGTTGAACCTTAAGAACTGACTCGTTTTAACAACAGTTGAACCTTAAGATAAAATTCGTTTTAACAACAGTTAAATCTTAAGAACTGACTCGTGTTAACAACAGTTGAATCTTATGATAACACTCGTGTTAACAACAGTTGCATTTTAAGATAAAACTGGTTTTAACAACAGTTGAATCTTAAGAACTGACTC
The DNA here is from genome assembly GCA_964016885.1 of Eledone cirrhosa. Taxonomy (NCBI): domain Eukaryota; kingdom Metazoa; phylum Mollusca; class Cephalopoda; order Octopoda; family Eledonidae; genus Eledone; species Eledone cirrhosa. The sequence continues at coordinate 24,460,513 of OZ024744.1, forward strand.
GTTTTGACAACAGTTGAATCTTATGATAAAACTCGTTTAACAGTTGCATTTTAAGATAAAACTGGTTTTAACAACAGTTGAATCTTAAGAACTGACTTGTTTTAATAACATTTTAATCTTATGATAAAACTCGTTTTAACAACAGTTGAATCTTAAGAACTGACTCGTTTTAATAACAGATGAATCTTAAGATAAAACTGGTTTTAGCAACAGTTGAATCTTAAGAACTGACTCGTTTTAACAACAGTTGAATCTGAAGAACTGACTCGTTTTAACAACAATTGTATCTGAAGATAAAACTCATTTAACAACAGTTGAATCTTAAGAACTGTCTCGTTATAACAACACGTGTATCTTATGATACAACTCGTTTTAACAACAGTTGAATCTTAAGAACTGACTCGTTTTAACAGCAATTGAATCTTAAGACAAAACTCGTTTTAACAACTGTTGAATCTTAAGAACTGACTCGTTTTAACAACAGTTCAACCTTAAGAACTGACTGGTTTTAAAACAGTTGAATCTTAAGATAAATCTCGTTTTAACAACAGTTGAATCTTAAGAACTGACTCGTATTAACAACATTTGAATCTTAAGATAAAACTCGTTTTAACAACAGTTGAATCTTAAGAACTGACTCGTTTTAACAACAGTTGAATCGTAAGATAAATCTCGTTTTAACAACAGTTTAATCTTAAGAACTGACTCGTTTTAACAACAGTTAAATCTTAAGATAAAATTCGTTTTAACAACAGTTGAATCTTAAGAACTTATTCGTTTTAACAACAGTTCAAACTTAAGAACAGACTCGTATTCACAACAGTTCAATCTTATTATAAAACTCATTTTAACAACAGTTGAATCTTAAGAACTGATTCGTGTTAACAACAGATGAATCTTAAGATAAGACTCGTTATAACAACAGTTGATTCTTAAGAAATTACTCGTTTTTACAATAGTGGAATCTTAAGAACTGACTCGTTTTAACAACAGTTGAATCTGAAGATGAAACTCGTTTTAACAACAGTTGATTCTTAAGACTGACTCGTTTTAACAACAGTTGAATCTGAAGATAAAACTCGTTTTAACAACAGTTGCATTTTAAGATAAAACTGGTTTTTACAACAGTTGAATCTTAAGAACTGACTCGTTTTAACAACAGTTGAATTTTAAGATAAAACTTGTTTTAACAACAGTTGAGTATTAAGATAAGACTCGTTATAACAACAGTTGATTCTTAAGAACTGACTCGTTTTAACAACAGTTGAATCTTAAGAGAAAATTCGTTTTAACAACAGCTAAATCTTAAGAACTGACTCGTGTTAACAACAGTTGAATCTTATGATAACACTCGTGTTAACAACAGTTGCATTTTAAGCTAAAACTGGTTTTAACAACAGTTGAATCTTAAGAACTGACTCGTCTTAACAACAGTTGAATCTTAAGATAAAACTCGTTTTAACAACAGTTGAATCTTTAGAACCGACTCGTGTTAACAACAGTTGAATCTTAAGAGAAAATTCGTTTTAACAACAGCTGAATCTTAAGAACTGACTCTCTTTAACAACAGTTGTATCTTATGATAAAACTCGTTTAACAGTTGCATTTTAAGAGAAAACTGGTTTTAACAACAGTTGAATCTTAAGAACTGACTCGTTTTAATAACACTTTAATCTTATGATAAAACTTGTTTTAACAAGAGTTGAATCTTAAGAACTGACTCGTTTTAACAACAGTTGAATTTTAAATAAAACTCGTTTTAACAACAGTTGAATATTAAGATAAGACTCGTTATAACAACAGTTGATTCTTAAGACATTACTCGTTTTTACAATAGTGGAATCTTAAGAACTGACTCGTTTTAACAACAGTTGAATCTGAAGATAAAACTCGTTTTAACAACAGTTGATTCTTAAGACTGACTCGTTTTAACAACAGTTGAATCTGAAGAGAAAACTCGTTTTAACAACAGTTGCATTTTAAGATAAAACTGGTTTTTACAACAGTTGAATCTTAAGAACTGACTCGTTTTAACAACAGTTGAATTTTAAGATAAAACTTGTTTTAACAACAGTTGAGTATTAAGATAAGACTCGTTATAACAACAGTTGATTCTTAAGAAATTACTCGTTTTTACAACAGTTGAATCATAAGAACTGACTCGTTTTAACAACAGTTGAATCTTAAGATAAAACTCGTTTTAACAACAGTTGAATCTTTAGAACTGAATCGTTTTAATAACAGTTGAATCTTAAAATAAAACTCGTTTTAACAACAGTTGAATCTTAAGAACTGACTCGTTTCAACAACAGTTGAAACTTATGATAAAACTCGTTTTAACAACAGTTCCATTTTAAGATAAAACTGGTTTTAACAACAGTTGAATCTTAAGACCTGACTCGTTTTAACAACAGTTGAATCTTAAGATAATACTCGTTTTAACAACAGTTGAATCTTTAGAAATGAATCGTTTTAATAACAGTTGAATCTTAAAATAAAACTCGTTTTAACAACAGTTGAATCTTAAGAACTGACTCGTGTTAACAACAGTTGAATCTTAAGAGAAAATTCGTTTTAACAACAGCTGAATCTTGAGAACTGACCCGTCTTAACAACAGTTGAATCTTATGATAAAACTCGTTTAACAGTTGCATTTTAAGATAAAACTGGTTTTAACAACAGTTGAATCTTAAGAACTGACTTGTTTTAACAACAGTTGATTCTAAGAACTGACTCGTTTTAACAACAGTTGCATTTTAAGATAAAACTGGTTTTTACAACAGTTGAATCTTAAGATAAAACTCGTTTTAACAACAGTTGAAACTTAAGAGAAAATTCGTTTTAAAAACTGCTGATACTTAAGAACTGACTCGTTTTAACAACAGTTGAACCTTAAGAACTGACTCGTTTTAACAACACTTGTAACTGATGATAAAACTCGTTTTAACAACAGTTGAACCTTAAGAACTGACTCGTTTTAACAACAGTTGAATCTTAAGAGAAAATTCGTTTTAACCACATCTAAATCTTAAGAACTGACTCGTTTTAACAACATTTGAATCTTATGATAAAACTCAATTTAACAACAGTTGCATTTAAAGATAAAACTAGTTTTAATGACAGTTGAATCTTAAGAACTGACTCGTTTTAACAACAGTTGAATCTGAAGAACTGACTCGTTTTAACAACAGTTGAATCTTAATAGAAAATCCGTTTTAACAACAGCTGAATCTTATGATAACACTCGTTTTAACAACAGTTGAATCTGAAGAACTGACTCGTTTTATCAACTGTTGAATCTTAAGATAAAACTCGTTTTAACAACTGTTGAATCTTAAGAACTGCTCGTTTTTACAACACTTGTATCTTATGATAAAACTCGTTTTAACAACAGTTGAACCTTAAGAACTGACTCGTTTTAACAACAGTTGAATCTTAAAGTAAAACTCGTTTTAACAACAGTCGAATCTTAAGAAATCTCTCGTTTTAACAACAGTTGAATCTTTAGAACAGTCTCGTTTTAATAACAGTTGAATCTTAAAATGAAGCTCGTTTTAACAACAGTTGAACCTTAAGAACTGACTCGTTTTAACAACAGTTGAACCTTAAGGTAAAATTCGTTTTAACAACAGTTAAATCTTAAGAACTGACTCGTGTTAACAACAGTTGAATCTTATGATAACACTCGTGTTAACAACAGTTGCATTTTAAGATAAAACTGGTTTTAACAACAGTTGAATCTTAAGAACTGACTCGTTTTGACAACAGTTGAATCTTATGATAAAACTCGTTTAACAGTTGCATTTTAAGATAAAACTGGTTTTAACAACAGTTGAATCTTAAGAACTGACTTGTTTTAATAACATTTTAATCTTATGATAAAACTCGTTTTAACAACAGTTGAATCTTAAGAACTGACTCGTTTTAACAACAGTTCAATCTTAAGAGAAAATTCGTTTTAACAACAGCTAAATCTTAAGAACTGACTCGTGTTAACAACAGTTGAATCTTAAGATAAGACTCGTTATAACAACAGTTGATTCTTAAGAAATTACTCGTTTTTACAACAGTTGAATCTTAAGAACTGACTTGTTTTAACAACAGTTAAATCGTAAGATAAAACTCGTTTTAACAACAGTTGATTCTTAAGACTGACTCGTTTTAACAACAGTTGAATCTTAAGAACTGGCTTGTTTTAACAACAGTTGAATCTAAGGACTGACTCGTTTTAACAACAGTTGCATTTTAAGATAAAACTGGTTTTTACAACAGTTGAATCTTAAGAACTGACTCGTTTTAACAACAGTTGAATTTTAAGATAAAACTTGTTTTAACAACAGTTGAGTATTAAGATAAGACTCGTTATAACAACAGTTGATTCTTAAGAAATTACTCGTCTTTACAACAGTTGAATCTTAAGAACTGACTCGTTTCAACAACAGTTGAAACTTATGATAAAACTCGTTTTAACAACAGTTCCATTTTAAGATAAAACTGGTTTTAACAACAGTTGAATCTTAAGACCTGACTCGTTTTAACAACAGTTGAATCTTGTGATAAAACTCGTTTAACAGTTGCATTTTAAGATAAAACTGGTTTTAACAACAGTTGAATCTTAAGAACTGACACGTTTTAATAACACCTTAATCTTATGATAAAACTCGTTTTAACAACAGTTGATTCTTAAGAAATTACTCGTTTTTACAACAGTTGAATCTTAAGAACTGACTCGTTTTAACAACAGTTAAATCGTAAGATAAAACTCGTTTTAACAACAGTTGATTCTTAAGACTGACTCGTTTTAACAACAGTTGAATCTTAAGAACTGACTTGTTTTAACAACAGTTGAATCTAAGGACTGACTCGTTTTAGCAACAGTTGCATTTTAAGATAAAACTGGTTTTTACAACAGTTGAATCTTAAGAACTGACTCGTTTTAACAACAGTTGAATCTTAAGACAAAACCCGTTTTAACAACAGTTGAATCTTAAGAAGTGACTCGTTTTAACAACAGTTGAATCATAAGATAAACCTCGTTTTAACAACAGTTTAATCTTAACAACTGACTCGTTTTAATAACAGTTGAATCTTAAGATAAAACTCGTTTTAACAACAGTTGATTCTTAAGAAATTACTCTTTTTAACAATAGTTGAATCTTCAAATAAAACTCGTTTTAACAACAGTTTAATCTTAAGTACTGACTCGTTTTAGCAACAGTTGAATCTTAAGATAAAATTCGTTTTAACAACAGTTGAATCTTAAGAACTGACTCATTTTATCAACAGTTCAACCTTAAGGACTGACTCATTTTAACAACAGTTGAATCTTCAAATAAAACTCGTTTTAACAACAGTTGAATCTTAAGACCTGATTCGTTTTAACAACAGTTGAATCTTAAGATAAAACTCGTTTTAACAACAGTTTAATCTTAAGAACTGACTCGTTTTAACAACAGATGAATCTTAAGATAAAATTCGTTTTAAAAACAGTTGAATCTTAAAACTAACTCGTTTTAACAACAGTTGAATCTTAAGACAAAACCCGTTTTAACAACAGTTGAATCTTAAGAAGTGACTCGTTTTAACAACAGTTGAATCATAAGATAAACCTCGTTTTAACAACAGTTTAATCTTAACAACTGACTCGTTTTAATAACAGTTGAATCTTAAGATAAAACTCGTTTTAACAACAGTTGAATCTTAAGAATTGACTCGTTTTAACAACAGTTGAATCTTAAGACAAAACCCGTTTTAACAACAGTTGAATCTTAAGAACTGACTCGTTTTAACAACAGTTGAATCTTAAGATAAACCTCGTTTTAACAACAGTTTAATCTTAAGAACTGACTCGTTTTAACAACAGTTGAATCTTAAGATAAAATTCGTTTTAACAACAGTTGAATCTTAAAACCGATTCGTTTTAACAACAGTTCAAACTTAAGAACTGATTCGTTTTAACAACAGTTGAATCTTATGATAAAACTGGTTTTAACAACAGTTGAGTCTTAGAGAACTGACACGTTTTAAAAACAGTTGAATCGTAAAATAAAACTAGTTTTAACAACAGTTGAATCTTAAGAACTGACTCGTTTTAACAACAGTTGAATCCTAAGAACTGACTCGTTTTAACAACAAATGAATCTTAAGAACTGACTCGTATTAACAACAGTTGAATCTTAAGATAAAACTCGTTTTAACAACAGTTGAATCTTAAGAACTGACTCGTTTTAACAACAGTTGAATCTTAAGATAACATTCGTTTTAACAACAGTTGAATCTTAAGAAATTATTCGTTTTAACAACAGTTCAAACTTAAGAACATACTCGTATTAACAACAGTTGAATCTTATTATAAAACTCATTTTAACAACAATTGAATCTTAAGAACTTATTCGTGTTATCAACAGATGAATCTTAAGATAAACCTCGTTTTAACAACATTTGCATCTTATGAACTGGCTCGTTTAAACAACAGTTGAATCTTAAGATAAAACTCGTTTTAACAACAGTTGAATCTTAAGAACTGACTCGTTTTAACAACAGTTGAATCTTAAGATAAAACTCGTTTTAACAACAGTTGAATCTTAAGAACTGACTCGTTTTAACAGCAGCTGAATCTTATGATACAACTCGTTTTAACAACGGTTGAATCTTAAGAACTGACTCGTTTTAACAACAATTGAATCTTAAGATAAAACTCGTTTTAACAACAGTTGAATCTTAAGAACTCACTCGTTTTAACAACAGTTGAATCTTATGATAAACCTCGTTTTAACAACGGTTGAATCTTAAGATAAAACACCATTTTAACAACAGTTGAATCTTAAAATAAAACTCGTTTTAACAACAGTTGAATCTTAAGAACTGCCTCGTGTTAAAAACAGTTGAATCTTAAGAACTGATTCGTTTTAACATCAGTTGAATCTTAAGAACTGACTCGTTTTAACAACAGTTGAATCTTAAGAACTGACTCGTTTTAACAACAGATGAATCTTAAGATAAAACTGGTTTTAACAACAGTTGAATCTTAAGAACTGACTCGTTTTAACAACAGTTGAATCTGAAGAACTGATTCGTTTTAACAACAATTGTATCTGAAGATAAAACTCGTTTAACAACAGTTGAATCTTAAGAACTGTCTCGTTATAACAACACTTGTATCTTATGATACAACTCGTTTTAACAACTGTTGAATCTTAAGAACTGACTCGTTTTAACAACAGTTCAACCTTAAGAACTGACTGGTTTTAAAACAGTTGAATCTTAAGATAAATCTCGTTTTAACAACAGTTGAATCTTAAGAACTGACTCGTATTAACAACATTTGAATCTTAAGATAAAACTCGTTATAACAACAGTTGAATCCTAAGAACTGACTCGTTTTAACAACAGTTGAATCGTAAGATAAATCTCGTTTTAACAACAGTTTAATCTTAAGAACTGACTCGTTTTAACAACAGTTAAATCTTAAGATAAAATTCGTTTTAACAACAGTTGTATCTTAAGAACTTATTCGTTTTAACAACAGTTCAAACTTAAGAACAGACTCGTATTAACAACAGTTGAATCTTATTATAAAACTCATTTTAACAACAGTTGAATCTTAAGAACTGATTCGTGTTAACAACAGATGAATCTTAAGATAAGACTCGTTATAACAACAGTTGATTCTTAAGAAATTACTCGTTTTTACAATAGTGGAATCTTAAGAACTGACTCGTTTTAACAACAGTTGAATCTGAAGATGAAACTCGTTTTAACAACAGTTGATTCTTAAGACTGACTCGTTTTAACAACAGTTGAATCTGAAGATAAAACTCGTTTTAACAACAGTTGCATTTTAAGATAAAACTGGTTTTTACAACAGTTGAATCTTAAGAACTGACTCGTTTTAACAACAGTTGAATTTTAAGATAAAACTTGTTTTAACAACAGTTGAGTATTAAGATAAGACTCGTTATAACAACAGTTGATTCTTAAGAACTGACTCGTTTTAACAACAGTTGAATCTTAAGAGAAAATTCGTTTTAACAACAGCTAAATCTTAAGAACTGACTCGTGTTAACAACAGTTGAATCTTATGATAACACTCGTGTTAACAACAGTTGCATTTTAAGATAAAACTGGTTTTAACAACAGTTGAATCTTAAGAACTGACTCGTCTTAACAACAGTTGAATCTTAAGATAAAACTCGTTTTAACAACAGTTGAATCTTTAGAACCGACTCGTGTTAACAACAGTTGAATCTTAAGAGAAAATTCGTTTTAACAACAGATGAATCTTAAGAACTGACTCTCTTTAACAACAGTTGTATCTTATGATAAAACTCGTTTAACAGTTGCATTTTAAGAGAAAACTGGTTTTAACAACAGTTGAATCTTAAGAACTGACTCGTTTTAATAACACTTTAATCCTATGATAAAACTTGTTTTAACAAGAGTTGAATCTTAAGAACTGACTCGTTTTAACAACAGTTGAATTTTAAGATAAAACTCGTTTTAACAACAGTTGAATATTAAGATAAGACTCGTTATAACAACAGTTGATTCTTAAGAAATTACTCGTTTTTACAATAGTGGAATCTTAAGAACTGACTCGTTTTAACAACAGTTGAATCTGAAGATAAAACTCGTTTTAACAACAGTTGATTCTTAAGACTGACTCGTTTTAACAACAGTTGAATCTGAAGATAAAACTCGTTTTAACAACAGTTGCATTTTAAGATAAAACTGGTTTTTACAACAGTTGAATCTTAAGAACTGACTCGTTTTAACAACAGTTGAATTTTAAGATAAAACTTGTTTTAACAACAGTTGAGTATTAAGATAAGACTCGTTATAACAACAGTTGATTCTTAAGAAATTACTCGTTTTTACAACAGTTGAATCAGAAGAACTGACTCGTTTTAACAACAGTTGAATCTTAAGATAAAACTCGTTTTAACAACAGTTGAATCTTTAGAACTGAATCGTTTTAATAACAGTTGAATCTTAAAATAAAACTCGTTTTAACAACAGTTGAATCTTAAGAACTGACTCGTTTCAACAACAGTTGAAACTTATGATAAAACTCGTTTTAACAACAGTTCCATTTTAAGATAAAACTGGTTTTAACAACAGTTGAATCTTAAGACCTGACTCGTTTTAACAACAGTTGAATCTTAAGATAATACTCGTTTTAACAACAGTTGAATCTTTAGAAATGAATCGTTTTAATAACAGTTGAATCTTAAAATAAAACTCGTTTTAACAACAGTTGAATCTTAAGAACTGACTCGTGTTAACAACAGTTGAATCTTAAGAGAAAATTCGTTTTAACAACAGCTGAATCTTGAGAACTGACCCGTCTTAACAACAGTTGAATCTTATGATAAAACTCGTTTAACAGTTGCATTTTAAGATAAAACTGGTTTTAACAACAGTTGAATCTTAAGAACTGACTTGTTTTAACAACAGTTGATTCTAAGAACTGACTCGTTTTAACAACAGTTGCATTTTAAGATAAAACTGGTTTTTACAACAGTTGAATCTTAAGAACTGACTCATTTTAACAACAGTTGAATCTTAAGATAAAACTCGTTTTAACAACAGTTGAAACTTAAGAGAAAATTCGTTTTAAAAACTGCTGATACTTAAGAACTGACTCGTTTTAACAACAGTTGAACCTTAAGAACTGACTCGTTTTAACAACACTTGTAACTGATGATAAAACTCGTTTTAACAACAGTTGAACCTTAAGAACTGACTCGTTTTTACAACAGTTGAATCTTAAGAGAAAATTCGTTTTAACCACATCTAAATCTTAAGAACTGACCTGTTTTAACAACATTTGAATCTTATGATAAAACTCAATTTAACAACAGTTGCATTTAAAGATAAAACTAGTTTTAATGACAGTTGAATCTTAAGAACTGACTCGTTTTAACAACAGTTGAATCTGAAGAACTGACTCGTTTTAACAACAGTTGAATCTTAATAGAAAATCCGTTTTAACAACAGCTGAATCTTATGATAACACTCGTTTTAACAACAGTTGAATCTGAAGAACTGACTCGTTTTATCAACTGTTGAATCTTAAGATAAAACTCGTTTTAACAACTGTTGAATCTTAAGAACTGCTCGTTTTTACAACACTTGTATCTTATGATAAAACTCGTTTTAACAACAGTTGAACCTTACGAACTGACTCGTTTTAACAACAGTTGAATCTTAAAGTAAAACTCGTTTTAACAACAGTCGAATCTTAAGAAATCTCTCGTTTTAACAACAGTTGAATCTTTAGAACAGTCTCGTTTTAATAACAGTTGAATCTTAAAATGAAGCTCGTTTTAACAACAGTTGAACCTTAAGAACTGACTCGTTTTAACAACAGTTGAACCTTAAGATAAAATTCGTTTTAACAACAGTTAAATCTTAAGAACTGACTCGTGTTAACAACAGTTGAATCTTATGATAACACTCGTGTTAACAACAGTTGCATTTTAAGATAAAACTAGTTTTAACAACAGTTGAATCTTAAGAACTGACTCGTTTTGACAACAGTTGAATCTTATGATAAAACTCGTTTAACAGTTGCATTTTAAGATAAAACTGGTTTTAACAACAGTTGAATCTTAAGAACTGACTTGTTTTAATAACACTTTAATCTTATGATAAAACACGTTTTAACAACAGTTGAATCTTAAGAACTGACTCGTTTTAACAACAGTTGAATCTTAAGAGAAAATTCGTTTTAACAACAGCTAAATCTTAAGAACTGACTCGTGTTAACAACAGTTGAATCTTATGATAACACTCGTCTTAACAACAGTTGAATCTTAAGATAAAACTAGTTTTAACAAGAGTTGAATCTTAAGAACTGACTCGTTTTAACAACAGTTGAATTTTAAGATAAAACTCGTTTTAACAACAGTTGAATCTTAAGATAAGACTCGTTATAACAACAGTTGATTCTTAAGAAATTACTCGTTTTTACAACAGTTGAATCTTAAGAACTGACTTGTTTTAACAACAGTTAAATCGTAAGATAAAACTCGTTTTAACAACAGTTGATTCTTAAGACTGACTCGTTTTAACAACAGTTGAATCTTAAGAACTGGCTTGTTTTAACAACAGTTGAATCTAAGGACTGATTCGTTTTAACAACAGTTGCATTTTAAGATAAAACTGGTTTTTACAACAGTTGAATCTTAAGATCTGACTCGTTTTAACAACAGTTGAATTTTAAGATAAAACTTGTTTTAACAACAGTTGAGTATTAAGATAAGACTCGTTATAACAACAGTTGATTCTTAAGAAATTACTCGTCTTTACAACAGTTGAATCTTAAGAACTGACTCGTTTCAACAACAGTTGAAACTTATGATAAAACTCGTTTTAACAACAATTCCATTTTAAGATAAAACTGGTTTTAACAACAGTTGAATCTTAAGACCTGACTCGTTTTAACAACAGTTGAATCTTAAGAGAAAATTCGTTTTAACAACAGCTGAATCTTGGGAACTGACCCGTTTTAACAACAGTTGAATCTTGTGATAAAACTCGTTTAACAGTTGCATTTTAAGATAAAACTGGTTTTAACAACAGTTGAATCTTAAGAACTGACACGTTTTAATAACACCTTAATCTTATGATAAAACTCGTTTTAACAACAGTTGATTCTTAAGAAATTACTCGTTTTTACAACAGTTGAATCTTAAGAACTGACTCGTTTTAACAACAGTTAAATCGTAAGATAAAACTCGTTTTAACAACAGTTGATTCTTAAGACTGACTCGTTTTAACAACAGTTGAATCTTAAGAACTGAGTTGTTTTAACAACAGTTGAATCTAAGGACTGACTCGTTTTAGCAACAGTTGCATTTTAAGATAAAACTGGTTTTTACAACAGTTGAATCTTACGAACTGACTCGTTTTAACAACAGTTGAATTTTAAGATAAAACTTGTTTTAACAACAGTTGAGTATTAAGATAAGACTCGTTATAACAACAGTTGATTCTTAAGAAATTATTCGTTTTTACAACAGTTGAATCTTAAGAACTGACTCGTTTTAACAACAGTTGAATCTTAAGATAAAACTCGTTTTAACAACAGTTGAAACTTAAGAGAAAATTCGTTTTAAAAACTGCTGATACTTAAGAACTGCCTCGTTTTAACAACAGTTGAACCTTAAGAACTGACTCGTTTTAACAACACTTGTAACTGATGATAAAACTCGTTTTAACAACAGTTGAACCTTAAGAACTGACTCGTTTTTACGACAGTTGAATCTTAAGAGAAAATTCGTTTTAACCACAGCTAAATCTTATGAACTGACTCGTTTTAACAACAGTTGAATCTTATGATAAAACTCAATTTAACAACAGTTGCATTTTAAGATAAAACTAGTTTTAATGACAGTTGAATCTTAAGAACTGACTCGTTTTAACAACAGTTGAATCTGAAGAACTGACTCGTTTTAACAACAGTTGAATCTTAATAGAAAATCCGTTTTAACAACAGCTGAATCTTATGATAACACTCGTTTTAAAAACAGTTGAATCTTAAGAACTGATTCGTTTTAACAACAGTTGATTCTAAAGAACTGACTCGTTTTAACAACGGTTGAATCTTAAGAGAAAATTCGTTTTAACAACAGCTGAATCTTAAGAACTGACTCGTTTTAACAACAGTTTAATCTGAAGAACTGACTCGTTTTATCAACTGTTGAATCTTAAGATAAAACTCGTTTTAACAACTGTTGAATCTTAAGACCTGCTCGTTTTTACAACACTTGTATCTCATGATAAAACTCGTTTTAACAACAGTTGAACCTTAAGAACTGACTCGTTTTAACAACAGTTGAATATTAAAGTAAAACTCGTTTTAACAACAGTAGAATATTAAGAACTCTCTCGTTTTAACAGCAGTTGAATCTTTAGAACAGTCTCGTTTTAATAACAGTTGAATCTTAAAATGAAGCTCGTTTTAACAACAGTTGAACCTTAAGAACTGACTCGTTTTAACAACAGTTGAACCTTAAGATAAAATTCGTTTTAACAACAGCTAAATCTTGAGAACTGACTCGTGTTAACAACAGTTGAATCTTATGATAACACTCGTGTTAACAACAGTTGCATTTTAAGATAAAACTGGTTTTAACAACAGTTGAATCTTAAGAACTGACTCGTTTTGACAACAGTTGAATCTTATGATAAAACTCGTTTAACAGTTGCATTTTAAGATAAAACTGGTTTTAACAACAGTTGAATCTTAAGAACTGACTTGTTTTAATAACACTTTAATCTTATGATAAAACTCGTTTTAACAACAGTTGAATCTTAAGAACTGTCTCGTTTTAACAACAGTTGAATCTTAAGAGAAAATTCGTTTTAACAACAGCTAAATCTCAAGAACTGACTCGTGTTAACAACAGTTGAATCTTATGATAACACTCGTGTTAACAACAGTTGCATTTTAAGATAAAACTGGTTTTAACAACAGTTGAATCTTAAGAACTGACTCGTTTTAACAACAGTTGAATCTTAAGATAAAACTCGTTTTAACAACAGTTGAATCTTTAGAACCGACTCGTGTTAACAACAGTTGAATCTTAAGAGAAAATTCGTTTTAACAACAGCTGAATCTTAAGAACTGACTCTCTTTAACAACAGTTGAATCTTATGATAAAACTCGTTTAACAGTTGCATTTTAAGAGAAAACTGGTTTTAACAACAGTTGAATCTTAAGAACTGACTCGTTTTAATAACACTTTAATCTTATGATAAAACTTGTTTTAACAAGAGTTGAATCTTAAGAACTAACTCGTTTTAACAACAGTTGAATATTAAGATAAGACTCGTTATAACAACACTTGATTCTTAAGAAATTACTCGTTTTTACAATAGTGGAATCTTAAGAACTGACTCGTTTTAATAACAGTTGAATCTGAAGATAAAACTCGTTTTAACAACAGTTGATTCTTAAGACTGACTCGTTTTAACGACAGTTGAATCTTAAGAACTGACTTGTTTTAACAACAGTTGTATCTAAGAACTGACTCGTTTTAACAACAGTTGCATTTTAAGATAAAACTCGTTTTAACAACATTTGAATGTTTAGAACTGAATGCTTTTAATAAAAGTTGAATCTTAAGAACTGACTTGTTTTAACAACAGTTGAATCTAAGAACTGACTCGTTTTAACAACAGTTGAATCTTAAAATAAAACTCGTTTTAACAACAGTTGAATCTTAAGAACTGACTCGTGTTAACAACAGTTGAATCTTAAGAGAAAATTCGTTTTAAAAACAGCTGATACTTAAGAACTGACTCGTTTTGACAACAGTTGAATCTTCTGATAAAACTCGTTTAACAGTTGCATTTTAAGATAAAACTGGTTTTAACAACAGTTGAATCTTAAGAACTGACTCGTTTTAACACCACTTGTAACTTATGGTAAAACTCGTTTTAACAACAGTTGAAACTTAAGAGAAAACTCGTTTTAACAACAGTTGAATCTTAAGATCTGACTCGTGTTAACAACAGTTGAATCTTAAGGGAAAATTCGTTTTAACAACAGCTGAATCTTTAGAGCTGACTCGGTTTAACAACAGTTGAATCTTATGATAAAACTCGTTTAACAGTTGCATTTTAAGATAAAACTGGTTTTAACAACAGTTGAATCTTAAGAACTGACTCGTTTTAATAACAGTTGAATTTTAAGATAAAACTCGTTTTAACAACAGTTGAATATTAAGGTAAGACTCGTCATAACAACAGTTGATTCTTAAGAAATTACTCGTTTTAACAACAGTTGAATCTTAAGATAAAACTCGTTTTAACAACAGTTGAATCTTAAGAACTGACTCGTTTTAACAAGAGTTGAATTTTAAGATAAAACTAGTTTTAACAACAGTTGAATTGTAAGAACTGACTCGTTTTAACAACACTTGTAACTTATGATAAAACCCGTTTTAACAATAGTTGAATCTTACGATAAAATTCGTTTTAACAACAGCTGATACTTAAGAACTGACTCGTTTCAACAACAGTTGAATCTTATGATAAAACTCGTTTTAACAACAGTTGCATGTTAAGATAAAACTGGTTATAACAACAGTTGAATCTTAAGAACTGACTCGTTTTAACACCACTTGTAACTTATGGCAAAACTCGTTTTAACAACAGTTCAAACTTAAGGTAAAACACGTTTTAACAACAGTTGAATCTTTAGAACTGAATCGTTTCAATAACAGTTGAATCTTAAAATAAAACTCGTTTTAACAACAGTTGAATCTTAAGAACTGACTCGTGTTAACAACTGTTGAATCTTAAGAGAAAATTCGTTTTAACAACAGCTGAAACTTAAGAACAGTCCCGTTTTAACAACAGTTGAATCTTATGATAAAACTCGTTTAACAGTTGCATTTTAAGATAAAACTGGTTTTAACAACAGTTGAATCTTAAGAACTGACACGTTTTAATAACACTTTAATCTTATGATAAAACTCGTTTTAACAACAGTTGAATCTTAAGAACTGACTCGTTTTAACAACAGTTGAATTTTAAGATAAAACTCGTTTTAACAACAGATGAATATTAAAATAAGACGCTTATAACAACAGTTGATTCTTAAGAAATTACTCGTTTTTACAACAGTTGAATCTTAAGAACTGACTCATTTTAACAACAGTTGAATCTTAAGATAAAACTCGTTTTAACAACAGTTGATTCTTAAGACTGACCCGTTTTAACAACAGTTGAATCTTAAGAACTGACTTGTTTTAACAACAGTTGAATCTAAGAACTGACTCGTTTTAACAACAGTTGCATTTTAAGATAAAACTCGTTTTAACAACAGTTGATTCTTAAAACTGACTCGTTTTAACAACAGTTGAATCAGAAGAACTGACTCGTTTTCACAACAGTTGAATCTTAGGAATTGACTCGTTATAACAACAGTTGAATCTGAAGAACTGACTCGTTTTATCAACAGTTGAATCTGATGATAAAACTCGTTTTAACAACAGTTGAATCTCAATAACTGACTCGTTTTAACAACACTTGTAACTTATGATAAAACTCGTTTTAACAACATTTGAAACTTATGATAACACTCGTTTTAACAACAGTTACATTTTAAGATAAAACTGGTTTTAACAACAGTTGAATCTTAAGAAATGACTCGTTTTAACAAGAGTTGAATCTTTAGAACTGAATTGTTTTAATAACAGTTGAATCTTAACATAAAACTCGTGTTAACAAGAGTTGAATCTTAAGGGAAAATTCGTTTTAACAGCAGGTGAATCTTAAGAACTGACTCGGTTTAACAACAGTTAAATCTTATGATATAACTCGTTTAACTGTTGCATTTTAAGATAAAACTGGTTTCAACAACAGTTGAATCTTAAGAACTGACTCTTTTTAATAACACTTTAATCTTATGATAAAACTCGTTTTAACAACAGTCGAATCTTAAGAACTGACTCGTTTTTACAACAGTTGAATCTTAAGGGAAATTTCGTTTTAACAACAGTTGAATCATAAGAACTGACTCGTTTTAACAACAGTTGAATCTTAAGATAAAACTCGTTTTAACAACAGTTGAAACTTAACATAAAACTCGTTTTAACAACAGTTGAATCTTTAGAACTGAATCGTTTTAATAACAGTTGAATCTTAAAATAAAACTCGTTTTAACAACAGTTGAATCTTAAGAACTGAGTCGTGTTAACAACAGTTGAATCTTAAGAGAAAATTCGTTTTAACAGCAGCTGAATCTTAAGAATTGACTCGGTTTAACAACAGTTGAATATTATGATAAAACTCGTTTAACAGTTGCATTTTAAGATAAAACTGGTTTTAACAACAGTTGAATCTTAAGAAATGACTCGTTTTAATAACACTTTAATCTTAAGAATTGCCTCGTTTTAACAACAGTTGAATCTTAAGAACTGACTCGTTTTAACAACAGTTGAATCTTAAGATAAAACTCGTTTTAACAACAGTTGAATCTTAAGAACTGACTCGTTTTAACAACAGTTGAATCTTAAGAGAAAATTCGTTTTAACAACAGCTAAATCTTAAGAACTGACTCGTGTTAACAACAGTTGAATCTTATGATAACACTCGTCTTAACAACAGTTGAATCTTAAGATAAAACTCGTTTTAACAACAGCTGATACTTAAGAACTGACTCGGTTTAACAACAGTTGAATCTTATCATAAAACTCGTTTAACAGTTGCATTTTAATATAAAACTGGTTTTAACAACAGTTGAATCTTAAGAACTGACTGGTTTTAATAACACTTTAAACTTATGATAAAACTCGTTTTAACAACAGTTGAATCTTAAGAGCTGACTCGCTTTAACAACAGTTGAATTTTAAGATAAAACTCGTTTTAACAACACTTGAATATTAAGGTAAGACTCGTCATAACAACAGTTGATTCTTAAGAAATTACTCGTTTTAACAACAGTTGAATCTTAAGATAAATCTCTTTTTAACAACAGTTGAATCTTAAGAACTGACTCGTTTTAACAAGAGTTGAATTTTAAGATAAAACTTGTTTTAACAACAGTTGAATTGTAAGAACTGACTCGTTTTAACAACACTTGTAACTTATGATAAAACCCTTTTTAACAACAGTTGAATCTTAAGATAAAATTCGTTTTAACAACAGCTGATACTTAAGAACTGACTGGTTTCAACAACAGTTGAATCTTATGATAAAGCTCGTTTTAACAACAGTTGCATTTTAAGATAAAACTGGTTATAACAACAGTTGAATCTTAAGAACTGACTCGTTTTAACACCACTTGTAACTTATGGCAAAACTCGTTTTAACAACAGTTGAAACTTAAGGTAAAACACGTTTTAACAACAGTTGAATCTTTAGAACTGAATCGTTTTATTAACAGTTTAATCTTAAAATAAAACTCGTTTTATCAACAGTTGAATCTTAAGAACTGACACGTGTTAACAACAGTTGAATCTTAAGAGAAAATTCGTTTTAACAACAGCTGAATCTTAAGAACTGTCCAGTTTTAACAACAGTTGAATCTTATGATAAAACTCGTTTAACAGTTGCATTTTAAGATACAACTCTTTTTAACAACAGTTGAATCTTAAGAACTGACTCGTTTTAACAACAGTTGAATTTTAAGATAAAACTCGTTTTAACAACAGATGAATATTAAAATAAGACTCTTATAACAACAGTTGATTCTTAAGAAATTACTCGTGTTTACAACAGTTGAATCTTAAGAACTGACTCGTTTTAACAACAGTTGAATCTTCAGATAAAACTCGTTTTAACAACAGTTGATTCTTAAGACTGACTCGTTTTAACAACAGTTGAATCTTAAGAACTGACTTGTTTTAACAACAGTTGAATCTAAGAACTGACTCGTTTTAACAACAGCTGCATTTTAAGATAAAACTGGTTCTTACAACAGTTGAATCTGAAGAACTGACTCGTTTTCACAACAATTGAATCTTAAGAATTGACTCGTTTTAACAACAGTTGAATCTGAAGAACTGACTCGTTTTAACAACACTTGTAACTTATGATAAAACTGGTTTTAACAACAGTTGAATCTTAAGAAATGACTCGTTTTAACAAGAGTTGAATCTTTAGAACTGAATCGTTTTAATAACAGTTGAATCTTAACATAAAACTCGTGATAACAACAGTTGAATCTTAAGAGAAAATTCGTTTTAACAGCAGCTGAATCTTAAGAACTGACTCGGTTTAACAACAGTTAAATCTTATGATAAAACTCGTTTAACAGTTTCATTTTTAGATAAAACTGGTTTTACAACAGTTGAATCTTAAGAACTGACTCGTTTTAATAACACTTTAATCTTAAGATAAAACTCGTTTTAACAACAGTCGAAACGTATGATAAAACTCGTTTTAACAACAGTTGCATTTTAAGATAAAACTGGTTTTAACAACAGTTGAATCTTAAGAACTGACTCTTTTTAATAACACTTTAATCTTATGATAAAACTCGTTTTAACAACAGTTGAACCTTAAGAACTGACTCGTTTTTACGACAGTTGAATCTTAAGAGAAAATTCGTGTTAACAACAGCTGAAACTTAAGAAATGTCCCGTTTTAACAACAGTTGAATCTTATGATAAAACTCGTTTAACAGTTGCATTTTAAGATAAAACTGGTTTTAACAACAGTTGAATCTTAAGAACTGACACGTTTTAATAACACTTTAATCTTATGATAAAACTCGTTTTAACAACAGTTGAATCTTAAGAACTGATTCGTTTTAACAACAGTTGAATTTTAAGATAAAACTCGTTTTAACAACAGTCGAATCTTAAGAACTGACTCGTTTTAACGACAGTTGAATCTTATGATAAAGCTCGATTTAACAACAATTGCATTTTAAGATAAAACTAGTTTTAACAACAGTTGAATCTTAAGAACTGACTCGTTTTAACAACAGTTGAATCTGAAGAACTGACTCGTTTTAACAACAGTTGAATCTTAATAGATAATCCGTTTTAACAACAGCTGAATCTTATGATAACACTCGTTTTAAAACAGTTGAATCTTAAGAAATTACTCGTTTTAACAACACTTGTAACTTATGATAAAACTCGTTTTAACAACAGTTGAACCTTAAGAACTGACTCGTTTTAACAACAATTGAATCCGAAGATAAAACTCCTTTTAACAACAGTCGAATCTTAAGAACTGTGTCGTTTTAACAACAGTGGAATCTTATGATAAAACTCGATTTAACAACAGTTGCATTTTAAGATAAAACTAGTTTTAACAACAGTTGAATCTTAAGAACTGACTCGTTTTAACAACAGTTGAATCTGAAGAACTGACTCGTTTTATCAACTGTTGAATCTTAAGAACTGGCTCGTTTTTACAACACTTGTATCTTATGATAAAACTCGTTTTAACATCAGTTGATCCTTAAGAACTGACTCGTTTTAACAACAGTTGAATCTTAAAGTAAAACTCGTTTTAACAACAGTCGAATCTTAAGAACTGTCTCGTTTTAACAACAGTTGAATCTGAAGAACTGACTCGTTTTAACAACAGTTGAATCTGAACATAAAACTCGTTTTAACAACAGTTGAATCTTAAGAACTGACTCGTTTTAACAACACTTGTAACTTATGATAAAACTCGTTTTACCAACAGTTGAATCTTATGATAACACTCGTGTTAACAACAGTTGCATTTTAAGTTAAAACTGGTTTTAATAACAGTTGAATCTTAAAATAAACTGGTTTTAACACCAGTTGAATCTTAAGAACTGACTCGTTTTAATAACACTTTAATCTTATGATAAAACTCGTTTTAACACCAGTTGAATCTTAAGAGAAAATTCGTTTTAACAACAGCTGAATCTTAAGAACTGTCTCGTTTTAACAACAGTTGAATCTGAAGAACTGACTCGTTTTAACAACAGTTGAATCTTATGATAATACACGTTTTAGCAACAGTTGAATGTTTAGAACCGACTCGTGTTAACAACAGTTGAATCTTAAGAGAAAACTCGTTTTAACAACAGCTGAATGTTAAGAACTGACTCTTTTTAACAACAGTTGAATCTTATGATAAAACTCGTTTTAACAAGAGTTGAATCTTAAGAACTGACTCGTTTTAACAACAGTTGAATTTTAATATAAAACTTGTTTTAACAACTTTTGAGTATTAAGATAAGACTCGTTATAACAACAGTTGATTCTTAAGAAATTGCTCGTTTTTACAACAGTTGAATCTTAAGATAAAACTCGTTATAACAACAGTTGATTCTTAAGAAATTACTCCTTTTTACAACAGTTGAATCTTAAGATAAATCTCGTTTTAAGAACAGTTTAATGTTAAGAACTGACTTGTTTTAACAACGGTTGAATCTTAAAAACTGACTCGTTTTAACAACAGTTGCATTTTAAGATAAAACTGGTTTTTTCAACAGTTGAATCTGAAGAACTGACTCGTTTTCACAACAGTTGAATCTGAAGAACTGACTCGTTTTAACAACAGTTGAATCTTAAGAACTGTCTCGTTTTAACAACAGTTGAATCTGAAGAACTGACTTGTTTTGACAACAGTTGAATCTGAAGATAAACCTCGTTTTAACAACAGTTGAATCTTAAGAACTGACTCGTTTTAACAACACTTGTAACTTATGATAAAACTCGTTTTAACAACAGTTGAAATTTATGATAAAACTCGTTTTAACAACAGTTGCATTTTAAGATAAAACTGGTTTTTACAACAGTTGAATCTGAAGAACTGACTCGTTTTAACAACAGTTGAAACTTTAGAACTGCATCGTTTTAATAACAGTTGTATCTTAAAATAAAACTCGTTTTAAGAACAGTTGAATCTTAAGAGCTGACTCGTTTTAAAAACAGTTGAATCTTAAGAAGTGACTCGTTTTAACAACAGTTGAATCTTAAAATAAAACTCGTTTTAACAACAGTTGATTCTTAAGAACTGACTCGTGTTAACAACAGTTGAATCTTAAGAGAAAATTCGTTTTAACAACAGCTGAATCTTACAAACTGACTCGGTTTAACAACAGTGGAATCTTAAGAACTGACTCGTTTTAACAACAGTTGAATCTTAAGATAAAACTCGTTTTAACAACCGTTGAATATTAAAATAAGACTCTTATAACAACAGTTGATTCTTAAGAAATTACTCGTTTTTACAACAGTTGAATCTTAAGAACTGACTCGTTTCAACAACAGTTGAATCTTAAGATAAAACTCGTTTTAACAACAGTTGATTCTTAAGACTGACTCGTTTTAACAACAGTTGAATCTAAGAACTGACTCGTTTTAACAACAGTTGCATTTTAAGATAAAACTGGTTCTTACAACAGTTGAATCTGAAGAACTGACTCGTTTTCACAACAGTTGAATCTTAAGAATTGACTCGTTTTAACAACAGTTGAATCTGAAGAACTGACTCGTTTCATCAACAGTTGAATCTGATGATAAAACTCGTTTTAACAACAGTTGAATCTCAAGAACTGACTCGTTTTAGCAACACTTGTAACTTATGATAAAACTCGTTTTAACAACAGTTGAATCTTAAGAAATGACTCGTTTTAACAAGAGTTGAATCTTTAGAACTGAATCGTTTTAATAACAGTTGAATCTTAACATAAAACTCGTGTTAGCAACAGTTGAATCTTAAGAGAAAATTCGTTTTAACAGCAGATAATTCTTAAGAACTGACTCGGTTTAACAACAGTTGAATTTTAAGATAAAACTCGTTTTAACAACAGTTGAATCTTAAGAACTGACTCTTTTTAATAACACTTTAATCTTATGATAAAACTCGTTTTAACAACAGTTGAATCTTAAGAACTGACTCGTTATAACAACAGTTGAATTTTAAGATAAAACTCGTTTTAACAACAGTTGAATCTTAAGAACTGACTCGTTTTAACAACACTTGTAACTTATGATAAAACTCGTTTTAACAGCAGTTGAACCTTAAGAACTGACTCGTTTTAACAACAATTGAATCTGAAGATAAAACTCGTTTTAACAACAGTCGAATCTTAAGAACTGTCTCGTTTTAACAACAGTGGAATCTTATGATAAAACTCGATTTAACAACAGTTGCATTTTAAGATAAAACTAGTTTTAACAACAGTTGAATCTTAAGAACTGACTGGTTTTAACAACAGTTGAATCTGAAGAACTGACTCGTTTTAACAACAGTTGAATCTTAATAGATAATCCGTTTTAACAACAGCTGAATCTTATGATAACACTCGTTTTAAAAACAGTTGAATCATAAGAACTGATTCGTTTTAACAACAGTTGAATCTGAAGAACTGACTCGTTTTAACAACAGTTGAATCTGAAGAACTGACTCGTTTTATCAACTGTTGAATTTTAAGATAAAACTCGTTTTAACAACTGTTGAATCTTAAGAACTGGCTCGTTTTTACAACACTTGTATCTTATAATAAAACTCGTTTTAACAACAGTTGATCCTTAAGAACTGACTCGTTTTAACAACAGTTGAATCTTAAAGTAAAACTCGTTTTAACAACAGTCGAATCTTAAGAACTGTCTCGTTTTAATAACAGTTGAATCTGAAGAACTGACTCGGTTTAACAACAGTTGAATCTGAACATAAAACTCGTTTTAACAACAGTTGAATCTTAAGAACTGACTCGTTTTAACAACACTTGTAACTTATGATAAAACTCGTTTTACCAACAGTTGAATCTTATGATAAAACTCGTTTTAACAACACTTGCATTTTAAGATCAAACTGGTTTTAACAACAGTTGAATCTTAAGAACTGACTCGTTTTAACAACAGTTGAATCTTTAGAACAGTTTCGTTTTAATAACAGTTGAATCTTAAAATAAACTGGTTTTAACACCAGTTGAATCTTAAGAAGTGACTCGTTTTAATAACACTTTAATCTTATGATAAAACTCGTTTTAACACCAGTTGAATCTTAAGAACTTACTCGTTTTAACAACAGTTGAATCTTCAGAGAAAATTCGTTTTAACAACAGCTAAATATTAAGAACTGACTCGTTTTAACAACAGTTGAATCTTATGATAACACTCGTGTTAACAACAGTTGCATTTTAAGTTAAAACTGGTTTTAACAACAGTTGAATGTTAAGAACTGACTCGTTTTAACAACAGTTGAATCTTAAGAGAAAATTCGTTTTAACAACAGCTGAATCTTAAGAACTGACACTTTTTACCAACAGTTGAATCTCATGATAAAACTCGTTTAACAGTTGCATTTTAAGAGAAAACTGGTTTTAACAACAGTTGAATCTTAAGAACTGACTCGTTTTAATAACACTTTAATCTTATGATAAAACTCGTTTTAACAAGAGTTGAATCTTAAGAACTGATTCATTTTAACAACAGTTGAATTTTAATATAAAACTTGTTTTAACAACTTTTGAGTATTAAGATAAGACTCGTTATAACAACAGTTGATTCTTAAGAAATTACTCGTTTTTACAACAGTTGAATCTTAAGATAAAACTCGTTATAACAACAGTTGATTCTTAAGAAATTACTCCTTTTTACAACAGTTGAATCTTAAGATAAATCTCGTTTTAAGAACAGTTTAATGTTAAGAACTGACTTGTTTTAACAACAGTTGAATCTTAAGAACTGACTCGTTTTAACAACAGTTGCATTTTAAGATAAAACTGTTTTTTTCAACAGTTGAATCTGAAGAACTGACTCGTTTTCACAACTGTTGAATCTGAAGAACTGACTCGTTTTAAAAATAGTTGAATCTGAAGAACTGACTCATTTTATCAACAGTTGAATCTGAAGATAAAACTCGTTTTAACAACAGTTGAATCTTAAGAACTCACTCGTTTTAACAACACTTGTATCTTATGATAAAACTGGTTTTAACAACAGTTGAAACTTATGATAAAACTCGTTTTAATAACAGTTGCATTTTAAGATAAAACTGGTTTTAACAACAGTTGAATCTGAAGAACTGACTCGTTTGAACAACAGTTGAATCTTAAGAACTGACTCGTTTTAACAACAGTTGAATCGTAAAATAAAACTCTTTTTAACAACAGTTGAATCTTAAAATAAATCTGGTTTTAATAACAGTTGAATCTTAAGAACTGACTCGTTTTAAGAACACTTTATTCGCATGATAAAACTCGGTATAACAACAGTTGATTCTTAAGAAATTACTCGTTTTAACAATAGTTGAATCTTAAGATAAAACTCGTTTTAACAACAGTTGAATCTTAAGAACTGTCTCGTGTTAACAACAGTTGAATCTTAAGATAAAATCTGTTTTAACAACAGTTGAAAGTTAAGAACTGACTCGTTTTAACAACAGTTGAATCTTAAGATAAAACTGGTTATAACAACAGTTGAATCTTAAGAACTGACTCGTCTTAACAACAGTTGAATCTTAAGAACTGACTCGTTTTAACAACAGTTGAATGTTAAGATAAAACTCGTTTTAACAACAGTTGAATCTTAGAACTGACTCGTTTTAACAACAGTTGAATCTTAAATAAAACTCATTATAACAACAGTTGATTCTTAAGAAATTTCTCGTTTTAACAACAGTTGAATCTTAAAATAAAACTCGTTTTAACAACAGTTGCATTTTAAGATAAAACTGGTTTTAACAACAGTTGAATCTTAAGAACTGACTCGTTTTAACAACAGTTTACTCTGAAGAACTGACTCGTTTTAATAACAGTTGAATCTGAAGATAAAACTCGTTTTAACAACAGTTGAATCTTAAGAACTGACTCGTTTTAACAACACTTGTAACTTATGATAAAACTCGTTTTAACAACAGTTGAACCTTAAGAACTGACTCGTTTTAACAACAGTTGAATTTTAAGATAAAACTCGTTTTAACAACAGTTGAATATTAAGATAAGACTCGTTATAACAACAGTTGATTCTTAAGAAATTACTCGTTTTAACAACAGTTGAATCTTAAGATAAAACTCGTTTTAACAACAGTTGAATCTTAAGACTGACTCGTTTTACCAACAGTTGAATCTAAAGATAAAACTCGTTTTAACAACAGTTGAATCTTAAGACTGACTCGTTTGAACAACAGTTGAATCTTAAGAACTGACTTGTTTTAATAACAGTTGAATCTTAAGATAAAACTCGTTTCAACAACAGTTGAATCTTAAGATAAAACTCGTTTTAAGAACAGTTGAAAGTTAAGAATTGACTTGTTTTAACAACAGTTGAATCTTAAGAACTGACTCGTTTTAACAACAGTTGCATTTTAAGATAAAATTGGTTTTTACAACAGTTGAATCTGAAGAGCTGACTCGTTTAAACAACAGTTGAATCTAAAGAACTGGCTCGTTTTTACAACACTTGTATGTTATGATAAAACTCGTTTTAACAAGAGTTGAACCTTAAGAACTGACTCGTTTTAACAACAGTTGAATCTTAAAATAAAACACTTTTTAACAACAGTTGAATCTTAAAATAAATCTAGTTTTAATAGCAGTTGAATCTTGAGAAGAACTGACTCGTTTTAATATAAGTTGAATCTTAAGATAAAATTCGTTTTAACAACAGCTGAAACTAAAGAACTGACTCGTTTTAAGAACACTTTATTCTCATGATAAAACTCGGTATAACAACAGTTGATTCTTAAGAAATTACTCTTTTTAACAATAGTTGAATCTTAAGATAAAACTCGTTTCAACAACAGTTGAATCTTGAGAGCTTTCTCGTGTTAACAACAGTTGAATCTTAAGATAAAATCTGTTTTAACAACAGTTGAAAGTTAAGAACTGACTCGTTTTAATAGCAGTTGAATCTTAAGATAAAACTGGTTATAACAACAGTTGAATCTTAAGAACTGACTCGTCTTAACAACAGTTGAATCTTAAGAACTGACTCGTTTTAACAACAGATGAATCTTAAGATAAAACTCATTTTAACAACAGTTGAATCTTAAGAACTGATTCGTTTTAACAACAGTTGATTCTTAAATAAAACTCGTTTTAACAACAGTTGAATCTTAAGAACTGACTCGTTTTAACAACAGTTGAATCTTAAGTGAAAATTCGTTTTAACAACAGCTGAATCTTAAGAACTGACTGTTTTAACAACAGTTGAATCTTATGATAAAGCTCGTTTTAATAACACTTTAATCTTAAGATAAAACTCGTTTTAACAACAGTCGAAACGTATGATAAAACTCGTTTTAACAACAGTTGCATTTTAAGATAAAACTGGTTTTAACAACAGTTGAATCTTAAGAACTGACTCTTTTTAATAACACTTTAATCTTATGATAAAACTCGTTTTAACAACAGTTGAATTTTAAGAACTGACTCGTTTTAACAACAGTTGAATTTTAAGATAAAACTCGTTTTAACAACAGTTGAATCTTAAGAACTGACTCGTTTTAACAACACTTGTAACTTATGATAAAAGTCGTTTTAACAACAGTTGAACCTTAAGAACTGACTCGTTTTTACGACAGTTGAATCTTAAGAGAAAATTCGTTTTAACAACAGTCGAATCTTACGAAATGTCTGGTTTTAACAACAGTTGAATTTTATGATAAAACTCGATTTAACAACAGTTGCATTTTAAGATAAAACTAGTTTTAACAACAGTTGAATCTTAAGAACTGACTCGCTTTAACAACAGTTGAATCTGAAGAACTGACTCGTTTTAACAACAGTTGAATCTTAATAGATAATCCGTTTTAACAACAGCTGAATCTTATGATAACACTCGTTTTAAAAACAGTTGAATCGTAAGAACTGATTCTTTTTAATAACAGTTGAGTCTGAAGAACTGACTCATTTTAACAACAGTTGAATCTGAAGAACTGACTCGTTTTATCAACTGTTGAATCTTAAGATAAAACTCGTTTTAACAACTGTTGCATCTTAAGAACTGGCTCGTTTTTACAACACTTGTATCTTATGATAAAGCTCGTTTTAACAACAGTTGATCCTTAAGAACTAACTCGTTTTAACAACAGTTGAATCTTAAAGTAAAGCTCGTTTTAAGAACAGTCGAATCTTAAGAACTGTCTCGTTTTAACAACAGTTGAATCTGAAGAACTGACTCGTTTTAACAACAGTTGAATCTGAACATAAAACTCGTTTTAACAACAGTTGAATCTTAAGAACTGACTCGTTTTAACAACACTTGTAACTTATGATAAAACTCGTTTTACCAACAGTTGAATCTTATGATAAAACTCGTTTTAACAACAGTTGCATTTTAAGATCAAACTGGTTTTAACAACAGTTGAATCTTAAGAACTGACTCGTTTTAACAACAGTTGAATCTTTAGAACAGTCTCGTTTTAATAACAGTTGAATCTTAAAATAAACTGGTTTTAACACCAGTTGAATGTTAAGAACTGACTCGTTTTAATAACACTTTAATCTTATGATAAAACCCGTTTTAACACCAGTTGAATCTTAAGAACTTACTCGTTTTAACAACAGTTGAATCTTAAGAGAAAATTCGTTTTAACAACAGCTAAATCTTAAGAACTGACTCGTTTTAACAACAGTTGAATCTTAAGAACTGACTTGTTTTAACAACAGTTGAATCTAAGAACTGACTCGTTTTAACAACAGTTATATTTTAAGATAAAACTGGTTCTTACAACAGTTGAATCTTAAGAATTGACTCGTTTTAACAACAGTTGAATCTGAAGAACTGACTCGTTTTATCAACAGTTGAATCTGATGATAAAACTCATTTTAACAACAGTTGAATCTCAAGAACTGACTCGTTTTAACAAAACATGTAACTTATGATAAAACTCGTTTTAACAACAGTTGAGTCTTAAGAAATGACTCGTTTTAACAAGAGTTGAATCTTTAGAACTGAATCGTTTTAATAACACTTTAATCTTAAGATAAAACTCGTTTTAACAACAGTCGAAACGTATGATAAAACTGGTTTTAACAACAGTTGCATTTTAAGATAAAACTCGTTTTAACAACAGTTGAATCTTAAGAACTGACTCTTTTTAATAACACTTTAATCTTATGATAAAACTCGTTTTAACAACAGTTGAATCTTAAGAACTGACTCGTTATAACAACAGTTGAATTTTAAGATAAAACTCGTTTTAACAACAGTTGAATCTTAAGAAATGACTCGTTTTAACAACACATGTAACTTATGATAAAAGTCGTTTTAACAACAGTTGAACCTTAAGAACTGACTCGTTTTTACGACAGTTGAATTTTAAGAGAAAATTCGTTTTAACAACAGTCGAATCTTAAGAACTGTCTGGTTTTAACAACAGTTGAATCTTATGATAAAACTCGATTTAACAACAGTTGCATTTTAAGATAAAACTAGTTTTAACAACAGTTGAATCTTAAGAACTGACTCGCTTTAACAACAGTTGAATCTGAAGAACTGACTCGTTTTAACAACAGTTGAATCTTAAGATAAAACTCGTTTTAACAACAGTTGAATCTTAAGAACTGACTCATTTTAACAACAGTTGAATCTTAAGAACTGATTCGTTTTAATAACGGTTGAATCTTAACTTAAAACTCGTCTTAACAATAGTTGAATCTTAAGAAGTGGCTCGTTTTTACAACACTTGTATCTTATGATAAAACTCGTTTTAAAAAGAGTTGAATCATAAGAACTGATTCGTTTTAACAACAGTTGAGTCTGAAGAACTGACACGTTTTAACAACAGTTGAATCTGAAGAACTGACTCGTTTTATCAACTGTTGAATCTTAAGATAAAACTCGTTTTAACAACTGTTGAATCTTAAGAACTGGCTCGTTTTTACAACACTTGTATCTTATGATAAAACTCGTTTTAACAACAGTTGATCCTTAAGAACTGACTCGTTTTAACAACAGTTGAATCTTAAAGTAAACTCGTTTTAACAACAGTCGAATCTTAAGAACTGTCTCGTTTTAACAACAGTTGAATCTGAAGAACTGACTCGTTTTAACAACAGTTGAATCTGAACATAAAACTCGTTTTAACAACAGTTGAATCTTAAGAACTGACTCGTTTTAACAACACTTGTGACTTATGATAAAACTCGTTTTACCAACAGTTGAATCTTATGATAAAACTCGTTTTAACAACAGTTGCATTTTAAGATCAAACAACAGTTGAATCTTAAGAACTGACTCGTTTTAACAACAGTTGAATCTTAAGAGAAAATTCGTTTTAACAACAGCTAAATCTTAAGAACTGACTCGTTTTAACAACAGTTGAATCTTATGATAACACTCGTGTTAACAACAGTTGCATTTTAAGTTAAAACTGGTTTTAACAACAGTTGAATCTTAAGAACTGACTCGTTTTAACAACAGTTGAATCTTAAGATAAAACTCGTTTTAACAACAGTTGAATATTAAGATAAGACTCTTATAACAACAGTTGATTCTTAAGAAATTACTCGTTTTTACAACAGTTGAATCTTAAGAACTGACTCGTTTCAACAACAGTTGAATCTTAAGAACTGACTTGTTTTAACAACAGTTGAATCTAAGAACTGACTCGTTTTAACAACAGTTGCATTTTAAGATAAAACTGGTTCTTACAACAGTTGAATCTGAAGAACTGACTCGTTTTCACAACAGTTGAATCATAAGAACTGATTCGTTTTAACAACAGTTGAATCTTATGATAAAACTCGTTTTAACAACACTTGCATTTTAAGATCAAACTGGTTTTAACAACAGTTGAATCTTAAGAACTGACTCGTTTTAACAACAGTTGAATCTTTAGAACAGTTTCGTTTTAATAACAGTTGAATCTTAAAATAAACTGGTTTTAACACCAGTTGAATCTTAAGAAGTGACTCGTTTTAATAACACTTTAATCTTATGATAAAACTCGTTTTAACACCAGTTGAATCTTAAGAACTTACTCGTTTTAACAACAGTTGAATCTTCAGAGAAAATTCGTTTTAACAACAGCTAAATATTAAGAACTGACTCGTTTTAACAACAGTTGAATCTTATGATAACACTCGTGTTAACAACAGTTGCATTTTAAGTTAAAACTGGTTTTAACAACAGTTGAATGTTAAGAACTGACTCGTTTTAACAACAGTTGAATCTTAAGAGAAAATTCGTTTTAACAACAGCTGAATCTTAAGAACTGACACTTTTTACCAACAGTTGAATCTCATGATAAAACTCGTTTAACAGTTGCATTTTAAGAGAAAACTGGTTTTAACAACAGTTGAATCTTAAGAACTGACTCGTTTTAATAACACTTTAATCTTATGATAAAACTCGTTTTAACAAGAGTTGAATCTTAAGAACTGATTCATTTTAACAACAGTTGAATTTTAATATAAAACTTGTTTTAACAACTTTTGAGTATTAAGATAAGACTCGTTATAACAACAGTTGATTCTTAAGAAATTACTCGTTTTTACAACAGTTGAATCTTAAGATAAAACTCGTTATAACAACAGTTGATTCTTAAGAAATTACTCCTTTTTACAACAGTTGAATCTTAAGATAAATCTCGTTTTAAGAACAGTTTAATGTTAAGAACTGACTTGTTTTAACAACAGTTGAATCTTAAGAACTGACTCGTTTTAACAACAGTTGCATTTTAAGATAAAACTGTTTTTTTCAACAGTTGAATCTGAAGAACTGACTCGTTTTCACAACTGTTGAATCTGAAGAACTGACTCGTTTTAAAAATAGTTGAATCTGAAGAACTGACTCATTTTATCAACAGTTGAATCTGAAGATAAAACTCGTTTTAACAACAGTTGAATCTTAAGAACTCACTCGTTTTAACAACACTTGTATCTTATGATAAAACTGGTTTTAACAACAGTTGAAACTTATGATAAAACTCGTTTTAATAACAGTTGCATTTTAAGATAAAACTGGTTTTAACAACAGTTGAATCTGAAGAACTGACTCGTTTGAACAACAGTTGAATCTTAAGAACTGACTCGTTTTAACAACAGTTGAATCGTAAAATAAAACTCTTTTTAACAACAGTTGAATCTTAAAATAAATCTGGTTTTAATAACAGTTGAATCTTAAGAACTGACTCGTTTTAAGAACACTTTATTCGCATGATAAAACTCGGTATAACAACAGTTGATTCTTAAGAAATTACTCGTTTTAACAATAGTTGAATCTTAAGATAAAACTCGTTTTAACAACAGTTGAATCTTAAGAACTGTCTCGTGTTAACAACAGTTGAATCTTAAGATAAAATCTGTTTTAACAACAGTTGAAAGTTAAGAACTGACTCGTTTTAACAACAGTTGAATCTTAAGATAAAACTGGTTATAACAACAGTTGAATCTTAAGAACTGACTCGTCTTAACAACAGTTGAATCTTAAGAACTGACTCGTTTTAACAACAGTTGAATGTTAAGATAAAACTCGTTTTAACAACAGTTGAATCTTAGAACTGACTCGTTTTAACAACAGTTGAATCTTAAATAAAACTCATTATAACAACAGTTGATTCTTAAGAAATTTCTCGTTTTAACAACAGTTGAATCTTAAAATAAAACTCGTTTTAACAACAGTTGCATTTTAAGATAAAACTGGTTTTAACAACAGTTGAATCTTAAGAACTGACTCGTTTTAACAACAGTTTACTCTGAAGAACTGACTCGTTTTAATAACAGTTGAATCTGAAGATAAAACTCGTTTTAACAACAGTTGAATCTTAAGAACTGACTCGTTTTAACAACACTTGTAACTTATGATAAAACTCGTTTTAACAACAGTTGAACCTTAAGAACTGACTCGTTTTAACAACAGTTGAATTTTAAGATAAAACTCGTTTTAACAACAGTTGAATATTAAGATAAGACTCGTTATAACAACAGTTGATTCTTAAGAAATTACTCGTTTTAACAACAGTTGAATCTTAAGATAAAACTCGTTTTAACAACAGTTGAATCTTAAGACTGACTCGTTTTACCAACAGTTGAATCTAAAGATAAAACTCGTTTTAACAACAGTTGAATCTTAAGACTGACTCGTTTGAACAACAGTTGAATCTTAAGAACTGACTTGTTTTAATAACAGTTGAATCTTAAGATAAAACTCGTTTCAACAACAGTTGAATCTTAAGATAAAACTCGTTTTAAGAACAGTTGAAAGTTAAGAATT
Organism: Eledone cirrhosa; assembly: GCA_964016885.1. NCBI lineage: Eukaryota > Metazoa > Mollusca > Cephalopoda > Octopoda > Eledonidae > Eledone > Eledone cirrhosa. Next base: position 24,493,134 of record OZ024744.1, read on the forward strand.
GACTTGTTTTAACAACAGTTGAATCTTAAGAACTGACTCGTTTTAACAACAGTTGCATTTTAAGATAAAATTGGTTTTTACAACAGTTGAATCTGAAGAGCTGACTCGTTTAAACAACAGTTGAATCTAAAGAACTGGCTCGTTTTTACAACACTTGTATGTTATGATAAAACTCGTTTTAACAAGAGTTGAACCTTAAGAACTGACTCGTTTTAACAACAGTTGAATCTTAAAATAAAACACTTTTTAACAACAGTTGAATCTTAAAATAAATCTAGTTTTAATAGCAGTTGAATCTTGAGAAGAACTGACTCGTTTTAATATAAGTTGAATCTTAAGATAAAATTCGTTTTAACAACAGCTGAAACTAAAGAACTGACTCGTTTTAAGAACACTTTATTCTCATGATAAAACTCGGTATAACAACAGTTGATTCTTAAGAAATTACTCTTTTTAACAATAGTTGAATCTTAAGATAAAACTCGTTTCAACAACAGTTGAATCTTGAGAGCTTTCTCGTGTTAACAACAGTTGAATCTTAAGATAAAATCTGTTTTAACAACAGTTGAAAGTTAAGAACTGACTCGTTTTAATAGCAGTTGAATCTTAAGATAAAACTGGTTATAACAACAGTTGAATCTTAAGAACTGACTCGTCTTAACAACAGTTGAATCTTAAGAACTGACTCGTTTTAACAACAGATGAATCTTAAGATAAAACTCATTTTAACAACAGTTGAATCTTAAGAACTGATTCGTTTTAACAACAGTTGATTCTTAAATAAAACTCGTTTTAACAACAGTTGAATCTTAAGAACTGACTCGTTTTAACAACAGTTGAATCTTAAGTGAAAATTCGTTTTAACAACAGCTGAATCTTAAGAACTGACTGTTTTAACAACAGTTGAATCTTATGATAAAGCTCGTTTTAATAACACTTTAATCTTAAGATAAAACTCGTTTTAACAACAGTCGAAACGTATGATAAAACTCGTTTTAACAACAGTTGCATTTTAAGATAAAACTGGTTTTAACAACAGTTGAATCTTAAGAACTGACTCTTTTTAATAACACTTTAATCTTATGATAAAACTCGTTTTAACAACAGTTGAATTTTAAGAACTGACTCGTTTTAACAACAGTTGAATTTTAAGATAAAACTCGTTTTAACAACAGTTGAATCTTAAGAACTGACTCGTTTTAACAACACTTGTAACTTATGATAAAAGTCGTTTTAACAACAGTTGAACCTTAAGAACTGACTCGTTTTTACGACAGTTGAATCTTAAGAGAAAATTCGTTTTAACAACAGTCGAATCTTACGAAATGTCTGGTTTTAACAACAGTTGAATTTTATGATAAAACTCGATTTAACAACAGTTGCATTTTAAGATAAAACTAGTTTTAACAACAGTTGAATCTTAAGAACTGACTCGCTTTAACAACAGTTGAATCTGAAGAACTGACTCGTTTTAACAACAGTTGAATCTTAATAGATAATCCGTTTTAACAACAGCTGAATCTTATGATAACACTCGTTTTAAAAACAGTTGAATCGTAAGAACTGATTCTTTTTAATAACAGTTGAGTCTGAAGAACTGACTCATTTTAACAACAGTTGAATCTGAAGAACTGACTCGTTTTATCAACTGTTGAATCTTAAGATAAAACTCGTTTTAACAACTGTTGCATCTTAAGAACTGGCTCGTTTTTACAACACTTGTATCTTATGATAAAGCTCGTTTTAACAACAGTTGATCCTTAAGAACTAACTCGTTTTAACAACAGTTGAATCTTAAAGTAAAGCTCGTTTTAAGAACAGTCGAATCTTAAGAACTGTCTCGTTTTAACAACAGTTGAATCTGAAGAACTGACTCGTTTTAACAACAGTTGAATCTGAACATAAAACTCGTTTTAACAACAGTTGAATCTTAAGAACTGACTCGTTTTAACAACACTTGTAACTTATGATAAAACTCGTTTTACCAACAGTTGAATCTTATGATAAAACTCGTTTTAACAACAGTTGCATTTTAAGATCAAACTGGTTTTAACAACAGTTGAATCTTAAGAACTGACTCGTTTTAACAACAGTTGAATCTTTAGAACAGTCTCGTTTTAATAACAGTTGAATCTTAAAATAAACTGGTTTTAACACCAGTTGAATGTTAAGAACTGACTCGTTTTAATAACACTTTAATCTTATGATAAAACCCGTTTTAACACCAGTTGAATCTTAAGAACTTACTCGTTTTAACAACAGTTGAATCTTAAGAGAAAATTCGTTTTAACAACAGCTAAATCTTAAGAACTGACTCGTTTTAACAACAGTTGAATCTTAAGAACTGACTTGTTTTAACAACAGTTGAATCTAAGAACTGACTCGTTTTAACAACAGTTATATTTTAAGATAAAACTGGTTCTTACAACAGTTGAATCTTAAGAATTGACTCGTTTTAACAACAGTTGAATCTGAAGAACTGACTCGTTTTATCAACAGTTGAATCTGATGATAAAACTCATTTTAACAACAGTTGAATCTCAAGAACTGACTCGTTTTAACAAAACATGTAACTTATGATAAAACTCGTTTTAACAACAGTTGAGTCTTAAGAAATGACTCGTTTTAACAAGAGTTGAATCTTTAGAACTGAATCGTTTTAATAACACTTTAATCTTAAGATAAAACTCGTTTTAACAACAGTCGAAACGTATGATAAAACTGGTTTTAACAACAGTTGCATTTTAAGATAAAACTCGTTTTAACAACAGTTGAATCTTAAGAACTGACTCTTTTTAATAACACTTTAATCTTATGATAAAACTCGTTTTAACAACAGTTGAATCTTAAGAACTGACTCGTTATAACAACAGTTGAATTTTAAGATAAAACTCGTTTTAACAACAGTTGAATCTTAAGAAATGACTCGTTTTAACAACACATGTAACTTATGATAAAAGTCGTTTTAACAACAGTTGAACCTTAAGAACTGACTCGTTTTTACGACAGTTGAATTTTAAGAGAAAATTCGTTTTAACAACAGTCGAATCTTAAGAACTGTCTGGTTTTAACAACAGTTGAATCTTATGATAAAACTCGATTTAACAACAGTTGCATTTTAAGATAAAACTAGTTTTAACAACAGTTGAATCTTAAGAACTGACTCGCTTTAACAACAGTTGAATCTGAAGAACTGACTCGTTTTAACAACAGTTGAATCTTAAGATAAAACTCGTTTTAACAACAGTTGAATCTTAAGAACTGACTCATTTTAACAACAGTTGAATCTTAAGAACTGATTCGTTTTAATAACGGTTGAATCTTAACTTAAAACTCGTCTTAACAATAGTTGAATCTTAAGAAGTGGCTCGTTTTTACAACACTTGTATCTTATGATAAAACTCGTTTTAAAAAGAGTTGAATCATAAGAACTGATTCGTTTTAACAACAGTTGAGTCTGAAGAACTGACACGTTTTAACAACAGTTGAATCTGAAGAACTGACTCGTTTTATCAACTGTTGAATCTTAAGATAAAACTCGTTTTAACAACTGTTGAATCTTAAGAACTGGCTCGTTTTTACAACACTTGTATCTTATGATAAAACTCGTTTTAACAACAGTTGATCCTTAAGAACTGACTCGTTTTAACAACAGTTGAATCTTAAAGTAAACTCGTTTTAACAACAGTCGAATCTTAAGAACTGTCTCGTTTTAACAACAGTTGAATCTGAAGAACTGACTCGTTTTAACAACAGTTGAATCTGAACATAAAACTCGTTTTAACAACAGTTGAATCTTAAGAACTGACTCGTTTTAACAACACTTGTGACTTATGATAAAACTCGTTTTACCAACAGTTGAATCTTATGATAAAACTCGTTTTAACAACAGTTGCATTTTAAGATCAAACAACAGTTGAATCTTAAGAACTGACTCGTTTTAACAACAGTTGAATCTTAAGAGAAAATTCGTTTTAACAACAGCTAAATCTTAAGAACTGACTCGTTTTAACAACAGTTGAATCTTATGATAACACTCGTGTTAACAACAGTTGCATTTTAAGTTAAAACTGGTTTTAACAACAGTTGAATCTTAAGAACTGACTCGTTTTAACAACAGTTGAATCTTAAGATAAAACTCGTTTTAACAACAGTTGAATATTAAGATAAGACTCTTATAACAACAGTTGATTCTTAAGAAATTACTCGTTTTTACAACAGTTGAATCTTAAGAACTGACTCGTTTCAACAACAGTTGAATCTTAAGAACTGACTTGTTTTAACAACAGTTGAATCTAAGAACTGACTCGTTTTAACAACAGTTGCATTTTAAGATAAAACTGGTTCTTACAACAGTTGAATCTGAAGAACTGACTCGTTTTCACAACAGTTGAATCATAAGAACTGATTCGTTTTAACAACAGTTGAATCTGAAGAACTGACTCGTTTTAACAACAGTTGAATCTGAAGAACTGACTCGTTTTATCAACTGTTGAATCTTAAGATAAAACTCGTTTAACAACTGTTGAATCTTAAGAACTGGCTCGTTTTTACAACACTTGTATCTTATGATAAAACTCGTTTTAACAACAGTTGATCCTTAAGAACTGACTCGTTTTAACAATAGTTGAATCTTAAAGTAAAACTCGTTTTAACAACAGTCGAATCTTAAGAACTGTCTCGTTTTAATAACAGTTGAATCTGAAGAACTGACTCGTTTTAACAACAGTTGAATCTGAACATAAAAATCGTTTTAACAACAGTTGAATTTTAAGAACTGACTAGTTTTAACAACACTTGTAACTTATGATAAAAGTCGTTTTACCTACAGTTGAATCTTATGATAAAACTCGTTTTAACAACAGTTGCATTTTAAGTTCAAACTGGTTTTAACAACAGTTGAATCTTTAGAACAGTCTCGTTTTAATAACAGTTGAATCTTAAAATAAACTGGTTTTAACACCAGTTGAATCTTAAGAACTGACTCGTTTTAATAACACTTTAATCTTATGATAAAACTCGTTTTAACACCAGTTGAATCTTAAGAACTTACTCGTTTTAACAACAGTTGAATCTTAAGAGAAAATTCGTTTTAACAACAGCTAAATCTTAAGAACTGACTCGTTTTAACAACAGTTGAATCTTATGATAACACTCGTGTTAACAACAGTTGCATTTTAAGTTAAAACTGGTTTTAACAACAGTTGAATGTTAAGAACTGACTCGTTTTAACAACAGTTGAATCTTAAGAGAAAATTCGTTTTAACAACAGCTGAATCTTAAGAACTGACTCTTTTTAACAACAGTTGAATCTCATGATAAAACTCGTTTAACAGTTGCATTTTAAGAGAAAACTGGTTTTAACAACAGTTGAATCTTAAGAACTGACTCGTTTTAATAACACTTTAATCTTATGATAAAACTCGTTTTAACAAGAGTTGAATCTTAAGAACTGACTCGTTTTAACAACAGTTGAATTTTAATATAAAACTTGTTTTAACAACTTTTGAGTATTAAGATAAGACTCGTTATAACAACAGTTGATTCTTAAGAAATTACTCGTTTTTACAACAGTTGAATCTTAAGATAAAACTCGTTATAACAACAGTTGATTCTTAAGAAATTACTCCTTTTTACAACAGTTGAATCTTAAGATAAATCTCGCTTTAAGAACAGTTTAATGTTAAGAACTGACTTGTTTTAACAACAGTTGAATCTTAAGAACTGATTCGTTTTAACAACAGTTGCATTTTAAGATAAAACTGGTTTTTTCAACAGTTGAATCTGAAGAACTGACTCGTTTTCACAACAGTTGAATCTGAAGAACTGACTCGTTTTAACAACAGTTGAATCTGAAGAACTGACTCGTTTTATCAACAGTTGAATCTGAAGATAAACTCGTTTTAACAACAGTTGAATCTTAAGAACTCACTCGTTTTAACAACACTTGTATCTTATGATAAAACTGGTTTTAACAACAGTTGAAACTTATGATAAAACTGGTTTTAATAACAGTTGCATTTTAAGATAAAACTGGTTTTAACAACAGTTGAATCTGAAGAACTGACTCGTTTGAACAACAGTTGAATCTTAAGAATTGACTCGTTTTAACAACAGTTGATTCTTAAAATAAAACTATTTTTAACAACAGTTGAATCTTAAAATAAATCTGGTTTTAATAACAGTTGAATCTTAAGAACTGACTCGTTTTAAGAACACTTTATTCGCATGATAAAACTCGATATAACAACAGTTGATTCTTAAGAAATTACTCGTTTTAACAATAGTTGAATCTTAAGATAAAACTCGTTTTAACAACAGTTGAATCTTTAGAACTGAATCGTTTTAATAACAGTTGAATCTTAAAATAAAACTCGTTTTAACAACAGTTGAATCTTAAGAACTGTCTCGTGTTAACAACAGTTGAATCTTAAGATAAAATCTGTTTTAACAACAGTTGAAAGTTAAGAACTGACTCGTTTTAACAACAGTTGAATCTTAAAATAAAAATGGTTATAACAACAGTTGAATCTTAAGAACTGACTCGTCTTAACAACAGTTGAATCTTAAGAACTGATTCGTGTTAACAACAGATGAATCTTTAGAACAGTCTCATTTTAATAACAGTTGAATCTTAAAATAAACTGGTTTTAACACCAGTTGAATGTTAAGAACTGACTCGTTTTAATAACACTTTAATCTTATGATAAAACTCGTTTTAACACCAGTTGAATCTTAAGAACTTACTCGTTTTAACAACAGTTGAATCTTAAGAGAAAATTCGTTTTAACAACAGCTAAATCTTAAGAACTGACTCGTTTTAACAACAGTTGAATCTTAAGAACTGACTTGTTTTAACAACAGTTGAACCTTAAGAACTGACTCGTTTTTACGACAGTTGAATCTTAAGAGAAAATTCGTTTTAACAACAGTCGAATCTTACGAAATGTCTGGTTTTAACAACAGTTGAATTTTATGATAAAACTCGATTTAACAACAGTTGCATTTTAAGATAAAACTAGTTTTAACAACAGTTGAATCTTAAGAACTGACTCGCTTTAACAACAGTTGAATCTGAAGAACTGACTCGTTTTAACAACAGTTGAATCTTAATAGATAATCCGTTTTAACAACAGCTGAATCTTATGATAACACTCGTTTTAAAAACAGTTGAATCGTAAGAACTGATTCTTTTTAATAACAGTTGAGTCTGAAGAACTGACTCATTTTAACAACAGTTGAACCTGAAGAACTGACTCGTTTTATCAACTGTTGAATCTTAAGATAAAACTCGTTTTAACAACTGTTGCATCTTAAGAACTGGCTCGTTTTTACAACACTTGTATCTTATGATAAAGCTCGTTTTAACAACAGTTGATCCTTAAGAACTAACTCGTTTTAACAACAGTTGAATCTTAAAGTAAAGCTCGTTTTAAGAACAGTCGAATCTTAAGAACTGTCTCGTTTTAACAACAGTTGAATCTGAAGAACTGACTCGTTTTAACAACAGTTGAATCTGAACATAAAACTCGTTTTAACAACAGTTGAATCTTAAGAACTGACTCGTTTTAACAACACTTGTAACTTATGATAAAACTCGTTTTACCAACAGTTGAATCTTATGATAAAACTCGTTTTAACAACAGTTGCATTTTAAGATCAAACTGGTTTTAACAACAGTTGAATCTTAAGAACTGACTCGTTTTAACAACAGTTGAATCTTTAGAACAGTCTCGTTTTAATAACAGTTGAATCTTAAAATAAACTGGTTTTAACACCAGTTGAATGTTAAGAACTGACTCGTTTTAATAACACTTTAATCTTATGATAAAACCCGTTTTAACACCAGTTGAATCTTAAGAACTTACTCGTTTTAACAACAGTTGAATCTTAAGAGAAAATTCGTTTTAACAACAGCTAAATCTTAAGAACTGACTCGTTTTAACAACAGTTGAATCTTAAGAACTGACTTGTTTTAACAACAGTTGAATCTAAGAACTGACTCGTTTTAACAACAGTTACATTTTAAGATAAAACTGGTTCTTACAACAGTTGAATCTTAAGAATTGACTCGTTTTAACAACAGTTGAATCTGAAGAACTGACTCGTTTTATCAACAGTTGAATCTGATGATAAAACTCGTTTTAACAACAGTTGAATCTCAAGAACTGACTCGTTTTAACAAAACATGTAACTTATGATAAAACTCGTTTTAACAACAGTTGAGTCTTAAGAAATGACTCGTTTTAACAAGAGTTGAATCTTTAGAACTGAATCGTTTTAATAACACTTTAATCTTAAGATAAAACTCGTTTTGACAACAGTCGAAACGTATGATAAAACTCGTTTTAACAACAGTTGCATTTTAAGATAAAACTCGTTTTAACAACAGTTGAATCTTAAGAACTGACTCTTTTTAATAACACTTTAATCTTATGATAAAACTCGTTTTAACAACAGTTGAATCTTAAGAACTGACTCGTTATAACAACAGTTGAATTTTAAGATAAAACTCGTTTTAACAACAGTTGAATCTTAAGAAATGACTCGTTTTAACAACACATGTAACTTATGATAAAAGTCGTTTTAACAACAGTTGAACCTTAAGAACTGACTCGTTTTTACGACAGTTGAATTTTAAGAGAAAATTCGTTTTAACAACAGTCGAATCTTAAGAACTGTCTGGTTTTAACAACAGTTGAATCTTATGATAAAACTCGATTTAACAACAGTTGCATTTTAAGATAAAACTAGTTTTAACAACAGTTGAATCTTAAGAACTGACTCGCTTTAACAACAGTTGAATCTGAAGAACTGACTCGTTTTAACAACAGTTGAATCTTAAGATAAAACTCGTTTTAACAACAGTTGAATCTTAAGAACTGACTCATTTTAACAACAGTTGAATCTTAAGAACTGATTCGTTTTAATAACGGTTGAATCTTAACTTAAAACTCGTCTTAACAATAGTTGAATCTTAAGAACTGGCTCGTTTTTACAACACTTGTATCTTATGATAAAACTCGTTTTAAAAAGAGTTGAATCATAAGAACTGATTCGTTTTAACAACAGTTGAGTCTGAAGAACTGACACGTTTTAACAACAGTTGAATCTGAAGAACTGACTCGTTTTATCAACTGTTGAATCTTAAGATAAAACTCGTTTTAACAACTGTTGAATCTTAAGAACTGGCTCGTTTTTACAACACTTGTATCTTATGATAAAACTCGTTTTAACAACAGTTGATCCTTAAGAACTGACTCGTTTTAACAACAGTTGAATCTTAAAGTAAACTCGTTTTAACAACAGTCGAATCTTAAGAACTGTCTCGTTTTAACAACAGTTGAATCTGAAGAACTGACTCGTTTTAACAACAGTTGAATCTGAACATAAAACTCGTTTTAACAACAGTTGAATCTTAAGAACTGACTCGTTTTAACAACACTTGTGACTTATGATAAAACTCGTTTTACCAACAGTTGAATCTTATGATAAAACTCGTTTTAACAACAGTTGCATTTTAAGATCAAACAACAGTTGAATCTTAAGAACTGACTCGTTTTAACAACAGTTGAATCTTAAGAGAAAATTCGTTTTAACAACAGCTAAATCTTAAGAACTGACTCGTTTTAACAACAGTTGAATCTTATGATAACACTCGTGTTAACAACAGTTGCATTTTAAGTTAAAACTGGTTTTAACAACAGTTGAATCTTAAGAACTGACTCGTTTTAACAACAGTTGAATCTTAAGATAAAACTCGTTTTAACAACAGTTGAATATTAAGATAAGACTCTTATAACAACAGTTGATTCTTAAGAAATTACTCGTTTTTACAACAGTTGAATCTTAAGAACTGATTCGTTTCAACAACAGTTGAATCTTAAGAACTGACTTGTTTTAACAACAGTTTAATCTAAGAACTGACTCGTTTTAACAACAGTTGCATTTTAAGATAAAACTGGTTCTTACAACAGTTGAATCTGAAGAACTGACTCGTTTTCACAACAGTTGAATCATAAGAACTGATTCGTTTTAACAACAGTTGAATCTGAAGAACTGACTCGTTTTAACAACAGTTGAATCTGAAGAACTGACTCGTTTTATCAACTGTTGAATCTTAAGATAAAACTCGTTTAACAACTGTTGAATCTTAAGAACTGGCTCGTTTTTACAACACTTGTATCTTATGATAAAACTCGTTTTAACAACAGTTGATCCTTAAGAACTGACTCGTTTTAACAATAGTTGAATCTTAAAGTAAAACTCGTTTTAACAACAGTCGAATCTTAAGAACTGTCTCGTTTTAATAACAGTTGAATCTGAAGAACTGACTCGTTTTAACAACAGTTGAATCTGAACATAAAAATCGTTTTAACAACAGTTGAATTTTAAGAACTGACTAGTTTTAACAACACTTGTAACTTATGATAAAAGTCGTTTTACCTACAGTTGAATCTTATGATAAAACTCGTTTTAACAACAGTTGCATTTTAAGTTCAAACTGGTTTTAACAACAGTTGAATCTTTAGAACAGTCTCGTTTTAATAACAGTTGAATCTTAAAATAAACTGGTTTTAACACCAGTTGAATCTTAAGAACTGACTCGTTTTAATAACACTTTAATCTTATGATAAAACTCGTTTTAACACCAGTTGAATCTTAAGAACTTACTCGTTTTAACAACAGTTGAATCTTAAGAGAAAATTCGTTTTAACAACAGCTAAATCTTAAGAACTGACTCGTTTTAACAACAGTTGAATCTTATGATAACACTCGTGTTAACAACAGTTGCATTTTAAGTTAAAACTGGTTTTAACAACAGTTGAATGTTAAGAACTGACTCGTTTTAACAACAGTTGAATCTTAAGAGAAAATTCGTTTTAACAACAGCTGAATCTTAAGAACTGACTCTTTTTAACAACAGTTGAATCTCATGATAAAACTCGTTTAACAGTTGCATTTTAAGAGAAAACTGGTTTTAACAACAGTTGAATCTTAAGAACTGACTCGTTTTAATAACACTTTAATCTTATGATAAAACTCGTTTTAACAAGAGTTGAATCTTAAGAACTGACTCGTTTTAACAACAGTTGAATTTTAATATAAAACTTGTTTTAACAACTTTTGAGTATTAAGATAAGACTCGTTATAACAACAGTTGATTCTTAAGAAATTACTCGTTTTTACAACAGTTGAATCTTAAGATAAAACTCGTTATAACAACAGTTGATTCTTAAGAAATTACTCCTTTTTACAACAGTTGAATCTTAAGATAAATCTCGCTTTAAGAACAGTTTAATGTTAAGAACTGACTTGTTTTAACAACAGTTGAATCTTAAGAACTGATTCGTTTTAACAACAGTTGCATTTTAAGATAAAACTGGTTTTTTCAACAGTTGAATCTGAAGAACTGACTCGTTTTCACAACAGTTGAATCTGAAGAACTGACTCGTTTTAACAACAGTTGAATCTGAAGAACTGACTCGTTTTATCAACAGTTGAATCTGAAGATAAACTCGTTTTAACAACAGTTGAATCTTAAGAACTCACTCGTTTTAACAACACTTGTATCTTATGATAAAACTGGTTTTAACAACAGTTGAAACTTATGATAAAACTCGTTTTAATAACAGTTGCATTTTAAGATAAAACTGGTTTTAACAACAGTTGAATCTGAAGAACTGACTCGTTTGAACAACAGTTGAATCTTAAGAACTGACTCGTTTTAACAACAGTTGATTCTTAAAATAAAACTATTTTTAACAACAGTTGAATCTTAAAATAAATCTGGTTTTAATAACAGTTGAATCTTAAGAACTGACTCGTTTTAAGAACACTTTATTCGCATGATAAAACTCGATATAACAACAGTTGATTCTTAAGAAATTACTCGTTTTAACAATAGTTGAATCTTAAGATAAAACTCGTTTTAACAACAGTTGAATCTTTAGAACTGAATCGTTTTAATAACAGTTGAATCTTAAAATAAAACTCGTTTTAACAACAGTTGAATCTTAAGAACTGTCTCGTGTTAACAACAGTTGAATCTTAAGATAAAATCTGTTTTAACAACAGTTGAAAGTTAAGAACTGACTCGTTTTAACAACAGTTGAATCTTAAAATAAAAATGGTTATAACAACAGTTGAATCTTAAAAACTGACTCATCTTAACAACAGTTGAATCTTAAGAACTGATTCGTGTTAACAACAGATGAATCTTTAGAACAGTCTCATTTTAATAACAGTTGAATCTTAAAATAAACTGGTTTTAACACCAGTTGAATGTTAAGAACTGACTCGTTTTAATAACACTTTAATCTTAAGATAAAACTCGTTTTAACACCAGTTGAATCTTAAGAACTTACTCGTTTTAACAACAGTTGAATCTTAAGAGAAAATTCGTTTTAACAACAGCTAAATCTTAAGAACTGACTCGTTTTAACAACAGTTGAATCTTAAGAACTGACTTGTTTTAACAACAGTTGAATCTAAGAACTGACTCGTTTTAACAACAGTTACATTTTAAGATAAAACTGGTTCTTACAACAGTTGAATCTTAAGAATTGACTCGTTTTAACAACAGTTGAATCTGAAGAACTGACTCGTTTTATCAACAGTTGAATCTGATGATAAAACTCGTTTTAACAACAGTTGAATCTCAAGAACTGACTCGTTTTAACAAAACATGTAACTTATGATAAAACTCGTTTTAACAACAGTTGAGTCTTAAGAAATGACTCGTTTTAACAAGAGTTGAATCTTTAGAACTGAATCGTTTTAATAACACTTTAATCTTAAGATAAAACTCGTTTTAACAACAGTCGAAACGTATGATAAAACTCGTTTTAACAACAGTTGCATTTTAAGATAAAACTCGTTTTAACAACAGTTGAATCTTAAGAACTGACTCTTTTTAATAACACTTTAATCTTATGATAAAACTCGTTTTAACAACAGTTGAATCTTAAGAACTGACTCGTTATAACAACAGTTGAATTTTAAGATAAAACTCGTTTTAACAACAGTTGAATCTTAAGAAATGACTCGTTTTAACAACACATGTAACTTATGATAAAAGTCGTTTTAACAACAGTTGAACCTTAAGAACTGACTCGTTTTTACGACAGTTGAATTTTAAGAGAAAATTCGTTTTAACAACAGTCGAATCTTAAGAACTGTCTGGTTTTAACAACAGTTGAATCTTATGATAAAACTCGATTTAACAACAGTTGCATTTTAAGATAAAACTAGTTTTAACAACAGTTGAATCTTAAGAACTGACTCGCTTTAACAACAGTTGAATCTGAAGAACTGACTCGTTTTAACAACAGTTGAATCTTAAGATAAAACTCGTTTTAACAACAGTTGAATCTTAAGAACTGACTCATTTTAACAACAGTTGAATCTTAAGAACTGATTCGTTTTAACAACGGTTGAATCTTAACTTAAAACTCGTCTTAACAATAGTTGAATCTTAAGAACTGGCTCGTTTTTACAACACTTGTATCTTATGATAAAACTCGTTTTAAAAAGAGTTGAATCATAAGAACTGATTCGTTTTAACAACAGTTGAGTCTGAAGAACTGACACGTTTTAACAACAGTTGAATCTGAAGAACTGACTCGTTTTATCAACTGTTGAATCTTAAGATAAAACTCGTTTTAACAACTGTTGAATCTTAAGAACTGGCTCGTTTTTACAACACTTGTATCTTATGATAAAACTCGTTTTAACAACAGTTGATCCTTAAGAACTGACTCGTTTTAACAACAGTTGAATCTTAAAGTAAACTCGTTTTAACAACAGTCGAATCTTAAGAACTGTCTCGTTTTAACAACAGTTGAATCTGAAGAACTGACTCGTTTTAACAACAGTTGAATCTGAACATAAAACTCGTTTTAACAACAGTTGAATCTTAAGAACTGACTCGTTTTAACAACACTTGTGACTTATGATAAAACTCGTTTTACCAACAGTTGAATCTTATGATAAAACTCGTTTTAACAACAGTTGCATTTTAAGATCAAACAACAGTTGAATCTTAAGAACTGACTCGTTTTAACAACAGTTGAATCTTAAGAGAAAATTCGTTTTAACAACAGCTAAATCTTAAGAACTGACTCGTTTTAACAACAGTTGAATCTTATGATAACACTCGTGTTAACAACAGTTGCATTTTAAGTTAAAACTGGTTTTAACAACAGTTGAATCTTAAGAACTGACTCGTTTTAACAACAGTTGAATCTTAAGATAAAACTCGTTTTAACAACAGTTGAATATTAAGATAAGACTCTTATAACAACAGTTGATTCTTAAGAAATTACTCGTTTTTACAACAGTTGAATCTTAAGAACTGATTCGTTTCAACAACAGTTGAATCTTAAGAACTGACTTGTTTTAACAACAGTTGAATCTAAGAACTGACTCGTTTTAACAACAGTTGCATTTTAAGATAAAACTGGTTCTTACAACAGTTGAATCTGAAGAACTGACTCGTTTTCACAACAGTTGAATCATAAGAACTGATTCGTTTTAACAACAGTTGAATCTGAAGAACTGACTCGTTTTAACAACAGTTGAATCTGAAGAACTGACTCGTTTTATCAACTGTTGAATCTTAAGATAAAACTCGTTTAACAACTGTTGAATCTTAAGAACTGGCTCGTTTTTACAACACTTGTATCTTATGATAAAACTCGTTTTAACAACAGTTGATCCTTAAGAACTGACTCGTTTTAACAATAGTTGAATCTTAAAGTAAAACTCGTTTTAACAACAGTCGAATCTTAAGAACTGTCTCGTTTTAATAACAGTTGAATCTGAAGAACTGACTCGTTTTAACAACAGTTGAATCTGAACATAAAAATCGTTTTAACAACAGTTGAATTTTAAGAACTGACTAGTTTTAACAACACTTGTAACTTATGATAAAAGTCGTTTTACCTACAGTTGAATCTTATGATAAAACTCGTTTTAACAACAGTTGCATTTTAAGTTCAAACTGGTTTTAACAACAGTTGAATCTTTAGAACAGTCTCGTTTTAATAACAGTTGAATCTTAAAATAAACTGGTTTTAACACCAGTTGAATCTTAAGAACTGACTCGTTTTAATAACACTTTAATCTTATGATAAAACTCGTTTTAACACCAGTTGAATCTTAAGAACTTACTCGTTTTAACAACAGTTGAATCTTAAGAGAAAATTCGTTTTAACAACAGCTAAATCTTAAGAACTGACTCGTTTTAACAACAGTTGAATCTTATGATAACACTCGTGTTAACAACAGTTGCATTTTAAGTTAAAACTGGTTTTAACAACAGTTGAATGTTAAGAACTGACTCGTTTTAACAACAGTTGAATCTTAAGAGAAAATTCGTTTTAACAACAGCTGAATCTTAAGAACTGACTCTTTTTAACAACAGTTGAATCTCATGATAAAACTCGTTTAACAGTTGCATTTTAAGAGAAAACTGGTTTTAACAACAGTTGAATCTTAAGAACTGACTCGTTTTAATAACACTTTAATCTTATGATAAAACTCGTTTTAACAAGAGTTGAATCTTAAGAACTGACTCGTTTTAACAACAGTTGAATTTTAATATAAAACTTGTTTTAACAACTTTTGAGTATTAAGATAAGACTCGTTATAACAACAGTTGATTCTTAAGAAATTACTCGTTTTTACAACAGTTGAATCTTAAGATAAAACTCGTTATAACAACAGTTGATTCTTAAGAAATTACTCCTTTTTACAACAGTTGAATCTTAAGATAAATCTCGCTTTAAGAACAGTTTAATGTTAAGAACTGACTTGTTTTAACAACAGTTGAATCTTAAGAACTGATTCGTTTTAACAACAGTTGCATTTTAAGATAAAACTGGTTTTTTCAACAGTTGAATCTGAAGAACTGACTCGTTTTCACAACAGTTGAATCTGAAGAACTGACTCGTTTTAACAACAGTTGAATCTGAAGAACTGACTCGTTTTATCAACAGTTGAATCTGAAGATAAACTCGTTTTAACAACAGTTGAATCTTAAGAACTCACTCGTTTTAACAACACTTGTATCTTATGATAAAACTGGTTTTAACAACAGTTGAAACTTATGATAAAACTCGTTTTAATAACAGTTGCATTTTAAGATAAAACTGGTTTTAACAACAGTTGAATCTGAAGAACTGACTCGTTTGAACAACAGTTGAATCTTAAGAACTGACTCGTTTTAACAACAGTTGATTCTTAAAATAAAACTATTTTTAACAACAGTTGAATCTTAAAATAAATCTGGTTTTAATAACAGTTGAATCTTAAGAACTGACTCGTTTTAAGAACACTTTATTCGCATGATAAAACTCGATATAACAACAGTTGATTCTTAAGAAATTACTCGTTTTAACAATAGTTGAATCTTAAGATAAAACTCGTTTTAAAAACAGTTGAATCTTTAGAACTGAATCGTTTTAATAACAGTTGAATCTTAAAATAAAACTCGTTTTAACAACAGTTGAATCTTAAGAACTGTCTCGTGTTAACAACAGTTGAATCTTAAGATAAAATCTGTTTTAACAACAGTTGAAAGTTAAGAACTGACTCGTTTTAACAACAGTTGAATCTTAAAATAAAAATGGTTATAACAACAGTTGAATCTTAAGAACTGACTCATCTTAACAACAGTTGAATCTTAAGAACTGATTCGTGTTAACAACAGATGAATCTTTAGAACAGTCTCATTTTAATAACAGTTGAATCTTAAAATAAACTGGTTTTAACACCAGTTGAATGTTAAGAACTGACTCGTTTTAATAACACTTTAATCTTATGATAAAACTCGTTTTAACACCAGTTGAATCTTAAGAACTTACTCGTTTTAACAACAGTTGAATCTTAAGAGAAAATTCGTTTTAACAACAGCTAAATCTTAAGAACTGACTCGTTTTAACAACAGTTGAATCTTAAGAACTGACTTGTTTTAACAACAGTTGAATCTAAGAACTGACTCGTTTTAACAACAGTTACATTTTAAGATAAAACTGGTTCTTACAACAGTTGAATCTTAAGAATTGACTCGTTTTAACAACAGTTGAATCTGAAGAACTGACTCGTTTTATCAACAGTTGAATCTGATGATAAAACTCGTTTTAACAACAGTTGAATCTCAAGAACTGACTCGTTTTAACAAAACATGTAACTTATGATAAAACTCGTTTTAACAACAGTTGAGTCTTAAGAAATGACTCGTTTTAACAAGAGTTGAATCTTTAGAACTGAATCGTTTTAATAACACTTTAATCTTAAGATAAAACTCGTTTTAACAACAGTCGAAACGTATGATAAAACTCGTTTTAACAACAGTTGCATTTTAAGATAAAACTCGTTTTAACAACAGTTGAATCTTAAGAACTGACTCGTTAGAACAACAGTTGAATTTTAAGATAAAACTCGTTTTAACAACAGTTGAATCTTAAGAAATGACTCGTTTTAACAACACATGTAACTTATGATAAAAGTCGTTTTAACAACAGTTGAACCTTAAGAACTGACTCGTTTTTACGACAGTTGAATTTTAAGAGAAAATTCGTTTTAACAACAGTCGAATTTTAAGAACTGTCTGGTTTTAACAACAGTTGAATCTTATGATAAAACTCGATTTAACAACAGTTGCATTTTAAGATAAAACTAGTTTTAACAACAGTTGAATCTTAAGAACTGACTCGCTTTAACAACAGTTGAATCTGAAGAACTGACTCGTTTTAACAACAGTTGAATCTTAAGATAAAACTCGTTTTAACAACAGTTGAATCTTAAAAACTGACTCATTTTAACAACAGTTGAATCTTAAGAACTGATTCGTTTTAACAACGGTTGAATCTTAACTTAAAACTCGTCTTAACAATAGTTGAATCTTAAGAACTGGCTCGTTTTTACAACACTTGTATCTTATGATAAAACTCGTTTTAAAAAGAGTTGAATCATAAGAACTGATTCGTTTTAACAACAGTTGAGTCTGAAGAACTGACACGTTTTAACAACAGTTGAATCTGAAGAACTGACTCGTTTGAACAACAGTTGAATCTTAAGAACTGACTCGTTTTAACAACAGTTGATTCTTAAAATAAAACTATTTTTAACAACAGTTGAATCTTAAAATAAATCTGGTTTTAATAACAGTTGAATCTTAAGAACTGACTCGTTTTAAGAACACTTTATTCGCATGATAAAACTCGATATAACAACAGTTGATTCTTAAGAAATTACTCGTTTTAACAATAGTTGAATCTTAAGATAAAACTCGTTTTAACAACAGTTGAATCTTTAGAACTGAATCGTTTTAATAACAGTTGAATCTTAAAATAAAACTCGTTTTAACAACAGTTGAATCTTAAGAACTGTCTCGTGTTAACAACAGTTGAATCTTAAGATAAAATCTGTTTTAACAACAGTTGAAAGTTAAGAACTGACTCGTTTTAACAACAGTTGAATCTTAAAATAAAAATGGTTATAACAACAGTTGAATCTTAAAAACTGACTCATCTTAACAACAGTTGAATCTTAAGAACTGATTCGTGTTAACAACAGATGAATCTTTAGAACAGTCTCATTTTAATAACAGTTGAATCTTAAAATAAACTGGTTTTAACACCAGTTGAATGTTAAGAACTGACTCGTTTTAATAACACTTTAATCTTATGATAAAACTCGTTTTAACACCAGTTGAATCTTAAGAACTTACTCGTTTTAACAACAGTTGAATCTTAAGAGAAAATTCGTTTTAACAACAGCTAAATCTTAAGAACTGACTCGTTTTAACAACAGTTGAATCTTAAGAACTGACTTGTTTTAACAACAGTTGAATCTAAGAACTGACTCGTTTTAACAACAGTTACATTTTAAGATAAAACTGGTTCTTACAACAGTTGAATCTTAAGAATTGACTCGTTTTAACAACAGTTGAATCTGAAGAACTGACTCGTTTTATCAACAGTTGAATCTGATGATAAAACTCGTTTTAACAACAGTTGAATCTCAAGAACTGACTCGTTTTAACAAAACATGTAACTTATGATAAAACTCGTTTTAACAACAGTTGAGTCTTAAGAAATGACTCGTTTTAACAAGAGTTGAATCTTTAGAACTGAATCGTTTTAATAACACTTTAATCTTAAGATAAAACTCGTTTTAACAACAGTCGAAACGTATGATAAAACTCGTTTTAACAACAGTTGCATTTTAAGATAAAACTCGTTTTAACAACAGTTGAATCTTAAGAACTGACTCTTTTTAATAACACTTTAATCTTATGATAAAACTCGTTTTAACAACAGTTGAATCTTAAGAACTGACTCGTTATAACAACAGTTGAATTTTAAGATAAAACTCGTTTTAACAACAGTTGAATCTTAAGAAATGACTCGTTTTAACAACACATGTAACTTATGATAAAAGTCGTTTTAACAACAGTTGAACCTTAAGAACTGACTCGTTTTTACGACAGTTGAATTTTAAGAGAAAATTCGTTTTAACAACAGTCGAATCTTAAGAACTGTCTGGTTTTAACAACAGTTGAATCTTATGATAAAACTCGATTTAACAACAGTTGCATTTTAAGATAAAACTAGTTTTAACAACAGTTGAATCTTAAGAACTGACTCGCTTTAACAACAGTTGAATCTGAAGAACTGACTCGTTTTAACAACAGTTGAATCTTAAGATAAAACTCGTTTTAACAACAGTTGAATCTTAAGAACTGACTCATTTTAACAACAGTTGAATCTTAAGAACTGATTCGTTTTAACAACGGTTGAATCTTAACTTAAAACTCGTCTTAACAATAGTTGAATCTTAAGAACTGGCTCGTTTTTACAACACTTGTATCTTATGATAAAACTCGTTTTAAAAAGAGTTGAATCATAAGAACTGATTCGTTTTAACAACAGTTGAGTCTGAAGAACTGACACGTTTTAACAACAGTTGAATCTGAAGAACTGACTCGTTTTATCAACTGTTGAATCTTAAGATAAAACTCGTTTTAACAACTGTTGAATCTTAAGAACTGGCTCGTTTTTACAACACTTGTATCTTATGATAAAACTCGTTTTAACAACAGTTGATCCTTAAGAACTGACTCGTTTTAACAACAGTTGAATCTTAAAGTAAACTCGTTTTAACAACAGTCGAATCTTAAGAACTGTCTCGTTTTAACAACAGTTGAATCTTAAGAACTGACTCGTTTTAACAACACTTGTGACTTATGATAAAACTCGTTTTACCAACAGTTGAATCTTATGATAAAACTCGTTTTAACAACAGTTGCATTTTAAGATCAAACAACAGTTGAATCTTAAGAACTGACTCGTTTTAACAACAGTTGAATCTTAAGAGAAAATTCGTTTTAACAACAGCTAAATCTTAAGAACTGACTCGTTTTAACAACAGTTGAATCTTATGATAACACTCGTGTTAACAACAGTTGCATTTTAAGTTAAAACTGGTTTTAACAACAGTTGAATCTTAAGAACTGACTCGTTTTAACAACAGTTGAATCTTAAGATAAAACTCGTTTTAACAACAGTTGAATATTAAGATAAGACTCTTATAACAACAGTTGATTCTTAAGAAATTACTCGTTTTTACAACAGTTGAATCTTAAGAACTGATTCGTTTCAACAACAGTTGAATCTTAAGAACTGACTTGTTTTAACAACAGTTGAATCTAAGAACTGACTCGTTTTAACAACAGTTGCATTTTAAGATAAAACTGGTTCTTACAACAGTTGAATCTGAAGAACTGACTCGTTTTCACAACAGTTGAATCATAAGAACTGATTCGTTTTAACAACAGTTGAATCTGAAGAACTGACTCGTTTTAACAACAGTTGAATCTGAAGAACTGACTCGTTTTATCAACTGTTGAATCTTAAGATAAAACTCGTTTAACAACTGTTGAATCTTAAGAACTGGCTCGTTTTTACAACACTTGTATCTTATGATAAAACTCGTTTTAACAACAGTTGATCCTTAAGAACTGACTCGTTTTAACAATAGTTGAATCTTAAAGTAAAACTCGTTTTAACAACAGTCGAATCTTAAGAACTGTCTCGTTTTAATAACAGTTGAATCTGAAGAACTGACTCGTTTTAACAACAGTTGAATCTGAACATAAAAATCGTTTTAACAACAGTTGAATTTTAAGAACTGACTAGTTTTAACAACACTTGTAACTTATGATAAAAGTCGTTTTACCTACAGTTGAATCTTATGATAAAACTCGTTTTAACAACAGTTGCATTTTAAGTTCAAACTGGTTTTAACAACAGTTGAATCTTTAGAACAGTCTCGTTTTAATAACAGTTGAATCTTAAAATAAACTGGTTTTAACACCAGTTGAATCTTAAGAACTGACTCGTTTTAATAACACTTTAATCTTATGATAAAACTCGTTTTAACACCAGTTGAATCTTAAGAACTTACTCGTTTTAACAACAGTTGAATCTTAAGAGAAAATTCGTTTTAACAACAGCTAAATCTTAAGAACTGACTCGTTTTAACAACAGTTGAATCTTATGATAACACTCGTGTTAACAACAGTTGCATTTTAAGTTAAAACTGGTTTTAACAACAGTTGAATGTTAAGAACTGACTCGTTTTAACAACAGTTGAATCTTAAGAGAAAATTCGTTTTAACAACAGCTGAATCTTAAGAACTGACTCTTTTTAACAACAGTTGAATCTCATGATAAAACTCGTTTAACAGTTGCATTTTAAGAGAAAACTGGTTTTAACAACAGTTGAATCTTAAGAACTGACTCGTTTTAATAACACTTTAATCTTATGATAAAACTCGTTTTAACAAGAGTTGAATCTTAAGAACTGACTCGTTTTAACAACAGTTGAATTTTAATATAAAACTTGTTTTAACAACTTTTGAGTATTAAGATAAGACTCGTTATAACAACAGTTGATTCTTAAGAAATTACTCGTTTTTACAACAGTTGAATCTTAAGATAAAACTCGTTATAACAACAGTTGATTCTTAAGAAATTACTCCTTTTTACAACAGTTGAATCTTAAGATAAATCTCGCTTTAAGAACAGTTTAATGTTAAGAACTGACTTGTTTTAACAACAGTTGAATCTTAAGAACTGATTCGTTTTAACAACAGTTGCATTTTAAGATAAAACTGGTTTTTTCAACAGTTGAATCTGAAGAACTGACTCGTTTTCACAACAGTTGAATCTGAAGAACTGACTCGTTTTAACAACAGTTGAATCTGAAGAACTGACTCGTTTTATCAACAGTTGAATCTGAAGATAAACTCGTTTTAACAACAGTTGAATCTTAAGAACTCACTCGTTTTAACAACACTTGTATCTTATGATAAAACTGGTTTTAACAACAGTTGAAACTTATGATAAAACTCGTTTTAATAACAGTTGCATTTTAAGATAAAACTGGTTTTAACAACAGTTGAATCTGAAGAACTGACTCGTTTGAACAACAGTTGAATCTTAAGAACTGACTCGTTTTAACAACAGTTGATTCTTAAAATAAAACTATTTTTAACAACAGTTGAATCTTAAAATAAATCTGGTTTTAATAACAGTTGAATCTTAAGAACTGACTCGTTTTAAGAACACTTTATTCGCATGATAAAACTCGATATAACAACAGTTGATTCTTAAGAAATTACTCGTTTTAACAATAGTTGAATCTTAAGATAAAACTCGTTTTAAAAACAGTTGAATCTTTAGAACTGAATCGTTTTAATAACAGTTGAATCTTAAAATAAAACTCGTTTTAACAACAGTTGAATCTTAAGAACTGTCTCGTGTTAACAACAGTTGAATCTTAAGATAAAATCTGTTTTAACAACAGTTGAAAGTTAAGAACTGACTCGTTTTAACAACAGTTGAATCTTAAAATAAAAATGGTTATAACAACAGTTGAATCTTAAGAACTGACTCATCTTAACAACAGTTGAATCTTAAGAACTGATTCGTGTTAACAACAGATGAATCTTTAGAACAGTCTCATTTTAATAACAGTTGAATCTTAAAATAAACTGGTTTTAACACCAGTTGAATGTTAAGAACTGACTCGTTTTAATAACACTTTAATCTTATGATAAAACTCGTTTTAACACCAGTTGAATCTTAAGAACTTACTCGTTTTAACAACAGTTGAATCTTAAGAGAAAATTCGTTTTAACAACAGCTAAATCTTAAGAACTGACTCGTTTTAACAACAGTTGAATCTTAAGAACTGACTTGTTTTAACAACAGTTGAATCTAAGAACTGACTCGTTTTAACAACAGTTACATTTTAAGATAAAACTGGTTCTTACAACAGTTGAATCTTAAGAATTGACTCGTTTTAACAACAGTTGAATCTGAAGAACTGACTCGTTTTATCAACAGTTGAATCTGATGATAAAACTCGTTTTAACAACAGTTGAATCTCAAGAACTGACTCGTTTTAACAAAACATGTAACTTGTGATAAAACTCGTTTTAACAACAGTTGAGTCTTAAGAAATGACTCGTTTTAACAAGAGTTGAATCTTTAGAACTGAATCGTTTTAATAACACTTTAATCTTAAGATAAAACTCGTTTTAACAACAGTCGAAACGTATGATAAAACTCGTTTTAACAACAGTTGCATTTTAAGATAAAACTCGTTTTAACAACAGTTGAATCTTAAGAACTGACTCGTTAGAACAACAGTTGAATTTTAAGATAAAACTCGTTTTAACAACAGTTGAATCTTAAGAAATGACTCGTTTTAACAACACATGTAACTTATGATAAAAGTCGTTTTAACAACAGTTGAACCTTAAGAACTGACTCGTTTTTACGACAGTTGAATTTTAAGAGAAAATTCGTTTTAACAACAGTCGAATTTTAAGAACTGTCTGGTTTTAACAACAGTTGAATCTTATGATAAAACTCGATTTAACAACAGTTGCATTTTAAGATAAAACTAGTTTTAACAACAGTTGAATCTTAAGAACTGACTCGCTTTAACAACAGTTGAATCTGAAGAACTGACTCGTTTTAACAACAGTTGAATCTTAAGATAAAACTCGTTTTAACAACAGTTGAATCTTAAAAACTGACTCATTTTAACAACAGTTGAATCTTAAGAACTGATTCGTTTTAACAACGGTTGAATCTTAACTTAAAACTCGTCTTAACAATAGTTGAATCTTAAGAACTGGCTCGTTTTTACAACACTTGTATCTTATGATAAAACTCGTTTTAAAAAGAGTTGAATCATAAGAACTGATTCGTTTTAACAACAGTTGAGTCTGAAGAACTGACACGTTTTAACAACAGTTGAATCTGAAGAACTGACTCGTTTTATCAACTGTTGAATCTTAAGATAAAACTCGTTTTAACAACTGTTGAATCTTAAGAACTGGCTCGTTTTTACAACACTTGTATCTTATCATAAAACTCGTTTTAACAACAGTTGATCCTTAAGAACTGACTCGTTTTAACAACAGTTGAATCTTAAAGTAAACTCGTTTTAACAACAGTCGAATCTTAAGAACTGTCTCGTTTTAACAACAGTTGAATCTGAAGAACTGACTCGTTTTAACAACAGTTGAATCTGAACATAAAACTCGTTTTAACAACAGTTGAATCTTAAGAACTGACTCGTTTTAACAACACTTGTGACTTATGATAAAACTCGTTTTACCAACAGTTGAATCTTATGATAAAACTCGTTTTAACAACAGTTGCATTTTAAGATCAAACAACAGTTGAATCTTAAGAACTGACTCGTTTTAACAACAGTTGAATCTTAAGAGAAAATTCGTTTTAACAACAGCTAAATCTTAAGAACTGACTCGTTTTAACAACAGTTGAATCTTATGATAACACTCGTTTTAACAACAGTTGCATTTTAAGTTAAAACTGGTTTTAACAACAGTTGAATCTTAAGAACTGACTCGTTTTAACAACAGTTGAATCTTAAGATAAAACTCGTTTTAACAACAGTTGAATATTAAGATAAGACTCTTATAACAACAGTTGATTCTTAAGAAATTACTCGTTTTTACAACAGTTGAATCTTAAGAACTGATTCGTTTCAACAACAGTTGAATCTTAAGAACTGACTCGTTTTAACAACAGTTGCATTTTAAGATAAAACTGGTTCTTACAACAGTTGAATCTGAAGAACTGACTCGTTTTCACAACAGTTGAATCATAAGAACTGATTCGTTTTAACAACAGTTGAATCTGAAGAACTGACTCGTTTTAACAACAGTTGAATCTGAAGAACTGACTCGTTTTATCAACTGTTGAATCTTAAGATAAAACTCGTTTAACAACTGTTGAATCTTAAGAACTGGCTCGTTTTTACAACACTTGTATATAATGATAAAACTCGTTTTAACAACAGTTGATCCTTAAGAACTGACTCGTTTTAACAATAGTTGAATCTTAAAGTAAAACTCGTTTTAACAACAGTCGAATCTTAAGAACTGTCTCGTTTTAATAACAGTTGAATCTGAAGAACTGACTCGTTTTAACAACAGTTGAATCTGAACATAAAAATCGTTTTAACAACAGTTGAATTTTAAGAACTGACTAGTTTTAACAACACTTGTAACTTATGATAAAAGTCGTTTTACCTACAGTTGAATCTTATGATAAAACTCGTTTTAACAACAGTTGCATTTTAAGTTCAAACTGGTTTTAACAACAGTTGAATCTTTAGAACAGTCTCGTTTTAATAACAGTTGAATCTTAAAATAAACTGGTTTTAACACCAGTTGAATCTTAAGAACTGACTCGTTTTAATAACACTTTAATCTTATGATAAAACTCGTTTTAACACCAGTTGAATCTTAAGAACTTACTCGTTTTAACAACAGTTGAATCTTAAGAGAAAATTCGTTTTAACAACAGCTAAATCTTAAGAACTGACTCGTTTTAACAACAGTTGAATCTTATGATAACACTCGTGTTAACAACAGTTGCATTTTAAGTTAAAACTGGTTTTAACAACAGTTGAATGTTAAGAACTGACTCGTTTTAACAACAGTTGAATCTTAAGAGAAAATTCGTTTTAACAACAGCTGAATCTTAAGAACTGACTCTTTTTAACAACAGTTGAATCTCATGATAAAACTCGTTTAACAGTTGCATTTTAAGAGAAAACTGGTTTTAACAACAGTTGAATCTTAAGAACTGACTCGTTTTAATAACACTTTAATCTTATGATAAAACTCGTTTTAACAAGAGTTGAATCTTAAGAACTGACTCGTTTTAACAACAGTTGAATTTTAATATAAAACTTGTTTTAACAACTTTTGAGTATTAAGATAAGACTCGTTATAACAACAGTTGATTCTTAAGAAATTACTCGTTTTTACAACAGTTGAATCTTAAGATAAAACTCGTTATAACAACAGTTGATTCTTAAGAAATTACTCCTTTTTACAACAGTTGAATCTTAAGATAAATCTCGCTTTAAGAACAGTTTAATGTTAAGAACTGACTTGTTTTAACAACAGTTGAATCTTAAGAACTGATTCGTTTTAACAACAGTTGCATTTTAAGATAAAACTGGTTTTTTCAACAGTTGAATCTGAAGAACTGACTCGTTTTAACAACAGTTGAATCTGAAGAACTGACTCGTTTTATCAACAGTTGAATCTGAAGATAAACTCGTTTTAACAACAGTTGAATCTTAAGAACTCACTCGTTTTAACAACACTTGTATCTTATGATAAAACTGGTTTTAACAACAGTTGAAACTTATGATAAAACTCGTTTTAATAACAGTTGCATTTTAAGATAAAACTGGTTTTAACAACAGTTGAATCTGAAGAACTGACTCGTTTGAACAACAGTTGAATCTTAAGAACTGACTCGTTTTAACAACAGTTGATTCTTAAAATAAAACTATTTTTAACAACAGTTGAATCTTAAAATAAATCTGGTTTTAATAACAGTTGAATCTTAAGAACTGACTCGTTTTAAGAACACTTTATTCGCATGATAAAACTCGATATAACAACAGTTGATTCTTAAGAAATTACTCGTTTTAACAATAGTTGAATCTTAAGATAAAACTCGTTTTAACAACAGTTGAATCTTTAGAACTGAATCGTTTTAATAACAGTTGAATCTTAAAATAAAACTCGTTTTAACAACAGTTGAATCTTAAGAACTGTCTCGTGTTAACAACAGTTGAATCTTAAGATAAAATCTGTTTTAACAACAGTTGAAAGTTAAGAACTGACTCGTTTTAACAACAGTTGAATCTTAAAATAAAAATGGTTATAACAACAGTTGAATCTTAAGAACTGACTCGTCTTAACAACAGTTGAATCTTAAGAACTGATTCGTGTTAACAACAGATGAATCTTTAGAACAGTCTCATTTTAATAACAGTTGAATCTTAAAATAAACTGGTTTTAACACCAGTTGAATGTTAAGAACTGACTCGTTTTAATAACACTTTAATCTTATGATAAAACTCGTTTTAACACCAGTTGAATCTTAAGAACTTACTCGTTTTAACAACAGTTGAATCTTAAGAGAAAATTCGTTTTAACAACAGCTAAATCTTAAGAACTGACTCGTTTTAACAACAGTTGAATCTTATGATGACACTCGTGTTAACAACAGTTGCATTTTAAGTTAAAACTGGTTTTAACAACAGTTGAATCTTAAGAACTGCCTCTTGTTAACAACAGTTGAATCTTAAGATAAAACTCGTTTTAACAACAGTTGAATATTAAAATAAGACTCTTATAACAACAGTTGATTCTTAAGAAATTACTCGTTTTTACAACAGTTGAATCTTAAGAACTGACTCATTCAACAACAGTTGAATCTTAAGATAAAACTCGTTTTAACAACAGTTGATTCTTAAGACTGACTCGTTTTAACAACAGTTGAATCTTAAGAACTGACTTGTTTTAACAACAGTTGAATCTAAGAACTGACTCGTTTTAACAACAGTTGCATTTTAAGATAAAACTGGTTCTTACAACAGTTGAATCTGAAGAACTGACTCGTTTTCACAACAGTTGAATCTTAAGAATTGACTCGTTTTAACAACAGTTGAATCTGAAGAACTGACTCGTTTTATCAACAGTTGAATCTGATGATAAAACTCGTTTTAACAACAGTTGAATCTCAAGAACTGACTCGTTTTAACAACACTTGTAACTTATGATAAAACACGTTTTAACAACAGTTGAATCTTAAGAAATGACTCGTTTTAACAAGAGTTGAATCTTTAGAACTGAATCGTTTTAATAACAGTTGAATCTTAACATAAAACTCGTGTTAGCAACAGTTGAATCTTAAGAGAAAATTCGTTTTAACAGCAGATAATTCTTAAGAACTGACTCGGTTTAACAACAGTTAAATCGTATGATAAAACTCGTTTAACAGTTGCATTTTAAGATAAAACTGGTTTTACAACAGTTGAATCATAAGAACTGACTCGTTTTAATAACACTTTAATCTCAAGATAAAACTCGTTTTAACAACAGTCGAAACGTATGATAAAACTTGTTTTAACAACCGTTGCATTTTAAGATAAAACTGGTTTTAACAACAGTTGAATCTTAAGAACTGACTCGTTATAACAACAGTTGAATTTTAAGATAAAACTCGTTTTAACAACAGTTGAATCTTAAGAAATGACTCGGTTTAACAACACTTGTAACTTATGATAAAACTCGTTTTAACAAAAGTTGAACCTTAAGAACTGACTCGTTTTAACAACAATTGAATCTGAAGATAAAACTCGTTTTACAACAGTCGAATCTTAAGAACTGTCTCGTTTTAACAACAGTTGACTCTTATGATAAAACTCGTTTTAACAACAGTTGCATTTTAAGTTCAAACTGGTTTTAACAACAGTTGAATCTTAAGAACTGACTCGTTTTAACAACAGTTGAATCTTAATAGATAATCCGTTTTAACAACAGCTGAATCTTATGATAACACTCGTTTTAAAAACAGTTGAATCATAAGAACTGATTGTTTTAACAACAGTTGAGTCTGAAGAACTGACTCATTTTAACAACAGTTGAATCTGAAGAACTGACTCGTTTTAACAACAGTTGAATCTTAAAGTAAAGCTCGTTTTAAGAACAGTCGAATCTTAAGAACTGTCTCGTTTTAACAACGGTTGAATCTGAAGAACTGACTCGTTTTAACAACAGTTGAATCTTAAAGTAAAGCTCGTTTTAAGAACAGTCGAATCTTAAGAACTGTCTCGTTTTAACAACGGTTGAATCTGAAGAACTGACTCGTTTTAACAACAGTTGAATCTGAACATAAAACTCGTTTTAACAACAGTTGAATCTTAAAAACTGACTCGTTTTAACAACACTTGTAACTTATGATAAAACTCGTTTTACCAACAGTTGAATCTTATGATAAAACTCGTTTTAACAACAGTTGCATTTTAAGATCAAACTGGTTTTAACAACAGTTGAATCTTAAGAACTGACTCGTTTTAACAACAGTTGAATCTTAAAATAAACTGTTTTTAACACCAGTTGAATGTTAAGAACTGACTCGTTTTAATAACACTTTAATCTTATGATAAAACTCGTTTTAACACCAGTTGAATCTTAAGAACTTACTCGTTTTAACAACAGTTGAATCTTAAGAGAAAATTCGTTTTAACAACAGCTAAATCTTAAGAACTGACTCGTTTTAACAACAGTTGAATCTTATGATAACACTCGTGTTAACAGCAGTTGCATTTTAAGTTAAAACTGGTTTTAACAACAGTTGAATCTTAAGAACTGACTCGTTTTAACAACAGTTGAATCTTAAGATGAAACTCGTTATAACAACAGTTGAATATTAAAATAAGACTCTTATAACAACAGTTGATTCTTAAGAAATTACTCGTTTTTACAACAGTTGAATCTTAAGAACTGACTCGTTTCAACAACAGTTGAATCTTAAGATAAAACTCGTTCTAACAACAGTTGATTCTTAAGATTGACTCGTTTTAACAACAGTTGAATCTTAAGAACTGACTTGTTTTAACAACAGTTGAATCTAAGAACTGACTCGTTTTAACAACAGTTGCATTTTAAGATAAAACTGGTTCTTACAACAGTTGAATCTGAAGAACTGACTCGTTTTATCAACAGTTGAATCTGATGATAAAACTCGTTTTAACAACAGTTGAATCTCAAGAACTGACTCGTTTTAACAAAACTATTAACTTATGATAAAACTCGTTTTAACAACAGTTGAATCTTAAGAAATGACTCGTTTTAACAAGAGTTGAATCTTTAGAACTGAATCGTTTTATTTTAATAACAGTTGAATCTTAACATAAAACTCGTGTTAGCAACAGTTGAATCTTAAGAGAAAATTCCTTTTAACAGCAGATAATTCTTAAGAACTGACTCGGTTTAACAACAGTTAAATCTTATGATAAAACTCGTTTAACAGTTGCATTTTAAGATAAAACTGGTTTTACAACAGTTGAATCTTAAGAACTGACTCGTTTTAATAACACTTTAATCTTAAGATAAAACTCGTTTTAACAACAGTCGAAACGTATGATAAACTCGTTTTAACAACAGTTGAATCTTAAGAACTGACTCTTTTTATTAACACTTTAATCTTATGATAAAACTCGTTTTAACAACAGTTGAATCTTAAGAACTGACTCGTTATAACAACAGTTGAATTTTAAGATAAAACTCGTTTTAACAACAGTTGAATCTTAAGAAATGACTCGTTTTAACAACACTTGTAACTTATGATAAAAGTCGTTTTAACAACAATTGAACCTTAAGAACTGACTCGTTTTTACGACAGTTGAATTTTAAGAGAAAATTCGTTTTAACAACAGTCGAATCTTAAGAACTGTCTGGTTTTAACAACAGTTGAATCTTATGATAAAACTCGATTTAACAACAGTTGCCTTTTAAGATAAAACTACTTTTAACAACAGTTGAATCTTAAGAACTGACTCGCTTTAACAACAGTTGAATCTGAAGAACTGACTCGTTTTAACAACAGTTGAATCTTAATAGATAATCCGTTTTAACAACAGCTGAATCTTATGATAACACTCGTTTTAAAAACAGTTGAATCATAAGAACTGATTCGTTTTAACAACAGTTGAGTCTGAAGAACTGACACGTTTTAACAACAGTTGAATCTGAAGAACTGACTCGTTTTATCAACTGTTGAATCTTAAGATAAGAACTCGTTTTAACAACTGTTGAATCTTAAGAACTGGCTCGTTTTTACAACACTTGTATCTTATGATAAAACTCGTTTTAACAACAGTTGAACCTTAAGAACTGACTCGTTTTAACAACAGTTGAATCTTAAAGTAAAACTCGTTTTAACAACAGTCGAATCTTAAGAACTGTCTCGTTTTAACAACAGTTGAATCTGAAGAACTGACTCGTTTTAACAACAGTTGAATCTGAACATAAAACTCGTTTTAACAACAGTTGAATCTTAAGAACTGACTCGTTTTAACAACACTTGTAACTTATGATAAAACTCGTTTTACCAACAGTTGAATCTTAAAATAAAACTGGTTATAACAACACTTGAATCTTAAGAACTGACTCGTCTTAACAACAGTTGAATCTTAAGAACTGATTCGTGTTAACAACAGATGAATCTTTAGAACAGTCTCATTTTAATAACAGTTGAATCTTAAAATAAACTGGTTTTAACACCAGTTGAATCTTAAGAACTGACTCGTTTTAATAACACTTTAATCTTATGATAAAACTCGTTTTAACACCAGTTGAATCTTAAGAACTTACTCGTTTTAACAACAGTTGAATCTTAAGAGAAAATTCGTTTTAACAACAGCTAAATCTTAAGAACTGACTCGTTTTAACAACAGTTGAATCTTATGATGACACTCGTGTTAACAACAGTTGCATTTTAAGTTAAAACTGGTTTTAACAACAGTTGAATCTTAAGAACTGCCTCGTTTTAACAACAGTTGAATCTTAAGATAAAACTCGTTCTAACAACAGTTGATTCTTAAGATTGACTCGTTTTAACAACAGTTGAATCTTAAGAACTGACTTGTTTTAACAACAGTTGAATCTAAGAACTGACTCGTTTTAACAACAGTTGCATTTTAAGATAAAACTGGTTCTTACAACAGTTGAATCTGAAGAACTGACTCGTTTTATCAACAGTTGAATCTGATGATAAAACTCGTTTTAACAACAGTTGAATCTCAAGAACTGACTCGTTTTAACAAAACTATTAACTTATGATAAAACTCGTTTTAACAACAGTTGAATCTTAAGAAATGACTCGTTTTAACAAGAGTTGAATCTTTAGAACTGAATCGTTTTATTTTAATAACAGTTGAATCTTAACATAAAACTCGTGTTAGCAACAGTTGAATCTTAAGAGAAAATTCGTTTTAACAGCAGATAATTCTTAAGAACTGACTCGGTTTAACAACAGTTAAATCTTATGATAAAACTCGTTTAACAGTTGCATTTTAAGATAAAACTGGTTTTACAACAGTTGAATCTTAAGAACTGACTCGTTTTAATAACA
This sequence comes from Eledone cirrhosa, assembly GCA_964016885.1. Classification (NCBI taxonomy): domain Eukaryota; kingdom Metazoa; phylum Mollusca; class Cephalopoda; order Octopoda; family Eledonidae; genus Eledone; species Eledone cirrhosa. The sequence goes on from OZ024744.1 coordinate 24,525,695, forward strand.
CTTTAATCTTAAGATAAAACTCGTTTTAACAACAGTCGAAACGTATGATAAACTCGTTTTAACAACAGTTGAATCTTAAGAACTGACTCTTTTTAATAACACTTTAATCTTATGATAAAACTCGTTTTAACAACAGTTGAATCTTAAGAACTGACTCGTTATAACAACAGTTGAATTTTAAGATAAAACTCGTTTTAACAACAGTTGAATCTTAAGAAATGACTCGTTTTAACAACACTTGTAACTTATGATAAAAGTCGTTTTAACAACAATTGAACCTTAAGAACTGACTCGTTTTTACGACAGTTGAATTTTAAGAGAAAATTCGTTTTAACAACAGTCGAATCTTAAGAACTGTCTGGTTTTAACAACAGTTGAATCTTATGATAAAACTCGATTTAACAACAGTTGCCTTTTAAGATAAAACTACTTTTAACAACAGTTGAATCTTAAGAACTGACTCGCTTTAACAACAGTTGAATCTGAAGAACTGACTCGTTTTAACAACAGTTGAATCTTAATAGATAATCCGTTTTAACAACAGCTGAATCTTATGATAACACTCGTTTTAAAAACAGTTGAATCATAAGAACTGATTCGTTTTAACAACAGTTGAGTCTGAAGAACTGACACGTTTTAACAACAGTTGAATCTGAAGAACTGACTCGTTTTATCAACTGTTGAATCTTAAGATAAGAACTCGTTTTAACAACTGTTGAATCTTAAGAACTGGCTCGTTTTTACAACACTTGTATCTTATGATAAAACTCGTTTTAACAACAGTTGAACCTTAAGAACTGACTCGTTTTAACAACAGTTGAATCTTAAAGTAAAACTCGTTTTAACAACAGTCGAATCTTAAGAACTGTCTCGTTCTAACAACAGTTGAATCTGAAGAACTGACTCGTTTTAACAACAGTTGAATCTGAACATAAAACTCGTTTTAACAACAGTTGAATCTTAAGAACTGACTCGTTTTAACAACACTTGTAACTTATGATAAAACTCGTTTTACCAACAGTTGAATCTTAAAATAAAACTGGTTATAACAACAGTTGAATCTTAAGAACTGACTCGTCTTAACAACAGTTGAATCTTAAGAACTGATTCGTGTTAACAACAGATGAATCTTTAGAACAGTCTCATTTTAATAACAGTTGAATCTTAAAATAAACTGGTTTTAACACCAGTTGAATCTTAAGAACTGACTCGTTTTAATAACACTTTAATCTTATGATAAAACTCGTTTTAACACCAGTTGAATCTTAAGAACTTACTCGTTTTAACAACAGTTGAATCTTAAGAGAAAATTCGTTTTAACAACAGCTAAATCTTAAGAACTGACTCGTTTTAACAACAGTTGAATCTTATGATGACACTCGTGTTAACAACAGTTGCATTTTAAGTTAAAACTGGTTTTAACAACAGTTGAATCTTAAGAACTGCCTCGTTTTAACAACAGTTGAATCTTAAGATAAAACTCGTTTTAACAACAGTTGAATATTAAAATAAGACTCTTATAACAACAGTTGATTCTTAAGAAATTACTCGTTTTTACAACAGTTGAATCTTAAGAACTGACTCATTCAACAACAGTTGAATCTTAAGATAAAACTCGTTTTAACAACAGTTGATTCTTAAGACTGACTCGTTTTAACAACAGTTGAATCTTAAGAACTGACTTGTTTTAACAACAGTTGAATCTAAGAACTGACTCGTTTTAACAACAGTTGCATTTTAAGATAAAACTGGTTCTTACAACAGTTGAATCTGAAGAACTGACTCGTTTTCACAACAGTTGAATCTTAAGAATTGACTCGTTTTAACAACAGTTGAATCTGAAGAACTGACTCGTTTTATCAACAGTTGAATCTGATGATAAAACTCGTTTTAACAACAGTTGAATCTCAAGAACTGACTCGTTTTAACAACACTTGTAACTTATGATAAAACTCGTTTTAACAACAGTTGAATCTTAAGAAATGACTCGTTTTAATAAGAGTTGAATCTTTAGAACTGAATCGTTTTAATAACAGTTGAATCTTAACATAAAACTCGTGTTAGCAACAGTTGAATCTTAAGAGAAAATTCGTTTTAACAGCAGATAATTCTTAAGAACTGACTCGGTTTAACAACAGTTAAATCGTATGATAAAACTCGTTTAACAGTTGCATTTTAAGATAAAACTGGTTTTACAACAGTTGAATCTTAAGAACTGACTCGTTTTAATAACACTTTAATCTTAAGATAAAACTCGTTTTAACAACAGTTGAAACGTATGATAAAACTCGTTTTAACAACAGTTGCATTTTAAGATAAAACTGGCTTTAACAACAGTTGAATCTTAAGAACTGACTCGTTATAACAACAATTGAATTTTAAGATAAAACTCGTTTTAACAACAGTTGAATCTTAAGAAATTACTCGTTTTAACAACACTTGTAACTTATGATAAAACTCGTTTTAACAACAGTTGAACCTTAAGAACTGACTCGTTTTAACAACAATTGAATCCGAAGATAAAACTCCTTTTAACAACAGTCGAATCTTAAGAACTGTGTCGTTTTAACAACAGTGGAATCTTATGATAAAACTCGATTTAACAACAGTTGCATTTTAAGATAAAACTAGTTTTAACAACAGTTGAATCTTAAGAACTGACTCGTTTTAACAACAGTTGAATCTGAAGAACTGACTCGTTTTAACAACAGTTGAATCTTAATAGATAATCCGTTTTAACAACAGCTGAATCTTATGATATCACTCGTTTTAAAAACAGTTGAATCATAAGAACTGATTCGTTTTATCAACTGTTGAATCTTAAGATAAAACTCGTTTTAACAACTGTTGAATCTTAAGAACTGGCTCGTTTTTACAACACTTGTATCTTATGATAAAACTCGTTTTAACAAAAGTTGATCCTTAAGAACTGACTCGTTTTAACAACAGTTGAATCTTAAAGTAAAACTCGTTTTAACAACAGTCGAATCTTAAGAACTGTCTCGTTTTAATAACAGTTGAATCTGAAGAACTGACTCGTTTTAACAACACTTGTAACTTATGATAAAAGTCGTTTTACCTACAGTTGAATCTTATGATAAAACTCGTTTTAACAACAGTTGCATTTTAAGTTAAAACTGGTTTTAACAACAGTTGAATCTTAAGAACTGCCTCGTTTTAACAACAGTTGAATCTTAAGATAAAACTCGTTTTAACAACAGTTGAATATTAAAATAAGACTCTTATAACAACAGTTGATTCTTAAGAAATTACTCGTTTTTACAACAGTTGAATCTTAAGAACTGACTCATTCAACAACAGTTGAATCTTAAGATAAAACTCGTTTTAACAACAGTTGATTCTTAAGACTGACTCGTTTTAACAACAGTTGAATCTTAAGAACTGACTTGTTTTAACAACAGTTGAATCTAAGAACTGACTCGTTTTAACAACAGTTGCATTTTAAGATAAAACTGGTTCTTACAACAGTTGAATCTGAAGAACTGACTCGTTTTCACAACAGTTGAATCTTAAGAATTGACTCGTTTTAACAACAGTTGAATCTGAAGAACTGACTCGTTTTATCAACAGTTGAATCTGATGATAAAACTCGTTTTAACAACAGTTGAATCTCAAGAACTGACTCGTTTTAACAACACTTGTAACTTATGATAAAACTCGTTTTAACAACAGTTGAATCTTAAGAAATGACTCGTTTTAATAAGAGTTGAATCTTTAGAACTGAATCGTTTTAATAACAGTTGAATCTTAACATAAAACTCGTGTTAGCAACAGTTGAATCTTAAGAGAAAATTCGTTTTAACAGCAGATAATTCTTAAGAACTGACTCGGTTTAACAACAGTTAAATCGTATGATAAAACTCGTTTAACAGTTGCATTTTAAGATAAAACTGGTTTTACAACAGTTGAATCTTAAGAACTGACTCGTTTTAATAACACTTTAATCTTAAGATAAAACTCGTTTTAACAACAGTTGAAACGTATGATAAAACTCGTTTTAACAACAGTTGCATTTTAAGATAAAACTGGCTTTAACAACAGTTGAATCTTAAGAACTGACTCGTTATAACAACAGTTGAATTTTAAGATAAAACTCGTTTTAACAACAGTTGAATCTTAAGAAATTACTCGTTTTAACAACACTTGTAACTTATGATAAAACTCGTTTTAACAACAGTTGAACCTTAAGAACTGACTCGTTTTAACAACAATTGAATCCGAAGATAAAACTCCTTTTAACAACAGTCGAATCTTAAGAACTGTGTCGTTTTAACAACAGTGGAATCTTATGATAAAACTCGATTTAACAACAGTTGCATTTTAAGATAAAACTAGTTTTAACAACAGTTGAATCTTAAGAACTGACTCGTTTTAACAACAGTTGAATCTGAAGAACTGACTCGTTTTAACAACAGTTGAATCTTAATAGATAATCCGTTTTAACAACAGCTGAATCTTATGATATCACTCGTTTTAAAAACAGTTGAATCATAAGAACTGATTCGTTTTAACAACAGTTGAATCTGAAGAACTGACTCGTTTTAACAACAGTTGAATCTGAAGAACTGACTCGTTTTATCAACTGTTGAATCTTAAGATAAAACTCGTTTTAACAACTGTTGAATCTTAAGAACTGGCTCGTTTTTACAACACTTGTATCTTATGATAAAACTCGTTTTAACAAAAGTTGATCCTTAAGAACTGACTCGTTTTAACAACAGTTGAATCTTAAAGTAAAACTCGTTTTAACAACAGTCGAATCTTAAGAACTGTCTCGTTTTAATAACAGTTGAATCTGAAGAACTGACTCGTTTTAACAACAGTTGAATCTGAACATAAAAATCGTTTTAACAACAATTGAATCTTAAGAACTGACTCGTTTTAACAACACTTGTAACTTATGATAAAAGTCGTTTTACCTACAGTTGAATCTTATGATAAAACTCGTTTTAACAACAGTTGCATTTTAAGTTCAAACTGGTTTTAACAACAGTTGAATCTTTAGAACAGTCTCGTTTTAATAACAGTTGAATCTTAAAATAAACTGGTTTTAACACCAGTTGAATCTTAAGAACTGACTTGTTTTAATAACACTTTAATCTTATGATAAAACTCGTTTTAACACCAGTTGAATCTTAAGAACTTACTCGTTTTAACAACAGTTGAATCTTAAGAGAAAATTCGTTTTAACAACAGCTAAATCTTAAGAACTGACTCGTTTTAACAACAGTTGAATCTTATGATAACACTCTTGTTAACAACAGTTGCATTTTAAGTTAAAACTGGTTTTAACAACAGTTGAATGTTAAGAACTGACTCGTTTTAACCACAGTTGAATCTTAAGAGAAAATTCGTTTTAACAACAGCTGAATCTTAAGAACTGACTCTTTTTAACAACAGTTGAATCTCATGATAAAACTCGTTTAACAGTTGCATTTTAAGAGAAAACTGGTTTTAACAACAGTTGAATCTTAAGAACTGACTCGTTTTAATAACACTTTAATCTTATGATAAAACTCGTTATAACAACAGTTGATTCTTAAGAAATTACTCGTTTTTACAACAGTTGAATCTTAAGATATAACTCGTTATAACAACAGTTGATTCTTAAGAAATTACTCCTTTTTACAACAGTTGAATCTTAAGATAAATCTCGTTTTAAGAACAGTTTAATGTTAAGAACTGACTTGTTTTAACAACAGTTGAATCTTAAGAACTGATTCGTTTTAACAACAGTTGCATTTTAAGATAAAACTGGTTTTTTCAACAGTTGAATCTGAAGAACTGACTCGTTTTCACAACAGTTGAATCTGAAGAACTGACTCGTTTTAACAACAGTTGAATCTTAAGAACTGACTCGTTTTATCAACAGTTGAATCTGAAGATAAACTCGTTTTAACAACAGTTGAATCTTAAGAACTCACTCGTTTTAACAACACTTGTATCTTATGATAAAACTGGTTTTAACAACAGTTGAAACTTATGATAAAACTCGTTTTAATAACAGTTGCATTTTAAGATAAAACTGGTTTTAACAACAGTTGAATCTGAAGAACTGACTCGTTTGAACAACAGTTGAATCTTAAGAACTGACTCGTTTTAACAACAGTTGAATCTTAAAATAAAACTATTTTTAACAACAGTTGAATCTTAAAATAAATCTGGTTTTAATAACAGTTGAATCTTAAGAACTGACTCGTTTTAAGAACACTTTATTCGCATGATAAAACTCGGTATAACAACAGTTGATTCTTAAGAAATTACTCGTTTTAACAATAGTTGAATCTTAAGATAAAACTCGTTTTAACAACAGTTGAATCTTTAGAACTGAATCGTTTTAATAACAGTTGAATCTTAAAATAAAACTCGTTTTAACAACAGTTGAATCTTAAGAACTGTCTCGTGTTAACAACAGTTGAATCTTAAGATAAAATCTGTTTTAACAACAGTTGAAAGTTAAGAACTGACTCGTTTTAACAACAGTTGAATCTTTAAAAAAAACTGGTTATAACAACAGTTGAATCTTAAGAACTGACTCGTCTTAACAACAGTTGAATCTTAAGAACTGATTCGTTTTAGCAACAGATGAATCTTAATATAAAACTCGTTTTAACAACAGTTGAATCTAAAGAACTGATTCGTTTTAACAACAGTTGAATCTTAAATAAAACTCGTTATAACAACAGTTGATTCTTAAGAAATTACTCGTTTTAACAACAGTTGAATCTTAAGATAAAACTCGTTTTAACAACTGTTGCATTTTAAGATAAAACTGGTTTTAACAACAGTTGAATCTTAAGATCTGACTCGTTTTAACAACACTTGTAACTTATGATAAAACTCGTTTTAACAACAGTTGAACCTTAAGAACTGACTCGTTTTAACAACAGTTGAATTTTAAGAGAAAATTCGTTTTAACAACAGCTGAATCTTTAGAACTGACTCGTTTTAACAACAGTTTATTGTTAAGATAAAACTCGTTTTAACAACAGTTGCATTTTAAGATAAAACTGGTTTTAACAACAGTTGAATCTTAAGAACTGACTCGTTTTAACAACAGTTTACTCTGAAGAACTGACTCGTTTTAATAACAGTTGAATCTGAAGATAAAACTCGTTTTAACAACAGTTGAATCTTAAGAACTGACTCGTTTTAACAACACTTGTAACTTATGATAAAACTCGTTTTAACAACAGTTGAACCTTAAGAACTGACTCGTTTTAACAATAGTTGAATTTTAAGATAAAACTCGTTTTAACAACAGTTGAATATTGAGATAAGACTCGTTATAACAACAGTTGATTCTTAAGAAATTACTCGTTTTAACAACAGTTGAATCTTAAGGTAAAACTCGTTTTAACAACAGTTGAATCTTAAGACTGACTCGTTTAAACAACAGTTGAATCTTAAGAACTGACTTGTTTTAACAACAATTGAATCTTAAGATAAAACTCGTTTTAACAACAGTTGAATCTTAAGAACTGACTCGTTTTAACAACAGTTGCATTTTAAGATAAAATTGGTTTTTACAACAGTTGAATCTGAAGAGCTGACTCGTTTAAACAACAGTTGAATCTTAAAATAAAACACTTTTTAACAACAGTTGAATCTTAAAATAAAACTAGTTTTAATAACAGTTGAATCTTAAGAACTGACTCGTTTTAATATAATTTGAATCTTAAGATAAAATTCGTTTTAACAACAGCTGAATCTAAAGAACTGACTCGTTTTAAGAACACTTTATTCTCATGATAAAACTCGGTATAACAACAGTTGATTCTTAAGAAATTACTCTTTTTAACAATTGTTGAATCTTAAGATAAAACTCGTTTCAACAACAGTTGAATCTTAAGAGCTGTCTCGTGTTAACAACAGTTGAATCTAAAGATAAAATCTGTTTTAACAACAGTTGAAAGTTAAGAACTGACTCGTTTTACTAGCAGTTGAATCTTAAGATAAAACTGGTTATAACAACAGTTGAATCTTAAGAACTGACTCGTCTTAACAACAGTTGAATCTTAAGAACTGACTCGTTTTAACAACAGATGAATCTTAAGATAAAACTCATTTTAACAACAGTTGAATCTTAAGACCTGATTCGTTTTAACAACAGTTGAATATTAAATAAAACTCGTTTTAACAACAGTTGCATTTTAAGATAAAACTGGTTTTAACAACAGTTGAATCTTAAGAACTGACTCGTTTTAACAACACTTGTAACTTATAATAAAACTCGTTTTAACAAGAGTTGAACCTTAAGAACTGACTCGTTTTAACAACAGTTGAATCTAAAGAACTGACTCGTTTTAACACAAGTTGAATCTTAAGATAAAACTCGTTTTAACAACAGTTGAACCTTAAGAACTGACTCGTTTAACAACAGTTGAATCTTAAAATAAAACTCGTTTTAACAGTTGAATTTTAAAATAGAACTAGTTTTAATAACAGTTGAATCTTAAGAAGTGACTCGTTTTAATACAAGTTGAATCTTAAGCTAAAATTAGTTTTAACAACTGCTGAATCTTAATAACTGACTCGTTTTAAGAACACTTCAATCTTATGATAAAACTCGTGTTAACAACAGTTGAATCTTAAGAACTGACTCGTTTTAACAACAGTTGAATCTTAAAATAAAACTCGTTTTAACAACAGTTGAATCTTAAAATAAAACTAGTTTTAATAACAGTTGAATCTTAAGAAGTGACTCGTTTTAATATAAGTTGAATCTTAAGCTAAAATTCGTTTTAACAACAGCTGAATCTTAAGAACTGACTTGTTTTAATAACACTTTAATCTTATGATAAAACTCGTTTTAACACCAGTTGAATCTTAAGAACTTACTCGTTTTAACAACAGTTGAATCTTAAGAGAAAATTCGTTTTAACAACAGCTAAATCTTAAGAACTGACTCGTTTTAACAACAGTTGAATCTTATGATAACACTCTTGTTAACAACAGTTGCATTTTAAGTTAAAACTGGTTTTAACAACAGTTGAATGTTAAGAACTGACTCGTTTTAACCACAGTTGAATCTTAAGAGAAAATTCGTTTTAACAACAGCTGAATCTTAAGAACTGACTCTTTTTAACAACAGTTGAATCTCATGATAAAACTCGTTTAACAGTTGCATTTTAAGAGAAAACTGGTTTTAACAACAGTTGAATCTTAAGAACTGACTCGTTTTAATAACACTTTAATCTTATGATAAAACTCGTTATAACAACAGTTGATTCTTAAGAAATTACTCGTTTTTACAACAGTTGAATCTTAAGATATAACTCGTTATAACAACAGTTGATTCTTAAGAAATTACTCCTTTTTACAACAGTTGAATCTTAAGATAAATCTCGTTTTAAGAACAGTTTAATGTTAAGAACTGACTTGTTTTAACAACAGTTGAATCTTAAGAACTGATTCGTTTTAACAACAGTTGCATTTTAAGATAAAACTGGTTTTTTCAACAGTTGAATCTGAAGAACTGACTCGTTTTCACAACAGTTGAATCTGAAGAACTGACTCGTTTTAACAACAGTTGAATCTTAAGAACTGACTCGTTTTATCAACAGTTGAATCTGAAGATAAACTCGTTTTAACAACAGTTGAATCTTAAGAACTCACTCGTTTTAACAACACTTGTATCTTATGATAAAACTGGTTTTAACAACAGTTGAAACTTATGATAAAACTCGTTTTAATAACAGTTGCATTTTAAGATAAAACTGGTTTTAACAACAGTTGAATCTGAAGAACTGACTCGTTTGAACAACAGTTGAATCTTAAGAACTGACTCGTTTTAACAACAGTTGAATCTTAAAATAAAACTATTTTTAACAACAGTTGAATCTTAAAATAAATCTGGTTTTAATAACAGTTGAATCTTAAGAACTGACTCGTTTTAAGAACACTTTATTCGCATGATAAAACTCGGTATAACAACAGTTGATTCTTAAGAAATTACTCGTTTTAACAATAGTTGAATCTTAAGATAAAACTCGTTTTAACAACAGTTGAATCTTTAGAACTGAATCGTTTTAATAACAGTTGAATCTTAAAATAAAACTCGTTTTAACAACAGTTGAATCTTAAGAACTGTCTCGTGTTAACAACAGTTGAATCTTAAGATAAAATCTGTTTTAACAACAGTTGAAAGTTAAGAACTGACTCGTTTTAACAACAGTTGAATCTTTAAAAAAAACTGGTTATAACAACAGTTGAATCTTAAGAACTGACTCGTCTTAACAACAGTTGAATCTTAAGAACTGATTCGTTTTAGCAACAGATGAATCTTAATATAAAACTCGTTTTAACAACAGTTGAATCTAAAGAACTGATTCGTTTTAACAACAGTTGAATCTTAAATAAAACTCGTTATAACAACAGTTGATTCTTAAGAAATTACTCGTTTTAACAACAGTTGAATCTTAAGATAAAACTCGTTTTAACAACTGTTGCATTTTAAGATAAAACTGGTTTTAACAACAGTTGAATCTTAAGATCTGACTCGTTTTAACAACACTTGTAACTTATGATAAAACTCGTTTTAACAACAGTTGAACCTTAAGAACTGACTCGTTTTAACAACAGTTGAATTTTAAGAGAAAATTCGTTTTAACAACAGCTGAATCTTTAGAACTGACTCGTTTTAACAACAGTTTATTGTTAAGATAAAACTCGTTTTAACAACAGTTGCATTTTAAGATAAAACTGGTTTTAACAACAGTTGAATCTTAAGAACTGACTCGTTTTAACAACAGTTTACTCTGAAGAACTGACTCGTTTTAATAACAGTTGAATCTGAAGATAAAACTCGTTTTAACAACAGTTGAATCTTAAGAACTGACTCGTTTTAACAACACTTGTAACTTATGATAAAACTCGTTTTAACAACAGTTGAACCTTAAGAACTGACTCGTTTTAACAATAGTTGAATTTTAAGATAAAACTCGTTTTAACAACAGTTGAATATTGAGATAAGACTCGTTATAACAACAGTTGATTCTTAAGAAATTACTCGTTTTAACAACAGTTGAATCTTAAGGTAAAACTCGTTTTAACAACAGTTGAATCTTAAGACTGACTCGTTTAAACAACAGTTGAATCTTAAGAACTGACTTGTTTTAACAACAATTGAATCTTAAGATAAAACTCGTTTTAACAACAGTTGAATCTTAAGAACTGACTCGTTTTAACAACAGTTGCATTTTAAGATAAAATTGGTTTTTACAACAGTTGAATCTGAAGAGCTGACTCGTTTAAACAACAGTTGAATCTTAAAATAAAACACTTTTTAACAACAGTTGAATCTTAAAATAAAACTAGTTTTAATAACAGTTGAATCTTAAGAACTGACTCGTTTTAATATAATTTGAATCTTAAGATAAAATTCGTTTTAACAACAGCTGAATCTAAAGAACTGACTCGTTTTAAGAACACTTTATTCTCATGATAAAACTCGGTATAACAACAGTTGATTCTTAAGAAATTACTCTTTTTAACAATTGTTGAATCTTAAGATAAAACTCGTTTCAACAACAGTTGAATCTTAAGAGCTGTCTCGTGTTAACAACAGTTGAATCTAAAGATAAAATCTGTTTTAACAACAGTTGAAAGTTAAGAACTGACTCGTTTTACTAGCAGTTGAATCTTAAGATAAAACTGGTTATAACAACAGTTGAATCTTAAGAACTGACTCGTCTTAACAACAGTTGAATCTTAAGAACTGACTCGTTTTAACAACAGATGAATCTTAAGATAAAACTCATTTTAACAACAGTTGAATCTTAAGACCTGATTCGTTTTAACAACAGTTGAATATTAAATAAAACTCGTTTTAACAACAGTTGCATTTTAAGATAAAACTGGTTTTAACAACAGTTGAATCTTAAGAACTGACTCGTTTTAACAACACTTGTAACTTATAATAAAACTCGTTTTAACAAGAGTTGAACCTTAAGAACTGACTCGTTTTAACAACAGTTGAATCTAAAGAACTGACTCGTTTTAACACAAGTTGAATCTTAAGATAAAACTCGTTTTAACAACAGTTGAACCTTAAGAACTGACTCGTTTAACAACAGTTGAATCTTAAAATAAAACTCGTTTTAACAGTTGAATTTTAAAATAGAACTAGTTTTAATAACAGTTGAATCTTAAGAAGTGACTCGTTTTAATACAAGTTGAATCTTAAGCTAAAATTAGTTTTAACAACTGCTGAATCTTAATAACTGACTCGTTTTAAGAACACTTCAATCTTATGATAAAACTCGTGTTAACAACAGTTGAATCTTAAGAACTGACTCGTTTTAACAACAGTTGAATCTTAAAATAAAACTCGTTTTAACAACAGTTGAATCTTAAAATAAAACTAGTTTTAATAACAGTTGAATCTTAAGAAGTGACTCGTTTTAATATAAGTTGAATCTTAAGCTAAAATTCGTTTTAACAACAGCTGAATCTTAAGAACTGACTCGTTTTAAGAACACTTTAATATAAGTTGAATCTTATGATAAAACTCGTTTTAACAACAGTTGAATCTTAAGAACTGACTCGTTTTAACAACAGTTGAATTTTAAGATAAAACTCGTTTTAACAACAGTTGAATCTTAAGATAAAACTCGTTATAACAACAGTTGATTCGTAAGAAATTACTCGTTTTAACAACAGTTGAATCTTAAGATAAAACTCGTTTTAACAACAGTTGAATCTTTAGAACTGACTCGTTTTAATAACAGTTGAATCTTACAATAAAACTCGTTTTAACAACAGCTGAATCTTAAGAACTGACTCATTTTAACAACAGTTGAGTCTACGTGTAATATTGACACTGACATTGCCTTTATATCAATCTGGCGGTCCGTTCAGATTAAAGATACGAATGCTTCTTAAAATCCCATCAATACACAACTTTATGATTATCTCTCAAAATTAACCGAAAACAAATTCAGCGAAGATTCTGATTGACAGATAACCTATTGAGATGCCACAATTTTCTGAGGAATGTGTGTGTGTGTGTGTGTGTAGGCACGCTGCTTAGTGGTTAGAGTGTTCAGCACAGGTGTGTAAGTTTACGAGTTCAATACGTGGCTGCAGATTGTCTCGTTGAGTAAAATAATTTATTTCTCTAGTCGAGTCAGCCAGCGGGCAAAAGTGAATTGTTGCTGTATTTCAAATAACTGACGGGAGAATCGATTGTGAAAGTCAACACAGCAACTTCATAGGAATTCTTCAAAACGATACCGAAGTGACAACTGTATCAGAAATACGACCAGTGAGTAGTCGGTCAGTAAGGTTTCACGTTTTCCTACTTATTCTAATGCAATAGCGTATCAAAACTCGATGTTCGAGTTAATTTTGTTGATATATATATATATATACGTGTGTGTGTGTATATGTGTGTATGTGTGTGTTGGGGTGGGGAGTACAGTGCTGAGAACAGGGAGACTACTAATCATGGGAGAACTGATTACACGGGTAGATGAAGAATGGGTATAGATATATGTAAAATCCCGACCGTATTGGTATCTATCACACACACGCCTACACACACACCCCTACACACACACACATATATATATATATAAAATAGAAAAAACGTGTAAGTTTCGTTTACATATGAAAAATATTTATTCTGTTTCGACCTGTTACTCCCGTTTCGCAGAGGATTGGCTCAATGTAACCCATAGGAGTTATGGACACGACTCCAGTATCGATCTGCTCGTCAGACTGGTGATGTGACAAAAAATATCAACAAAAATATATCTTTTGTTACATCACTAGTCTGACGAGCAGATCGATACTGGAGTCGGGTCCATAACTCCTATAGGTTACGTTGAGCAAATCCTCTGCGAAACGCGAGTAACAGGCCGATACAGAATAATAAATATTTTTCGTATGTAAACGAAACTTCCAGGTTTTTTCTATTATATATATATATGTGTGTGTGTGTGTAGACAGCATGTATATGTAAATGTATGTATATTTCCTCTGATAGTTTATTTTCCTCTATCACTACTCCTTTGCTAAACCTTATCGATTCGAATAGCCCTTTTCAGGATAAACCTCCACCTGTTGTTGACGATCGCACCCGTCAACGCACGCTTAACTAATTCGCTAATCCGGTCTCTGTAAGCTTTGCGCGCGGGGACGATGCGTTCAGCTTTCAGTAGCCGAGCCCTTGCCTATGGTGTCTATCTGAGTCAACTTCACAGATCACAAATATGTGGTCCGTATAGTCGACTACTTTAAATTGTGGACAACGTACACTACCCTTATCTGTTTCCCTACAAAATACCCTATCAAAATACGATCTGGATGACCCGATGCGGTTTGCCCATGTCCACATTGTCACATTCGGATAATCCATTCTATACCTGTCAGACAGTTCAAAACGTCTGAGCAGGTTGTTGAGTCTTTTACACCCTCCTGCCCTGTCTACTAGGCCCACATTATCCCAGCGTGCATCTAAGATACCGTTCCAGTCGCTCACTAACACTAAAGAGCGGGACGTTCAAAGAAAGGTCTCTAGACGTCTGAAGAAATCTGGCCGTCCTGCCCTTGTTGGGGCGTAGACGGCTACTAGCCTGAAAGCATTGCCTTCGCTGCTGGTCACGTCCAGCACCACCGACTTACCTTCTGGGTCCAGGAAGATGGCCCGTATGGCGAGATCCAAAACTCTCCGAAAAGGACGGCAACCCCTCCCCACGATCCTGGACGGCTGGGAGATGCGAATAAATCGTAGCCGCCGAAGATCGGTGCGAAGGCTCGTGCTTCGGAGATTCTGGTCTCGCTGATGGCAACCACATCTATGTTTAGTCAGGTGATGTCGTTGAGCAGGTGACCCTGCTTCCAAGATGACCCCAGGCCACGTACATTTATCCTGCCTATTCTAAGTAAGGCCATGTTAGTGAGGAATGGAGTAAGTGAGAAAGGATCACCTACTCTGATCGTGTGGTGAAGGGACAGTAGAACCGTCCCTTTCGCTGGTTATGGGTGTTTCCAAGAGGATGTCAGTGTATATCCTCTTGGTAACCGACCCTCTGAAGACTCCAACTGCGTTGGGGGAATTTTTTCTTTAAAAGTGTGTATTGTTCTATTGATATTTCGATGATGCTTATGTTTGTCGGGAGAGTTCTTGGTGTTGGTGGGGTGTAGTAGTTTTTTTCTGTGATGTCTGTGTGCTGCTTTATATGTTGTAGGAGTTCTTTATTTGCCATGTTTATGGCTGTGTACATTTTGGGGGGAGGGGTGATTGTGTTGCTGGTTTCTTGTTGTTGCTGTTGGGTGTGTGTGTTTTGTTGTGTTTGCGATGTTGGTGTTTTTGGTGATGCTGGTGGTGGTGATGGTGGTGGTGGTGTTGCTGCAAGTCTCCTTGCAGCCTTTACCCCTCTTTGTCTGCTTTCGCTTTTGGAGGGTGAAGCGAAGGAGTTTTTCTTTTTTTCTTTTTTTGGCAGACCGTTTGCCACTACCCTCCCGCATCACACTCCATGTCGGACCCCGCGGCGTCCGCGATGGGCATGAGCTCCACTGCTGTTGGTAGTGGCAGTGGAGCCCGCTTCGGCCTTTTTACCGCCGACGTAGCTACTGCGACTGTTGGTATTGCCGCCACTGCTGCGCTGCTTTAGTTGTCCGTGGCCTTGGTATAGGTGCCACAGACGTTGCCCTCCTACTCACCATGGAAGGGTCTTCTGCCTCTGTTGCCACCCTGCTCTTGGTAGCAGTGGATAAGGCGTCGGAAGGAGGAGGCCCTCTTCTTGGATGTCTTCTGCGCGCAGAAGGCCCTGAAGTGACCCTTCTGCCCACAGAGATAGCACTTTGAGCGCCTTCCTTCCACGCTTATAGGGAGTTGGAGTCCTTCTTCGAGGTCTATGATGTCTGGGATGGCCACGATGCTCTCCTGGTCAGTCTGTATTAGCATTTGCATGCCTATTCCTGACCTGGTCTCTCTTCCCGTTCTCAGTATTTGCAGTATGGTGGTCTATTCCAGCCAGAACAAACGCGGCCAGCCAAGGTATGGGCACGTCGAGTGGGACCTGGGTCACTTTGACCCCCACAATTTTCTGCCCGCAGTAGGAGTGCACCACGACTATATCCTCACTCTTTAGGGTTTCCAAAGAGTGAGAATTCGCCTCTTGGGGGGTGGCGAAAACTACGTCTACTGTGGCGTACTTTTTGCCTCGGGTGATGTGGGCTTTGCGCGCCCAGACGCACCCCAATGCCTTTTGGATTTGAGCCTCCGTGGCTCTCTCCACCCGATGCGACAATTTGCTTACGGTGCGGTAAGTCACTGTGCGCAGGTGTGGTCTTTGACGAAATCGGGTGGAGGTTTCAGGGAAAGTCTGTTGTCGTTTCTCGACACCATGGCCCTTGCCACTGCCATCTCTTCCTCCGTGACTAACACTGTCTCTATTTTTGGACCACACCTGCGAAAGAAGTGGCCCCTTTTTCAGCGGCAACATTATTGCTGCCGCTACTGGTTTTGTTGTTGGTGCTGTTGCTGTTGCTACTGCCTCAAACGATGTTGTTCGTGTTGTTGCTGTTATCACTGTTGTAGTTGGTTGTATTTTGGGTGCCACCGTTGTTGTTGTTTTCGGTGCAATTTGTATTGTTGCTGTTGGTGTTGTCGTTGTTTATTTTCTTGTTAGTGGTGTTAATATCGTTGTTGCATTTGTTGTCATTTTTTTCTGTTGTCTGTATTTTGGTTGACACTGTTATTGTTGTAGTTGGTGTGGTAATTTTTTTTTTAAATTAGTTTCTCAGTGTTGTCTTTGTTCACGTTGTTTGTGGTGGTGTCTGTTGTAGGAATTTCATTAACCCCCCTCTCAACTTTTACGCCGTTGTCAGCATAGATATTGCTGGGGGGACGTGGCTCAGCAATGTTTTTTTTAAATAATTTTTTTTTAAACGTAAAATGTTCAAATATTTGGCCAAAATGCCCAGATATTTTTATTTCCCCTTCACAGGGCAAAGTCTAAGGGCTTATATCCCTTACACAAAAGAAATATTTAACAACAAATAATTTTAACAGGCAAATAAAGCGACTTACTGGGAGCGAGCAAAAAGGACGTCCGAACAGATCAATAATAATAATTGTTTCTACTTTTGGCACAAGACCAGCAATTATTCCAGTGTATTACTGGTACTTTATTTAATCGACCCTGTAATAATAATAATATTAATGGTTTTTTTATTGGTCACAAGGGCTAACATGAAGAAAAACATTACAGACGGCACAGGATGATACAAAGTGGGTTTGGGCCATGTAAAATGATTATAAAGGACAGAAACGTGTAAAATAAATTAAAATTCAAACAACACAAATTCCCCAATAAGGGTGAAGCTTCCGAGGGTCACTCATGGCGAAAACCACACAAAAGACCACGGCCACTCTGACAGTTGAACATCTGCGTTTAGCTCTTAGAAATCCAGCAAATGGAAATCCCCAGGGAAAGACAAAATATCAAATGTTTTGATAAATGCCTTCACAGAGTCTCATGAGCTGTTAGCCCAACTTTACAATGAAATAGTTAAGGAGCCAGAAAAGATACCATCATGGCTAGTTAACGGCATTACATTCCTGCTTCCGAAGAATGATGAGACAAACAATCCCCAAAATTACAGACCGATAACTTGTTTGACCACAATGTATAACATTTTAACACAGTCCTAACTGAATATACATATGATCACCTGATAACAAATGATCTATTTCCCAATGAGCAGAAAGGGTGTAAACGAGGCTCATATAGCTGTAAAGATCAGCTTTTGGTTAACAAAATGATACTGGAAGATTGTCATAATAGACACAAAAATCTATCAATTGCTTGGATAGATTATAAAAAAGCATTCGATAGTTTGCCACACAGTTGGATTGAAAAAGGTTTAGAGATTTTCAAAATATCTCCCGTTGTCAGGAGGTTCCTGTCATTCAGTATGAAGACATGGAAAACGACACTCCTTTTGAATAGTGAAAAAAAAATCACTGGAAGATGGAAAAGTTAATATTAATTGTGGAATTGTTCAGGGTGACTCTTTATCACCGCTGTTATTCTGCATCGCACTTATACCATTAACTAAAATGCTCAATGAAACAAAACATGAATATAAAGTCTATGACAAAACTATTAATCATTTATTCTACATGGATGACCTGAAACTATTTGCAAAAAATGATGAGCAATTGCAAGGGTTATTATCCACTGTGGAGCAGTTCAGTGATGATATTAAAATGGAGTTTGGACAAGATAAATGTGCCAAAGCCACGTTCACCAGAGGAAAGCTGCTGAAAAGTTCAGACATTAATCTTGATCGGGGGAATGTGATAAGAGAACTTGATCAAGAGGAAACTTACAAATATCTAGGTGTTTGTGAAGAAGACGGAATCAAGCACTCGACAATGAAGGAAAGGATAAGGAAGGAATGTTACCGCAGAGTAAGAGCAATCTTAAGAACGGAATTGAATGCAAGGAATAGGATCGATGCCATAAACACGCTTGCCATACCAGTAGTAACCTACAGTTACAATGTCATCAACTGGTCAAGTACAGAGATCCGTAGGCTCGATACAAAAATTAGAACATTCTTAACCATGCACAGAATGCATCACCCTAAGGCAGATACAGATAGAATATATTTCCCTAGGAAAGAAGGAGGACGTGGGTTAATCCAGTTAGACATTGCGTTGAAAACTGCAACAATTGGATTATCTACATATCTAAGGGTATCACATGATTGGATGATCAAACTCGTTTTGAAACACGAAAGTATCAAAAGATCATTCTCCATTACAAAAGATGTACAAAGATACAGTAATGAACTACACATTTCAGAAGTCCCATTTACTGCTGAAATGGAAAACACAGAAAAAGCAAGCAGGTAAATGTAGCTGCAAAGAAAGAACTGCTACAGAAACTGGCTAAGAAATGGCAAGAAAAGCCTCTGTATGGAAAATACCCAGAAAGAGCTAACAATCTTGATGTTGACAAAACTTTAACCCATCCGTGGTTGGCATCCTCTGGACTGAAATTGGAGACTGAAGGACTAATTATATCAGCACAAGATTAGTGTCTGGTAATGAAAAACCGAATCACGGGTAATGATGTTACCAACTATAGGCCTATCACATGTTTGTCCGTACTGTGGAAACTGTTAACAAGCATTGTGTCTGAGGAAATGTACCATCACCTCCACTTAAACAACTTGTTACCGGAGGAATAGAAAGGATGCCGAAAGAAGTCACGTGGTACAAAAGACCAGTTACTTATTGATAAGATGGTCATGAGGAATTGCAAGAGGAGGCACACTGGTCTTGATATGGGATGGATAGATTACAAAAAGGCATTCGACATGGTACCTCATTCTTGGATAACCAAAATCCTAGAGATCTTCAAGGTGGAAGATAACATCAGACAGTTGTTGAGCAACAGTATGAGGTCCTGGGAAACAGAGTTAACATCAGGTGGAGAAACCTTGGGAGGCGTGAGGATCAAGAGAGGTATCTTCGAGGGAGTTAGTTTGTCCCCTCTGCTGTTTGTCCTTGCCCTGATAACCCTGTCCGTTATACTGCGAAAAGTGAGAGCAGGATACAAGTTGGGAAGAGGAGGGCTTACCATCAACAACCTCTTCTTCCTGGACGATCTTAAACTCTTTGGGAAGAGTGAGAACAAGTTGGATGTGCTTGTTGACACTGTCCGTATTTTTAGCAATGGTATATGTATGCAATTTGGTATTAGTAAGTGTGGAGTCCTTGTGATGAAGAGGGTTAAATTGAGCAGAAGCAACGGAATCCAGGTACCATCAGGTGAGATGATAAAGGAAATTGACACTGAAGAAGGATACAAATATTTAGGTGTTCTGGAGGCTGATGACATCAAGAACAAAAAAATGAAGGAATTGATAAGATCTGAATACATTCGGAGATTAAGGAGCGTGTTAAAATCACATCTAAATAGTAGGAATGTCATAAGTGCAGTAAATTCCCGAGCTGTGTCTATTATTAGGTACAGTGCGGGAATTCTGAGATGGAATGTTGCTGAACAAAAAGAAATGGATAGGAAGACTAGGAAGCTATTGACTATCTACAACATGTTCCACAAGAGGAGTGATGTCGATAGACTCTACTTAAAGAGATCTGAAGGTGGAAGAGGTCTTATCAGCATAGAGGACTGTGTTCATATGGAGAAAAACAACCTACACGAATATGTGACTGACAGTAGGGAGCCAATGCTGAAAAGTGTACTGAAAGGGAAGACAATAGACCAGGCGATGTCCAAGGATGAAATAACAAGGAGGATGAGCAGCCTTCATGAAAAATCTCTTCATAGCACCTTCTTTAAGAAAACGGAATTTAGAGATCCACAGATAAGGAACTGGTTAAAAAGAGACCTTAAAAAGGCTACAGAAGGAATGCTAATGGCTGCGCAAGAGCAGGCCCTCAGAACGAAGTGGGTGAAACACGATATTGACAAGGAGGAGGATAGCCCACTGTGTAGGATCTGTGGAGAGAGAGAGGAGACTGTGGCTCACATTGTATCCGAGTGTAAACACCTAGCCCAGACTCACTATAAAGGCTGGAGACATGATGTGATGGGCAGGGTGATCCACCTATGCAATGTAAACAATTTACCACATTCTGAGAAGTGGTATGAGCATAAGCCAGAGTCGGTGACAGAAAACGTTCAGGTGAAGGTGCTATGGGATTTTAGGATACAGACGGACTAGAAACTGGAACACAATAGGCCTGACCTGGTGGTTTTGGACAAGGAAAAAAGATCGTGCCTGATTATAGATGTAGCCTGCCCATTTGACACGAGAGTGCAAGAAAAGGAGAGGGAGAAAATTAAGCGATACCAGGACTTAAAGTGGGAGGTAAAAAGGATTTGGAACTGCCATGAAATCAAGGTCGTCCTGATTGTCATAGGCGCACTAGTACTATCTCAAAGAGTTTCCAAGGATGGGTAAAGAAGATTAGTCCAGCCCCGCTTTTTGGAACACTTCAAAAGGCATGCTTGCTGGGAACAGCAAGAACCCTCCGATACGTCCTGAATGTCTGAGGCTGCTGGTAGCGGCTTGATATTAATTTTAACAAACTTTCCAGTTAAATAACATCAATGACTGAGACTCAAAGAACAATAATAATAGATCATAGAAGAAATTGAAAACTTTTGGAGTAAGAATTGGAGTGATGAGAAGTTCTATAAGGCTAATGGAGATTTGATTTAGTGGCTTGGAAAAATCCTACACAAATTTACAAGAACAAGCGTGGGAAGGCATGTTGTAGACTTAAGGACAGCACTCAATACAGTTCATAAGTGGAAATCTCCTGGTAGATTAATAGAACAGGGTACGGTTACAAAATTGAAAGCAAGAAAATAAGCCACCTATTTTATATTGATGATTTAAAGCTATATTGCAAAGATAATGACCGGCTGGAAGGCTTTTGCGGACAGTAAAAACATTTAGTGATGACACCAAAATGGAGTTTGGACTTGATAAGTGTGCCAAAGCCACTTTCAAGAAAAGGAAGCTTGTCAACTCAAACTCAGGTGAATTAGATGCTGAAACAGTCATAAAGGAACTTGAGTAGGAACAAACCTATAAATACTTAGGGATTAATGAGGGCTCTGACATTCAGCATGCAAGTATGAAAGAGAGGATAAGGAAGAGATGTTTCAGGAGAGTACGCGCAGTTCTGAGATCAGAACTAAACACTCGTAACAAGGTGCTAGCCATAAACTCCTTGGCAGTCCCAGTTGTCACTTATAGCTTCGGTGTGTTGAACTGGAATATGAGTGAAATTAAAAGAGTCGACTTCAAAATCCGTACGTTACTGACTTGTAATAGGATGGACCACCCGAAAGCAGATGTGCATCATCTTTACCTTCCTAGAACTTAAGGAGGCCGTAGCCTGATCCAATTTCAACTCATGTACAAAACCGCCACTATTGTACTGGCCAAATACCTTGAAACAACAAACGACTGTATGCTGACAGTTGTTGAGAAACATGAGAGAAGTAAGAAGCTTCATTCTTTCTTGAAGGAAAGCAAAACATATGCTAGTGATTTCATGCTTCATCCCCGGGCTGGACAGACTGGGGAAACTGTTGCAATTGATGCTGTTAAGCACGTAAAATTAATGGCAAAAGCAAAAGGGCAAGAACAATTAGCATCATAGTGGGAGCAGAAACGTCTGCATAGAAGATACGTGGCCCGTAGCAAACAAGCTGATGTTGACCAAAAGCACACCCATCAGTGACTACGTAGCTCAGGGCTAAATGCAGAGAGTGAAGGCTTCAACTTAGCTGCCCAAGATTTACTGACACAGAATTACCAGGCCACTGACAAGGAATTACCAGGCCACTAACAAGGAATTACCAGAATTACTAGAGAAATGGAGTAAATCCAAAGTGCCGATTCTGCAATGTTTTGGTTGAAACAGTGGACCACCTAGTTTCTGGATGTAAAGTTTTAGCCCCAGTAGAGTACAAATATAGACATGACAGAGTTGGCCAATATCTACACTGGGTAATATGTCGGCATTATAAAATCAAAGCTGCTGACAAGTGGTACAATCATAACCCTGAGGCTGTAACTGAAGGAGAAAAAGTAAAATTTATTTGGGACTTTCCTGTACATACTGACCGGATCATAAAAGCTAATTGACCAGACATCATTGTACAAGACCAACATAGCAAGGTCTGTTTATTGATTGATATGAGCACCCATGTGATCACAATATCGCGACAAAAGAATTTGACAAGTTAAAAAAATATAAAGATCTGCTCATTGAAATCGAAAAAATGTGACACCTCAAGCCCGCTACAATACCAGTGATTGTGGGACCATTGGGAATGATCAATAAAGGAACAGAACAGTATTTCAGAATGATTCCTGGGTTAGTTCAGATCAAGTTGTCGAAACGGCCGGAGCTCAGCCGTCGGGGTCCTGACTCTTTTCCTACTACCAACTCTACTAGCCTAAGTATTGAGTACTCTGGTGCGGCGTTATAGTCCACCTGGTTCCTTACCACACTTCCTTCGTATATATATATATATATATCATTTATTTTTTATCATTTATTTTGTTTTGACCTGTTTAGCTTGATTTGGTTTTTGGCTTGGGTGGTTAATTCCTTCTTGACCACCTTTTCAGTTTTGTATGGTTTCTTAACACATTGTTTAGCTCTGGTTTTTAAGTATTGAGCACTTTGCCAGTATCATTTCTGATTTTTGCTTTTCACTTCGCTTTTCCTGCCCGCCGAAAAATGCGATTCTCGCTGAATTTTTATTTGTATATATATATGTATATATATATATATATATATATATATATATATATATATATATATATATATATATATATGAGGTATCAATCGTGGACTGCCAACATTAAAAATATTCAACGGTATTGCAGCACTAGTCCACTAGTATAGAACATATATGACATAATCACTTGAGACAGAGGAAAGAAATCAAGCACAGTAATGGGAATCAGTTGTGCAGCGGATTTAACATAAAGATAAGTGCAACAGAAAAATCAATTAGGAAATACAAGCTACAAGCTATTAATTGCACTGTAAAATATGTAAAATATTCTAGAAGCTTAGTATGAATAAGTGTATATACACACGAGTAGACATGGGAGCATATATGTATGTATATGTATGTGTATATATATATATATATATATGTGTGTGTGTGTGTGTATATATATATATATATATATATATATATATATATATATATACAGAGGGAGAGAGAGGGAGAGAGATTTGTTTATATATATGATTATATTTATACACACACAAACATACGCATATAAGAATATATATATATATATATATATATGTGTGTGTGTGTGTCTATATATACATATGTAAACATACATAAGTGAAAACAAACAGTTCCATATATGCGGTGACATCCCTGCTTGCATATAGGCAAACATACATTCATACATACATATATACATGATGGCTACATCCTCGTTATCGAGTATGGCCATTGCACGTAAAAAAAAACATAATGATAATGACAATTATAGTAATAATAATTGTTTCGACTTTTGGCACAAGGCCACCAATTACCCAATGCATTACTGGTACTTTATTGTATCGACCCCGTAAGGATGAAAGGCAAAGTTAACCTTGAGGGATTTGAACTCAGATCATACAGAGAAGTAACTCTATGCTTCAAAGTATGGCGTCCGACCTCTACCGATACTGCCAATCCACCGCCTTTTTTATATTATAGTAATAATTGTTTCTATTTTAGGCACAAGGCCAGCAATTACCCAGTGCATTACTGGTACTTTATTTTATCGACCCCGTAAGGATGAAAGGCAAAGTCAACCTCGGCGGGATTTGAACTCAGAATGGTAAAATATATACATACATGTATATATATATTATAGTAATAATAGTAACAAATTATATATATACATATATATATATAATATATATATATATATATATATATATCCTGCTTGTTTTGGGGGACTTCAATGCACATCTGAGTAAGGAGGGAAGTGAAGATCCTTGTTGGTACTTCCATAACAACACCAACTGAAATGGAAGACTACTGAGAGACACCCTGCTGGAGGCGAACTTGATGGCGACCAACCTAAGGTTTAGGAAGAATCTGGGGAAGATGTGGACCTACATCTCAGATATGCACCTGTCCAAGTCCCAGATTGATTTCATTCTGGTGAGGAAAAAGTGGCGGAATAGTGTTCTGAACACGGAACCATACAGCTATTTCAGTACACTGGGTAGTGACCACCGGCTTGTTATGAGTGAGGTCCGCGTGAGCTTAAGAAAGAGCAAGGCTCAGCCCCGGAGAACAATCTATGACTGGGGAGCTTTCAAGGAAGATGATAAGTGATAAGATACAGGAGAGGTTCACAGTGGAAGTGAGAAACAGGTTTAGTGCTCTGTGTGGAGAGTCAGAGGAGAGAGAGATTGGATGGACTGGGAAGAGTGTGACGAGGAGGTACCGGCACTTCACCAATGCAGTGGCGGAAGCAAGTGAAACCCTTGTGCCTAGGAAAAAGAACAAAGCGAAGCACGTCAGCTCTGCAAACCCAAAAGTGTGTGCAGCCAGAGAACACCTGAAAGCTGCCAGGGACCAATTCTATGCTGATCCTACGGAGGAGAGGATGGAGACTGTGGAGGTGATGAGGGAAGAGCTCTGTACCGCTTACACTGAGGTCAGAGAGGAGGCACTGAGAGAGAAGATCAGAAGTGTGGAGAGAGCGGTTGACAGATCTGGATGTAAGGAGAGCTGGATGATAATCAACGAGATCACAAGGAGGAAGAGAAGGTGTTCGAGTCAGATCCAGGGAACAGGGCCCGAGGATAGGAAGAGGAAATGGCTAGACCATTTTAGGACCCTACTAGGAGAGCCACCCTCCACAGCCCAGAGCACTGGGGAGATCAGGCGGCTGTTTGAGGAACTGGATGTTGAGACAGAGCCCTTCACCAGAGAGGAGCTTCAGAGAGCCAAGAAGAAGATCAAGGAGGGCAAGGCTCATGGAGAAGATGGAGTGGCATCAGAGGTGATGAAGAGGTGTGATGTTGATGATATCATCCTGGGGTTCTGTAACGGGACACTGGAGAAAGGAGTTGCCCCGAATCAGTGGAGGATCAGTAACATCGTCCCAGTGCCAAAGAAGGGAGATCTCTCTAACACCAACAACTACCGGGGGATCTCACTGACGTCACTTGTGGCAAAGACCCTCAACTGGATGATTCTTAACTGGATCCAGCCTGAGATGGAGAAGAAGCTCAGAGACAACCAGAACGGCTTCAGAGAGGGTAGATCAACCACCAGTCACATCCTGATGCTGAGGAGGATATTAGAGGGAGCTAGAGCAAAGTGCCTTCCTGCGGTCATGGTTTTCATTGACTTTAGGAAGGCCTTTGATTCTGTGGACCGTTACTGCCTGATGAAGATCTTACAGGCTTATGGAATCCCCAAGAGGATAGTGGATCTGATATCACTGCTCTACACCAACACCAAAGCCCAAGTCATTACACCTGATGGGATGACAGAGTTCTTTGTGATACTGGCTGGAGTGCTCCAGGGAGATACATTGGCTCCCTACCTTTTTATCATCGTAGTGGACTATTGTATGCGCCTTGCACTGGAGAAACACCAGGACTCTGGCTTTACTGTAGCACCGGCTCAGAGCAGGAGAGTTAGGGCGAAAAAGGTATCGGATGCTGAATTTGCCGACGACATAGTTTTGGTGACAAATACAGTGAAGGAGGCAGAGGATTTGATGCGGGAGGTTGAGACTGTGTCGATGAGTGTGGGGCTGAGAATGAATGAGACTAAAACAAAATATATGGTAGAGAATGTTGAGAAGCCAGAGGGGATCACTAATGTAGGCGGGAAGCCGCTGGAATTGGTTGAGGACTTCCTGTATTTGGGAGCAAAGATTGGGAATACGGAAGATGATGTGGTTGAGAGGAAGAGCAAGGCCTGGGCGGCGTGCCACAGCTTGAGATCAGTGTGGAAGTCGGACCTTCGTAGAGACCTGAAAATCCGCCTCTTCATTGCTGTAGTGGAGTCTGTGCTGCTGTATGGGTCTGAGACTTGGACACTGACCAAGAAACTCACTCAGATGGTGGATGGGTGCTACACGAGAATGCTGAGGATGGCTCTGAACATTAATCAGTATACACTGAGGATGAAAAACTCAGAGCTCTATGGGAGCATCCCAAAAGTCAGCTCAAAAGTGACACAGAGGAGACTGAGGTTGGCTGGACATGCTCACCGACATCCAGAGTTGACATTGCACTCAGTGCTACTTTGGGAGCCCCTACATGGACACACTAGAAGGGGAAGACCAAGGTTAACATATGTTGATGCCCTAAGAACAGACACTGGTCTGTTGGAGACACCTTTCAGCTTGGCACAAGCTAATGCCGTAGCGGCGATGAATTAGTTTAGCGAGGTTTTTTATATGAAATCGTGTGTCGAAACAGATATTGTTATACTTGGGGAGGGTCATATTTGTGTAATATTGCCAGAATTAATAACAGAACACACTCACTGTTTGGTTGGTTTTCGCTTCTCGCTGTCTTTTATATCTGCGATCTAACTTACAATGTTGCCATTGACTGACCGACGGTCAAAAATGATACAGATACAATATAGACACAAACACATATATATAGTTTACATAATTTACATAAATCTTTCGTTGCACATCTGCAACATCGTCAGTGGTGTTATATTTTTTCCTCCTGTTGTGTTGTATGTCTACGCCATTTTTTATTCAGTCTGTCTATATATTTATTTATTTATTTGTTGTTTGTTTATTTTATTTTGTCTTCTTTGCGCATGCGTTTGCGTGTGTGTATAGTGTTATGTGTGATGTGTGACTAGTGTGTATAGTGTTGTGTCTGCTGGGTGACTAGTGTGTGTTTATGTGCTTGTTGTTATTGTGCTTGTGTATGTATTTATTTATCTTATTTTATTTTATTTTATTTTATTTACTTATTTATACTTCTCTTAGGTCAGTGTTGTTTGTTTGGGTGTTGTTGTCGTTCCACTCATTCTTTCTGTTTAGCTTTGGTCTTCTTATTTCTATTCCACTGGCCTCTCTGATTTGCCTATCTGCTGGGTCATTCCTATGTTTAGATATTATTCTAATTTCTATGTTGTCTATGTTACTGTCATGTTGTTGTCTAGCATGTTCGTATAGTACTGACCCGTTTTTTCGTCCTTTTAGTTCCCCCCAGTGTTGGTCTATCCTTTCACCTATGCTACGAGCTGTCTCACCTATGTATGTTGTTGTCATGTTTCTGCAAGTACCCTCTGTACATCTTATGCTATAGACTACGTTTC
The DNA here is from genome assembly GCA_964016885.1 of Eledone cirrhosa. Lineage (NCBI taxonomy): Eukaryota > Metazoa > Mollusca > Cephalopoda > Octopoda > Eledonidae > Eledone > Eledone cirrhosa. The sequence goes on from OZ024744.1 coordinate 24,553,564, forward strand.
TAATTTTACAGTTTATCCGGGGGTTCACCTTACATATGATACATATGATACATCCTAAAGCCAAGTAGACGCACTGCCAACAACTTCCAGGCGTCTAACAATGGCATACCACCCTTGTATGGGCTCCGCAAAGACCACAAGACAGTCGACGATCCGACAACAGGACCACCAACAAGACCCGTATGCGGATCTAATATAGCTAGCAACTACAGGATCTCCTACTTCCTCTCAATGGTTATACGCCCCATAATCAAGATGTCCCCAGATGTATGTGAAAGTACAGAGGACCTCCTCAGCAGAATCAGTGAGTGCAACAAAAACAGGAGCCTATCCAACTGCATAATAGGCAGCATGGATGTGGTGTCACTGTACCCATCCATTAACATTGATTTTGCTGTGAAAAGATGTGTGTAGATGATCATTGAGAGTGAGGTGGAGTTCTGCGACGTCGACACAGACGAACTGGGCCTCCTACTTAGACTTACTTACGACACTGACTACCTAGACAGCCATGACCTTAGATGTTTCTGCCCTAGTAGACCTATAAGAGGTAGACCCCCCACCATAACCTCAATGGCAAAAAAGACTCCCATGGGAAGGTGGATTGGGTGGACCAAAGCTATACGGACCCCCCAAAACACTGATCAGGTAAGAAAAATGGTCGCACATGCAATAGGGGCTAGTATGAAAACTACCCTAAAGGGCCACATATTTAAGTTCAATGAGAAAATCTACACCCAAAAGGAGGGAGCAGCCATCGGCGTCAGCATAGCTGGTGATGTTGCCAACCTTTTCATGGTATGGTGGGAAAGGAGACTTAAAGATCTCCTTAATTAAAGCTCCATAGACCTCATCATGTACTCTCGTTATGTAGACGATATCAATATAGTTATAAGAACACCCCCACTAGAGAGCACTAACAAGTTTGATTTAGAGCGTAGCACGATGGAAAGCATCCAGCAGATAGCTAATTCCATACACCAGAGTATAACTGTAACTATCGACTTCCCTTCCAAACACCCTAACAATAGACTACCTGTATTAGACACAGAACTCTGGATTAACACTATAGACGAGAGAGCCCAAATTCTCCACTCACACTATGCTAAACCCATGGCCTCCAAATACCTGATACTCAAAAACTCAGCAATGTCCAGTAGTGCTAAGTTTAATATTCTGATCGCAGATTTGGTACGAGTGATGAAGAATGTGTCCAGCATGTGTGACCCAACAGAAATGGAAAGAGACATCCAACACTTCATCAACCGCATGCAGTTCTCTGGCTACAACCAAAGAGACAGAGTCAGAGTATACGAAGGAGCCATGGAGAAGTATAAGACCCTCATAGAACTGGACATGAAAGGAATTTGCCCATTATACAGGAGCAAATCATGGAATAGCTTAGATAGGGCTAGACATAAGATAGGGAAGGCCACATCATGGTACGACAACCAGAGATATCAGAGTGTCATGTTTGTGGACGCCACCCCCGGAGGGAAATTAGCTAACCAGTGTAGAAAAGCCCTTGGAAAGACCCACTTAAAAATAAAGGTGGTAGAAAAGCCAGGAACCACCATAAAATCCCTGATAAGCAAAACCTACCCTTTTAAGAAAACCCAGTGTACCAATAGGAAATGTATCATATGTAAGGTGAACCCCCGGATAAACTGTAAAAATAGAAACGTAGTCTATAGCATAAGATGTACAGAGGGTACTTGCAGAAACATGACAACAACATACATAGGTGAGACAGCTCGTAGCATAGGTGAAAGGATAGACCAACACTGGGGGGAACTAAAAGGACGAAAAAACGGGTCAGTACTATACGAACATGCTAGAGAACAACATGACGGTAACATAGACAACATAGAAATTAGAATAATATCTAAACATAGGAATGACCCAGCAGATAGGCACATCAGAGAGGCCAGTGAAATAGAAATTAGAAGACCAAAGCTAAACAGAAAGAATGAGTGGAACAACAACAACACCCAAACAAACAACACTGACCTAAGAGAAGTATAAATAAGTAAATAAAATAAAATAAAATAAGATAAATAAATACATACACAAGCACAATAAAAACAAGCACATAAACACACACTAGTTACACAGCACACATAACACTATACACACACGCAAACGCATGCGCAAAGAAGACAAAATAAAATAAACAAACAAGCAAATAAATAAATAAAAATATAGACAGACTGAATAAAAAATGACGTAGACATACAACACAACAGGAGGAAAAAAATATAACACCACTGACGATGTTGCAGATGTGCAACGAAAGATTTATGTAAATTATGTAAACTATATATATGTGTTTGTGTCTATATTGTATCTGTATCATTTTTGACCGTCGGTCAGTCAATGGCAACATTGAGGACCGAGTAAGTTAGATCGCAGATATAAAAAACAGCGAGAAGCGAAAACCAACCAAACAGTGAGTGTGTTCTGTTATTAATTCTGGCAATATTACACAAATATGACCCTCCCCAAGTATAACAATATCTGTTTCGATACACGATTTCATATAAAAAACCTCGCTAAACTATATATATATATGTATATTTATATATATATATATATATATATATATATATATATATATATATATATATATATATATATATATATATATATATATATATATATATATATATATATATATATATATGTATATATATATACCACTTTATTCATATGTAACCCACTTGCAACTCCGCAGCACGTTTATTCTCATACTTACTAATATTATTTTCTCCCGCTGTGACCCGTCTATTTCGTTCTTACTGCTTCCTCTTTCTCTGTATCTTTACCTTCTCTAACAGTCACTCTCTCTGTTAGCCTCTTCCTCGCCCTTCACTCACTCACTCTCTGTTACTACCTCTCCTCCTCCTCCTTCTTCCCGTTTGACCTGTGCATAATTCTTTTCTTTCGCACGCTTGGCCAGGCCGGTCGGCATTTTTTTTCTCTCTCTCGTCTACGATTTCACAGAACTTATGTTTACCGAATTCACAGACTAGACCCCTTTTTCCTCCCGTTAGACCTGTGCGTAATTCCTTCCTTGCTCACATTTCAACTAGGTTTGATGACTTTATTCTCTCTCGTTCACGATTTCACCGAACTTATATTCATGGACAGTTTTGGACTTGTCTCGCTCTTCCTCACTTTACGTTGCTTCACCATCTTTGTTTGTTTACACTCTCGCTGTTCCCTTTATTTATATGTCCCAACGACTTTCTTTAGCCGTTGCTCGAACCAACCGGAGGTATATGGTCTTTAAAGCGAAGAAATACCGATGATGGTTGGAAGATCACTGATGAAGGACCCCTTTATTCATATGTAACCCATTTGCAACTCCACAGCACGTTTATTCTTATATATATATATATATATATATATATATATATATATATATATATATATATATATATATATATATAAATTAATAAAAATAATGAATAAAAACAAAGAAACAGTTCCTTATATTAAAAAATTCATCATTTTACGATCGTTTCTAGGATATATATGTTTGTGTTGGTATGTATATCATATAGATCTATGTAAAATTTTTACAAACTATCAAAGGGAATATACATACCTACACATATATATGCTGTCTTCAGAAATAATGATATTTGTTTATTGAAAAAAACCAACAAAGATTTAATATAATAGGTCTGTTTGGGAACAGGTTTTGAATTGACCAATAGAAAGGTAGTAAGTGGTCAAGATGGTAGAATAGTAGAAATAGAACTTTAATTTAGGGGTAGAGGAAAGCAGATTTCAGTTTTGAATGGAAAGAGTATGATGAATGAAAAGATTATTTTAGGGATGAAAATAGGTCAAGTCGGTAAAAGGTACACGGAGAATTGATGTTATAAAAGAATAATGCTAATGTAAATATCTAAGGAGAATAAAATTTTACGATAAATGTGTTAGTAAAAAATATCAATCTTATTTAAAATATAGGAAATTTACATCTATAAAAAGAAAAGAAATTAATTAAATTGATAGGTAAATTTATATTGATAAATTTATATTAATTCATATAGATATGATAAATAAGAGTTAGATGTAATTGAAGAGTGCTGTTAAAAACGAAGAGAAAATAAAAAAATAATTATTATTATTATTTGCGGGGGGGGGGGTAAATTTATTAGTGAGAAATAACAAATTTATATAGATTATAAGGAACATAAAATCATAACCTGCAATTAAAATAGTTTATATGTATACTTATTGGTATAAATTTTAGGAAAAGATAGCTGTAAAAGGGAAATAAAATTATGCAGTTCATAAGTAGTAGAATATTAATTATAGGTTAACTAATTTAAAAAAAGTGTTATTATAATAATTTCTAAAGTGTATATTAATTAGGTTTATAATATTTAAAAGTTCTTCTCGGTTTATGATTGCATGATATAATTAATTCCTGTCGTTTATTTAATAGGATATACTTAGATTTCGTTATTTCAAAAAGTTCCTGGGAATATAATCTACATTCATATCTATTATTTTGATAAGGGGTGGCCCTTTTGAGCACACTCCAGGTCAGGTCATAATCTATATTCCTTTTTCTATAATTATTAATTATTTCAGCCAAGGATGGTGTATTAGCTAATGCGGCATTTTTAAAACTGTGTTTGTGGGTATTAAATCTTACTTTAAATTGGTTAGAAGTAGCTCCTATATATGAATAAGTTGAGTCCTTAGTGTTAACTTTACATTTATATACGATGTTATTAATAAGGCAATTTCTTTTTAATGGGCAATTTGCTTTGTTTCTACAGTTACAACCTTTCGTGAATGCTGTATCAGAAGAGATAGTCAAATTAGGTGTGGAATTTCCACGACTTGTTATATATGAAGGAGATGGTGGTTTGCTGTGGTTTATTTTAGTATTATGGTTAGTTTGATGTATTGGTGGTATATTTATGGTTTTTTTTACATTTATATGCATTATAGGCACTTATATTTTGTTGTATATTTTTGGTTGTTGAGTAGGAGAATTTAACCGTTGATCTATTTAAAATTTGATGGTATTTGTGGTTTGGCGGGAAGTTTTTCTCTAGGATAGTAAAAGATTTTTTAGGTATATTATCTTTAATTTGTAGATTAAATGGAGCATTATACCAAGTAACTCGTCTATTACGGTTTCGATGTTGTTTATTATTTTTATAGGATCTATCCTGATGTTTATTAAGAGAATTATTGTTAATGATTTCACTACACATATTTTTAGTTAGATTCATTGATTTAGGTGTTTTAGCCTGTTTATTAGGAATTTTATTATTAACATATATTGGAGTATTAGGATGAATAGTTTTTTGAAAGTTACTATATTGTATATTAGAAGAGTTAAAGAAATTAAGTTTTATGTTGGTATTTTGGGGTATAGTGTGAGTGGCATTTAGGTGTGTATATTTCATTTGGTGTTTGTTGGTAATATTGGGTTGTATGTTTGTAGTGTTATTGGTACAAGATATATATACTAATTTGTTTTTGTGGCCACTTCTAGCTAAAGCTTCATTATAAAAGGTCGCATTTTTATCAAATACATCCTGGTTAGACGAAAGGTTAGAAATTCTGAGTGAGATATTATATGCTAGGTTTTTAAGGATAGATTTAGGGTGATTAGATTGTGAGTGTATGTAATGTAAGTTTTGGTTAGGTTTATGGTAAGGTTGGTAGATACCCGTAGATAAGTCTAATGTTATATCAAGGAAATTAACTACTTTACTTGTGTTTTCAAATGTAATATCTAGGCTATAATAGTCTTTGAGGAAAGTTCTAATAAGTTTTTTTATTTTTTCAATTTCTGCTGGGCTAAGGTTATTGGAAAGAAGAAGACAGTCGTCACGATATAAACCACCTTTAAGGTGGGGAAAAGAAGCATTTATGTTAAATAGAAGAAAGAGGCCCACAAGATCGGTAATTTGGGCAGAATCACTTGAGCCCATAGTAATGTCGAATAGATTACTATATGTGTTTCTGGTCCAGTATTCTTTTTGAAATTCCAGTAGTGCTTGTCTAGCATGTGTGATAATATTAATGTCATCCATAGTTAAGTTTGATCTATTTTTGGCAAATATCAAGGCTTTGTTCAGGAGTATAGGTGATATAGAGGAATAATAAGTATCTATATCGAATTGTAGAAATGAAGCAGAAGATTTATTTCTAATATTAGTAAACCAGTTAATTACCTGGGATGTGTTTTCCAAGAGTGGTAAATTAACATGTTTTCTTAATTGTGGGATGACTCTATCTAAAATATTTTACTAATGATGCCAAATATCAGATTTGAAAGGGCATATAAGCCTTATAGAAGGATTAGAGTTAAAGTTAGATTTGTGATCTTTCAGGTTAAAATGTGGTTTTTTCAGTGCCAAAGGTTCAGTTCTATCTTCAATATTAAGTCTATTTACTATGTTGTGTGTTTTGTTGTTGATGTTGGTAAGTGCCGCATTGTTTGTTTTTTTATAATTTTTCCTGAGTTCTTTATATATGAACTCATTGTAATTATCAATATCCATGTGATACAGATTTCCAGTTTTGTCAGAGTGGACATGGATTTTGTTAGATTTTTTTAGATCCAGTAGGGTAGAATCAAGATCCTTTTGAAAATTAGATTTATACTTCTTAAATTTGAGGTGTTTGATTAAGTTAAAAAGGTTTTTCTCAAAGTTTTCAAGTAAGGAGTTGTGTGGTGGGTTTTTATATGTAGTGAAATCATATAAATATTTCTTATCAGTACATTTTGTTTTTTTATCGAAGTGGTAGGCCCTCCATCTGACCCTTTTGATGAATTGGTTGGTTTTTTGTATCATAAGAAGTAAGAATTCATCCTTAGAAGGTATTGGTATATTCTTTAAAGAAGTTCCCAAGTATTATTTTTCCATTGTGATATGGATAGTGGACAAGAAAAAGAGCTCAACTATATATATAGGGAGTTATAAAATTATATATATATATATATATATATATATAAAATAAGAATACCTTTATAAAATTAGGAGCAAAGTATGTAGATAAATCTACCAAAATGTACGGTAGTGTCCAATCCGTATGAAGAACTTAATGTAATCCGAATATCATGAAAAGAGAAGATGTATTCAAATATATATATATATATATATATATATATATTTAATACATTAACAGAGAAAGCTTTAAGCAATACTCCGACCGGCTTCCGTTTCACTCAACAAACATTAGGATATAGCTTAGTATAATCCCAATTATACGTTTGGGGGGCTAACTATACGTATTTTGCGGATAGCCAGTTGTATTATTTTATATGAGACATAATTAAAATACATCTCCCTTCCCAAACAATTGTTTCATTATAAGTTTTCTATAAATTGGAAAAATAATGTCCAGGTTATGTAGAAGCCTACACATAGTCCGTAGGAATATATGTAGGTGGGCACTTATAAATCATCAGTAGATGCCCGTCAAACATCGATATAGAAAAAATCCTTAACGATATTAATGATCAGTGATGGTGCCCTTCCGTGTCAGAATGACCGCCAAATTTGAAATTCCAGCAGTCTCAGAATGAGAAATCTCAACCTGCTATCAAGCGGAAAGGGGAGGTCATAGCAAAACATAAGAGAATAAAATAATATGCACGCGGGTCAAATAATTCTTTAAATAATTTTAACCTTGCGTGTGAAGAACTCAATTGGAAATAAATAAATAAATACACGCATATAGGTATTTTTTTAGGCTAAAAACAGAGATATGATACCGGAAGAACAATCAATATAATTGTTCTGCATCTCCTGCATTGAACCACCTAGGTACTATGACATAACTTATGTATTTGCTAGCATTAGTGTACATCTGTACGCATATGTTGGTAAATATACTAATTCTCTATATTTATCTCCAAATTATTTATTTGCTGAGCAAACTTGCCAAATCCACTACTAATTCATTGTAGTGGTAGTAGGCTTTTGTCATTATACCACCCCACTCCTTCTGACTAGCCTCAGTGTCACGTGATTGATTCTTTAGAATCTGCCATTTGACCAGAGACAGTGAACTTTTTCAGTGCTATGGAATTCAGTCCCCGCTAGCTGTTCCATCCACCGAATTATTATTTTTATATGAGTCCCTAGTGTCCGCGCATTGCCTGGAGACTTAGCTGAGAATAGACTCCCTGATGACGTAATGAGTTTTCGATGGTTACATTGCGTAACTATCTTTATCCCATTACAGAAACTAATTAGTTGAAATTTTAGTAAAAATTTTAGTAAGTAAGTTAATTTTTAATTTTTATTTTACGTCTTTCATATATATATATATATATATATATATATATAATAGAAACGAAAAATCAGTTATGTATCTGAACTCAATTTGTTGTGTGTTACAATTGGTTCGCCGGCGGACAGCTCGAGACGCTATCATTGTGTGGATTAATCAGACAGATCCACACAATGATTGCGTCTCGAGCATAGAGTGCTCAACCGGCATACCGTCTATGGAACCATCTTAGCTACCATCAGACACACACATATATATATATATATATATATATATATGTAGATAAATCTACCAAGAGTTTACGGTAGTGTCCAATCCGTATGAACTTATGTATTTATATGTATTTATATATGTATATGTATGTGTCTCTATATGTATATATGTATGTATATATATATATATATGTATATATATATATATGTATGTATATATATATATATATGTATATATGTATATCGGTGTGTATTTTATGTATGAGTATATATTTTACTTGTTTATATTTTTTTTTATATATTTTTTTTAATATATTTCTTTTTATTTCTAAATTTATAGATACATTTTATAAATAGGCAGTTCTCTGACACCCTTAGTAATTACTGACCCCCTTCCTACTTCTGCATCTGGATGTAAAAATATATGTGGCAGTGTTTATGTGTGCGCCTTATATCCATATAGTTATAATAATAATATATACATATGTGTGTGTGTGTGTGTGTGTGTGTGTGTGTGTGTGTGTGTGTGTGTGTGTGTGTGTGTGTGTGTGTGTGTGTGTGTGTGTGTGTGTGTGTGTGTGTATGTTCGTGGGTATGTGTATGTTTATGTGTATATGCGCGTGTGTGTGTGAATGTATGTATATGTGTGTATATATGAATGTATATATGTTTATATACGTATGTGTATTTTATCTGTAGATTATAAACATACAGAGACATTAGCCCTGAATGTTTGTATTTACATACATTTTTTCGACATGCGTATGCATGTGAACATATATTTTTATGCATATCTGTGAACGAAGTTACTTACATATATACACACACCTAACTGTATTTTCTTGATATATTTTTGTGTATTTCATTGGTCAATTTGAACTCTGTTCCCAAACAGACCTGTAATTTTGAATTGTTGTTATTATCAATAAATATATTTCATTATTTCTGAAGACGGCATATGTATGTGTTTGGTATGTATATTATATTTGATAGTTTGTATAATTTTGTATAATTGTGTACATAGATCTGTTGAATATGCATGCCAATTCTAACACACATATGTCCTAGAAACGATCGTTAAATAATGAACTTTTTTTGTTTAATATAAGGAACTGTTTCATTGTTTTATTCATTATTTTTTTTATACTTTATATATATATATATATATATATATATATATATATATATATAAATACACACGTAATAACAATTAATGGTGCTGCGATCTAAAATGGCTTTTTCGCGTAGCCAATGATCTAAAATGTCTTGCACAGATTTGGCAACCAAAACATTCACTGGGAATAGCCGGCTGTGGTTGGATTTCATGCACTTTTGCATGACATTTGAGCCCTCCTGCTGGTCTACACTCTCTTCCATGTGCTTGGCAGACATGATGAGTAGCAGCTCCAACAGTAGTCTGGTAGTCAACCAGTGGTCTCACTTTATGACTGCGAAGATAACTTTCAAGTCCAGCTTTGCTTAGGCAGAATCTGACACAGACGCTGCATGTCAGTACCATAGAAGGACATTCGCTGTCTGGAAATGCAACAGCAAGGCACTTCCTCATACCCCGCTTTACTTTCTCGTATGCGATTCGAGATGCCTCAAAGGCAACTTTTCCCTCATATACAGTCTTTCTTCAGTTATTACGATCATCAGCAACATTTTCCCATGTATCAGCAGAGATGTTAGCGTCTTTCAAAGGGGCTTTCAACGAATCCTTATACCTCTTTTTGGTTTATGTGGAGGTCGTTTTCCTTTAACTAACTCTCCATAAAAGAGTTGTTTCGGTATTCTCGAATCATTCACCCTTGCAATGTGACCACTCCAACGGAGTCGTTGCTTAAGCACAAGAACTTCTATCCTTTCACACAGAGAGCTTCCCAAAATCTCGACATCACTGAAATGGTCCCTCGAGTGAACGCAATGGATCAGTCTGAGACACATCTGATGGAAATGCTCCAATTGTTTAAGGTGGCGTTGATATGTGACCCAGGTCTCACAGGCATAAAGAAGAGAAGAGAGCACACATGCCTTGTACACCTTTACCTTTGTCTTCTTGCATATGACTCGCCGACCCCAGAGTTGCCTTTCTAGCTTTCCGAAAGCATCCCTTGCTTTCCTAATCCTGAGTGGAATTTCATTATCAAGATTGCTGTATCGATTGACAGTGCTTCCCAGGTAGACAAACTGATCAACCACTCCAAGTCGTTGACCATACACATAGATATTTGGTTCACTGTACTGCTTACCAGGGGCAGGTTGGTACATGACGGCGGTTTTATTGAAATTGACAGTCAATCCTAGGGCAGTGCAAGCATCAGAAAATGCATTCAAAATGTGCTGCATATCACTCTCTGTGTGCGCTACAAGATCCCAATCATCTGCATACAAGAGGTCTCTTATGATTGATGTAAATACTTTTGATTTTGCAGCGAAAGAGGGGACGTGCTCCAATAAGCAGGCGGTCCATCTGCTGTCAACACCCGCTACGCGGAGGGCTGGGAATGCCGCGGCTGATGATGCGCAGACACGCGCTCAGGCTACGACATCTCCATCTCTTCCTCGACGGTGATCAGGTGTGGTCACCCTTTGCTGGTCGTATGTTTCCCCAGCTCGTCTCCTTATTAATTAATGCTATAGTGCAATGTCTATGCGTGTGATTATTTTTAAAGTGAGGAAAGACTGTGCACTGAGCCAATCCCATTCTCTGAGCGACAGTAGCTATAACCCGAAAAGAAGAAAAGATCAACATCATCGGTAACTACTGAGCCGCAGGTTTTATTGGGATGCCTTCTCCTAGAAGAATGCCCTGACACAGGCTAGGAGTCCTTCTCTCACAGTGGCTTAACTGCGCGATCGGGTATCCAGCCCGATTATTTCTATAAAAAATAAAACACATACATATCAAAACATATCAAAAACAAATGATGAGGAATATGTTGAGATAGATGGCACTAAGGAATACTGGTGGAACATGAAAATAAAAACTGTCACCAAATTAAAACACAACCGCCCTGATATTGTTGTTTGGGACCACGCATTGAAAACGTGCTCTGTTGTAGAGATCAGCTTCCCACTTGATGTAAACGAAGTCACACATTTTATATCAGTGTGACCTTCTCCTAGAGAGATGTCTTAATGAAGACAAGTAGTCTCTCATTTCATAGGAAAATGAAACTTTAAAATACTTTATTGGATGTTCGTTGACTCAGCTGAGTTCCTCCGCCGTTTCACGGGTTTTGTTTTTTCATCCCGCATGGTGTACAAAATCACCCTCCTCACCAAGCAAGGTTCGTGGATTAGTCGGTTTAATCACCGACCACCCGACCATGCAGAGGTTGTACTGGGTTACATGTTACCAGTAGTACAGAAGAGTGACCTGACATATACAAACATACATACATACATATGCATATACATACACACATACATACATACAATCATACATACATATGCATATACATACACACGTACATACATACATGCATACATACACACATACATACATACATGCATGCATACATGCATGCATACATACATACATACATACATACATACATACATACATACATACATACATACATACATACATACATACATACATACATACATACATACATACACACATATTGACTTTTCTCCAAAGCATTTAAATGAACAGGCAAAGGTATCATTAGATGTAAATTGATACATCTAACGGAATTGAGTGATACTACAAATACAGCCCTTGTAGACAACCACCCCACCTCCACTGACAGACAAAGAGATTGGCCAGCTAAATCTAACAGTGAACAGATCACCAACAATTTTGCTAAAATCCATCCCACTTCCACTGAAGAACAGCGAGAAAGGTCAGCTGACTCTAGTAGTAATTGTCACCACATCAACAACGAGGCTGAAATTCATGACTCTACTGAACAAACAGAGCACCAAAAACTTGTGGGCTCCCTACAAGTGATATGGAACGATATGTTTCAAGAGATACACAGCCTTAATGTGAGTGACAGACCATACAACACTAGAGTCAGTAAAGAACCCACTAAATTGGAATTGGAAGCGGTGAACGAAATAGCTGGCAATTATCTGAAGGCTATACGATCTAAAGGTGTAGAAACGACATTTGAAACGCTTAATGTTTTGTTATATGTTTCAGCTGTCACATTGCTATCATATAACACACATCTAAAACCACGCAATCAAGATACAAACAGAAAGCCTGAACCAGCGTGGATGCGAAATTTAAAAACCAACATTTTGTCCCTGAGACGAAGTATCTCACACATCGCAGTCGTTATGAAATGCAACATAGAGAGCAACTTCACATGACACCAGGAAGACCTAAAGAAAAAGTTAGAGAGACGATTTGGAGATACAAAATTTAAAACTTTGAACTCCAAATTACACCAGTTGAAACAACAACTCATAGCTACAACAGAAAGACTAAAATATAAGTCAACAGCACATAAACGACAAGTGCTAAATAGATTGTTTGCCAGAGATCCTAAATCAGTTTATCGCAGCTTCGGTGGCAAAAGCTAAATCTCTGTAAATGACACCCCTTCAAAAGGACAGGTTGAGAGCTACTGGAGATCTGTATGGGAAACGGATGACGGATTCAATAGACAAGCTAATTGGCTAAAAGAACTGGAACAGGACTACTGCCAACATGTCCAGACAAAACAATATGACATAGATGGGTCAATACTGGAAACAGCTCTACAGAAAATGTCGAATAGGAAATCGCCAGGCCCAGACCTCATTACAGGATACTGGTTGAAAAATTTCACTTTCTATCGGCAAGATCTCATACGGCTGTTTACAGAAACCATTAAAGGCACACAAGAACTGCCCAGATGGTTATCAACTGCCACTACTCTCCTCATTCCCAAAAATAGCCAAACCACCCTTGCTAAAAATTACCGCCCAATTGCCTGCTAAAACATCATGTATAAATTATATACTGGGTGCCTTAACCTGTTCTTACAGGATCACTGTGCTACCAACAACATCATAACACCTGAGCAAACAGGTGGAAAGAGGGAGGTGTGGGGTTGCATAGATCACCTACTAACTAACAAAATGATTCAGGAAAAAACAACAAAGAATCGCAGAAACATGACTATCGTGTGGCTGGACTATCAAAAAGCATTTGATAGTGTACCTCATGGGTGGATTATTAAGGCTTTACAGTTAGCTAAAGTCCCACAACCATTGGTAGCTGCTGTTGAACGCCTGACCAAGAACTGGTACACCAATTTGATCCTTAGAGGTGAGAAGGAGCAGGTTAAGACTGATAAGATACATTATCAGAAGGGCATCTTTCAGGGTCATAGCTTGTCAGTGCTACTCTTCGTTCTCTCACTGAATCCACTATCTTACCTACTCAGGAAACAAGGTGGACAAAGAAGTGGGCCCAGAAGTATCTCCCATCTTTTCTTTGTTGATGACCTGAAGTTGTATGGGCCAAATATCAATGACATCAAGAAACAATTGGACCTCATTACACAATTTTCAACCGACATCAAAATGAAATTTGGTGAGTCCAAGTGTGCATATTTGGCAGTAAAACGTGGAAGAGCTGTGCCCTCCTCTAGAAATCTAGAGATGAACGGCCTGACAATACAACCTCTGCAGTCAGGTGACAACTACAGATATCTTGGACAGGATGAGAATGTCAGATATGATGGACCCATAAATAAGGAGAGAACCAACATTTGGCCTACTGAACTGGTCATTGCAAGAACTAAGTGAGATGGATGTTAGAACTCGAAAACTTCTCAGTCTTACTGGCAACTTTAACATCAATGGTGATGTGGATAGGCTATACTTCTCACGCAAGGAAGGTGGCCGGGGTCTAAAATCAATATTAGCAACATATGAGACCCGGATAGTAACACTGAAGCAACACCTTCAACAGAGGAAAAAGGTTGGCAACCATCTTGCCCAGGTTTATGACCATGAAAAAAGAAATATCATTAGAATAGCGACTGATCTGGAGGAGAGATATGGAATAAAGCCTGATATAAATCTCTCACCCAGAGAAATCGGAAGATCCTATTCAATGTTCAAACAAGATAAAAAAATTGACCAATTTACAGAAAAAGTTGTGCATGGATACTTGAGGCGTAAAACACAGACCATAGAGGGGATAAACCACTCAAAAAGCCTGGCATGGAGTTCCGACAAGTTTATGACATCACACCTTGAGGGATATCTCTATGCAATACAGGAACAAGAACTCCCTACCAAATATCTGCTGCACAAAAGAGGAGGGCCAGCAGCTGACAATAAATGTAGGCTATGTAAAACAAAGATCGAGGATGTAAGCCACATTGTTGCCAGCTGCGAAAGAATGTCATCTCGCTACTACCTCCCATGAGACACGATGGGATAGCTAGAACCATCTGGAACGCACTTCGGAAAACAAAATTAACAACAAACGAGGAAGAATATATTGAGACAGATGGCACTAAGGAATACTGGTGGAACCTGAAAATAAAAACTGCCACCAAATTAAAGCACAACCGGCCTGATATTGTAGTTTGGGACCACACATTGAAAACGTGTTCTGTTGTGGAGATCAGCTGCCCACTTGATGTAAACGTTGTCAGAAAAATACAGGAGAAGGAGGACATCTACGGACCATTGATGAGGAGTTTACAAATCCAGTATCGAAGATACACCTTTAGCTTCATACCCATCATTATTGGTGCTACGGGATATATACCAACCCGCTTGGACCAAAGTATGACTGAACTTGGATTTGCGGACAAAAAGCGCAGCTCCCTAATTCATAGTCTACAAATGGCTGCGATAGCTGGCACCTTCAAAATTTGCAAAACATTCTTGCGATTCAAGGGATGACAATTTCTTTTCTTTTACAACCTTGCCACCAGGAAGGTGGCCGGTCAAAAAAAATATACTCGAAATTAAGAGAAAGAGAAAACATACATACATACATACATACATACATACATACATACATACATACATACATACATACATACATACATACATACATACATACATACATACATACATACATATTCAGTCAAAGCGATCAGTCGCATATTTTGGTGTGGGAGACTATTTATTAAATTTAAGATGAACACTATCTCCGACAGTAAAGCCACAATTACAGTCATGTTGAATAACTGATTATTCTCCTAACCATATCTACTGAAGACACCTTTTATTCGAATTCGTAGAGATATCCGTCTAAATACATAATTCATTTTACAAGGATTTGCTACAAACAGCATGGCTGAACACAACATCAACACAAAAATTAAGGAAGTATCGAAGACAAATAACAAAGAAGGTAATTAAACTTTATTCAAGCCGCCCACAACAAACATGTTATCAACAACACGTGCTACAGGTTGCCATGCTACTAGACTTCCTAGCGGCCAGTAAGAACTATGCCTGTAAGAAACTTGATACCACGTGTACCATCTAAGACTACCTCGAATGCTGGGGAAAACACTATCGATAATAATAATAATCGAAGAAATAATAATAATCGAATAAATGTGACACCACGTATACCATCCGAGTCTACCTCAACTGTTGTGGAAAATACTATCGATAATGATAATCAAAAGTATAAACAATTGAAATTTTCCCTCACCGATATCTTCCAGAGAGAAATTAATTCATGAATAAATATCTCTCTTGCTGAACGTATTAAAACGACAATGTTTAATAAAAAGTGATAGGAAAACTCCAAGATAAGAAAATACCAGGAAGAGACATGATTGTCGACTACTGGTACAAAAAACTGATACTCTGTCCGAGGTATCTTACTGACTTCTACCAACAAATTCTTAAGGGAGATACACTTATACCAGAATGGTTGACATTAGCACAACCATTACTGGTTCCCAGGAACAAAGACACCCACGTGGCAAAAAAATACAAACCCATTGCATGCTAGAACCTGATGTATAAGATGTATACAACCGCCTGAACCTATTCTTCCAAGATCACTGTTAAAATAATAACATCATCACAGATGAACAAGTAGCTGGAAAGAAAGAGTTTTGGGTTGATGCTGAACAACTCCTAATCAACAAAACTGCGATGTCGGAAGTACGACAACTTAGGGGGAATATGGCTACAGTCTGGCTGGACTACAAGAAAGCTTTCGATTCTGTTCCCCACTCTTGGATGATAGAGGCCCTCCAACTTGCTAAAGTCCCAGACATTATTGTCAGAGCCATAGAGAGGCTGTCTTCTTCTTGGGCTACTATCCTAAGGTTAAAGACAGAGAGGGAGGACTCTATTTTCACTGATAAAATAAAATATTACAGGGGTATATTTCAGGGGGACAGTTTCTTTGTGATATTATTCATCTTGTCATTAAACCCCTTCCCTTCTGCTCAAGAAATGTGAGGGATACATGATTGGCTCACGGGAGGACAGAAATACGAACCTAACCCATAATTTCTTTGTGGACGATCTGAAACTCTATGCCAAGAACATGGATGGGATGAAGAAAAATCTTGACCTGGTTAAAACGTTCTCAAAGGATATAGGAATGGAGTTTGGCCAAGATAAATGCTCATACATGACTGTAAAGCGGGGAAAAACAACAACCTAATCTAGCAACATTGTCATCAATGGCCTAACTGTTTCACCGATATCTGATGAAGACGGCTACAGATACCTGGGGATAGATGAGAACATATCCTATAATGGTATCTGTAATAAAGAACGCGTAACCAGGGAATACTACATCCGATTAAGAAAGATCTGGTCATCGGAACTCTCTACGCAAAACAAAACAATGGCTCACAATGTGTTTGCTGTGCCTGTCCTAACACCAACGTTTGGAATACTCAATTGGACGATAGACGAAATCCGAGCAGTTGATGTTGGAACTCGAAAAATACTAAACAACACCGAAAACTTCCACATCAACAGTGACATAGACTGCCTTTACTTGAAACGTAAGCAGGGAACAGTAGCCTAACATCAGTCAAGACAACATTTGAATGTCGGATCATATCTCTCCGACAACATCTAAGAACCTCGAAGCGTAGGAGCCGGTTTCTCGAGCAAGTCTCTCTGCATGAAACAGATAAGATCATGAGAGTTGGGAAAGAACGCCTCGATAGATATTCCCTGTGTGATAATCAAAAACTCACACCAGGGATGTCGCTCAGCAGTATCGCAGTGAATCCATGGATGAAAAACTGCATACTTATCAGCAAAAAATCATGCATGGATATGTTGCCAGGAAGCTCCAGAGTGAAAGTAATATAGATAAGGAAAGTAGTCTATCTTGGACCAACAACCGCTATATTGGCTCCCACTTTGAAGGATACGCTTTTGCAATCCAAGAACAGGAGATTAGCACGAAATACCTGATTCACAAAAGAGATAGGGATGCAGGCAAAACGCCTTGATGTGATAACAAGTGCAGACTCTGCAGAACTAACATCGAGGATATCACCCATGTCATCAGCAGCTGTCCAAATATGTCATCGCGGTACTATCTACCTATTAGGCATGATGTAGTGGCCAAAACACTGTACAATAATAAACACGTTAAAAGCTACAAACATGTGGAAGACTTACATGTACATAATATGAAAGAGTACTGGTGGAATGTTCCAGTAAAAACCCCAATAAAATGCAGGCATAACAGACCAGATATTATGATATGGGACAGGGAGAAGAAAACATGCACAGTAGTGGAAATTAGCTGCCCAGCAGATGCCAATATAAAATGAAAGATTAGTGAAAAGGAGAATATTTATGCAGAACTAATGAGAAATCTGCAGATACTCCACACTGATTACACCTTCAGATATATGCATGTGATTATTGGGGCACTGGGGTATGTTAGTAACTGCTTCAATACAAATCTTGAGAAGCTAGGCTTCACAGGAACAAAAAGAACACAAATAGTTAGGAAACTACAAGTACAGTCCATTAATGGAACAGTAAAAATATGTAAAGCATTCCAAAAATGTTGCATCTAATAACTTCATATACACATGTACAGATGCAAAGCATATACACATGCACACATACAACTCAAAACATCCACATCCACACATACAATAACATCTATATCTACACATGCATACATACATACATATCTACCTAGTTGATGTTGTGTAAATTCCAATGAGAGTATTGTGTCTATGTTATAAATCGACTCTCTCTCTATTGGTAAAACTTTGAGAAATTATAAAACGAGAAGAACATACTTACATACACACATACATACATACATACATATATATATACATACATGCATACATACATAGATACATACATACCTACATATATACATGCATACATACATACATGCATACATACATACATGCATTCATACATAAATACACACATGTATACATACATATATACATACATACACACACATATATGTATATATAATATATAACATGCATGTGTACATACATATATACATACATATATACATACATATATATATACATTCATACATACATACATACACACATATATGGTGGCTGCCAACTCGTTTTCGAGTACGGCCACTACTTTATATCCATGTAGGAGAACCCCTACTGATGCGCTGAACAAGTGTGACTTTTTAGTCCAGCCAGCGACTTGAAAACTCTGGCACAAACACTACACTTGTGACAATTATTGACACATAGTGCTTGGCCCTTGGTACCATGTGATGACAAGTTCAGAGAGATCTCCAGATATAAAGCAATACCTGTGCCGTGAAGCTTTTATAGTGAGCAAAGGCACTGCACAAAGCCAGTCCCACTCTCTTAACCAAGATGATATTTACCAAAAAGAAGAACAAGTCAACATCATTGGATACCATCAGGGTTGCAGGTGTTATATCAGAGTTTTCCTTCTCCTAGAATTCTGCCTTGACAAAGGCTAAGGGATCATCTCTCCCGCTGATTTTGGGTGACCATTGACTCTTAAGAGTTCCTTTGCCCTTTGACAGGTTTTGTTTTTAGTCCTGCAGGATGTCCAAAGTCACCCTCCTCACCAAGAAACCTTGGTGGGGTTGCCAGTTTAGTCGCCAACGACCCGACCATGAGACATACATGTATACATACATATATACATACATAGAAAGATGGTGTTGAAATGAGTGGCCTCGCGGGTAGAGAAATATTTACTTTTTCGTGTAATTAATATTATTTCCTTAATCTCACCAATAAAATCATGTCTGGTAAAATAAAGAATATAATCTGGTTACATTCTTCGATTAAATTGAAAGAAGCTCCCGTTTATAGAAGACCACAGTTTTATATTTATCAAGCAGTTAAAATTAACGTGACAAATAATTTGAGAATCAGTATTATTATATTGGCTATTGCAAGATTGGAAACTGGGAGCAACTATCACCTTAGCTGGGTGGGACAGGTCGCACGACACCCAAGTGAGAGACATGCTAATTAGGTCCGGTATTGTTACACCCCACCATACACATATATGGAAAATTCCGAAGAGGACGTCCGAAGATGAACTCGCGTCAGACAATCGAAAGAAACCTGAAACCCGTTAATAAAAGTTGGAACGATATACCACTGGATATCGATCTGAACCCTTATATACATATATATATATATATGTATGTGTGTGCGTGTGTGTGTGTGTGTGTGTGTGTGTGTGTGTGTGTGTGTGTGTGTGTGTGTGTGTGTGTGTGTGTGTGTGTGTGTGTGTGTGCACTATAGTTTGGTATCTTGGTATTTCATTAAACAATGCTAATCAGTTCCTATATTGGTATTCTCCATGGAAAGAGGTGAAGTGGACGTCCCAAGATGAACTGGAGGCACACGATCAACAGGGACTTGACACTCGTCAACATAAGTTTGGAGCGATGTCTTGATAGATGTAACTGACCGCGGTGGTCACTGGAGCACTTTGGCTGTCACATGTGTCTCAAGACACAGCAGCTTCTTTGTTTAAGTCTAAGTCTCAGTACAACTACTTCCAAGCCAGACAGCTATGTACTAAAAATAACAATCAACAACAAAAAAGACAAATGTTTATACTTAGAGAAAAATTGATGCCCAATAAACTTTGCACATTCTGTTTTTAACATATTTGAAATTTTAAAATTAGCTCATCGACCCCCAAGACTACCATGGCCCTCTCCAGCGGTAACTGGACACCAAGTTGATCTAGAAGAATTGTAATGAATCAAGACGTTCTCCGATTCTAGAAAAATGCGAGGCAACATGAAGAATATGAAGTGCTACTAGGATATAACATATCGTTCTTCCTTATATTTCAATGTGAAACAATTGCGCCATTTGCCTATGTTATATGAGAAGAGACGTTATTTCACTTTGCAGAATCAGTCAAAATTATGTACGGTAAATAGGAATATCAACTTCCCTGTATATTGAGAAGGTTTCTAAAAATATGAACCACAACCATAACAAAAACGATGAAATTAACAGAGAGATTTACAGGAATGTATAAAGGAACAAATTGAAATAGGTGAAGGTGATAAACTCAAAACACGGCTGAAGGCAATATTTATTAAGAACTTCATTGTTTACATAATTATGACGCTAGCTAAAAAATATCAATTATGACGCAAGTCGATAGAAAACATAGTGTCCTAATGTTTGCCAAAAATTGAAGATCCAAAACATTGAAGACTCCAACTTTTGGACCATTGCAGAGTTACTGACTAACAGATGTGTGTAACCATGATCACAATGATACCATGATCTACCCTTAAAAACAAATAATGTTTGTCCTATCAGTGACCCTTTTATCAGTATGTATATATGGACCCATAACTTCTGAGGGAGTCGTAGGAGCGCCATATTCAAATGTGGGGTTTCTAGAGCATTTTTAAAAACCCGGCAGAACCCATCTCCTTTCCAGATCTGAATGCAGCAGACTTGTTCCTGTTAAGGAGAGAGATAGTGAGAGGTGGGGGGTGAGGAAATGATATAGAGAAAGAATCGATCCCAGTACTTTACTGGTACTTTTTTTTTACCTTAAATGGATGAAAGGTAATTTGAACTCAGAGAGCAGAGAGCTGGAACGAAGACCACCTTTGTATCAGTAGAGCCGTGGAAATGTAAACGCTACGTATTAGGATCTACAAAGGTAAAAGTAATTCTGTCGATGAATTTAATCTTTATTCAAGTAAGTTTCTTGACAATTAGAGGTAGTTAGAGTTTTATCACAGCATGATGATGGGGCATATCATGTTAGATAGTCAATCAGAGAAAGATCGAAGAGCGTTGACCAACCGAAGAATATCGATATCAATAGGCAGGCAGTTTCTCTCCAGTAATAAATTATGTTGGAATTGACATCAATATTGCATCCGTTGGTGCTGAGTAAAGCTATAGTGACAAACGTATACTCCACCATACTTGCAAAAGTCAAAGATGACCATATATTCCATAATTCTTTGGCTGTAAGAGTTTTAGTGCCAACATTTTGATATTAGATTCAGTACTTAATCGAACTACGGTGATATTAACCACCCCTGTCAAGTTCCACATTAACAGAAACATTGACAGTACATGCATTAGACAGAGAGATGAGACAGGAACAATGAACTGCCCAAACATCGTTTAAGTGTCTCTTAAGTAGTGAAAGGGAAAACTAGTCCATTAGATAGATGTTTACTCAGCAGTGAAAACAGTAATATCTTGAGAGTAACTGAAGAACTCTTGAACAAATACTCAGAGTATAGGACTAGCTGGACTAATCTACATAAACAGAAAATTGATGGAGAAACAACCAACATACCAGCAGGAAATGACACATGGGTATATACCCCGCAAGTTAGAGGATACTAACAGTGTAAACAGGAAGTGTAGCCTGTCATGGAACTATGATAGATACATCACATAGAACCTGGAAAGCTATACCATCGCTGTTCTGAAACAGGAAATATAACTGTTAAATACCTAACCAATAAGAGCTATAATGGTGGTAAGATACAAAATATCGGCTGTGTCATAGAAATATGGACGTTATCATCCATATAACCAGCAGCTACACAAAAACACGTCTGTCAGATATTATCTTCTCACAAGACATGGTTATTGCCGAAAATATATATAATGCTACCCAGAATGCCGTACCAAAAACAGAATATATTCAAAATTCAAAAAATTAGGAATACTGATAGAACCATCCAATAAAAATACCTACCAGGTACAAACTCAACAAATCTGATGTAGTTCAATGAAAAGAAAAGAATTGGAGTCGGGCGTTAGATCGGACCAAGGAAACAATGTTTCCATTAGTCTTTGCATTATTAATGGAATCTGACAGTCACAATTATTGGGATTTGAACTCACAACATAAAGAAACGGATCAGATAATGTAAAGCATCCTGTCCTTCCGCCCGTCACTGAAACGCTGATTTGTTACATCGATCCCGAAAGTAGGAAAGACAAATTTGACCTTGGTGGGATTTGAACTCTGAAAGCAGTGAGCCAGAACAAATCCAGACGCTCTAAACAACTTTGTTTAAACAACACCACCAATTCGTTCGCTGGGAGAGGAAACAAGGGTCGTGCACTGTTGTAGAGAACTTAACATATATCTAGTATATCTATCTATCTATCTATATGTGTGTATCCCTTCCCCCACTCTCAAGCGTGAAACTAATATTAACATGTGTACTGCCTCTTCGCTTCCACGTTGTTGTTTTTTTGGGGTTTTCTCTTTACTCTCTCAACTTTAATATATATATATATATATATATATATATATATATATATATATATTATTTCTGAAGACGGCGTATATATGTGTTGGTATGTATATTTAATCTTGATAATTTGTATAATTTTGTATAATTTTGTACATAGATCTGTTGAATATGCATACCAATTCTAACACATATATATCCTAGAAACGATCGTTAAATAATGAACTTTTTTTGTTTAATATAAGGAATTGTTTGTTCATTATTTGTTTAATATTTTATATATATATATATATATATATATATATATATATATATATATATATATATATATATATATATATATGAGAGTATTGAAGTTTGCTTGAAGCATTGTGGAATAATAAATATATATCTTTAAGTCGTTTGGAAGCCTCGACAATGCAAATGGGTAAATCTCCGGGTAACAAGATCCGGTGGTGGAGAGAGAGATGTAAGTGGGTTTACGTTGAGATGCGTGGTGTGTAAAGATGTGTAAATGTGTAGAAGAAAGAAGGGAAGAGTATAAAGGATAAAATAAAAATAACAACACAAGAGAGTTACTTTGGGAGAGATTTAATAGTCCCTATATATTTCGGATTCACATCCATCAACTGGTGGTTTTTTTCCGGGGTAAAGGACGTCTGTAGGACAGGTGCGAAACGCGTCCTCCGCTGTTTGTTGTTTTGAATATCTGATATTCAAAACAACAAACAGCGGAGGACGCTTTCGCACCTGTCCGACAGACAACCTTTACCCCGGAGTAATTTAGTAAATTCCTATTTTAGTGTAATCTTATTAACTGCATTTTCCCTTCTCGGGCCTCTCCACGTGAGCATATTTCACCCCAGTTGATGGATGTGAATCCGAAATATATAGGGACTATTAAATCTCTCCCAAGGTAACTCTCTCTTGTGTTGTTATTTTTATTTCATCCTTTATACTCTTCCCTTCTTTCTTCTACACATTTACACATCTTTACACACCACGCATCTCAACGTAAACCCACTTACATCTCTCTCTCCACCACCGGATCTTGTTACCCGGAGATTTACCCATTTGCATTGTCGAGGCTTCCAAACGACTTAAAGATATATATATATATATATATATATATATATAGGAAAATGTTCAAGACCCCGACGGCAGAGCTCAAGCCGCCATTTCGACAGCTATTTCTGGAGTCCAGAAATAGCCGTCGCAACGGCTTGAGCTCCGCCGTCGGGGTTTTGAACATTTTTCTATTACCCAATCTACTACCCTAAGTATTGAGTACTCTGGTGTGTTATTGTTTCCACTCTCAGATTCCTCCAGAATTCTTTTTTCGCCTGCTTTCTATCTAGCCTAATTTCATCCACACTCCTTAGAATTTGCTGTAAAGAATTCACTTTCAACGCTTGACCGCTCCACCCACTCTCTCATTGTTCTACAGGCAAGTTCAGCCTGCCTCACCTCCCACAACCGCCATGAAAGATTTAATTGTGTTTACAAGAAATGTTGACCAATCCTTTTGACAACTACAATCTTCCCATATATGGAATTTCCCCTTGAAAAGTTCGGCTATTTATTACCACGCTAAAATCTAATTTAGTCCAGAAATTGCCGTCGAAACGCCGGTGAAACCATTGTAACACACAATAAATTGAGTTCAGATGCATCACTGATTTTTCGTTTTATATTATATCATACTCTGCTCTGTAAGAGCATAGAGTGCTCAACCGGCATACAGCCTATGGAAGCATTTTAGCTACCATTCGACACACACACACACACACACACACATATATATATATATATATATATATATATATATATATATATATATATATATATACAATTAAGTTAAAGTGTACATCTACATATGTATACGGAAGTATTAGTATGCATATAAATACACACATGTATACATATGTAGATGTACTGAGTTTTTCACTAGACACTTTACAGTGAGTGTCAACTAGTCTGTACGTAACCACACAGACGGACCGGGTTTTAGAGTCATACGAGTTTTCAAGGAAACACATTTCCTCTATTCTCCAGAGGGCCAGACAGGAATATTGGACTAGTTTCGATGTTATTACATCTCATCAGCAATATTTACCCATCTTCCGGCTTCTCTGGAGAATTGTAAAAGCACATATCGTTATATGCTTTTTCTATGAAAATTAGTAGTGGGTAGACCAATTTGCATAGAACGTGAGTCATTGTACGCACCGGTTCAGCGGAAACGATAAAAACAAATAACGAAACGAAATTAAATTTCGTTTCGCTTCTAACTCACTTTTGTATGACTGACGCTTAAACAATTAAGTTAAAGTGTACATCTACATATGTATACGGAAGTATTAGTATGCATATAAATACACACGTATACATATGTACATGTACTGAGTTTTTCACTAGACACTTTACAGTGAGTGTCAGCTAGTCTGTACGTAACCACACAGACGGACCGGGTTTTAGAGTCATACGAGTTTTCAAGGAAACACATTTCCTCTATTCTCCAGAAGGCCAGACAGGAATATTGGACTAGTTTCGATGTTATTACATCTCATCAGCAATATTTACCCATCTTCCGGCTTCTCTGGAGAATTGTAAAAGCACATATCGTTATATGCTTTTTCTATGAAAATTAGTAGTGGGTAGACCAATTTGCATAGAACGTGAGTCATTGTACGCACCGGTTCAGCGGAAACGATAAAAACAAATAACGAAACGAAATTAAATTTCGTTTCGCTTCTAACTCACTTTTGTATGACTGACGCTTAAACAATTAAGTTAAAGTGTACATCTACATATGTATACGGAAGTATTAGTATGCATATAAATACACACGTATACATATGTACATGTACTGAGTTTTTCACTAGACACTTTACAGTGAGTGTCAGTTAGTCTGTACGTAACCACACAGACGGACCGGGTTTTAGAGTCATACGAGTTTTCAAGGAAACACATTTCCTCTATTCTCCAGAGGGCCAGACAGGAATAGAAAAAGCATATAACGATATGTGCTTTTACAATTCTCCAGAGAAGCCAGAAGATGGGTAAATATTGCTGATGAGATGTAATAACATCGAAACTAGTCCAATATTCCTGTCTGGCCCTCTGGAGAATAGAGGAAATGTGTTTCCTTGAAAACTCGTATGACTCTAAAACCCGGTCCGTCTGTGTGGTTACGTACAGACTAGCTGACACTCCCTGTAAAGTGTCTAGTGAAAAACTCAGTACATGTACATATGTATACATGTGTGTATTTATATGCATACTAATACTTCCGTATACATATGTAGATGTACACTTTAACTTAATTGTTTAAGCGTCAGTCATACAAAAGTGAGTTAGAAGCGAAACGAAATTTAATTTCGTTTCGTTATTTGTTTTATATATATATATATATATATATATATATATATATATATATATATATATATATATATATATATATATATATATATATATATATATATATATAATATATATATACACAATTCGTTTTTGAATTTGTTTTGCGTGATTTCTTATCTGAAAATGTGTGTTGAAAACAGATATTGTTATACTTGTTATACTTTGGGATGGTGATGTTGCCAATAAAGACACACGCACCTGTGATTTTCACTTCAATTTATCATAAATTCCGCGTTTGGTTTTTTAGTTCGATAACCAGAAGATTGTTTATATATTGTCAAAGCTCTTTCATCACACATTCTGTGACCTTCTCAGTGACTAGATTTTGACAATATATGAACAACCATCCGGCTATCGAACCAACCAACCAGAAATTTATAATAAATTGAAGTGTGAACCAACATGTGCATGTGTATTTATTGGCAATATGACCCTCCAAAAGTATAACAATATATATATATAATATATATATACATATAAGCAGAGATATATATATATATATACATAAAGAGAGAGAGAGTGCGAGAGATAGAGAGGAGAGAGAGAGGGGAGAGAGAGAGAGAGAGAGAGAGAGAGATAGAGTGAGAGAGAGGGAGAGAGTGAGAGAGAGAGAGAGAGAGAGAGAGAGAGAGAGAGAGAGAGAGAGAGAGAGAGAGAGAGAGAGAGAGAGAGAGAGAGAATATTATTATTTATGTTCATATACGGAAAGAAAGCACTACCTAAGGTTTCAAGGCCCAACATTGACCATATTGCCAGAATATAAGTGGGATCAAAATTCGTGACCTAATCTTCTGGCACTTAGACATGTTTAAAAATACCGTTAAAAGTATAGCACATTAA
Organism: Eledone cirrhosa; assembly: GCA_964016885.1. NCBI lineage: Eukaryota > Metazoa > Mollusca > Cephalopoda > Octopoda > Eledonidae > Eledone > Eledone cirrhosa. Next base: position 24,580,984 of record OZ024744.1, read on the forward strand.
ACGCTTGCTTACGAAAAACGTATTATAATAAAAGGGTATAACTGAAATTTGAAATGGCGAAAAAGGTTTATTCGAGTTTGTATTCGTGCATTATAGATGATGTATGGTATTTTGTGGTGTAATGTAATATAGAGATGGTAATATTTATTAAGGTGTGAAGTAGAGTAGTGTAGAAGGTATTCTGTATTATATAAGTATGGGAAAAGAAAAAAATATTAGGAAAGTTTATAAATAAAAATAAGGTTCTTGAAAATCAGTTGAATTTGTTGAGTATTCCCACTTAGCAAGGAGTAGGCTTTTGTGATACATACATACACTAATACATGGTGGCTGCCAACTCATCTTCGAGTACGGCCACTACTTTATATCCACGTAGAACCCCTACCGATGCGCTGAACGAGTGTGCATTTTTACTCCAGCCAGCGACTTGAAAACTCTGGTACAAACACTACAGTTGTGACAATGATTGACACATAGTGCTGGGCCCATGGTACCATGTGACGACAAGTGCAGAGAGATCTCCAGATATAAAGCAATGCCTGTGCCGTGAAGCTTTTATAGTGAGCAAAGGCACTGCACAAAGCCAGTCCCACTCTCTTAACCAAGATTATATTTACCAAAAAGAAGAACAAGTCAACATCATTGGTTACCATCAGGGTTGCAGGTGTTATATCAGAGTTTTCCTTCTCCTAGAATTCTGCCTTGACAAAGGCTAAGGGGTCATCTCTCCCGGTGATTTTTGATGGCCATTGACTCTTAAGAGCTCCTTTGCCCTTTGACAGGTTTTGTTTTTAGTCCTGCAGGATGTCCAAAATCATCCTCGTCACCAAGAAACCTTGGTGGGGTTGCCAGTTTAGTCGCCAACGACCCGACCATGAGACAGGTTGTACTGGGATATATGTATATATATACATACATATATATATATATACATACATATATATATACACACACATATATATATATATACATACATAATTATACATACATATATATATATATACATGCATATAAATACATACATATAAATACATACATATATATATATATGGTGGCTGCGAACTCATCTTCGAGTACGGCCACTACTTTATATCCACGTAAAACCCCTATCGATGCGCTGGACGAGTGTGATGTTTTAGTCCAGCTAGCGACTTGAAAACTCTGGTACAAACACTACACTTGTGACTATTATTGACACATAGTGCTGGGCCCATGGATTTTGGATGGCCATTGACTCTTAAGAGCTTCTTTGCCCTTTGACAGGTTTTGTTTTTAGTCCTGCAGGATGTCCAAAGTCACCCTCCTCACCAAGAAACCTTGGTAGGTTTGCCAGTTTAGTCGCCAATGACCCGACCATGGGACAGGTACTGGGATACATGTTACCAGTAGCACCAACTGGTGACCTGACATACATATATATATATATATATATACATACATATGACATATATATATATATATATATATATATATATACATATATATATACATACATATACATACATACATATATATCCTATACATATATACATACATATATATCCTATAAATATATACATTTATATATATATTTATATATGTATACATACATACATACATACATACATGTATACATATATGATAGCTGCAAATTCACACTAAGAGTATTGCAATCGCTTGTTTAGATTCAGATGTGTGACGCTCGAATATGGCTTTTCAAGCCTGCTAGAGACTTGCACACCTTCTCACATTGACGACAACTATGGATTTCCCTGGCCTCGGGCCTTGCATCAGGTTGCCCGTGAACCCACACAATACCGTAGAGATCATAGTTTACTGGTTGTCTTTGAACATGGCTGCGACTGTGGCTCCTGAGACCAGATTTGCTCAGGCAAGTTTTTCCACACTCAGGGCACTTCAATTCAATGGAGACACCGATCGTTCGAGAGATACACCAGAGCATTGCTAACTCACATCTCGTTTGATCTTCTAGTACTCTATGCGTCTGTCCTCAAAATGAAGGACCCCATCATTCACCATTCCACGCCAAGTTTCTCTTTCAAGAGCTTCTATCTCCCAGTCAGCCATCATCAAACCAGTGTTTTCAATGAGTCATTTACACAATCCTTGAGTCGGAGCCTTAGCTTGTGAGGTGGTCTCTTACCCTCACAAAGCTGGCCATACAAGAGTTGTTTTGAGATTCGATCATCCCCCATTCTGTAGAGGTTACCGGTCCATTGCAAACGACTTTGGTGGATGATGCTTTCAACTTCTGACACTCACTTCTCTCAAGGACCTCAACATCACTCACATGCACCTGCCACTTGATACTGAGCATCTTTCTGGGACAATTCTGGGGAAATCGTTTCAGTCTGTTGATATGCAGTTTGAAGTAAACCCATCCCTCACACGCATACAACAATGCTGACAATGAACATGCGGTATAATACGCAGACCAACTTCTGCATCCAGAGATCAGGTCACATTCAGGGTACTCTCCAAATACACAAATCTGCCATCAACCTTCAGCTTTTGACCGTATAAATATATGGAGGGTTCATTGAAAACTATATCCGGAGCAGGTTGGTACATGACAACAGTCTTCTTCAGACTGATTGTCAGTCCTAAAGCACTGCACGCATTGGAAAAAGAATCCACAAGGTGTTGCATATCACTCTGGGAGTGTGCAAAGAGATCACAATCATCTACATATAAAAATTATCTGATGAAGGTACTCAGTACCTTAGTGTTGGCAGTGAGACGCCTGAGGTTGCGGTTGAACAGATTGCCGGAAGTATATCTGGGATATATACCGTGTTGACAATCTTTGAAGGCCATGAAGGACACCATTGCGAAATACAAGGCAAACAAATTTGGTGCAGGTATATCACCTTGTTTGACACCATTTTCGACAAAGATTGGCTCAGACAGTTTACCTCCGATGTTTACTCATGCCTGCATGGGTGGAGAGCTTGGAAGAGCTTGTGTATGTTCATAAACTTTTCAGGACAGCCAAATCTCTCCAAAAATAACCCACAAAGTCTTCCGATTTTCGGTGTCCAATGCTTTGGTCAGATCATCAAAAACTTGGTATAAGTCCATGCGCTGTACAACGCATTTTTCCTGAAGTTGTTTGACCAAGAAGATCATGTCAACATTCCTAAAGCCACATTGGGACTCAGGAAGTACCTCAACAATGTGATCTATCAATCTGTCCAATGATAAGAACTAGCTTTCTACATACAAACGGTTACAAAAGTTACATACCTATTTTTATATAGTGGAACCCTCATAAAAATGAGCCGATCAGAGAAGCCACGGGGACACTCTTCTAGTCTGACAGCAGTCGCATTTGTAACAGCAAATGTCAATCCAGCCTCTCTCTGGCATACTTCTGACTTCCCACTCCAATAAAAAGTATATCCGCAAGAGTGTTCCTGAAAAAGGCACTGTTCAACAAACATCGTGTCAGACAAGGCTACAACATCCATGTTATAAAGTTGAAGCTCTTTCACCACAATTGCGGACCTACTTTCAAAATGATATTGTATAAGTTCAAGTTTAACCAAGTTCGTATATTGCAGTAATCAATATAAAAAAGGTTTAGTTTTGGTTTGGGTTTTGGTTTTCTCATAGTAGCCGGAAGATGGCCGGGCCCAGACTGCAGTGACCTGGTACATTTGTTGAACCAGACCCTTTCCTTCTTGTTCCAGAGCCCTTATTGTCATTGACTAATACATCATTATTTGAGTTCATCGATTTTAAGTGATCTGCTTTTTTCGCCTACAGTCAACCATGCTCATGCAACACACGTGAAAAATCTTAATATCACGTGATACCTGTGCTTGAAGATATTATTTTTAGAGAAATTCGTTCTTGTACTGGATCAATACCACTCTCTGAAAAACAATGAGAAGAATGGGTCAATATCATTGGCTTTCGTTGAGTCACAGGTTTTACATCAGTTTTCTTTCTCCTAGAATGATGTCCTAACAAGAACTAGGGATCTCTAAGTCTCGGTGAGATAATCACACGTTCGAGCACCGAACCAAGTATTTCCATGTACCAGTGCACACACACACACACACACACATATTATATATATTTATATATATATATATATATATATAATATATATATATATATATATATATATATATATATATATATATATATATATATATATATATATATATATATGTATAATGGAAAACGAAAAATCAGTGATGCATTGGAACCCAATTTATTGTGTGTTACTATTGTTTCCCCGGCGAACTGGAGAGGCATTTCCCGGATAGAGGGCAGTCAGCCCGATTCCTACAATTTCAGTTAGTACTAGCTACAGGGTTGCACATGTTCCTACGGCTAGGTAATTTAGCTAAATTTGAAGCAGTGATGTTATGTGCAAGGTTAGGAGTCGTAGAGTAAGAAATGTTAATGGTATTTCTATTAAAAAGTTATATTATATTTATGTGCTGAGGGGAAATGCTTCTTAATAAGGGAGTCAAAGATCTTAGCTAATGGTGTGGCCACCTCCATATTATATGGTGGGTTATACCATATAATGCGTCGGGATATATTTTTCCTAGGTGTTTCTCATACTTAGTATATGCTACCTTATCAACAAATCTGCTCCGAGCAAGAGCTTCATTGTAATATATGGAATGGTCGATGAACATATGCTCGTTTGTAGATAGACGGGAAAGCCACAAAGAAATTAAGCATATTTTTCGGCTTTCTATACGGGTAGTGCAAGCCATTCGACAAATTGAGGGTAACGTCGAGGTAATTAACGACCGATAGGTTAGCCTCAACCTGTATGGAGAGGTTGAATCCTTAAATAAGGTTGTGAGTTCTTTTCTGAATCTGTCGCAAGCGCGTGGACCGCACTTTGTCATGGTCAAATGCCCGTCATCGCGGTACAAACCACCGCCCACGTTGGGGAATTCTTCCTTGATAGAGAAAAAAAGGAAAAGGCCGATAACATCTGTAACCTCCGCCGAAACGCTGGCGCCCATACTCACGTCGAATGGGGTACTATTAGATGTTTTTATCCAAATAGAGTCGTCGAACTTAATCACCGGCTTATGGGCATTGAGGATGACATCAACTTTGAAGTCCTTAACCACCGTGAACGTTTTAGCGAAATTGATAGCTATAGGAAGAAGTGGTAAAGTGATATAGGAGTAGTAGTTATTGATGTCGAATTGGATAAAACGGCAATGTTCCTTGTTGCATATGCCATTGAACCAATCAATCACCGCCAAAGAATTGTTCCACAGTGCAAGAAGAGCCAAACTTCTAATTTCAGGTATAATTCTATCATTAATCCTTTTACTAAGTCTACCTAAATCGGACTTCGTAGGGTTAATAAACCGAATGGAGGGGCTGTTGGCGAAATTGGGTTTGTGATCCTTCAGGGTAAAGTGGCAGAGAACAAGGGTCCAGAGGTTCAGTCCGGTCCAGAATGGTGAGATCAGAGGTGATTTTAAACCCAGCATCGCTGATGTCATTAATGACAATCCGATTGGTTTTCCGGTAATCCTTAGTTACAGCATTATGTAGCAGTTTATGGTAAGTACTGCGCTCCACTTGATATAGATTGCCAGTTTTGTCGGAATGGACGTGCACGGTATTAGAATCCTTAATAGAACGAATTCTATTCTTCAGGTCCTGCTGGAAGGAATCGCTCCTATTCCGAAATTTGCTACTCCGTATGAGTTCCAATACATCATTTTTGAAGGGTAGCCATGTGGGTTACTCGGAGGGTTATTATAAGTTTTCAACCCAAATTTATCTGGTTTATTGTCCCCTTTTTCCTGGTTATCGAAATAAAAGGCACGCCAACGCAACCCTTTAATGAACGAGTTTGTTTTCTGAATCAGGAGTTTTAGGTATATCTTCCTGCTATGTACGGATATGTTCTTTGTAGAAATATTCAGGTGTTGTTTCTGCATGATGAATATAAGTCAATAGAATGCTCAACCGAGGGAGCCAAATAGTAATAATAATAAATTTGAAGACTAAAATCCAAAGAGGGCTCGATAAGGATAAATATATATCAAATATGTACCCTAGAGCAAATATTTATTAAAATAACACATTAAAGTTTAAGCAAAAAATCTCTGCTTTCACCCTTAACGGGATATTCTGAAGCTAAAAAAAATCAATCTGTGAACGCAGAAGTAAATATTTCGAATGATGCGTGTATGTATATATTTATTATTTGATTTTAATAACATCTGTCATTTTCGTTCTACTAATTTATTTAAATTATTCTTAAGTCTGAAGCCGAGAATCATTCGGTTTCCTAAATAAAATATTAGTCTACGACTTCATTTATACCATAAACGGGGTTTTGTCTTTGCGTGTAATTGTTCTGTCCGCTCCATATAATGACGTTTTATCTTCGATTTTTACCGTTCTTTGCCAAGGAACGTCTTCACGAACCAAAGTATCGTCTTCCTGTTTTCCTTCGGTTGTAACGTTTTTCGAAATATTTACTCCTGCTTTCACAGATTGATTTTTTTTAGTTTCAGAAGTGCCCGTTAAGAGTGAAAACCGCAATTCTTTGCTTAAAATTTAATCTGTTATTTTAATAAATATTTGCTCTAGGGTTTTTATATATTTGATATATATTTATCCTTATCGAGCCCTCTTTGGATTTTAGTCTTCAAATTTATTATTATTACTATATATATATATATATATATGTGTGTATATATATATATATATATATATATATATATATATATATATATATATATATATATATATATATATATATATATGCACACACACATACAGACACACATATACGCTCATACACACACACACACAAATACATACACACACAAACACAAACACAAACACACACACATATATGTGTGTGTGTGTTTGTGTGTGTATGTACATTTATCTATTGATACGCCTACATTCCTACGCACAAAAGCTCACATGGACAAACACGTGTGTGTGAGTATCTTTAGTATCTCCCAAAGCCCTTTTTTCTATCCCCTCTCCTTACACCCCTCCCCCGCTCTACCACTAAAAAAATCTCCAGACTTCTTTTAGATGCTACCAATCCCCTAATCTGTTTATACAAGACAAGAGACTTTTGCCCCCTCTAGCCGATTAAAAGGATGAACCCATTAAACTTTATATATTTAAATTTTTGAGGGCGGCGTGACAGAGTTTACGATAGGTTGAAACTGAGTTATGTAGGGTCGGAGAGAGGGTGGAAGCATGTAGACAACTAGAAAACATACACATATATATATATATATATGTATACATTTATGTATACATATACAATACATATACAAACACATCCACATATACATTCATGCACACATGCACACACACATAAACACATACATATACAAACATACATACGCATACATACACGTGCACACACACACGCATTCACACATACACATGCACACACACACATACATACATATAAATATACATACATACATACATCAGTCAACGCGATCAGTCGCATATTTTGGCGTTGGAGACTACTTATTAAATTTAAGATGAATACTATCTCCGACAATAATGCCACAACTACAGTCATGTTGAATAACTGGTTATTCTTCTAACTATCCCTTCTGAAGACACCCTTTATTCGAATTCGTAGAGATATCCGTCTAAATACATAATTCATTTTACAAGGATTTGCTACAAACAGCATGGCTGAACACAACATCAACAAAAAGATTAAGGAACTATCGAAGACAAATAACAGAGAAGGTAATCAAACTTTATTCAGTTGTAGCTACAGAAGAAACCGAAATTATAAATCGCATTTCTCTTGGAGTTGCGAACTTAATAATGATTTATATAATTGTTATAAAATGGCAAAAAACAATCCCTCCATTGGCTATATGAATAGAATGAAGCTACACTGGGACGAAATGCACCCAGAGCTAAATTATTTCACAGCGAAACAATTACGCCAACAAGCGACGCTAGTTGAACGTAAACATAAGATAAATATTATTAATTGTAAGTCCCCCACAACAAACATTGAATCAACAACACGTGCTACAGATCGCCATGCTACTAGACTTCCTAGCAGCCATGTCGAGCATCGCCTTGAAACATCTATGCCTGTAAGAAACTTGACACCACATGTACCATCTAAGTCTACCTCGAATGTTGGGGAAAACACTATCGATAATAATAATAATCGAAGAAATAATAATAATAATCGAATAAATGTGACACCACGTGTACCATCCGAGTCTACCTCGACTGTTGTGGAAAATACTATCGATAATGATAATCAAAAGTATAAACAATTGAAAATTTCCCCCAACGAAATCTTCCAGAGAGAAATTAACTCATGTATAAATATCTCTCTTGCTGAACGTGTTAAAATGACAAAGGTGAATAAAAAACCAAATAATGAAATACTACGTGTTATTGACGAAATGGGGGATGAATATTTACTACGGATAAAAACACCAACATTTTGGCAAATCAATGCCTGTTTATATGCCTTAGCAACGACAGTGAAGCATTATCTTGGTGATAGCAGAGATATTAGCAAGAACAAAACACCACCAAACATACCATCATATATAACTAAAATAGAAAAAAAGATTGCTGACCTACGAAAAAACATAGGACATGTGACAATGCTCCTTACATGCAAATAAACACAAAAAAACCTCACTCCTCACCAACAAAGAGTGAAAAATAAAATAGAGACGATGTTTGGTAACAGTAGAACCAGAACTCTCCAATAGAAGCTGATCACCCTCAAACAAGAATTGAGAGCTGTTAGCGAAAAACGCCGATACCTGAAGAAGGTAGATGAGAGAAAAGTGCGTAATAAAAGATTCAGACGAAACCAAACATCAGTCTATAGAGATATGAAGAACAAAATAATAAGTGTCACTGAGGCACCTTCCCAGGAAGACATAGATTCCTTTTGGGGCAAAATATGGTGTGAAAAGAAGAATTTCAACCAAGATGCAGTGTGGCCAAGAGAAATCCGAAAAACTATTGCTCCTACACTACAACAAACACATACGAAATAAGTGAGGCTATCCTTGAGACTGTGATAGGAAAACTCCAAGATAAGAAAACACCAGGAAGAGACATGATTGTCAGCTAAACTAATATTCTATCGAAGGTATCTTACTGACATCTACCAACAACTTCTTAAGGGAGATACACTTTTACCAGAATGGTTGACATTAGCACAGACGTTACTGAACAAAGACACCCACTTGGCAAAAAACTACCGGCCCATTGTATGCCAGAACCTGATGTATAAGATCTAAACAGCTTGCCTAAACCCATTCCTCCAAGATCACTGTGAAAATAATAACATCATCACAGATGAACAAGCAGCTGGAAAGAAAGGGGTTTGGGGATGTGCTGAACAACTCCTAATCAACAAAACTGCGATGTCGGAGGTGTGACAACTTAGGAGGAATATGGCTACAGTCTGGCTGGACTACAGGAAAGCTTTCGATTCTGTTCCCCACTCTTGGATGATAAAGGCCCTCCAACTTGCTAAAGTCCCAGACATTATGTCAGAGCCATAGAGAGGCTGTCTTCTTCTTGGGCTACTATCCTAAGGTTAAAGACAGAGAGGGAGGACTATATTTTCACTGATAAAATAAAATATTGCAGGGGTATATTTCAGGGGAGAGTTTCTCTGTGATATTGTTCATCTTGTCATTAAACCCCTTGTCCTTTATGCTCAAGAAGTGTGAGGGATACATCATTGGCTCACAGGAGGACAGAAATACGAACCTAACCCATAATTTCTTTGTGGACGATCTGAAACTCTATGCCAAGAACATGGATGGTATGAAGAAAAATCTTGACCTGGTTACAACGTTCTCAAAGGATATAGGAATGGAGTTTGGCCAAGATAAATGCTCATACATGACTGTAAAGCGGGGAAAAAACAACAACCCAGTCTAGGAACATTGTCATCAATGGTCTAACTGTTTCGCCGATATCTGATGAGGACTGCTACAGATACCTGGGGATAGATGAGAACATATCCTATAATGGTATCTGTAATAAAGAACGCGTAACCAGGGAATACTACACCCGATTAAGAAAGATCTGGTCAACTGAACTCTCTGCGCAAAAAAAAACAGTGGCTCACAATGTGTTTGCTGTGTCTGTCCTAACACCAACGTTTGGAATACTCAATTGGACGATAGACGAAATCCGAGCAGTTGATGTTGGAACTCGAAAAATACTAAACAACACCGAAAACTTCCACATCAACAGTGACATAAACCGACTTTACTTGAAACGTAAGCAGGGAGACAGGGGCCTAACATCAGTCCAGACAACATTTGAATGTCGCATCATATCTCTCCGACAACATATACGAACCTCGAAGCGTAGGAGCCGGTTTCTCGAACATGTCTATCTGCATGAAACAGATAAGTTCATGAGAGTTGGGAAGGAACTCCTTGAGAGATATTCCCTGTGTGATAATCAAAAACTCACACCCAGGCATGTCGCTCAGCAGTATCGCAGTGAATCCATGGATGAAAAACTACATGCCTATCAGCAAAAAATCATGCATGGATATGTTGCCATGAAGCTCCAGAGTGAGAGTAATATAGATAAGGAAAGTAGTCTATCTTGGACCAACAACCGCTATATTGGCTCCCACTTTGAAGGATACGCTTTTGCAATCCAAGAACAGGAGATTAGCACGAAATACCTGATTCACAAAAGAGATAGGGATGCAGGCAAAACGCCTTGATGTGATAACAAGTGCAGACTCTGCAGAACTAACATCGAGGGTATCACCCATGTCATCAGCAGCTGTCCAAAGATGTCATCGCGGTACTATCTATCTATTAGGAATGATGTAGTGGCCAAAACACTGTACAATGAAGCTCGTAAAAAAGATAGCCCCGATAATAAACACATAAAAAGCTACAACAATGTGAAAGACATCCATGTACATAATA